>JADMNI010000002.1:1842888-2457185 GCA_016097105.2 Sporothrix variecibatus | reverse complement strand
GCCGTATTGTCGACGAGTTCTGCCGTCGGTGCCCGCCCATGAAGGAGGTGATCAATGCCTACCGGGCAGCTGCTGATGACGACCTGCTGTACCGTGAGGCCGTCAGTCGTGTCCTGCGTCTGTACTACGAGGTCGTGCCGCAGGTTGCACTTAACTCCAAGTTTGACGTGTCCTCGTACCTCTTTGCCGTCATCCGGCAGGTTGACGAGCACAAGGGCTCCGCCGAGGATAAGGCTGTCAAGCTGATGGAGCTGGAGAATCTGCTGGCAATTGCGGGCTATTCTCCTGGTATGCAGTGGTTCTCCAAGGCCAAGGGTCTGGCGGCATCTCCTTTTGCTGCCCTGCTCAAGGTTTACACGGAAGCTACGGGCGACCTGGCCCTGGACAAGATTCGGGACGTGCTGGACTTTGTTGCACGGAGCAGCAACTGATTCTGTCTGAGCCAACAGATCAGGGCCGTGCTTCGATGGGCCTATCTGCTCTTGTTGGCAGCTTGAAGCCCGAGGGTGCAGATTCAGACGCGGAGAAGCGCTCACTGCTGACCGACCCGATCTGGGCGTTTGTGGACAACTGTGTTGTTCGCTGCGCCAATGGCCCGATTAAGTACATTGAGATGATGTATGAGCAAGAGTCGGCCTCGTCTGTTGACGGCGTGCCGGCTTTTGACCCTGTTACCATGGCGATTGCTGAGCAGCTGAAGTTCGCCGTCGACAATGCAGACGGCAAGACGATCACTCGGCTTTCCAACTTCCTGGCGTTATTACCTCCAGCTCTGCCGAGGTGACGAGGCGTCTCTTGCACCCGTCTGGACCAAGGTTGTGGGGCTTTGACAAGCTCGCCGGAGGCACCTGCTAAGCTCGAAAAAGCTCTTAGAAAACCCATCCCCAATGCCGCCGCCAGTCAGTCCAAGCCCAAGCCCAAGGAGTCCCAGAAGGCCAGCACAGGAAAGTCCACTACGAATGGTGATTTCGACGATGAGAGCAGCTTGTTTGATGAGCGCTCGCTCGAAGATCTCCTTGACATCCCTCCTCCCAGTGTCTTTGACTCGGCTGCTCTCTCCAAGTGGTCGACGCGGCCAGCAGACGACCTGGTTGAAGAGGGCCATGCTGCTGCCGTCATTGGCTTGCTCGTGGCCGAGGATGCCAGTGTGCGCCGGGCCGCCCTCGTCAACCTGACTAACATGGCCGCCAAGATCCGTGAGTCAACCTACGACGAAAAGGACCAGGTGTGGCTGCTGCTGTCCGAGCTCGTCGAGTCTACAAAGGCCTGGATGACCGACAAGGAGACGGCCGACCTGCCTGTTCCGAGCCATATTGTGTCCTTCGCCTGCCACGCCCTCGACGTCCTGCGCAACCCGCTGCACTGCCTCTACGCCAAGGTCAACACGTTCTTGACCGCCGGCCCCGTCTGGCGCATGCGCACCTTCCCGCTCGTCAACGACATTGTCCACGACGGCCCCACCGAGGACGACTCCTACTATGCTGAGATCAGCTGGCTGCTGTCGTACCTGATTGACAGCCTGCGTACGCCCGCCGACATTGACTACTTCCGCTCGCGCCGCCTGTTCGAGGCCGTCGTGTCTGTCGCATCCAACCCCTATATGCGTGCACCGCTGCGTCGCCAGGTCCTGCGCATTGTGAGCCGCGTGTCCGATATTCCGGGTGGCAGCACAACACTGATCACACGGTCCGGTATTGTAAGCTGGCTGACGGCTCTGGAGGCCACGCAGGCTTCAGTCGGAAACAACAGCAACAACCGCCAGAAGGCGACTAAGCTCACACATGGTGTCAAGGGCGGCGTCGAGGGTCCTGATGAGAGCGACGAGGCTCGTATTGTCCAGGCCCTGCTGAAGCGACTGTGGGCCACTTGTGATCATGATCGGGTTGAGCAATGGAGCCTGTGCGGTGTGCAAGAGAGTATCGGCGTATAAAGTGAGGGTGTTCTAGATTCTTTGTTTACTTTACTTCTGCATTTCAGGCATATATCAAGCGATTTATTGTACATCATTAAAATAGAGGAACATGAGGGGAACTCATACTAAAAATTCCAGGAGAATAAAAGGAAAATCAAACAAGAATATAACAGCAAGGTCATACGTATTTCTGCCACACGATTTGAATAATTAAATGAAGGCCCAAAAAGAACAAAGGCTGTCTCGCTGTGAAAAGGACGCCGTGGAAGCTCCATTAAAAAGTCCCCATATTAATGCCCAGCGGTTTCCACTACGGAGTAATAGTGTGTCCCTAGGTGCCTGTGTGTGCCTGTGTGCCGTATTAGCGGCCCCCTCCAGCGCCTGCCAGCGCATTCCCGCTACCCATGTGCACGTGACAGAAGCCCCAGGGCGAATCAGAGCACGGCCCTCGTCGGCGACACACATATTATTCGAACAAAGGGCCACACTGCCGACTGCCTGGCACGGTGGCACCTGCCCACTCTTGGGTCGCTGTTGCCCAGACCTCTCTGGGAAGGGACTTGCCTGCTTGCCTCCCTATTTCAGGCTGGCTGCCCTTGGTGCCTTCCCTTTTGCACATCTCATGACAGCCACACACAAACGCACCCAAACACCCCCAAACAAACTCTCACCACTCCCTCGTCAACAACCTCAAAAACAAGCTCCAAAACCACCCCCAAACCACCGCGCTCGATCCGATTTCTCGTGTCTGCCCCGCCAGAACGGTGTTCTCGTACCTATCGCTCGATTTTCCGCATCTGCCACGCACCCCTTTGCGACGCCCTCGAGGCCCCCAATTCCCTCCCTGTTTTGCATCGTCGAATTGCCCGAGGTTGTCGAGGCTGAAAAGGAGCTCAAGTCTCGATCGACGGCCTCTCCTTTGCCTCGCGTCCGGGCCTCCTGCTGCCCTGGCGTCAATTGCCGAAGCGACATTGTGCTCGTCCAGCTCTTTTACTGCATCAAGAACCGGCCCAAAAAAGCAAAACCAACCTCTTTTTTGCGACCGTCGATTTTGCGTCTTTTCGTCGCTTTCTCACAACCCTCCGGCATTTGACCTCGCTCTTTGAGAATCCACCGTTCTGTCCACGCAAACATCTTTGACCCAACGATTTTTCGTTCCGATCGTCTGCTCTACCTCGTTACAGCTCCAAGCTCTACGACCTTCCCCGCCCCTTTCCTCAGCTCTCAACCTCGTCAGGTTTCGAAACTTGCAGATCCGGCCAGCTCGAGTCTCCGCAGCTGTTCCGTGCCTTTTCTGTCCTTGCACTTTTCTCCTCCTCTCACCTCTTCCTAGCCGAATGTTCGGCATCTCTCAACCGTAGCCATGGCTTCTCGATATACCGCAGAGGCGTTGCTCCAGCTCCGCCAATCTCCATTATGTGTCAAACCACCCGGCCTGCCACCTGCCGACCAATGGATGGGGTGAGTCGTCGTTTTGTTTGCCTCTATATTGACGACCTCCTGCTAACTTTCTCCTCCCAGACCCGTCCCAGACAACAACACCCGCGTCCAGACAATCGGCACCCGCCCCGTACCCAACGAACGGGCCAAGACCAATGAGGGCTTCTCCCTCGACCCGGCGAATCGTCGCCCGACCGGCGACCGCCACAACTCTCGCAACCTTTCCAGTACGGCGGTCTCCATTGACGTCTCCCGTCGCTGTTTGTTGTTCAACCCCGCTGACCTGTCTCTTTGCGCTCCACATAGACTCTGAAGATATTGTACTCCGCCCTCCCAAGATGAGCTTCGCCTCGGCCTCCTCCATTCGAACCCTCGGCAACAAGACCGACGGCAACGACAAGCCGTTTCGGGATTCAGACGGCCGCGACCGCTTTGGCGGGCGCGCACGCGGTGAACAGTCGGACGCTACGAACAGCTTTCTGAACACCAGCAACTTTGGCGGCGGCAATCCCCGCAGCAGCAACACGCGCGAACCGCGCAACCCGACTACCGTCGCCGCGGCGACACCGACCAAGACAATGAAGGATGGAGCACCGTCAAGCCGCGCAAGAGTTTCGGCCACGACGGCGCAGAGCGGTTTCCACGGCCACAGCCGTATGCACAACGGTGGCAGTGGCGGTGCAGGTGTGGGTAGTGGCGGCGGCGGCGGCGGCGGTGGAGGTACTGACCGGTTTGGCCGCGACGACCGCAAGCCGAGGGACCGCGATGATAACGATGCCACGGGACGCGATCGGCCGCGCCGCAACTTTGACCGCGACGGAGGCGACGATAACAACGACGGCCCTCGCCGCAACGGTCTGCCCTCTCGCACACCTTGGGGAGCAACAACAAAGACAACAACAATGCAAACGATGACCGGGGAGGTCACAACGATCGCAACAATGACCGCAACAACGACCGCAACGACCGCTTAGGACAGCGGAACCGTCTCGATCAAACCAGAAACTGGCGCGAGCGTGACCCTGACAACCAGGCAAGTGACAGTTTCCGTGACAACAGGAACTACGACAGGAACGATCGCAATGATCATCATGATCGCAACAACCGCAACGACCGCGGCGGCCGTGGCGGTTACGATCGCCAGTGGAACTATGGGGACCGGAACGACCATCACAGCAACCAGCGCCAGGAGCGCGATCCCGAATGGATGGACGAAGAAGCTGCATTCGCTGACGATGTACGACCGGCGGCGGAGCTGGCGGTGGTGGCGACCTCAGTAGCCTTGGCGGTCTCAGTGGTCTCAGTGGTGGTCGCGGCGGCGGCGGCGGCCACACTGAAAGATGATCTGCGTCGTTTCATGGCCGAAAATGAAGGGCCGGGATGCCGAGAGCCAGAAGAAGTCTAACGACCCGTCCTCGGCTGGCGACGCCAAAAAGACATGGAGAAACGAGCCTGCATCGGCTCCGGCTGTGGATCCTGGCCCGGACCGCTTCTTTGAGCAATTCTCCAAGACGACCAAGCCCGACGACAGCAACATGACCGAGGCCGATCTTGCTGCGATCAACAAGATCAAGCTGAACAAGTCGTCCAAGTTCTCATCGTTTTTCTCATCGCAAGGCCAGACCGAGCCACCAACACCGCAGCGGCTCCGCCGCCTCATGCGCCCCAGTCGCCCTCCAATGGTGGCGGAGGCGCCAGTCTCGGCGGTACCTCCGCCAATGAGGGTGCCAGCAGCGGTAGCCTTAACCTGCTTGCCGCGCTAACATCGCAGACACATTTGGCATCTGCACCTTCGGCACCCGCAGGCGAGCCTGACGAGAAAGCAGCCTTCCAGATCCTTCTGCAGAAGCTTCATAACACGAGCGTCGGTGGTAGTTCGACCACGTCTCCTGCGGCACCCCCAGGCATCAGTATTGGCAGCATCCCTGGTCCCAGCAACAATGCGACGCCGCCTGGAGGTGGTCTCGCCTTCCAGGAATCGCCGGCCCCGGCTTCGAACCCGTCTGCTGCATCTCGTGACGGTCGCCAGCGGAGCGGATTCACCTCACCTGACCCTCCGTTCCATCAGGGTCCGCCCCCACCCGGCATGGACCGCCGTAGCGACCCTCGTTTCCAGGGTGGCATGCACCAGGTTGGGCCCCAGGCCAGCTTGCAGGAACTCTTGATGCAGCGCCAGCCACCCCTTTCCACCCAGTCGCCTTCGGCGGCTACCCGCACTGATCAGGTGCTTCAAGAACTCCTCCTCTCGCGCCAGCAACAGGCAGCTAGCCAAGAGGGTCATCCTCGTACTGGCCCGCCTAGTGGAGGCCCAGGCGGCCCTGGCTCGAACATCAGCACGCCCAACGCGCAGACCGAGTTCCTCATGAAGCTCATGCAGAGCCGTGGGCCCGATCCCCGTAGGAACGAGGATCCCATGATGCGCATGCCGCAGCCGCAGAAGCAGGTCAGCATCCCGTCCGTCCCCGACCGCGAGGCCGAGATGGCCGAGTTCACCCGCGAGCGTGACCGGATCAACATGCAGCGCCAGCAGCAGCAGCAGCAGCAACAACAGATGGGACGCCTCCCAGGGCATGCCGGGCATGTTCAATGAGGAGCAGTTCCATCGCCAGCAGGAAGCTGAAGGCCGGCCACCCCAGCAGCCGACACAGATTCTCCAGCGGCCTCCTCCGCCAGGTCTGGAGCACAACATGCACGGACCTCTACCGCCGTTCTTGCAGCAGCAGCAGCAGCAGCAGCAAGGTGGCGGTCGTCCTGACGGAGGTGCTGTCGGCAATGGCGGCCGTATGCCGCCGCAGCAAGGCCCGCCCCAGGGTCAGCAGCAGCAACAAGGACCGCAGCAGCCCATGATCCCGCCCCCGGGCCTGGGTGCCAACCACCCTAGCAACCCGCAGAAACCGGGCCATGCCAAACATGCCCAACATGCCGAATATGCCCAACATGCCGGGTATGCCAGGCATGCATAACATGCCCAACATGCCGCCCAATATGCCTCCGAACATGCCCCCGAACATGCCTCCCAACATGCTGAACATGCCCAACATGCCGCCGAACCTGCCGCCCAACATGCTCAACATGCCCAATATGCCTCCCAACATGGCCAGCATGTTCCCGCCCAACTTCTCGCCGTCGGGCCCCTTCCCTCCGGACGGCATTCCCTCAGGCCCGCCCCGCAACATCCCGCCGCCTCCGCCAGGCTTCTTCAATGCGCCTCCCGGTCCTCCTGGCTTCATGCCGCCGCCTGGCATGAACTTCCAGGGCCCTCCTCCCCCCGACTTTGCCTTCAACGACGGCCGCGGCATGCCGCCCCCGCCTCATGGAATAGGTTACAGAAGGTCGTAGGTTTTTCCCTTCCTTTTGGGGGTGAAGCACCTACGTGTTGTATCAGTTTCAGGGCTTGATTGAGAGTTGGCACATAAACGGCATATCGTGTGCCTTTTTTTTCAAACTTTTTTTTTTTTCAAATTGGTCGCTTGCGTCCATTACATTTCTCCGTGTATGTATGTATAACGAACGACATTCAAAGGGGCATCACCCTAAAATAATATGAAAGGGCCCAATGAGAAGATATGACAAAGAGGAAACGTTTTTTTCTTTCCTTGTAGCATTATCTATCATCATCCATCAGCATCCATATGTCATCCATGTAATTTACTAGCGAACGGATAAAATCAAAGAATCATGAGAAATTTATACTGCATCTGAGAGCCAAATTTACCTTTGTGATATATCGTGGCCATAATCAATGAGGACGTCTCATACTTAGGAAACAAAGTGTGCTGAAACCCTTCTAATTTTTGAGTAGTTAATGTTCTATAGACATATCATCCACATTATTGATAATTATTTATTTTAGCTTTTTTTGAACATAATATTTATTTGTTTTCTGAAACATACATTAGTGGAATTAAAACAAAACACAGAGCTAAAAACCACGAGCAAAAACTTGATCAAAATTTCATCACAGACCAGGAACTTTATAGATAAGGTATTCAAATTATTAGATCGTGGCGCGGGTTTTCATATGCTAACAGACACGCCGAAGAGAAGATACAGGAATGGGCAAAGTTGGAAGAAAAAAAAGCCAGCCGTCAGTCATGTCATTAGTAATATACGGTGTGGCCTTTTAAAAGTCCCATCTTTTGTTTACTTCTTCAATCCAAAGATGTTCCGCTTCTTCTTGTCCTTTTCAGCCTTGTGGAGCTTGCCATCGGCACCACCGCTCGCTGCCTGGGGTGGTGCAGGTGCACGGCCTGCACTGGCACCGCCACCGCCGCCGCCACTGTTGAGCGTCATGGCACCCAACTGCTTAACAGGCGGGCGGGGACCACCAGGAATACCACCTGCAGCAGCACCAGGTACTGGCCGGCGACCGGCAGAAGCGCCGCCGCCAGGTGCACCACCACCAGGAGCTCCAGGTCTCTGTCCCTGGGCCTGCATCTGCTGCGGTGGCGGCGGAGTCGGCGCCTCCCGTTCGAAAAGATGCGCTGGCGCCTTGGGCTTCGGCCGGCTCAGCGGGATGTCAAGCTGCCGCGGGTTGGCCGAGAGGTCACCGACTTGGCGGCAGAAGAGGTGCGGCGTCAGCATATGGCTGGTGGCAAGGACGATATCGCGGTTGTACTTGGCGGATGCTTCGTAGCAGGCGCGAGCCTCGGAGAATGTAGCGCCGCCGGCCATGTAGACAAAGATGCGCTGGCGGTTGTCGGGAACACGGCGGTTGGCATCGGCCCAGCTGGGCTTGGCGGCGCGCAGAGAGCCCTGGGCCAGCATGGCATCTCCGTTAGGGTCGAGTGGCGGGTTGACATAGGGGAAGACGAGCGGGTCGAGCTGGCCACGGCACAGGTTGTCCAAAAGTGTGCGGAGGGCGGGATCGAAGCGGGAAAGAGAGTACTCCTCCTCGTTGGCGTTCTGCGCTGCTTTAGGATCTGGCGGGAAGACGGGCGGTTGGGGCGTCACGACCTCTTTCAGGCCGTGCACAGGGCGGCCACCAAGAAGCTCCAGGTTCACAATCGTGTCGAAGAGAGTCTTGGGCAGGTTCGAGTGGGCCAGCAAGCGGTTGATGTCCTCAGGGATGACACCGTTGCGGTATAAGACGTACAGCATGATGAGACGAAGGCGATCCTCTGTCGAGATGGCCTCATCGTCCAAGAGTCGTGCCACCTGATCCAGGATGTTGCGTGGCTTGCGGTAGTCCTCGTCCAAGCCTGTCGCCAGCGTCTGCTCAACAGATGCAACATCGGGCAGTTTGTTGTGCTGGAACTTGTTCATACACTCCTGGGCCATGGTGAGATGCAGCGAGTAGGCCTCCTTCATCTCTTGGAACTGGGGCAGGCCAGCCAACATGTCGCGGATGGCATTCAGGTTCGTGGCGTCGCCCTTGTCGTTTGTAAAGTGTGGATTCTGGTCGAGGAACTTCTGGAAGTCGCCCATCAGTTTGTCAATGGTGTCCTTCATGTGCCGGTGGCGGTTGTCGACCCAGACGGTATCCTTCTCCTGCAGCTCCATATCCTTCTCTTCCTGCCCTGCCTCGCCCTCGTTGAATGTCACATGGAACGTTGTCTTGTCGCCCTCCTTGATGGGCAGCAGATCGTGGGCCATGGCCTGGTATGTGAATTCGTGCACAAGGGGTGCCATCAGGTCCATCGATCGGTCCGTGATGACAAGGATGCCGGGTGGGCGGTTGGTTTGTGGCGGGAAATCGCGATTCCATCGGGCGTAGTCGTCGAGTTGCTGCTGAACAAAGCGTGCCAGGTGTGTACACAGAACGCTGGCCTCGTGTATCGGGTTCTTTGGCCGGTAGTATCGTACTTTTGGGTATTCACCTGCTGCTATACAGACGCTGGCAATCTTCTGTGCCAAGTCCTCCATGTGTTGCCGCACGAGGTCGTTGCAGTCGGGGTGGAAGAGAATGGGGAAACTCCAGGGATCGCGGAAGGTGACGAGGTGCGATTCGCGCGGGAAGAAGTCGATAGAGAGAATGTCGAAGCCGGCAATTTGCTGGCGGGCGGCGGGTGCACCGTCGATGCGCTGCTGCAGTTTGGGATCCAGGATGCTCGTCCATACCAAAAATGCCCGACGGTATCGCCTGCGATCCAGGTCGGCTAGCAGGCAGTCCACGATGTGCGGCTGCGGCGAGAGGACGTAGATGGCGTCCATGGTGGGGTTCATCTCGCGCCGTTCCTCGATAACCTCAATATCTGTAAAGAAGTATTAGATGTCGTGCTATTTCTTCCTATGTACACATACTGCCCGAGGTGAACGTACTAGCAATGTTCTTGTTGAGGATGTCATCTTCCTTGACGACATTGTAAATGATCTTCTTGCTCGTCTCATCGAGTACGAGTACTTTCCACTATTGTCGGGGTGCCCATGTTTTAGTAAATTGGTCACAAGAAACTCTAGAACGCGGTCTTCGATCAAAACAGTCGCCTTTCGTATTTGGAGATGATGGGGGTCGGAAGGCCAGGGATGGGGTATAGGAAGGTTGCTCACGTCGCCTCTTGTGATATTCTCGATCGTTTCTATTATCACTGTTTGTCGGACAAAGTATTAGTCGGTGTACGACATGAAGGGAGAGAATCGTCTGGATGCGCACCTTGCTGCTGTATCTGGATAATGGAGATACCCATCTTGGGCGGTTGGCGGCGTGCGAAGACGCGGCGTGCAAGTCGGCGAGGTGAGCAGGATCGGGCTTGAAGGGGATTGTATTACGTAGATACGAGAAAGAGAAAACTGAATATCGAAAAGGGCCAAGCGAAGTGAACCGAAAGCTGGCTTGAAATCGAGGCTCTGGAAAGTGACGATGCTCGCTATTTCAAGATGGGACGTTGTACGGTCGCAAGTCGCAGGGCGGTGAAGGGCGGGTCGGAAGACAGGGAAAACAGCTGGAGGACGAAGGGAGATGGGAAAGGCTGAGAATTAGGTTCGTATCGAGAGTCGCAGGCAGAAAAGAGACGTTCAAAAAGAGAAACGCAAATCGCGGCTTAGACGAATGACGGAAGCTGAAGACGGGCTTTTTTGGTTTTAAGTTTTGGAAGTTGCGAGGGAAGCTTTTCTGTTGAGCGGGGCGCAAGTTTCAAGACTGCCTGAAGACGGGGGAAGTTGCGCTGGTGCAGCGTCGCGGGAAGGAAGGAGGAGAGGGGTGGGTGATGGTTGCTTGGTTTGGTTTGTGTATGGACGGAAAGCGGAAAGAAGAAGGCGCGCGCGAAACTGACAAAAAGGAAAGAGGCAAGGGCCAGGCCACAGCCAGCATGAACAACAGAGTGTTTCCTGTTTTAAGGTTCTAGCGGGGCAAGCTATAGTGGGGAAAGGGGGAGGGGGGAGTGGTGACGCTGTTTCGTTGTTTGCACCTTCCTTGAGCTTCCCAACCACTGCAAGCACTGTGAGCGATTGTGAGCACTGTGAAAGAAAAGAGCAAAAATAGGGGAGGGAGCATGTGACATCAACCACCAGTATGCCTATTGGGGAAAGAGGGGCGACGTAGCCAATGACGGCAATGCATGGCTTATATCAACTATAGGTGTATATCTCAGGGTGAGTACGAGTAGAAAGAAAATGACAGATATATGTGGCAATTATGCGTGGCTTATATGCAAAAGAGTGCGCTGGTAGTATGCGAAACAGTCGACCTTAAAAACGACGAAAAAAGAAAGGAAACAAGAAAACGAGAAACGAAAACAAAGCATGATGAAGCAAAGTAAAAGACAATCCAACCCAAAAACAGATCCTTTTTTTTATCTACAAACTGCAGGAAAGACTTTAGCGCCTGGCCATTAGGTCATCCAAGAAACGCCAATAATATCTCGTAATCCTAGGCCACGCCTCCTTCCACGGGCATCATCTAACCAGACATGTTCCGCACCTCGGCCTCCTCGACGGCCCGGTCCCAGTTGTAGCTGTACAGGTAGGCGTACTCGGCAATCGTGACGAGGAACAAACCGATGCCGACACCGGCCCAGAGACCGGGAAGACCCCAGCCGAGACCAAAGGCCGTGAAGAACGAGATGGGAAGGGCCACAATGTAGTAAGCAGCCAAGTTGGCATAGCTGCCAATCTCCTGGCGACCAACACCACGAAGCAGAGAGCTGGCAACACAGGCGGTACCATCAAAGATCTGGAGAAAGGCAACGACGGGGGTGGCTTCAGCCACGATGGTAATGACGTCCGGGTCGCTGGTGAAAAGGCGAGGGATCTGGTAGCGGAAAATGAGGACCCAGACGCAGTTGAAAAACGCCCAGACCGACACCGGCAAAGGTGGCCACGTTGGCACAGGTCTTGGCCGCGTTGGGCAGTTTGGCACCGATGAGGTTGGCAATGCGCGTAGACGCGGCGACGGACATGGGAAGGGCAGCTGGTAGGTGGTCGAAGTAAGCGTGACGAGGATACTCTGGGCGGCCAGAGTGGTGGAACCGAAGCGACCAGCGCCGAGAGTCAAAATCTCAAAGGCAAAGAACTCGGCCTCGACCATGATCATGCCGGGGAGAGCCAGTTTGATCATTGGGCCCCAGTTGGAGAAAATGCGCCAGGTGAAGCCACCCCAGCACTGCGAGCCATTGATAAAATAGACGTAGAGGAAGAGGAGCAGGGGCATCAACCACTGGGTGATCACGGCACTGATAGGGGCCACCAATGTAGCCCAGCTCCAAGTGCCACACAAACAACCAGTTGAGGAAGATGTTGAGGGGCGCCGCAAACAGCAGAACGTAGGTGTTGGCCGTAAACAAGCCCTGGGCCTGCATGTACCGCTTGGAGCACTCGAAGATGGCACTGGCAGGCATGCTAATAACCAAAATGCGCAGGTACAGGCCGGCAAGCGCGGCAATCTCACGCTCAGGCACCAAGTTGACGAGAATATCCTCGGAGAACACCCAGACAGCAGCGAGCGGAATGCACAGAATAAGAAGGAAACAGCACATACGCTGCAGCTGGAGACCGACGAGGAACTTGTGTCCGGAACCGTAGGCTTGGGAGCAAAGAGTGTCGAGACATGTGGCGAGACCCTGGCAGGGTGCGTAGAATGTGATACTTGCGGTCATTGCGGCGACTAGTGAAAATGATATTAGCAGGTGACGAGGTAACAAGATAAGAATGGAGCTCAACGTACGACTGACGGCGCCAAGCTCGGCCTTGCCAATGTGGCCAACGGCAAAGACACCCGTAATGTTGATCGAGTATTGAAGCATAAAAGTAATAATAAGCGACCGAGAATAGACGGCAATTGTCTTAGCCTCGCGCTGCCACGTAGTATGAATCTGGCCAGCAGCCACGGCAGCATTCCACTGTTCGTCGAGACGGGGCTCCGCCTCGGAGCCCTCAGACTCGGGTGCTGGTGGCGTGGGCGTGAGCAGTGCTGTCCGCTCATCCGGCACGCCCGGTGTTGGGACAGTGTCCACACCGTCTCCCTGTAACCGGCGCTCCTCCTCAGACGTGTCTTTTGGCCGACGCGTGCTGAAAACGCTCCTGTACGCACGGGTGAAGAAGCCGGGCTGGCGACCATTCTGCAGCAGCAGCGGAGCTGGAACCGGTTGTGGCCAGATCCTGAAGCTGTTGCGTGCTTTGGAGGCAGAAGGTGGTTGTCGCGGAGGAGACTGCGCTCGGCCTCGCGGGATTTGAGTTTCTCCACCTTGCTCAGTGCTGGGCCGCTCGCAGGAGCCACTCCGAGAACTGGGCGGGTGTTTCCGTAGGCAATGGCGCTCGGCCGGCGGTAGAGGTAGGGACCGTTGGAGGCCGGGGCCGTCGAGGTCGGTATCGGTGTCGATGTCGTCCTGGTTGCCGTCGGCGTAGGGGATAATGCCAGCCGAGTGGTACGAGGCGGGAGCGGAAGCAGCTGCACGGTTCTCGGCCTCGATTTCGGACGGAGTAAGCTCGGCAATGTCGCGGGCGAGCACTTCCTGTGCCAATGGCGAGGGATCGGCCAGGGAAGCAGCAAAAGACGAGGCAAGGCCGGCAATGGAGTCCCGGTGAGTGCCAGTGCCCGGCGAGCCGGTTTGGTATGGGCCGGCTATTCGGCGCCATTGTGTATTGGGGACTGTGGTGGAAGAGGAAGTAAATATGTAAAGAAGAAGAGAAGGTTACGAGACAAGCCTCAAGGGGACGAAAAGGATGATGACAGAAAGTCAAGAAGAAGCAAAGCTCTTTCTCTTGATTGTGAACAAAAAGAAAAGAGAAAATGTCAAGAAAGAAGAAGAAGAAGGAAGAAAAGAGGCAGGAAGCTATGATTTTCCCACATCAACTGTGAAAGAAAAAGACGGCAGAAAAAAGACACCAAAAATATTATCGGAGTCACAACGGTGGAGAGCGGGCGGGCTCAGGATCTGCAAAGGGTCAAAAGAAAGGCGTATGTACAAATAACTTGGGAAGACAGAACGTCCATACGACGCTGTAAAAGGTTGGGATGCACAAAGCACGGAGAGCTGCATGCAGTATGACGGAGTCATAAGGGCGGAGAAGAAATAAAAAGGAAAATAAGTGAGAAAAAAAAAGAGCGAAAGGGAAAGAGCAGGCGGGCCATTGCTCGCGGGCACCTTCCCTACGCAACTAAATCTCCGCTACAAGCGCATTTGACTATCTCTAAAGGAAGGAGGAGGTGGAAATCACTGGCGAGCCCGTGGGCCCAAAGGGAACTTGCAGCCACCGCCTCCTTCTCTTAGCTTCTCGCGGTCTGGCCAGGCCTTGTTCGCCGCCTGCCTTTTTCTTTTTTTTGTCTTTCTTTCTTTGGCTCTTTCTTTCGTTCAATGGGGATTGGTCCCTTGACGAAACGGCCAATTGACCGCCCCCCTTTGACAGCATGATGCACTGAGGGGGGCCGCTAAGTCGGACTCGCTTGCCCAAAGGGTTAAAAAGAACGTGAAAACGGGCTGGAGCTCGGCTTATCTACAGCGTATTGCACCGTGGGCGGTGACTGGAAAGAGCGACTGGCAAGGCTTGCGTGTTCGTGCTTGCCGTGTACCGAATTTGGTCACCTGGTTTGCCCTTCGTTCCTTCCATACTTGGGGGTGTTGTGATACTGTGATTTGACATTTATGTGGCTGGATCGTACTGTTGTCTTGGGAAACGAGCACCGGTCGAGCCTTCCTGAAGCTGACTCTTATCTCTGCCAGGCCTGAAAGCTATTTTGCCAGCTAGTGTGCTAGCGGTCAATTCTCGCAGTTCACTCGAAAGAAGGACGAGGCTAGCAAAAGCATCGTACAACGGCTGTCATCATTCGACATGTCTTTGACGAGTTGCGGAGGAAAATCAACAAGGGACTTTGACAAGTCTGACAAGTCTGGGTAAGGCGAAAGGGGCGTATCCCACCTATTTTTGTTTTGCAAAATGGCTGATGTTGAAAAAAAAAAATTGAAAAAAATTGAGGTAACTTGCAATTGAGTCCTGGTTCAGGTCGCACCTTCCCGCTTCCCCACGCGGCTGCCGCCATTGGCTGGTTGGACCTCCCTAAAAGAGACAAGGCCCAGCGAGTGCTACATTCAACCTGCCTTCTGCCACTGTCTAAGCTTCCCGTGGCAGGCACGATTGACAGGTAGCACAAAGCTCATCAGCGAGTAAGAAGGCGTCATTCCGAGTGGGCTGTACCTTCCAGCTCTACGCTCCGCTTTCATCTCATATCCATCTCAACGACAACCACGGCGAACGGCACGACAACGTGACATCCACGCGATCCACGTTTATCTTATTTCAACTACCACGATGCCTCTTGAAATGCCCGCGTCGCGCCGCGACACAGTCGGCACAGCCGACAACACCACCACACAGACGCAACGGCCGCGGCGTGGCCCGACGTCGAAGAAAATGCTCAGCGCAACCGAGGAAACGAAGACGATGATGATAACGACAGCTCTGGATACAGCGACGACGAAGAACAGACGCAGCATCCCGGACGATGGGTACGGTACTGGAGCAGAAGACGAAGATGATGGCTACGACTCAAGGACGCGCGGTGACTTGTGCTGCGCACCGTTGTCGGCAATGACGAAACCGGTCGAGGTCGGCGAGCTTGGATCGTATGGCTATGCTGGTGAAGCTGCATTTTGGATCTGGCCTCTTTTGGGCCCCTACTCTTTGAAAACACAAGCAGTGATGTGAGTCTGCCCGAAGTGATGACTTACTTTTTCTGTACTTTGTGTGCGCATGCTAACACATTTGATAGGTGCGCGACGGTTGGCCAACGAACGAAGTAAGTGCATAGATCAAGCTTATTTCCCCTCAGACATAGCTTTGCGTACTAACATCTCAGCCTTCCTCTCGTACCTCCGCCTCTCTGTGACGATGGCTGTCGTGGCCGTGGCCATTGTTCTGTCGTTTCCATCTCAAGAGCCAGCCGTCGCCGCTGGAACTTCGGATGGCGCGGCCACTGGGTATCATTTTCTGGCTCCTTTCCGTCTTGACACTCTTTGTGGGCGTTGCCAATTATATCAGTATGTCTGCACATCACGGGACAGACCTTGTACTACTATGAACAAAGCTAACTGTTGCAGAAACTGTCAACAAATACAGCCGCCGACAGGCTATCGTCCAGTCTGGCTGGAAGACTCAATCAGTATGTGCCCCGTACTATATTTCATTCTTATACTCCTCTTGTTGTTTGCTGACATCTTTTTCTTCTTCAGATCATGGGCGCTGTAGCCCTGGCTATTCTTGGCTCGTGTGTAACACTGCTGGTCATCAACCGGATAAGTGAGAACCAAAGCTGAGCCGAGCACTGTTGTGACATTGTAGTATTTTTTGTTGGATACCTTTGCCTTCTTTAACGATATATGAACGAATGAAAGAAAAACAACATAATATTCAAAATGAAAAAAGTCTATGTCCCTATATCCCGCCCAAAAATTTCTACCGTTACAGCATTGCGTGCATAAGCAAAAGGAAATAATACAAAAAGAGAAGCCAAAGCAAACATGCGCCCTGAGAGAGAAAAAAAAGATTGCTTAGTCCTCAATGTCGTTACAGAACAGCGTCTCGGGCAGCAGCACGGCCAGCATGCCTTCGCTGCAGCCGCCCGTCGTGCGGCGGAAGTGCGTCGCATAGGCAATGGACTGGTCGTTGAGCTCCTCGAGCGTCGAGACTTTGCCCTCCCACGCCAAGAGTGGAAGGTCTGAAAAGGGTGCGAGGCCACCACCCTCGCCGCCGCTACCACTGCTGCCATGAGGCAGCGCTTCGATGAGCGTCTTACTGCCCAGACGCACCTCATCCGGACCGAACCAGTGAGGGTTACTACCCGCCGCGGCAGCCTCGGCCAGGACGTCATCCTCGTACTCCTCGGGCGGCTTGTAGAGCTCGTCGTGGACAGTGGCGAGGGCGCTGGCGGTGGTCGGTGAAGGATACAGAGTCCAGAAGCCGCGGGCCTGGCAGAGCTGGAGGGCATACTCGAGCCAGGCGGGGAAGGTCCTGCTGACACTCTTGGCGGGCGCTGTTGTATGCGAATTGGCAGCAGCTTCGGCGCGCTGGACGTCGAGCAGCTGGGCGACAAACTGGTGGAGGTCGGCCCAGCGCTCACCCAAAAAGAGGATGGCATTGCTGTTGGGTGCCTGCCACAAGAAGGAAGTGTCTGTGGCGGTGTCCTCCTCTTTCGTCGCGGCCTTTGCGTCCTTTGCGTCCGCCTTTTTCAAGGGTGGCGGCGGCACGAACGGTGTCGAGCCATCCAGCGTTGTGCGCGGCAAGTCCAGACTGATACCGAACAGACGCTTATCCCATTCTTGGAGCAAGGCTGGGTTCGAGTAGCGATACTCGAGAAGAGCATACTTGATGTCTGGGCGTGTTAGAAAGGGACAAATCAGACTTTATAATAGAGGGCTATACACACAGTGAAAGAAGTCAGGAGCAAAGCTCTGTCTGTGGTGACAGCACGAGAACATGCGAATCTTGCGGGTGTGTTGGCCAAAACGACTCGAGGAAGCGGACCGAGCTTTCCTCTTCGCTGATGCCGTGCTTCGGGATGCGGTGGCGCAATGACAGCTGCTTCGTGCCAGACGCGTCGGCGAATCCGGCAGGCGGCCAATGGAAACCCTCGAGGAACTGCACAGTCGGTGGATCAATTTTCTGTGGCAATTCAATAGTGACATGCGGCACCGAGCCGCCGCCAAAATCAGCACCACTCAGCGACTTGAGCAGACGGATCAGGCTGCCCGAGGCACCTGGGTAGGCGTGAATCAGGATATCGATGCTGATTTTGTTCCAGCTCGACAGGGACGCGCTATCAAGCTTCGTGAGCCAGGCAAGACGCTTAGCACCGCGCTTGGGAAGCTCAATAAGTGTCGTCTGGCTGGTTTTGGCGTGTGTGCGCATGCCCTTCTTGAGAAAGTTCTCCTCATCGTTGGTGCCATCGATAATGATGGCCTGCGGGTGCATGTAAAGTTGGACGTGGGACATGGCGACGTCGACACCGTTCTCCATGCGCTCGTCGGTCGAGATGGATGCATATTCGGGCCGTGCATCGTGGAAGAAGATGTTGCACGATCGGTCGATACCGTTGATCTTCTGCAGGTCGGCCATACTAATCTCGCTCTTGCTCATGATAGCAAAGTGCACGTAGCTGCGCAGCTCGGTGCCCATCTGGCAGGCCAGCGGCATCAATGTAGCAATACTCTTGAGACTACCGGCCGCGAACAGTACATTCTTATTCATCACAAACGCGCCGTGAGTGCTGCCAATGCTGCGCAATGTGCCCGCCAGCTCGAGGAAGCGCAACTGGCCATTGTATGTGCCTACCCCGGGAGCCTGGGGCACGACAGCCGAGGCGTGTGGCTGAGCAGGCGGTGGTGGTGGAGGGGGTGCTTCGGGGGCCACAGGCGCAGCTGGGGGCACTTCGGGAGCTTTGAGGTTGCCGAGACGCTCGGTAAAGGGCGGCGCCTGGGCCTTCGGATGTGCTGGCGGCGGCGGCGGTGGTGGCGGGGGTACCTGGTGCTGCTTCTGTCGTGCGTGGCCTCCTGGTGCTGGCCGAGAGGGCGCGTTGCCGTTGGCATCGTGATAGACAGGTCGTCGATGGTCTCGCACGGGCATGTCCTTTGGCAGGTTCTTGATGAAGAGATAGACACAAAGAAGCGCCAACACACCAATGGCCAGTCTCTTCAAAAATTTACGCGGGTGCACACGCACCGAGTTGATGACTGACGAGGCCCGTAGTGTCGAGCTTCCCGCACTGCCTGTCCGTGGCCGTTGATGGTCGTCGTCCTTTTTGCCCATTTCCACGTCGCTCAAGAAGAGCGACTGCACCGTCCCGCGCACGCGGTCCTGTACTGTGTCCATCTTGTCGTTGTTCGGGTCCGGCTAGGGATGTGAACGTCGATATGTGACCTCCTCCGTCTGTCTCGATTCGACCGGGATTCGTCTGGGGGGTGAGAAAGCGCGTCTTTTTTTATGTCGAGGGGTGGCAGCGTCGCATTTTTGTGGATGTTGAGAGTCGGGACAAATGCCTCGAGGCGAGATGTAGAGTAAGGCCTTTTGGGCCGGTGTCGCTCGATTGGACGTCGATGGAGTACGGGTGGCACTAGATGTCGCGTTGGAGAAGTCAAATGTTGCCGGTTGACTCTCTTTGTCGTCGTTGAAGAACCGTCGAAGAAGCTGT
The DNA here is from genome assembly GCA_016097105.2 of Sporothrix variecibatus. Lineage (NCBI taxonomy): Eukaryota > Fungi > Ascomycota > Sordariomycetes > Ophiostomatales > Ophiostomataceae > Sporothrix > Sporothrix variecibatus. Next base: position 2,438,277 of record JADMNI010000002.1, on the reverse strand, counting down.
GTTGTTGGATTCAGAAGGGGAAAGCTTTCTTGGTGGCAGTTTCCGTGCTGCGTTGGCGTTGAAGCCAGGGAGCCATTGATGAGCCAGGGAAGGCACGGCTCGTAATACAGGGGTCTTGGCACTGGAAGGGGCAGCTCCGCTTCTTGCTCTTTTGGGCGGCGCAAGGCTGCAGTAGTCATCGAGCGAAAAGTGGGTCCACCTGGCGCGCTGGGACGCGGGCAAACACGCTGAAGCACAGGGCCTTCAAGTCTTCAAGGCTAGCCCGAATTTCAAAAACTGAACTACCGAGTACACTTTCTTTTCCTCCACCTCCAGAGACAATAACCCCACGACAACGACCGCACCACCGCCCGCGGAACCGACGACACGATGCCTCCTCCCGCCGAAGAAGACATCGTCATGGAAGACGAAAACTATGCGTCCTCCGAAGACTCGGACTTTGCACCGGAGAACGCGCCCGACAACGCTTCAGCAGCCGATTCAGATGACGAAGTAGATGAAGCCGAAAGAGGCGAGGCAGCAACAGTACAACAGCAGCCAAGCAAGGCTACGAAAGCAGACGCCGAAGCAGAGGATGCAGGATTCGAAAACTCGGGTGACGAAGCCATCATCGGCAAGGGCAAGAAGAAGCGGCGGCGCGACGAGGACGACGGCGAAGACGGCGGCGCAGGCGGATTCGTCAAGACGCGCAACCAGCGAGCAAATGAGTGAGTCGTCAATCTCTAGCAGAGGCTGTGTTACTATTGCAGACCAGCTGGCTAACATGTTGTAGAAAAAGCAGAACGGCGAGCGGCTGCTGTCCAGGGCCCCGTGACGGTCGATGTCGATGCACTTTTCATGCAGATGATGGGCGGCGGCGGTGGAAGCGGTGGTGGATTCAACGACAAGCAGGAACAACGACAGGCAGACCTGTCTTCACTTGCAACGGCGGCGATGGTTGCAGCAACGGCGGAGACGACACGAACAAGGACGGCGAAGACACGGAAGCAACAGCCAAGACGTCGTCCTCCACGTTGAAATGATCAAGATCAAGCGCACATACAACTTTGCCGGCGAGGTCCACACAGAAGAAAAGATTGTCGCGCGCGACTCGGCCGAGGCCAAACTGTACCTCGAGCAGGTCGGCGCCGACAATATTGAGATTGTTGTCCTGAACAAGGACGGCGAGGAAGAAACGAAAGAAGGCGACGGCGACGACGACCAGCCCAAACGCCTGCCACCCCGCAAAGCATTCCGCTCAGCCTTTGAGCCCATTCTGGACCCGTCGCTTGTGCAGATTGGCGCCCGCACGGATCTCGACCTGGGTCTGGCTGCACGGCTGCAGGCACGCGAGCGTTCCGCCCTCCAGAGACAGCAACAGGCCGCCCAGGACCAGGCCAAGAAGCTCACGACGGTCGAGAAGAGCCGCATGGACTGGGCAGGCTTTGTGGACCGAGAGGGCATCCAGGACGAGCTGGCCTTGGCGGGCAAGTCCAAGGGCGCCTTTGTCGACCGGCAGTCGTTCCTGGCGCGGACGGAGATGCGTCGCGAGGAAGAAGCGCGTCGTGCGCGCATGTCCGGCAAAGTGTGAGGGCAAAATGCGGACGAAGCATGGCACTATGCATGCACAACTACATACACACTGCTCACTACAAACACACACAGCCACTCGACTTGCAAAAGCGACCTACAATGTTATGGTCAAGGCAGGCCGTGTCCAGTCGATGCGGCTTACAAGGCCGCTCCTGGACGGCACGCCGCATGGTGCGAGCGATCCTCTATATCTGAAGGCCTTCTTTAGGGCACTCCGAGATCTCATCCACTTCTGGCAAGATCTATTATCAACGCAAAAGTCGGGTCTCAAACCCTCAAAGCATTGAAAGGCGCCATTAGAGATGCTCGATACAGCTATTTTCAAGAATTATGTATTGAAGCCCTGACTTTGTAGGCTTTTCTCATGAAAAAGAAAGGATTCTGGCAGACTCAAGGCATAAAATGCCACTGATATATACATAGACAGCTCAACATAGATTGGCAAAGAGTCGATCTCGCCAGAAAGTTGCTCGCTTAGTCATTCAGGAGATATCCCATTTGAACTCTCCAAAAGTACCGCCATGTGAACATTTCCCCAAATGTACTGTACCTCGGCTTTTTGCAGTGCAGTACTCCGTAGAGGAGCTATTATGGTAGCTCCCATATCGCTGTAAAACAACCAACACCCCATACAAAATAGGCTGTAATAAGATATCTCAGCCCCAGCCATCGATAGTAACCACAACAGATACACCTCCGACTCTCCTCAAAATAGCATCAAAAACGCATTTCGCAATACGCCCTATTCTTTCATCACCGCCAGTTTACCAGTCATATTGCTGTATTGTCGTACCTTTGACCTCATCCACACCACATCCATCAATAAATACCTACCATGGGCGGCCGTATCGACGTGTACATTGACGTTGGTAAGTGCCGCGAAAAAGCTAGAAAGCTTCCCAATCGTTCTTTCCCTCTACCGGCACGGCAGCAGCCGCTCTTTCCGTCCGAGCCTGTGCTTACTTTCGGTCTACTAGACCCTGGCTAACAACCCCCTCTTTACCAGCGTCATTGTACAGCTACGTGGGCTTTCTCCTTCTGCTCAAAGATGCGCCTGTCTATGCCGCCAACAAGGTAGAGGTCGTGTAAGTCTCATGTGCATCCTACATCGATAACAACACACCAACGCCTCAACTAACACAACAGCTACCACCCCGTCTTGCTCGGCGCTATCAACAAGGACACCGGCAACAAGCCGCCCTTTGCCCTGCCTGCCAAGGCCAACTACGGCATGTACGATGCCCGCCGGTCCTGTGCACGCGCGGGTGTGCCCGAAGCCCAGCCGCCGCCGGATTTCATGAAGCGCGCCATCACCGTGCAGCCCCTGCGCGCCCTCCACTATATCAAGAGCAACTTTGCAACCGACACCTATGTGGCCGCCTTCCACTACCTTTTTCTACCGTTTCTGGACGCCCGAGAACGCCGATCTGCGCGACGTCGAGGTGCTCAAATCTGTGCTCCAGGCCGCACCCGCTGGTTTTAGTGGCAAGGAGTCGCTCAAGGCCAGCAGCAGCCAGAGGAAGCCAATGTTTACAGCTGCCGAAGTAGATGCCATCCTGGCTGGCTCTACCGCCCAAACAGCCAAAGATCAGCTGACGGCTGCCACCAAGGAGGCCCTCGACCGTGGTGCGTTTGGTGCGCCGTGGATGTGGGTGACCAACGACGAGGGCGACGAGGAACCCTTTTTCGGCAGCGACCGCTTCCACTTCATGTACCAGTTCCTCGGTCTGCCATACAAGGACGTCAGTCTCTCTGACGCGCCAGCCGCAAGAGCGGGCAAGTTGTAAAGCGGTCTGTTGCTGAGAAATGGTTTGTCTGCCTGGGTAGCAACTCTGTCACCGTTGTATATAATTTTTGTAACGATATGCATAAAAATGACAACTTTTGTATCTTGTTCTTCTATCTTCGTGTATTGCGCACTGTAAAATAAGACGAGAATTCAAACAACAGCCAGGCCAAGTCACCATCGCTACATGGGATGAAAGCAAACTGTATCATCTTGGCTGTTCATAAAAGAACAAAAAAAATCTAACCTTCTCTTTTTTGGTATAGAATAGGGATATCATGCGCATGCTTCGTTTCGCCTGAAAACTAAATGGTCAAGTGAAAAAGCGTAAAAACATAAAAGACAAAAACAATGAGAGAAAACGGAAACAAAAATGACAAATCCGAGCCGGCAAAGCAACCAACCACCATCACAACCACCACCTCAACTGAACGACATCATATCGCAACAATATGAAATAAACAAAAATAAAATAAAGCAACGCATCATCGTCCATCACAAGATCCATATCCATGACCGGAGGAGTTGGGGTATTGCGCGCCAGGGTATATCCAGCCAGTGGGGGAGGGGTATTTTCGACTGTTTTTTTTCTTCCATTTCCCGCGGTGTTCTAGTCGAGAAAAGCAACACGCAACAACAACAAAAGTAACTGATAACGGCAAGCGAGAAATCAAAAACAAAATCAAACGGGGGAAAAATCAAATCAAAGCAAGCGCAGAATGATGCATAAGAAAAAAGTTACCAAAAATGTGGGTTGGTACTTTTATCGTTTTCAAACGGAAAGGTCCAATGTGACCAGGGTATCCAGAATTGGTCGAGTGCGACGTCGATGGGCGGCCGCTGTCCGCAGACTGGCGAGGGTTGTAACGAGGCGTGATCTCGCCGGTCTGCGGGATCGTCAGGTTGTGGTGGTCCATGCCGTTGCTGAAAGGACGGGTCGGCCAAGGAGAGCCCTCCTCGTCGGGCAGGTTGACGCCACTATCGTTCCAAGGGTTGCGGTCGGCGTTGAAGCTGCGCGTCGATTCGATGCTAATCAGCGAAGTCTTGGAAGCGTTGGCCGAGCCCTTGAAGAGTGAGTGAGACGACTGCGCGCTGTTCTTGCGGCGGTCAAGGAACGAAGAAATCGACGACATGCTGCCCGGTTTGCGGAGTCGGTCAAAGATGGTGCTGCGTTCGCGGGCGACCTCGTCACCAAAGGCTGACTTCGTCGGCGAATCTGTTCCGAGAGCAGTCGGCGCGTGCTGGAGCAGCTTCGAATCAAAGTACTGGAGAGACTCCTCGAAAGTGTCCGACTTGGGGCGGGGAATCGAGCCCTTGACAATGTTGACTTCGACATTGGCCGTGGCGAGCTGTGCGTAGAGAACCTCGACGGCGTCACGGAGACCGCCGGCATTGTTGCGCGTGAACGACCACAACATCGTCACAGTCGGCTCGCCCTCCTCAGTGGTCTCTTCGGTGTTCTCCTGAATCTCGACACCGACTTCGTGGTGTTTCTTCAGCGTCGGGACCAGCTCATGGGCGTACTCGGGAGACTCCAGGTACTTGATCAGGGCGGGCGTCCGCACGAAGACCATCTCGTGGTTATCAGGAACCATTCCCAGGAAGTTGTCCACGCATTGAGGAACCTGCCACTGGGGACCAGTTACAGTAACCTCATCGCTTGCCTGTTCGGTGCTGGGGAAGCTGATCTTGCAGTTCCACTTCTTCTCGAGCGTCTCCAGCTCCGGCAGGCGTGCAATCAGACGACGGTGGTAAAGACGATCAACGTTGACAATCTGGGACGTAAACTCCGAGTCCACCCTGTCAACCATTTCCAAGATTTCAGACTTGACGAGTTCAAGGTTCTGGGCGTTGCGGGCAGGCGTGCGGCAAATCACATTGTCAACGCGCATGTCATCATCCTCTCGGCCAATACCGCCTATTTGAAGTTGTGTTAGTAAGTTATTCTGTAATCAAAATTTGAACTGGCGAGCGGCTGTATCTTACCTCGGTCCATAGCGTTGGAGAACTTGACGAAGACAGAATGCTTTTTCATGATGCGCTGGATGTGTTGGCCTCCTATGCCAATAATGCGCTTGTGGTACTGGTCCGGAACGTGGAAAGAAATAGATGCCGGCATCTCCTGTTCGACAAGTGAGAGTCCCTGCTTCATCGATTCGTACGACTGGGCGTTGACATCAATGTTGAAGTTGTACTCGCCAAAGCTCTCGAACAGGATCTGGACGTTGCTTTGGCCCATGATCTTGTTGATTTTGCCATTCTTCTTGCCGCTGACAAATTCCTTGTGCTCGTTGGCAAGCTCGATCTTGACCTTGATCTGATACGGCAGGTGGATGGCAAGCTGGACCATGGAAAGGACGTTGAGTGCGGCTTTAACGGCATCGTCGGAGCCGGTGATGCTGAAAGCCCATCCCTGGAAGGAGACATCGGCGTCGGAGTTGGCACAAACTTCGCCCAAGATCGATTGGATTTCGGCGGGGTTGGGGATCTGGCGAGTATCTGGCTGGGCAACGGCCCAGAAGCCGCTGTAGAACTGGCCAGCAAGAGCCATCAACTCCCGGGCCGTTCGCTCCGTGTGCAGGTTCTCCGTAGCCTGAATTCGGACCGTGTTCTGTCTCGAGCCGAGCACCGGGAAGAGGATATTAGCCCCGTTCGTTTCGGTGATCTTGCGGACCTTGTCCATGCGGCTGAGCAAGATGTTGTCGATCTTCTCCGCCGGAACAACGATATCCTTCAGGAAGAGGCGGGTACGACCCAAGACTTCGTGGATCTTCTTCTTCGCAGCTGACACGCTGTCCTGGCTCTCGCCAGTGATAAAAATCTCGTTCGGCTCACGAGGGCGGGCGGTTGGCGGGGAATAGCGGAAAACGGTCGAGAACGACGGAGGCATGTAGATAGCAGTACCGGTCGATGACTCAATCGCCTTGATGTTCTTTCTATTGCGGCCACATAGGGGTTGGTGGAAGTTGGTATCCAGGCGTAGTACGTCATAGATGCGGCCGAGCTAAGGTTAAGATATCAACATTAGCTTCTGTAGGATGCTAACCAACAGTCTCATCGCTTGTCAACGTTCAAAAAGACGACACGTGTAAAACCAAACGACTTACCATTCTGTCAATGTGAATCAACACACGGGTTTTTGCGTGTTCCGACGACAGAATGTCGCCGTAGATGGCAACTCGCCAACGCTGGTCACGGCGGAGTTCATTGTCACCGTTGAGCCCGTCCACGATCGGTGTCAGCTTGGGGCCGAGGAGGAAAATGTCGACGCCGCAGAAGTTGGAGATGTTGTCGAGCGTATCGGTGACAGCCTTTTTCAAGGTGCCCTCGGTAAGATCGGCAACCATGTCACCACTAATATCAACGGTCGTGCAGCGCTGCAGATAAAAAAATAGACAGTTAGTACGGTGAGTTACGTAGGCAAGAAAACACAAGCAAGTAAATCGACAAGGTTGGCACGAACAAGAGCAAGTGGCGTTTCGTTCAGGATGGTCTCGCGGGCACGGTAGACAGAATCGGGCGCGCCCACCAGGCAGACCGTCGTGACCTGAGACTTGGCGTTCTTAGGGACAGACGTGATGATGTTGGCCTCGATCTCGTTCTTGACAGCAAGACGGCTGCAGAGGTTGCCCAGGTCCACAAGGTTGTTCGCGTGCACGGGCAGCTCGTGAACGGGCACATCATCAGGCGCGCTGTCGGGATGCGTCCAACGGAGAACCGCATCTTTCGTAGCGTGCAGGATATCCTCGGTGTCAGGCCCGGCCAGATCGGAGGCAAAGGGAACGTTGAAGGAATAGAAGATGGGCGTATTCATGGCCATGCCGACCTGGTTCAGTGACGTAGCCGAAGCATTGGCGGCACCCTGGTGAGCAAGCTTCTGCAGAGGGTTCATGCCTGGACCGGGCATGTTGGGGGGCCGGTTGGACATGCTAAAGTTGGGGTTTATCCTGTCGGACCAATGACGCATGTTAAGGTTGGCGAGTTTATTCATATTGAACGTGGCACATTCGAACAGGGCGAGGCAGTTTCGGGTGTCTAAAGGGTTGCGAACGAACGCGTGAAGCTGTTTTGCGGGTTGCGTAAGTGTAAACGGTGGGCGTATGAAGTGAAGAAGTGAAGATCGACGAGAGATCTCAGAGTGTGACTCGATAGGTATTTCAAAAGGTATCTCGAAAGGGAGTGTCGAAGTGTGACTCGGCGTATCGTTCGATGGGTATCGCGTAGGGTATCTCGTTGGGTATCTCGGAGGGTATCTCGAAAGGAAAAGGCAAGAAAGTGTCGATGGGTTGTCAAAATCAAGAGACCAAAAAATCTTGTCACGGCACCGGCCACAACGATCAAAGCTCGACACACGACAAAGCAGCCGAAGAGATCGAGAGTGCGTCCAAAAGAGGAGCCAGAAAAGAACGAAGTCAAAAAAGAGCAAAAAGAGTGTATAATACAAGAAGAAAAAGGTCGAGAAGGTAGAAAAGAGAGGCCTTGAACCGCAAGCGGAGTGTCGGAGGCCGAAGAGTCGAGGTGGAAGAGTGGAGGTGAGGGCGTGAGAGAGAGAAGAAAAGACTCGTCGAGACGTGCAAAAACAAGACTGACGTCTACGGAGGGTAAAAAAAAGAAGGCACTGAGGGTATGATAAACGTAGAAAGGATGGGTATCGCAATGAGAGGAATAAGGAAAGACAAAGCGTTAAGGAAATCAGTTATCGTTGGCACCTTCCCAGGGAAAGAAGAGAAGGAACGATGGTGCACGAGGAAGGAATGTATGCAGGAAGAAGGGAAGGAGAGAAAGAGAAAGAGGCTCGAAAGTGAGGTGAGGAGAGAGAGCAAAAGCGCTGATGCAGGGGAAGGAAGGCCTAGCCAAAAACGACGCAGTGCACTAGTTGAGTGGCCTTTAGGTAGCAGGGTAGGTAGCAGTGAGAAGAGGGGAGGTGAATCGACAGTGAGAGAGGGGAAGGAGGGAGGGAGGGGGCCAAAAGAGGGCTCAAAAAGGACAGAGAATAACGAGGAAGGCACGTCTTACGGTCCCAGTCACGTCTTGCTGTATTTAAAAAGTCACGGAGCATATTTACGATTTCTGTCTCTTTCCGAGAGCCCGGCGACTTGGTGAGAGGGTATGAGAAAAAAAGGAAGGAAGGGCAATTGCGTGGGGAAAGAAGGCCCCAAAAGAATGCAAAAAATGGCGAGAGACGCAGAGAAAGTGAAAGAGCAGGAGAGAGAGAGAAAGGGAAGGAATTCATGCGGTAGGAAGGGAAAGGTCGAGAAGGGCCGGTAGGCGAGGGCGGCTTGAGACTGCTTGGGAAAGAGCGACTGGACTGACGACAGGCAGCAAAGAGCCTGCCAGACAGACACAGACAGGCTTTTGGATTTCGAGACCCAGTGCCCTGAAAGGTTGAAAGGCAGGAGCGGTGGGCTGGAGGAGTGGGCTGGGGCTCCCTGGGTGTGAGTGGGGAAGGGCAAAAAGGGCAGGAACGACACAGAGCAGCCCACACGCACACGCAAGAGGCAAACACCACAAGAAAGTGCGGCGTGATAGGACTGGAACAGGGCAAGGGTGGCCCAACAAGCGCTGAAAAGGCGGTCGTCCTTGCCCTTCTTACGACCTTAGCTACGTATCACGAAAAGAAGCAAGTATGGAGGACGAAGTATGAAAAAAGAGATACGGGACAGGAAGGAGCAAGCAACAGGCAGGGGATGCAGCCAGACATGCAGTCAAAATGCAGCAAGATGCAGAGGGATGCAGCCGACAAGCAGAGAAGAACGCCGTCCAGAGCCCAGTCCCAGCCTACCCACCGCCGTACAGCAATGCCCGCGGAAGATCGAAGATTTGTCTTTCAATCCTCTTTTAATCCCCCGCGGTCCTTTTTGATAGCGGCATGCGACCTGTTTCCACCGCATCGTGATAGCTCAAGATTCGCTTCGTCAGCGGAAGCGTCGGGCGGGCAGGAGCGAAGGACAGTGAACAAGCAAAGACGGCAGGAGGCGGGGGGGTATGGTCTTCAACTGGTGTTCTTTATTGGTTGGGCAGGTCTGGCCCACAAAATCAGAGAACCACAGAAAGAGCCACCAGAGAACCACATCAGCTCTTGCCTCTTTGCCATCTGGCGGCACTCTGTCGCTCTGTCGGTCTCTTACTCGCTACTGCAGCCAGAGCTGTTTTAGCGCATCCACGATGTGCTGCAGCACGGCATTCGAGAGAAGGGGGCGCCTTACGAAGTGTCCCCGTAGCATAGCTTTGCCACTAGAGGACCCAGCAGCTATGTCGTAAAAGGCCAAAACACGTTTTTTAGTGCAGGCCAGTTGAGGTAAAAAGTGTGTAAAGAAGGAAAGAACGGCTCCCAAGGTGAGTGAGTTTAGATGAGGGAAAGGCAACACGATGAGATGTCTTACGGGGCTAATGAACAAGTGTTCCTCTTTGCCATTTTTGTCCCTTTTTCTCTTTTTTTTTCTCGGAGTCGTCCATTCTCTTTTCCGCTCACACGCCATTGCGGTGTAGGGCTTCTTTTACTTCTTATTTCTCAATAAAAAAACTGGCCAGAGCTTCAAGCATGCCAGGGATGCGGGCTTGGCAGCCCCATTAGACTGGATGTCTGGGATTCGAGTGGATAGGGCTCCATTCGCCGGGCGGATGTGTCCAAGGGCTTTCCTTAGGTCTTGTTGGTCGTTTTGTGTACTGTCGAAGTTGAGGCATCTCTACTGATTTGCATGAGAAGTAATACGGAGTACAGGTGATGCCATTCGGAGGACTGCCCGTGATCTCACGTCTTACTTGGGCAGGCTCGCGCTTGCCTATCTTGGATCTGTACGTGATCCTTCCCTCCCTGGTCGCTCTGGACACTGTGAGACTGTGTGCTCTCCGAAGGCCGTATTGGTTCGGACGAATAAAGCGTGACTTTGTACCGTTTTCTGCCGTGCTCCTTCCGTGTCCATTGATCATTGTGCCCAATGCTCCGAGTCACTCCTTCCTTCTCGCCTCCTTGCCTGCTCATCTTCACCAGGGAAGGCACGTCTGGCACAACCGCTCGCCTCCTCTTTCCCCAACCCCAAAGCAGGCAAGAGGCAAGAACAAAGCTCAAAGGCTACTGCACCGCTCTTACCCCGACATTCAACGCGGTTGTCAAAGCGGACACGTTACCAGCAGAGCTGAGCTTTTAAGTCTCTCAAGTCCTCTTAAATAGCAGACGCCACGGCATACTCCGTGCACAAACGGCGTAGCCAAATACGGTATGCCATCGCAGCCAGCTAAAGGACCAGCATAAAGAAGCAAAGGAGTCAAGAAATCAAGGCATTTCCCGGCCGAGCGGGGCGGTACGTATTACTCAGTACTTCGCAGTAATACTGTGTATGAAAACACGGGAAGGGGACCCAGGAGCATGTGTATCGCATAGAGGGCGATCCCTCGTCTGGGACTTCCCTGCTGACCCTGCAAGCCGAGACGGCAGGGCTCCAGTTGCAGGGCTTCAATGTTCGTTTGGCTGCTGTCACTCTCTGCCACTCCGTCTCTCTTCAGACTGGCACATGGAGTACTGAGTATGGCGTAAGATACGGATGTTAGATAGCAAGGCCCAGGGGTGACAGTGAAATTTGAAGGAAGATGGGAGGGAGGAGCATGGGCATACATATACTGTGACAAAATTGCAGGTGCTTTCCAGGTGCAATTTTTAACTGCACTTGCAATTTACAGAGCACTTCATAAATACAAAGATACAATTATCACACTACTCGTCCGGATATAGATATTGATCTCGGCATGGCTGGAGGAAACAGACAACGAACGATACAGCCAATCTCGGATTTTCTGCAGAAATCTGAAAGGCCATTCCCGCCGCACCAAGGACCCCAGCCAATATCCAAATAAGGTCCCTCGTCCCAAGGGTCGCCGGACGCTCTATCCCCAAGTCGCGTCGACGCCGTTGTTACGAGGGAAGGATGTGGAAAGAACGAATAAGAACAAGTCGAGGGAAAGAACGAGGCACGAAATAGACTCAAAAGGCAAGCGAGGATTCCATATGACAGGCAGCTGTTGACAAGCATCAGGCATTTGCTTCTGGGCACCTATTTTTACTGCCCTTATTTGCAGCTATTCCGACCACAGTCAATCGTCAATCAATACCAAGCCAATACAAGTCAATATGGCACGCCCAACGGACGCGTTGCTCGCCCTGAGATGAACGAAAACTGCTTTCGTGTCCCGATTTCAAATACGCAGCCATTACGAATCCAATACGGAGTATGCAGTGCGCGTTTCTTTGCGGTGATTTCATTGCACTTTTATTGCATGCCTTGTTTCTCTTTCATAGAGTGTGGTCCATTTGCACTGCCTCAGTCCTGATCTCCACCCGCCGAAAAATGGGTTAGAAAGGCCCAGGAGGAGGAGGGAGGTGACCGACAAGGGCCCAGATGAGAGTCGCAAAGCAGGAACAGGGGTTTTTCAATCTTGCGCCATGCCGTTCCTAGCCAGGTACTCCTCTCCAAGACTTTGTAGGCTTCTCATATTCTTGCACGAACAACGAACGACCTCCGGGACTTGTGTGCAGCTCAAGCAAAAGTGCTCTAGCAAGCTTGCTTTGCTTTGCTCTTACTTGTACTGTGAACACACAGAAGCCAACAAGGACCATACCCCGTAATAATTACGACCAGAGTGGAGAGCAGTGACGACCGAAACCGAGCTGCCAGGTCTTAATTTACAGCTTTACGCGCCCTGCACGTCAGCGGGCTTCTCGAAATGGGGCACTCCATTAAAACGTCGACAACCAACAGGAGCTGGATGACGCCCTTTTGGGCCTTTCCAAGTGTGCATCGGTTGCCTCTGGAATGTCCCCGAGTCCGAGCCTGACTTTGCCAACTTCGCGCTCGGCTTCAGGTCAAGAGTACGAGCATTGGCATTTCAGCCGGATACTATCGGGATGGGTCGACACCCAATCTGTGTGTGGGCAAAGGTCAAGGAAGCTCTATCAAGCTACAGGCGGACGTTAAAAACAGCTCCAGCAACTTGTTGCAACATGCAACCTCTTGCCACCCTCTTCTCATCACGCGGCACGGCACAAAAAAGACAAAAAAGAGGGCAGCTCAGGCAGATCCTTTGCAGATAACCTGCCCGCCTCTTTCTATCTCGCGCCGCAGATTCATTGCATACGACTCACACACGAAAAGTGAATGCATGCTCTTTACTTTCGAGAACGTTTCGGAGTACACCTAATCTATGAACCAGATCGACGATGCGAGGGAATGGTGGGAGATACAAGAAGAAGAAAAAATAGGCACAAATTCAAGGACATCTAAATCGTGAAAATCAAAAGAAAGCTCGGTGCTCAAGCCAGCTGCAGCCCCCCACTCTGTTGTCTGTCGTTGCATCTTTCGCGCCTTGCCACAGCGCGGAAGCGGTGTCAACCGGAAACGCGTGGGGCAGGAGGTGCAGATTGTGCTCTCACAAGAATTCACAAGCTCGTCAGTTCGTACATCAAAATATATATACACACATATATATATAATAAAAATCGGTCGACGGCCGGCGAGCTTGCGCATCACACCCGGGCGTTTTGACTTACTTACACGGAGACACCCTTAACAAGAAACGAACCAAGTGACAGGACAGTCGTTTTCCACGCAGGGGCCTTTTTACTTAAAAAGTCTCGATCAAATGAACCACCGAGACCAGCCAGACCAAGCCCCCAGATACAGCACACATCCCCAATGATCGACAGGGCGTGCCCAGTTTTTACTGTTCGATGTGGCCAAAACAATTCGATAAGAGATGTCTGACACAGGAGATCAGGGCACCAGAAAGCTGAAAATCACAAAAAGACAAAAAAAAAATTGATCTTGGGCGGGCAATCGCAGTGCTTGGTTTTTGCTTGCTCATCGCCATCCAGCGTGTGATCCCATTCGTCCCCTCATATATGAATTGCCTCTACTATGTACTATGTACTTTGTACTCTTTGTATACAGACGACATGATACGCACGTAACCACGATATAAGTGCAGTACGCTGTGCCACTTGTATGAGAGATTGTACTGCTGAGTACAAGAGCGCTGTCAAGATGAAAAAAAGGCTCCAGAAGCAAAACTTCCCTAAATGTCGACTATCCTAGAATACGCCGTTGTGTATCTTGCTACAAAATCACTCACTACTTTCTTCCCCTGGCTTGTTGAATGTGTCCCTGACTAGTAGTCTTGACAGCAACAGTGTCATGTTGGTAAACATAGCATCATCGCTCACTTCAGTTTGGGTCTAACCACTTGGAATTCCATACACAGTGTCAAGTTAGTCATGAAGCACAATATGGCCTATTTAGGTTCGATCCAACAAGCTGACTGCACACGTTACCAGATCTCAGATGTATTACATACGCTCAGGTAGTAAGATATACTAAAACACAGGTTGAATGAGTAAGGAAAGAAATGCAGATTACCTTTCAATAATAAACGCCCTATCCCATGCTACTTGATGACGAATGGCTACAAATATAACACCCAGTTAAATGCTACTAATTGTTTGTGTCCTGCAAACTCCAACCAAAAAGCCAAAAAGAAAGAATTCAAAGGTACAACATCAATGACAGGCATCTATGTGTTATTATGTCATCCAGTCCCTATCCCACAACTCACTGGTACGGGCCCCTCTCATCTGGGTAGCCATACTCTTGAGCAGGCGGGCCGCCCATCGCATACTGCTGGGGCTGCTCCGCATAGTAGGGCGGTGCCGGACCAGGCCGCGCGCCATACTCCCCATGCACAACGACATGGGGCTCCGGCCGCACACTATACTCCCGAACTACTTCATGAGGGCCGCGGTGGTCCTCGATATAGGCACCGCCCTGAGCTGGTCCTCCATAGATGTGCGGCTGGCCATCATCTGGTCCACCAGCATACCCTTGTTGGTACACAACTCCTTCTGGCGGGCGAACACTACCTACCCGTTCCACATAGCGGCCCGGAGGCGGTGCTTCAAACCGAGCAGCCTCGGACGGGTGGGCCGTCGAGGATCTGGCAAGGTAGCTGGGAGGCGGTGCAACCTCCTCCACCATGTAGCCACGCTCAGGCGCGGCAGCTGGATACTGTGAAGAAGGGCGTGCGGAATATTCTCGCCGCGGGTAGCCTGAATACTCACGGGCCACATACTCCGGCTGAGTAACAACCCTTCTTGGAGCCATAAACACGGGCGATGTCCTGCTATAGACAATCTCCTCGTCGTCGTAGACAGGCTGTGGCGCCTGTGAGCCATAGCGGGCGCCGTACCGAATCTGGTGCTGACGTGAAGCCGGGCGTTCATAGGCCAGGTTAGGGTCGTAAGCCACCGTTTCCACCACCTGTTGCTGGCGGGGCGCGGTGCCACCGGCTCGTAGTATTCACGGCCAAACTCGTCAATGACAATGCGCTCCCTGGGCGGCGGGGCCATAGCCACCGGTCGTACGCTCACCCGCCCAGAGCCGTCATAATCACCCGCAGCGTGAACAGGATAGCCAGAGGACGTCTCGACCAGAGCGTGCGTCGCAGCTCTAACAGGACGCGGGTTCGGCTGCCCTGGGGCGGCAGCATATTGGCGTGAAGGCGGTCTGGCAGGATAGCTCGGTGCATAAGCAGTTGAGGATTGCTCGTAGCCGCCCTCGGCGTTTCTCTGCTCTTCGTACCGCTGCACGCTCGCGCGACGAGTGGAAGCTGCAGGTCTAGGCTGCACGTAGCGGCCCCTGTCGACGCGCTCGTAAATGATGGGCGCACGAGGATCTCTCCCAGTACGAGCAGTGCCGTAGGGAGCGGGCTGCACAGTAGGACTGTATTCATCCTCATGGCGGCGGTAGACAACCTCTCTTGGTAGAAGCCGCGCGTCCTGCTTCTGCCGCTTGGGCGGTCGTTGCTGTGCGGGAGGCGCAAGGATTGGCGATGGTGATCTAGGCTCAGGCTTAATGTAGGGAGATGATGGGGCGACGTCGGCCTTGCGCTTGCCGACATTTTTCTTCTTGCCCTTGCCCTTGTCGGCAGCACGGGCGTCGATATACGGTGAGCTATCAGGGCTAGACTGAGATGCCTCTCCCCGTCGTAACATGGCGACCTGTGCAGGCGTACCCTGGGAACCAGACTGTCCGTCGGTGGACAAGGGCAGCTGTGACGCAACGGCCAGTGCGGAGATGTGTGCCGGCTGCGGGGCGATGGGCGACAAATCATGTGTCCTAACAAACGGGGACGAGGGCTGGGGGTTACCAGCTGCCACACGTGCCGACGTGCCAGAACTACCGTTCCCACCGCCCACAGTCTGAGGCGCCCCGGCGAGTCCGGGCCATGCAGACAGTGCGGCGACAGCAGCTTGTTGTATCTGCGCCGGGGTCGGGTTTGCGGACGTCTGTGGAGGTAGGGGCAGGCCGAGGGAAGCTGGATCAATATTTGCTGCCAGCAGAGTAGATAACAGATCAGCAGGCGCTTGGCCAGATAGTTGAGAAAGTGCAGCAGCAAGTTGGTCAGACGGCGCTTGTTGGAGGGCAGTCAGATCCGGCTGCAGCGCCGTTTGTTGCCCCGTTTGCTGCGGAGATGGGATAACATCGAGCTCAGGCTCATAGTCGGAACCATCCTGCATGGACATGTCGTCATTGTCAGACTCGGCCGGGACTCGAGAGGTAAGCGCAAACTCGGGCGTACTAAAGTTGGACGAGTAAAATGTCTGGTCATCGCCCGACTCTGCAGCGGCACTGGACGCAACATTTGCCTTTGGCTTTGTCGAAGCGCCGCCCAGGTTAGTGATCGCATCTTGCGACAGGATTGCAACCGGGGGTGGTGTAAATGTCTTTTCAAGCTCACGCCCTCTCAAGAAGGCATCGCCCACCGCAAAATCCGCCTGCACTTCATCCAGCTTGATATTGTTTCGCCGGCTCGACGGCTCCCGAAGCAAAGCCTCAACCCTAGCACGTTGCAGTGGTATCTCTTCAATCGAAACGACACTGGGTGAAACAGGACGGATCCCAGAAGCAACGCCCAACCCAGGAAGCGATGCACCTGCAGTTGTCCCTGTTGACAGCTGGCTGTTTTGCCCAAACGCGGCAAGATTGTCCCCCAAGTGTACAGCGTGTGCCCCCGCGCCAGCAGCGGTACCATTCGCAACTTGAGAAGCTGCTGCTGCAGGGGTCGCTGCTTGTGGCGCAGCTTTTGTATTTGTGTTACGGCCGGCTCGTTTGTCTGGACGCACAGGGAGGTTCGTGCTCGCGGGCGCTAGGTGCGAAGGGATCTTGATTCTCGGATGTTTTCCGGACATGATGCTCTCGCTGAGCTTGACAATTTTGTCATACTCCATCATGAGATGCATCTCGTCGTCCGTCAAAGACGCGGGAGGGCGCGCGGCCACTGCCATCTCAGTCGACATGGTGGTAGGGAGGGAAACGGAGAAAGCTGTACAGCTACTCGGTCGGTGTATAATGGGCCTTCGATGGAAGGTGTTGTCGGACTCGAAACGCACAACGGCGAAGAGAGTACCTAGAAGAACAAAGTGACGAGATAAAATGCAAAAGGGGTAAAAGGAGTAAACAAGGCTGGCGACAACAAAAGCCAGCGCCTACCACGCGACGACAGACAAAAACAGACTGAGATGTCCTCGACCTCATCTTTTTCTGCGCGTCTTGCTGACCGGACGGCAAACCAAAAACAGATGGCGAATGAGCCACTGTGCCAAGACTAACCAGTACAGCCTGACACGATGTTGAAGAAGACGAAGATAACGGTGAAATCGCTGGTCGACGGCGATGGATCAAAATAACATGTTTGGACAAAAAGGGCAGGAACATGAAGGCGGCAGAAAAAGCAAGAGCGCCAAAATAGAAAAGTTGTGGCAGTCGCGACCCAGCCACTAGTGAAATGCTGCAGCTACAGCACTGACCACCTGCTGCAACAACAATGTGCCCCACATAAAAAAACGCCAGCATAACGAGGAAGCTGCAGCCGCGTTATCTTATCGCTTTAAGAGGCAGTGACGACCGACTTCAATTTCACTACGACGTACAGGCTTGTACTTTTGGTCACGGTTTGACTCACTCGGCGACATCCGTCGACATGTCAGTTGCACGCTATTACCAAGCAAGCATGTGGTATGGTCTGTTTCGAGCCATTTAATATTCTCATAAATGAGCATCGTCCTACAGCCTCGTCGATGTCAAAGTTTGACCAACAAATTCGACACAATTTGACTCAACCCAAGCCGAGTCGCCTAAAATTTAGCGCTCTTGCCCTTTTGTCCGCCTTGAGACAGCCAACGAAAACGGCTTTCCCCTCCCACGTGACCCGGTTAACAACGGCCGCCTCCGACATCACAGACTCTCAAAACCTCCGATCTCGCCAGCTCACTGCCAGTTCAAAGGCTCAGACGGGCAACTCACTGTAGGTCACCGAAAATTCATGTGCCGGCCATGCTGAAAGCACTTCCTGCCTCTCTTGCGCTGCTTGGAACAGGGCTTCGATGCTCATTTACGATACAGAAAACGGCATATCACGATTTCCGGAAACAGAATCAACACACGAAAGCGACCAGGATGGGAGACGCAGCGTCACTATCTGGTGAGGCCAAGGCCGGTGCCTCACAATCACCGAAAAAGGTTTTTTTCTTGTAAGTCTCCTTGCCCGTAGGCAGCCGTCAATAGGACGAAAAGCTAATCTCCGCATCCAGTGACATTGACAACTGTCTCTACCCGAAAAGCGAGTACACGAACCCCTGGCATGATATGCGGCTCTTTGCCCGGCGCACTAACATAGACTTCCCTCCTTTCAGGCGCAAAGGTCCACGACCGCATGGCAAAGCTCATTGACGAGTACTTTGTCAACCACTTGTCACTGCCCTGGGACGAGGCTGTAAGACTGCACAAGGAGTACTACCAGAATTACGGACTGGCCATTGAGGGCCTCGTGCGTCACCACCAGATTGACCCGCTCGAGTACAACGCAAAAGTGGACGACGCGCTACCGCTCGACGAGATCATCAAGCCGAACCCGATCCTGAAGCAGCTGCTGCAGGACATTGACCGTGACAAGGTGCGGCTGTGGCTGTTCACAAATGCATATGTGACGCACGGCAAGCGAGTCGTCCGGCTGCTCGAGATCGAGGACCACTTCGAGGGCATCACTTTCTGCGACTACGGCTCGACACCGCTGGTGTGCAAGCCGCACAAGGACATGTTCGCCAAGGCGATGCGTGAAGCAGGCATCGACCGAGTCGAAGACTGCTTCTTTGTTGGTGAGTACAGGTCAGACACATTTTTTTATGCTGACAGTCACTAACATAACCTCAGATGACTCGTATATCAACTGCAAGAGTGCAAGAGAGCTGGGCTGGACGGCAGCCCACCTTGTCGAGGAGGGCGTTTCGCCGCCACGAAACACCGGCGTCGCAGTTCCAGATCAGCACTCTGAACGAGCTGCGGACAGTCTACCCGCAACTTTTCAAGAGCAGCTCTGCTTAAGCAGACTCGAAAGTACTGCAATATCCAAGCGAAGCGTTGCGTGCACATAATTTTGGAAGGCATTAAGAACTTACGGTTTAGAGGACGGCCATCCAATTCTTGTTGAGATAGAGTAGACCCCTTAGCAGGCAGCCCTCTTGGGCGAGACATTTTACGTATAGAGCGATTACAGTATAATTTCAACCTTTTTTTAAATAAATTACTGTCAAATAAGTCGAGGGGTATCTATGTTCTTCCAGTCTCTATCCAATTGCCATCCTGCGTCTATGGCCGCTTGATGGTCCGAATGACGCCGTCCAACTTCGACAACATCTCGTCCCTCTCCCGCACCGCCTCTTTTCGCTGCACCTCTGCCACTTTGAGCTCCTCTTCTAGTTCACGGATTAACCGTTCCTGGTCCTGCTCTGTGTTTTCGAGGCCCGGGAGACTGCCGATGAGGTACTCGATCTGCTGCTCTTTGTACACGAGGTCACGCGCCAGCTCCTCCTGGCCTTGTCGAAACTCGTCTGCAGGAATTGACTCGACTAGAAAGAGAGAAGGTATAATTAGCTCCAATAAACTCCAAAGCGTCGGGGGAAAGTGTCAAGTCGGTGGACAAACCCGTCAATGTCCGTGGCTGGCTCTCGGTCTTCTGCTGCTCTTGGATAATGTCGGTCGGACCCAGCTTCTCGAGGCTGTGGTGGCGTTCGAGGAAGTACAGACATGCGAGGAATTGATGCGCAAGCTAGAAATCAAAGTTAGCAATTGTACCAATCCATCCGAAGCCTCAACCCGCTTCCCAGATGAGGAGAATTGAAGTCGTCCAAGGGAAGTCGATCGCAGCTTACCTGGTCCACGGCGTCCTGCACCTGCGACAAGCTGTCAACCGGCTTCTTTTCTGCCATTGTGTCGGTTGGCGATCTAAAGAGACAGGCAAAAGTTAGAGGGCGACGTCGTGAGTCGGAAGTCGAAAGTTGACCAGAGGTTGATGCTTGGATCTTGGTACGACGTTCTTCGTACAGTGCACAGCGTACGTCGTAGGTCGTAATACGTCGTACAGGTCGCGCTTATTGCTCGTAGAGCCTACGCGACCCACTGTGAACTGCAAGCCAGTCGTCAACGAGTTCTGTGGCGGTGCTCTGTGGCTAGTGCTAGCTTCATAATGCGGTGGAATTATCAGCTTCCTCAATGGGCTAACGGCGCCAGACCACGCAAGAGCCAGGCGAGACAGGCCTCCACGCCCACCCCCAGCAAGGTGTCCTGCGCCTTCCACGAGTTCCACCTCTCCACCAAGCTTTCCAGCCGCTCCTGCCTGACGACCTGCTTCTCTGGTCGCTCGCTCCTGCCCTGCCCACTGCCCAAATTTGGTGGCACGCCCCCAACCACGCCGAGCTTCGTCATCTCCTTCCCACTGCTCACCACTTTCAACCATCACCCTCACTTTTCTCTCTTTTGTTTTGCATCGCCATTACACGCCCCCTTGTGTCGTGTGGCCCATTCCTCTCATTTCCGTCAGCCCAGCCGCTCCCCCGTGTCTTCGCTTGCTCCCGCGATCAAGCTATTGTCCTCGGGGGGCTTTTCGCCTACTCCTTTTGCTTCGCTGAATGTTTTAGCTTTGTTTCTCTCTCCTTTTCCCTCCCATTTTCCTTTTTCTTGTCGAGCTTTTCTTTTCAATTCGCCGACACACTTTGTGTCTGCTTGCACGCCACTTTCCATCTCGAGCTATCTAATTACCCAATTCTGCAAGGGACCTCGTCATCGGGCCTTGCATCCTGCGATTCTAGCGAACCCGACGCCCCTATCGAGTTGTTGATTCTAAATCCGCGATGTATTCCAACTCCAACAACTTCCTCGGCGCCGGCGGTGGCCTTCGTCCCAGCCAGCAGCAGCAACAGCCACAGTATGGAACTGCTTCGCCATTCGGCCAGCCTCAGCAGCAGCAGCAGCCGAGTCCGTTTGCGCCGCAGCCCACCGGCTTCGGCCAGGCACCTCTGCAGTCGCAATACACTGGCTTCCCCGGTCTTCAACCCCAGGCAACCGGCATGCCTCAGCAGATGCCCGGCCAGCTCCAGTCGCAGTACACCGGCTTCCCCGGCGCCGGCGGCTTCCAGTCGAGCGCTGCCCCGCCCATGCCTTCGATCCCGGCGCAGTACCAGCAACAGAACCACCAGCAGCAACAGCAGCCCCCGCTTCCTTCACTGCCACAGCAGTCCTCGAGCCCCTTTTCGTCTGCGCCATCCCAGGGCCTCGCTCCTCCCGCCGTGCCGATGAAGCCCCAGCCGACCGGTTTCCAGGAGATGGCTGCGTCGTTCCAGACTGGCGGTGGTGCCGCGGCCCGCGCATCAGCTGCTCAGGCAGCGAAGCCCTCGTCGAAGATCCCGAACATCCGCCTGTCCTTTATCACAGCCCCCGACCAGGCCAAGTTCGAGACCTTGTTCAAGTCGGCCGTCGGCGATGGCCAGACTACGATGTCGGGCGAGAAGGCGCGCGACCTGCTCCTGCGGTCGAGACTTGATGGCGACTCTCTGTCGCAAATCTGGTAGGTATACGATGGTGGATGAAGATGACACAAAACATCGAATAGACAATGATTATCTTCCGTGTACTAACCACGCAATGTCTTCAGGACCCTCGCCGATACCACCCGCTCCGGACAGCTCCATTTCCCCGAGTTCGCGCTCGCCATGTACCTGTGCAACCTGAAGCTTACGGGCAAGACGCTGCCCTCGAGTCTGCCGGCCAACATCAAAAACGAGGTCTCCAGCATGGTCGACATTATCAACTTCAGCATCGAGGACGATAATGCCGGCGGTGCGCAGTCCGCTACTAACGTGCCCGACTTCTCCGGCCGCCAAACCACCGCTTCACCCCCGGCCATCCAGCACCCGCAGCCCCAGCCCTCGAACTCGCAGCTGCTCCAAGCATCAATGACTGGCTTCCCCGGCCAACAGCAGCAGCAGCAGGGCTTCCTTAGCCAACCGACTGGCTTCCAGCCCCAGCCAACCGGTTTCCAGGGTCTTCAGCAAAACCCCCAGGCTGCCGGATACAACGGCCCCCGTCCTGCCATGCCACCGATGCCTACTGGTTTTGGTGGCGCTGGTGTTGCCGGTATGGCCGCGCCATTGAACGCCCAGCCAACCGGACGCCCCGGCCAGTGGGGTCTGGTCAACACTCCCTCGACCGGTCTGCCGAACATCGACATTCTCCAGCAGCGCATGATGCCGCAGACTGGCCGTGACCAGGGCAATGCCGGCAGCTTCACCACTGCCGGCCTTCAGGGCAATGCGCAGATCCCGTGGGCTATTACCAAGGGCGAGAAGACTACCTACGATGCCATTTTTCCGTGCGTGGGACGGCATGAACAAGGGTTACATTGCCGGCAGCCAAGCTATCGAGATCTTCGGCCAGAGTGGTCTGGAGAAGCCCGATCTCGAGCGTGTCTGGACCCTGGCCGATCACGGTAACAAGGGCCGCCTGAACCTGGACGAGTTTGCGGTTGCCATGCACTTGATCTACCGCAAGCTCAACGGCTACCCTGTCCCTGCCCGCCTGCCTGCTGAGCTCGTTCCTCCGTCGACCCGTAACTTCAGCGAGTCGCTCGATACGCTGAAGAACCTGGTCAACCAGGAGTCTGACCACCGCAAGAACTCGGGTGCTGCCCTGCTCCCCCAGAAGACGGGTGTCAGCTACCTAAAGAGCCACTCGTTCCGTGGCAGCGGTGGCGCCTTTGGCTCGAACCGCAAGGACGGCACTGTCTTCAAGAACGACGACGAGGCTGTCAGCTACAAGTCCAGCGCGCGTCGCAGACTTGGTGGCGGCAATGAGTCGCCCCGTCCTGATTCTCCATCGTCGGTGACGTCAAACGACGACTTGACGCTCGACCAGTTGCGCAAGAAGCTCCGCGAAAAGCAGGTTGTCCTGGATGCTCTCGACTTTAGCGATGAGAAGAACGCCGAGGAGGACGAGATTCTCGACAGAAAGGACCGCCGCGAGGCCGACGAACTGTACCGCCGCATCAGACGCATCCAGGAGGACATTGACGGCCATCCGAATGCTTCCCTGGTCAGCACCAGCGGCAACTCGGATGCCGAGCGCCGTACCCTCAAGCGCCAGCTCCAGACGTTCACCGACAAGATCCCCAGCCTTGCTTCCCAGGTCCGCAAGACCGAGAAGGCCATTGCCGACGCGCGTCTCGAGCTGTTCCGCATCAAGGACGCCAAGGCGAACCCCAGCAGTGCCGAGCCCGTTGTCGGTACTGGCCCTGGCGGCGCTGTAACCGAGTCCGACCGTGTCAAGGCCCGCGCCAAGGCCATGATGCGCCAGCGCACTGCTGCTCTCCGCGGCGAGAAGGTCGAGGCTTCGGACAACGGCGCCGATGCTGCGAGACGCCTGGAGGAGGAGAGCTCCAAGGTCCGCAACGAGAAGGAGAACAACGAGCGTATGGTCCAGGATGTCGAGGACAGCGTCCGCGAGTTTGCTAACCGGCATCGAGGACAGCATCAAGGACACGGGCGACAACTCCACCTCCGAGCACGAGCGCCGTCGCTGGGAGGATGCTCTTGGCGTTGAGGACGAGGTCCGCGATTTCATCTTTGGACCTCCAGCGCTCCAGCCGCTCGAACCGCGTCCGCGCCCAGGACCGCCGTACGGATGCACGGGTGGGCTCTAACTCGCCCAGCACTTCCCGCGTCGAGAGCCCGGCATCCACCTCTAGAACAGCAACGCCGACTGCTGCAGGTGGTGGCTCGTCGTACTCTGCTTACAAGACGCCCGAGGAGAGAGCCGCCTATATCAAGGAGCAGGCCGCCCAGCGTATGCAGGAGCGCCTTGCTGCCATTGGCATCAGCCGCCGTGGCGAGTCGCCTGCCCAGCGGGCAGAGCGTGAGCGTACAGAGCGCGCGGAAAAGGCACGCCTGGCCGACGAGGAGACGGCACGTCGCGATGCTGAGCGCAAGGCCAGACTGGCCGAGGAGCAAGGCATCCCGCCACCGACGGCTGCTGCTGCCCCAGCTGCCACTGCCGCCCCTGCCGCAGAGACGAAGCGTGCACCGCCCCGCCGGCCGTCCGCAAGGCACCCAAGGCCGAGGAGGAGGAACGCCTAGAACAGCAGCAGGCAGAGACCAAGCAGATTGAGTCGAGTGCAAAGGCCGACGAAGACGAGCTGTCGACGGCCGAGCAGCGCCTCAAGGAGCTGGAGGAGCAGGTCCGGCTTGGCAAGATCAAGAAGGAGGAAGAGAAGAAGAAGAAGAAGGCTGCTCTGGCCGAGGCCAAGGAGAAGGAATCCAAGCTGGCAGCACGGCGGGCTGAGATTGAGGCGGCCAAGAAGCGCGAGGAGGAGCTCCGGCGCCAAGCTGGAGGCCATGGACGACGACTCGGATTCTTCTGATGACGACGAGGGCCCGCAGCAGATCACGCCGCAGGCCTCGACGCCGACTCTCGCTAGCAGCCAGATCAGTAAACAACGACCGCGAGGCTGTTGCTGCCCCAGCAGCATTTGTCCCACCCGTTCCTACGTCCAACGGCAACGCCACCTCGCCCGAGGAGACGAAGCCCGAGAGCCGCAAACCCGTACTTTAAGATGCTGTCACAGACCTCTGGCAGTTCTTCGGCTACTGGCCCTGCTACAGTCGTGACACCGCCTGCCTCTACGGGTCCTGCAAGCGATGCTTCCACCAACCCCTTCCACCGCATGACTGCCAACCCTGTCGTGGCCGCTGTTCCCACTGTTGTTGTGCCGACAGGCCCGATCTCGCGGAAGCGTGCCGACACGGACGACGGCTGGGGCTCGGATGCCAACGACGACGAAGAGGAGGACTCGGACGACGACGACCGGCCAGGTGGTAAGAGCGCCGCCGAGCTCGCGTCCCGCCTCTTTGGCAGCATGGCGCCTCCTCGGCCGCTGTCGGCTGTGGGTGACAAGAACACCAGCGCCTCGCCTGCGTCTGTGAGCTCGCCTACAGTGCCCCCGCCGGCTCCTGCTGCCGCGCCTGAGGTGCCTCCTCCTGTCCCTGCCGCTGCGGCACCTGAGGTTCCTGCCTTTGACGCGCCAGCGTTCGCTCCTCCTCCTCCCCCGGTTCCTGGCTTCGAGGCTCCGACAGCCCCTCCTCCGCCGCCGCCCCCGGCACCGTCATCTGATGCTCCCTCGGCTCCTCCTCCGCCGCCGCCGCCACCACCGCCACCCGCAGGTGGTGCTCCTCCCCCGCCTCCTCCTCCTCCGCCACCAGGCCCCCTCCCCCACCAGCTGCCGGTGGTGGTGGCGGCGGCGCCCAGCGTCCCCCTGCTTTCCTGAGCCAGGTCAAGACGGGCATGACGCTGAAGAAGACGGTCACTGTTGACAAGAGCGCGCCTGCCTCTGGCGGTCGCGTGTTGGACTAAACAAGGAAGTGTCGGGACTAATCTAGACGTTTATGCCGTGTACATAAAAGTACACCCTAAGCGTCTTTTCTCCCCTTGCTAGATCGGGCCTTTGCGCAATTATCCAGATCCTATAGCGATGCTTTTTTGTTGGATATCTCTCTTATGCTATAGCTATAGGGTCCACTACCGGTCTTATCCTTTTCGTCTTTTATCTTTCGACTTTCTTTGTTTTTGTTTTCGTGTTGCGTTTGTCGAATGAGGATGTGGTATTTTTGGTGATGCGTTGTGTTTTTTTTCTGTATGCGTTGTTTTTTTCTGTTCCCGCCTACCCCGGCAACAACCAACAACCAAGAGGAGATGTGGTGTGAAGCGGTGGAAGAGGGGTGGGAAAAGATCTTTTTTTTTTTTTTTTTTTTGCGATATGAGGATGTTTGTATCAGCCTTTTGTTGCCCACTTTTGCACATACACTTGACTTGTCATCTACACACACCCTCCCACCCTATGCTCTCTACTACCCTTCTTCTCGCCGCTTCTTGTTTTCCCTGTTTATAATTCTCTGTCTTAGTCTTGCCAGTAATCTTCTTGTCCGATATCGAATTTTGTATTTTGATCAATGTCTTCTCTTTGTGTGTGCCCCCCTTCTTGTGAGCTGAAGTCGACATCAGCCAATCCTCGTCGCGATGCATGTCAATGAAGCATACGGTGGTGGGTGTAACAAGTGAAAACGAGTGAAGACGTAAATAAAGTCCGTCTGATACGAGTAGCTCCAATCTGCCTTATTCTTCCCAATCTCAATACTTTTATTTCGACTATGTATGGCGGACGGTAAAAAGGTCGTTATTCGGTCTCCAGCATTTTGATATCTCGAGCTTCCATGTGGCTAAACGTAACAGCTAGAATCCGCCTCTACTCGGCTGTTACGTTTCCATGCCTTTTTTTTATAAAAAAAATAACAATTCTTGCTATTTTCAAATACTGTGAGGAATCTCGGGCAATTTATATCTCTGTCCTTTCTCTTTTTTTTCTTTTTATACTTTTTGGGGGGGGGGGAAGCCAGATTATATTATTTTGCTACATAAATTTATTCTCGACATAGTTAAAATTTATAACTTCACAAACTTTAGATATCTATATATTTCATATAAGCACCAGAATACGAATTAACACATGCTCCAAAAAAGTGAAAAATAAGAACGCTCTTAAATATTGATATCGCTAGGTAAAGCACATACAGTTGCTGATACACGACATATACGAACATGAAAATCACGACGAGATGTGAAAGCCCGGCGTTCGATATCAAAGTCCGAGAGGCCATACGTACATCGCCCAGCCCACAATACGAATATTCTAAAAAAAATGTAGTCCCGCAAAAAACCTCGTTTTTTTCAATGATCTTTTTCTTCTGCACACATATTGACATATATTACGCCTCCCGGGAGCCCCTGCACATGTCAATATAGCTCATATACGATGCACTATATTTGTTAAAGCACCGGGCCGACATCGAGGAAGACACTCAAGCTTCTACAATGGTTAGAGGGCACGATAAGAAACAACGTAGAGGAAAAGAAGGCAGAAACAAAAGGCAGTTACCGGAACAAAAAAACCCAAGACACGACATCGAAGCATATCACTTCTCATATGAAGTTTGAGAAGTTTGATCTTGCACTTGAATTATTGAGTGAGGTACCGCCCCGGTTTCTGTCTCCCCACATCGACCGTTTAACCGTGGTTCGACAAAAGAAAGGCGTCTGGCTGATTTTTTTTGTTCTTTTCTCTTGTTTCTTACTCACTGACATCCCGAATGGGGCCTCTTGAAACGGGACTGGTATCCCTGCCGCTGCAGGAAGCCTTTCATGTCCTTTCCATATACGGTGTGCTGAGTACCGAGTACACCAGAAAAGGATCCTATTTCTGCAGAGTTTTAGAGAGCACAGAGAGACGCGGTGTATCATTGCATCTGCGTGCCAATGTGCGTTCCTGTGCATGCCCCGTGTGAGCGTGCTGAGGTCCTGCTTCTTTTCCCATTGTGCTCATTCTGCATACGAGACCGTTTCACATGCACTGTAACGAAGCGATACGAGCGTACTGACTGCTGAGTAGAGAGGAAGTGGACGAGAAAGAGCCCCACGGTCGCGTTCAGCATCGAGTCTCGCTCGAGCACTCATCAAACGCGCTGGCTGCTTTAGGAGAGCCCCTCCTCCCCTTCTTGCCCGTTATGGCAGTGATTGCCACCCGTCCATCTCGACCCGATCGTGGAAAATTTGCTAAATCGCAAAAAAAAGAAAGAAGAGTCTAGGGAACATCGTTTGTAAAATCCCAATTTTTTCTGGTTGAGAGCCCCGTTGGTTTCGCGTGACGCGATTCGCGGGAACGCGCCCAGATGCCCCATCTTTTCTTCTCTTTCTCTTTCGTTTCCTTGGGATTGTTCCGCTTCTTGGGAATCTGTTCGGGACACGAAAAAGTCACGAACTAGACCAGAATCGTAGTGTCCCCGTACCGCATGAAAAGCCAACTGGCAAGGAAAGCGTATCTCTCATCTCTCATATTTTGACGTGCTCCTCTTTTGCCTTTTCTTTCTCTTCCTTCTTCCTGGGTGCTAGACCCGTTTTTTACACTCGATCGCCTTGGCCCTACGACGTGTCAGTGGGCCTTCTTTTTTGCTCCTCAGAAGTTAAGGTGCATGGGGGATGCTTTCTTTTCACCGTCGAAGCCGTTCTCTTCTCTCTTTAATTTCATCTTACCGTGGTCTTGCCTGTGGTTCTCGAGTGGATGACTTGATGATGATGGCTGATGACTGATGGCTGATGACTGATTGAGAGGAGACTTGAGTCCCAGCACACGGTGTCGATGGCAGAGTCTCTTTCAAAGAGGAGAGAAAACGGGGATCGAGAGGAGAACCAAGAGAAAGGGCTCCTCTTCCAACCACGGCAGCTGATCCTACTCGTCCTGGAACTCCATGGGGTCAGAATTGGGCATGAACATGCCATTTCGGGGAGAAGTCTTGATGGATGCGGATGCTCGTCTCTTTCCCTGTCTCTATCCCCACCATCCGGGCCAAAGCGGCATCACGAAGAATGGAACATGAATAAGAGCCAGAACGGGAAGACGAGGTGAAGATGCACCGAGGCACTCCATTCGTGATATGTTTGGACAAGATATGTGGCACCAATGGCTGTGCACGCACGGAAGCACTCGTTTCCTCGTATGGTGGAACAAAAAAGGAGAAACCGAAGAACAGATAAAAGTGGTTGATGTTTCGTACTGGAATGGGTGACTTCTGCAGACTGTTCTGCTAAAACACTGACGAGATTGTGACATGCCGCCCTGCTTTTTTCTTCTGTTCCTTGACCTGTTCAGAGCTTCAGAGCCTCCTGTACGCGGCCATGATTATCCGGCAGGTTTCCGTGTCCCGATCTCGATGGGAGCCCGTAGTACTCCGTACTTTGACAGTCCATGACCCGTTTATGCAAGTAGGCGAGGTGGGCAGCTCAGACATACAGGACAGGTACGAGGTACAAAGTACTTTGTACCTCTTCCACCCGAGCCACTCTAGCACTCTAGCACTCTGGCACTTTATGCTCCTCTTCCACACTGACGGCGATCGTGATGTCACATATCGCGTTAGCTTCACGGCGAGACAGGGCACAGGGGCCCAAGACTGGGAATAGTTCCAAAAGGACCAGCTGGAGGCTGCGACAAGCAGAAGAACAGAAAAGGAAAAAGAAAAACCGGGAAATCGATCTGTCTACTGAATATACTGTCCAGACCCCGGCGATCCTTTTTTTCGATGATGACAACTTGAAGATAGAAGCTTCCTGGCCCTCGTTTCTGGCCGGGTCTTTTCGCCGGGCCTCTCTTCAGCGGACAGATAGACTGTCCGAGCAGTGGTGAGACTGGGCACTGCCTCGACGCTTGCTGGCCGCGACAATGGTCTCTCAAGCGGTGAGGGCAAAGGCTCATACTATCTGATACTATCAGATGCTGGAATGGAGGCAATTAATCAAGAACGCAGCCGTGACGAGAAACCAGGCCACACGTCTCACCAGACACTGCCAACTTGGCCCAACGGCATGCTGCCCATTGATTGCCCTCTGGTTCTCGGCTTGGTCATGGCATCTGATCCTGATAGACAGTTCTGGCTCTGCGGAGTAACTTCTGATGGACACGACGCGCTCCGGATTGCACTTTTATGAGCTGCATGCACTTTGTCGGCCGCCCCCTCCTTTCTCCTTCCTCCTTTCTCCTCTTTCATCTTTCACCTTTCCATTTCATTTTGATCCCCGTCTCTCTTTCCGGATCGTGACTCGGTCCCTCTTCCCTTTCCCCTCATCGTTTGCCCAAGACGTTGCAGTTGTGGCTTTGCGTGGGCATCATTTTGTGCAACGAACCGAGCGCACGTCGTAGTTTAAATTTCATACCCGGTATCGTCTAAAACGGCGGCGTGGGATGAGTGCAAAATAGAAAACGACCGGTGGTGCATGCGTTCTCTTTTGCTGTCTTCCAGTTGTTTTTCGTTTCGTTCGGTGACTACGATCCCTGGTCTTAATTGCCCCTTTAGCATCTTAAGAAGGACCGCCAGGGATGCGATGAAGATTTTTTTTTTTTGCTTTCGCTCTTCGCTCTTTCCAAGTCTATTATCTGTTCTTTGTTCTTTCCTCCTCTCATTCTCCGCTTGCTCCTTCCGAATTTCAAATTGCTCGTTGCTGGCCTTCTTTTGCGGCCAGAGCCAGAAGTCGCCCCATCGTTCTTTCCTTTTGCAAAGTCACCAGGAATTCAACATCCTGTCTCTCCATTTCCCTCTCCCCCCCCTCTCTTCTCCCCCCTCCCCCCTTTGTTTTCCTACCTCTTCTTTCCTTTTCTCTTTTCCTCTTCTTTGGAAGACACGGCGTGATCACGTCAATCATGTAGTCAGAAATGCAAAATGCCGATGGATGTCTCTTCTTGGCACCAAGGCAAAAGCCGTTTGAAGTTGACAAGAATTCTGCACTTTTTGCTGGTTTTGGTGGTGGTTTTGGATGGTGACCACGATTGAGCCAACCAAAACCAACGGTGCGTTTCGCAATGCGGGCCCCGTGTAATATGATTGGCTGGCGCGACGTGTAAATCAAAACAAAGCTAGACGCGTCAAAGACGCGCTCCCGCGTTTAGCACCAGACCGCCCCCGCTCGCGGCTCATGCATCTCCCATTAGCAGCCATTTACACCCATTTACACCCATCTTCAGTGCCGTTTTCCTCCTCTTTTCAGACTCTCGCGGCCCAACAAGCACTTTGGCTTTGACTTGAGGCGGCCGCTTCTCTCTTTTCCTCTTTGACGTCTTTGACTGCCTCTAAAGTCTTCGTCAGGTTTGACTAGTTTCTTCGTACCCTCCTTCTCGCTTACACACCGCTCGATCGGAGGGTGTCGCATGATATTGATATTGCTTTTCTCTCTCTGATTTGCCCTGCAGATTGGTGGTGGCCGTGGCAGAGTGCGACCACCTACGGAGGTAGCCCTATGCGTGCTACGCTGCCAAAAGCTACTTCCGCCTCGGTTTCTGCGCAAAGTGCACAGGGAGCGCAATGCATCTCCGGTGGCACACAGGCCAGCCCAGTTGCAGACCCTGGCGGCAAGAGCGAATGGCAGAGGCCAGCGAAGGCAGCAGGGCAGGCTCGCTCACAGGCTCGACAAGAAGCCAGGAAGGAGCAGTCCACTCCCCGCTTCCAACATTGCTCTTCCGAGAAATGCTCTCTGCTCGTTCGTCCACGTATTGTCTCTCTGTCTCTGGCTTCCAATCATTCTGCCCCACTGCCATCAATCCCAAACTCTCAGATTGCCGCTCCTTTTTTCCCCTCATCTTTTTCATCAAATTCATATTCTTTTTGCTCTCCCTGCATTCGCTCGGGTCGTGTTCGAGGCCGCGGCCGGTCCTTTTTTCTGTTCCACTTCTTTCTTGGATGCTCCTTCTAGGGCGCTAAGTGATCAGAACTGATCGTCATCCCTTGGCCCAGTTGGCTCTGCCATTCGCTCTCGCCTTATCGGTTTATAAAGTTTCTGCTCTCTTTCCTTCCTCGGTCACACGTTCTTTTGTCGCCTCGTTTCGTCTTTCCCGCACAGTCGTTCTTTTGCGTCCGTATGCAAACGGGAAGGTTACGTAGGAAGATACAGCGTTGGGTAGGTGCGTTATAGAAACGAGCACAAAAATAAGAAAAAGAAAAAAAAAAAAAGAAAGAGCCATGGGGGCAAAAGTGGCGGGGAAAGAGCAATAAACCAGCAAAACCAGCTGTGTCCCGTAGTGTACGTGATATGTGCCTCTTTCCGTTCTTGAAAAACGTCTTATGGGACCATCGACTGCCTAATTTGGCACTTATGGGAACTATTGCCTCCGGCTGAAGAGCGACGTAAGGGAGGGGAAAGTGTTCTGTCTCTGACTCTCTTCCGCTCTTTCTCCAGATGTCTCTGTTGCCTCTGTCTTGCCTTCTGGTTCAGAAACCAAGATGCACCGCCATATTGCGATAGGACTATGTGAGTCTGTTCGGCGGGGAAGGTAATACCCAGCAGCATCACCCTCATGCCCTCCGAAATGCTCTTTTTGTGTACGGAAAGTACGGTGCTGTCGATCGTTCTTGCCTTTGTAGCGTTGCCTGCATCTTGCCCTTTCTTCACGGCCTGGTTTGGCAGGCGCCCGCCGAGAAAGAGGGCTGCCTCGCGAATCCTGTCTCACTATCAAAGCGCCGGCATTCCAGAAAAGAGGCGACTTTACTCCGTATGGTGGAGCTCAGCAGGCCATTTGAAGACCATATCGCCATTTGTGCCCTGAGATACTGAGATACACGCATACTGAGTACTACATCGTAGACATTTACATGGCCGGGCCACAATCAGCAGCTTGCATCTTGTTCGGCCCCGGGAAAGAGCGTCTGCTGCGCCGATTGCGACTTCCTTTTTGCACCGCACCGGCATGCATTTTCACCGTGTCACACTTTCTTCTTTTGGCCAACTGAGGCCTCGTATGTGCATCGTGCCTTCTCTCTCGGTTTACTCAGTATTTTGCATGCACCGGCGTTTGCTCTTGCCAAACCCGCCCGTTTGCCAGGACCTTCCCCCGTTTCGTCCTCGGGCCCCGTTCTCAGATGCCCACTGCCTATTTTACCCACAACCCCGGCCGATTTAGAAGAAACGAAAGAAGTCGAGCCGCCAGAGAAGGAAAGAACAGAGCAGAGAACAGAACCTCAGAAGGAAAGACCTCAAAACCGCTGACCCAACCCTTGCCGACGTGTCAGCCTGCGCCCCTGCTGTCCAATCCACTGGCCGCAAAACTCGCTCCACACCTCCTTCCCTTGTTCACACCCCCCTGCTCGTTCACGTTCCCAACCAAGAAGGCACGGCCAGCCAGAAAGAAGGAAAGAAAAAGAGAGAAAAAAAGACACAGGAAGACCTGGATGAAGGAGTAAAAAACCCACTTCGGCTGGGTCTCAGGTCGCCTTTTCTGCCAAGTGCTGCAGCACGGTACGCCATAAAGACTGATTGAGAGACGCCAGACTGCACCTGCTGAGCCGGCCCTGCACGCCCTGCACGGCAATCTGCGGACAGACACGGGGTACCTAAACTGGACCTATTTTTACTTACCCACTGAAAGAACCTTGCCGCCGCCCACCCACGCCCGTTCGCTCTTTCCCTCTCCACTGACTGCCCGACGCATCCATTCCGCGTCCTGTACGTCGTTCCTTCCCTCTTTGCCCAGTTCTCCTTTCCCTTTTTCTCTCTTTTGTACCTCTTTCCCTCTCCTTCACTCCTACTCGCCCCCCTCTTTTTTCCCTTTCTCCTTCTTTCTTTTCTCTCTTCTGCCTTTTCCCTTTCTCCCAGCATCACGACATTTTCATATCGCACACATCTCTCTCACAGCCTCTCGCAAAATCACTTCGACTTCGAACATACGCACACTTGACCCGACCCCTTTTCGACTCACAACCCAACAGCTACCGCACCAGACGCCCAACGGTTTACACGCTACGCCAGGAACACGAAAAAGAACGAGCAGAACGCGGACCGTGTCCACCAAATTTTCACACAGCGCACCCAGCCAATTTTGTCCTCCTATGCGAAGTCCTGCTCGTCACGACTCACGCAGACCGACTCAAAAGCACATCGCCATAGGCGTCGACGTCAATTACAGTCTTTCTCTCGCCTCATCATTGCTCTTCGAGTATCAACGAACTCCGGAAACCTCGACGCGTCCAGACCCGCTATAAAGCGTAAGTGCCTTAGTCTCTCTTTTATCTTCCCGAGTCTCGATCTCTCCCTTTCCCGATATGCCCAGTTTCCTGTTCACGAAATGCTACATCGCTTCAAGAACATCTTCCTCCTTCTTGCTGTCTCTTCACAAGAAGAACACGCCTCATTTTCATCCCGTCACACACCGTCATCCTACATTGCTTCGTCTTTGCTGCATCGTGCTGTACTACAGCTACAGGCAAGGGGACTCGACTAACGCGAACACCGGACAGCCCCTTGGATATCAAGATATATCCGACCTCATCACCGTCGCCCCCTTTGATTAACGCCAGTCCCGACCTTCTTTGACGATACGGCCGCGATGGCTCTGCCTCCGCGCGCCGATATGTCAGACCCCATCCAGATTTACCAGGACAATTTTTTCAACCAGGCCACGCCTATGATTAGCCACGCCCCTATGCCATCCGTATCAAAACCTCCCCAACGCCGCATCATGCAGAACTCTTTCAATAACGGCAATGCCGTCACGCCTCTCGGCACCAGCAACAGCAACATTATCATCAACCCGCCAATGCAGTCTGGCATGAGACAATCCCCCTCAAAAATGGGCACCCCGTTAATGTCTACATCACCCCTGAGCCCACTCAAGGCCACCCAACGCAACAAGCTCAACGCCGTCTCCTTCAACCCGCCAGTGGACCACACAAAGCACACAGACTCTCTCCAGAAGAAGCAGCCGCTTATGTCCCGCTTTCAGACTGTGGCTCAGAAGCCAACGACGACAGAAACGGGCCCGCTCTTGCCCGCCGGTCCCGTCATGGGCTCTTTCATGATGGGCAAGGAGAACAACTACCCTATCATCTTCCCGGCACCACCTGGACTCAACCTCTCGATCGAGAACTACTACCAGAAGACACCCGGCAAGCGGCTTCTTGAGCCTGCACCGATCAAGGACGGCCGCCCTCAGAAGCGTGCCCGTGTGGACGACGGACCGATCCCTCCCCACGATGCGTTTCCGCCTATTATCGACGACGGATTGAAGCCTGGCCACAGCTATGCTATGCTCATCGGCATGGCCATTCTTCGCTCCGCAGGACGCAAGCTCACCCTCTCGCAAATCTACAAATGGATTTCGGATACCTACTCGTTCTACAACCCCAGGACGCCGGCTGGCAAAATAGCATCCGCCACAACCTGAGCTTGAACAAGGCTTTTGTCAAGCAGGAGCGCCCCAAGGACGACCCTGGCAAGGGCAACTACTGGGCCATTGACGCCGGCATGGAGTACCTCTTCATGAAGGACAAGACCGTCCGCAAGCCCATGGGCGACAGCCTCCAGGTCATGTCGACCACGGTCATGGAGCCCTCGCTCCCCCAGATGTCCTCCGGCTTCCAGGAGCCTGCTCTTCCTCCCCAGCTGCCGCCCATGCCCATGAGCATGGTCGAGCCCTCGTCTACGGCGCCAATGGCCAATACACATTCCACGAGACAGCCTGAGCTATCATCGGATGCTACTATCATTGCTTCTGATACAGCGGCACCGGAGGAACAGCAACAACCGTCGGGCGAGGAGAAGAACACACCTGCCTGCACAGCAGACGCAGTCGACTTGCCCGCCCTGGACTCTTCTCAGTACTCTCCCATCCCTGCCACCGCCCTTCATTCCTCCCCTCCCATCTCCCGTCACGTTGAAGTCCACAGCGGAACGCCGCCGCCTGTGCCAAGAGCTCTTCTGGCCTCGTCGGCACAGCGTGCGCGGAAGAGGAAGTCAGTCTCGATGGATGATAGTGGATACATCTCCTCACTGGAATCCTCTGCTCTTCGCTCCAACCAGAACGCTCGCCAGCTCCATGAGAGCGGTGATCGCTCAAGGATTAAGCGTGGCCGTGCCGAGGAGGAGATTGCTCGTCTGCGTGCCTCATCGTACGACAGCCCAACCAAGAACCGGTCTCGCAACGGTTACAACCCGGGCTCTTCCTCTCCCCTCCGCCATGGCGGCCAAAACGACTCAAGTCGTATGCCCCCACCACTGACTCCTGCGGTGAAGCTCAAGGCACCAATGAGACCTCCCCCCTCTGTCTCTCCGGGTACTAACCTCCGCATGCACCGCGACAAGGTGCAGCACATGCTTGCATCGCCGCTGCGGAGAATGGCCTCGGCATCAGACGAGGTCCCTGGCTGGGGTAGCCCAGGTGGCTTCGACGAGTCTCTGTACAACTTCACGGATGAGACAGAGTTCAACCTGGACACTAACAATCTTGGTAATGCCTTTGAGATTTTCCAGGACGATGCTCTCCCCAACCTCTTCCCTTCTGTGCACAATGGGTCGCCAATCAAGGCACCGTCCAGCAAGCGGTTGCGTTTGGATCGGTCCTACTCGGCTAGTGCTCTGTCTGATGTTACCAACGCTGCAGCAAGACGCAACATCACATCCGCGCCCTTCCTCAAGGTGCCCAACCAGTCGCCTGGTGGCCTGTCGGTGGACACGCCCAGCAAGTTCTTTGATGGCCTAGGCTCGTCCCCAAGCAATTTTTTCAACATGCAGTCACCGAGCAAGCTGCCCCGGAACGTGTCCAGCGCCGCTTCCAACTCGCTTCCGGCTGATAATGGCCTGGGCGACGAGAACTCGTGGTCTGCTCTGGATGACTTCTGTGCACCGGAGTTCTTCCAAGAGTCGGATGACTTCCCTGGCCTGGACATTCTTCAAGGCTTTGAGAAGATCGGCTCGAACATTCAGCCCCAGCAGCTGTTCCCTGTCCCGCAGCCTCGCTTGATGACCTACCCCCAGCATCAACAACAGCAGCAGGCACCAGCCCGCAACGGAAAGGGTACACAGAAGCCCATTCTTGGACGCAGCTTTACTTCCACATTCTAAAAGTAAAACCCTGTGCTTAATAGATCGGGGTTTCTTTTCATCTCTTCTCTCTTCTTTACTCTCTTTCCACATTCCCTCACATCTATCATTTCCTCTTACCCTTTCCTTATTTCTTTGCAATGATTTATGATGTCTCCGAAGAAAACAGCGGCTAGCAGCAATCATGTTATGGTTCAGGGGTGTTTGGTCTGCGTTTTTGCTCACAGTTTTTACCCAATCTTTGATTTTACTATGGTGTTTCCCCCCTTTCCATTTGTCTTATCTGTCCCATGTTGCGTATTTTTGTCCTTTTTCCTACCTCTTACCCTCCATCTTCCTACGTTTTGTGTTATTTCTCTATTGTTTACCCGAATCACCGTCTTTCCAGGGACTAGATACTTTATTGGTCATCCGCTTCACCTTGACTTATTGACCCAGAGTTTCTCTTTTGCTAGAAGGAAAAACGGCCTCACTTTGTTTTCATATTTGCACTTACGAGCTTCTCTTTGCTTTGGGAGCGTTTTGCCCGACAGCCTGATATTTCTTTATTCCCTTTTCCTATGGTGTTGTTATTTGTTTCCACTTTTGCTTTTGTTCTTGATTCTTATCTTTCCTATTTTTGTTATGGACACCGGTGTTGGGAGAGTCCCTGGACATTCTTTTTGGGGACACGCTGGGAAAGAGATTGTCTTTTTTATGTTTTTTATTTTATCGAGGTTGGACCTTTTTGCTTTTCTTAGGAGTTGAACCGGGACCAGAAAGGGCAGGGATAACAAGATTCGGAAGAACATATCTTGGGGACCACAGGCGTCGACACGCTATATGACTGAGTACAAACAACGCTGGCGCCAGCGGTTTTATGGCTTGACTACCAATACGAGTTTTTATTTTGCTTTTACAATGATACATTTCGAGTTGCACTCTTACCGTTACTGTCTGACATGGCTATTGAATTGTTGTGTATTTGTATTTTCATTGTGTGTATCGGATGCTCTTTCTGTACACAGTACTCCTTATGGCCTGATAGATTGTACGTCCAAGAGCTGTACATCCATCTATCCGCCTTTGGCACGACAGGAAGCAAACGATGATAGACATGAGACCAAGATACAACCGTTGAGGATGGATATGAATCCGAATGAAATGAGGGAACAAACATAGTGACTCCAGACCCAGCCTGCCTGGATAGTCCTGCTTGCCACAAAAATAACGCCACATGATAGTAAAAGAACGGACCAAGAAACCTGACAAAGAAAAACGCCGATATCCCACCCCGAACCACAAACGCCCGAAAACAAGGTATCTCTATAATATGCGTGGAAGTGCACAGCGCCGTGGGAAGAAAAGAGAGAGAAACAGGGCACGGAGGGCGAGACGTGCTCTTATGTACCTGCGAGCTCGCCGCAAGAGAAGAACGAATGAAGATGATCAAAGGAAGAAATTATCACCAGATGCTGTTGCTGAAGACGACTAGTATATGCCCATTCGGGCCGCCCAGCCTGCATCTTTCTGATTGACATTGATTTGGTAAGGGAACGGGTTCGATTCGGAGGTCGTGATGGGCGGGATATGATCTTTGTGGGCGTTAACGGAGGTGACGATCTTCATGACGGCGGCCAGGAGGGTTGATTCCATGGCCTGGCGGACCTTGGCTCGTTCTGTTCTGTTAGAGAGTAACATCAAATACAAAGGATAGGGCACACTTTTGACTCACCACTTTCTGTTCGCGGCTCGGCCACGGTGACTTTGACGGTCCAGCTCTCCCAGCAGACCTCCTCTTCGCCGCGCATGACATACCACGTCTTGCGGCGGCGCTTCTCAAAGAACTGCACGGAGATCTGCCCACGGCCGCCCCGGCTGCCGCTGTTGCTACTGTTACTGTGGCCACCACTAACACTGGCCGACTTCTCTTCCTCGAGCTGGCGCACCAGCATCTGGGTCCGCTGGTCGATGAGCGTCTCGAGTTCGTTGTCGTCGATGTAGGGTAGTGTCAGGTCGAGGACGTCGCGGGTGCGGGGCATGACGGAGGGGAAGAAGCGGTGGAAGAAGATGGTATGGAGGATGCCTGATATGTTAGAAGAGAGAGAGAGAGAGAGACGAGACCATGAAATGAAAAGAGCGGGAAGCTTACCCCGGACTACATCTTGGACAGAAGACGGATCAACAAAGGCCTCGACGGTAAACTCAAACGTGGGTAGCCGTTGCTCCATGGCGGGCGGGGAGGAGGAGGGACTGAGACAATTGGGGGTGCGCTCTCATCTGTCTGCAGCCGGTGGTCGTCGCATGCAATGTGAGTGAAAGAAGACGAGGAGATGGGGAGAATAGTTGAGAGAAGACCTCAAGGCTGGATATCGCGGAAGTCGCCAGATGGAATTCGATGGGGTAATCGATTTTACAGAAGGGAGGATTGAGGGGTTAAACGCTGACGTTGGCTGAGCCGACCGCCTTCCGTTCTCAGCGATAAACGATAAACCTGGAGAAAAAGGGGGCGGCAACCAGGCCTGGATTCTCGCCTGGTAAGGCCGGGACGCTTTACGCTTTAGGGGGGAGGGGAAGGAGCAGTGCGGCGCGACGGCTGACTGTTGGCTAGCATGTGGGAAAGAGCGCTGGAGGAGGGGCCGCCTCTCGGCGCCATATGACCGTCTTTGCTCGCTACATTGAACAAAGGCGGAAAGAGCTGCTGAAAAAGCCGCCACCAAGCGAGGGCAGGAGCATTTAGTAGTTACGGGCGAGAGGGGGAGGAAACTGCGATGGGGTTGGCTCTGGGGCCTGACTTAGGACCAGGCCGTGATTCGAGCTGTCTGCGGTAGAACGAGAGAGAGGCTCCTTCCGCGCTAGACTTTTAGCGCATGTGTCCTGGGGAAGCACGACTCACAGATTGGGCAAGCACGATGGGCAGACCGTAAAAACAGGGCAGCTGTTGAATATGTCCGTCGTATTATGGCACCTGTTGGCACTGGGCTAGTTGCCGCGTGCGTGCCGAGGCAAAGGCAAAGGTGGGAAGCTCACGCGCGGCGCATACTAATCTACAGGGCTCCTGTCCTGAATTCAGTAATATTGCGGTGGCTGGACGCGACTGCCCCCTGCAAAAGCTGCAAAAAAGGCAAGCACGAGCACACGATTCGGCATTATTGCACTACAACTCGCACCTTCCCGCAGCACTTACTCTACGTCGTAGCTGATAATATTATGGGGAAGGAGTAGCACTCACATCTCGTGAGATCTTCGACTTCTTCTATTCTCCAGAACAGCTTCTGTCCTCCCCCTTTATCTCGACAACCACTCCTTTCCTGCAACACCCCCTATCCTCGAACAGCGCACCCGACTGCGCGCCCCATCACAACCCAACATGTTTGCAGCCACGCGGCAATGGTTCCGCCGCCATCGCACCCCCATCGCCGTCGGCGTCGGCATCGTGGGCGCTGGTTATGTGGCCACGCAGTATGTGCTGTCGAAGCTCAACGACGCGCGTGAGCGCATGAGCAGCGACCGGATTGCCAAGGAGAAGTATGTTGCCTCAAGATTGCGATGCATTGGGCCCCGAATGTTTTCCTATGAACAATGTTTACTGACAATTCGTCCCTTTTACTTTTTCCCAGTCTCCGCCGCCGCTTCGAGCAGAACCAGGAGGACTGCACCTTCACTGTCCTCGCCCTCCTCCCGACCGTCACCACCAACATCCTCGAGGCCATGAACACCGAGGCATTACGTACCAGATCCAGCACATGAAGACAGGGGCCGCCGCTGGCAGCGCGGCAGCACGGAGCCCACCCAGCATCGCCGATACTTTGGTGACCGAAGATGAGAGCCGCAGCATGGTTAGCATGCAGAGCGAGAGCGGCGTGCACGCCAGCCAGGTAGCTCTGCCGGCCCAGGCGCCGACCAGCAACCCAACGACGACAACCACAACCGGCGAGGCTGCTGAAGAGTCGTCTGCCAAGCCGCGCAAGACCAAGCGCCAGCTCTGGGACGAGCTGACCATTAGCTGTGAGTTCTTCTGCCGTGCAATACTTTTTGCTCTCTCTCTCTCTCTATATATATATTGATGCTAACTGTCCAGCTATTACTCGCTCCTACACACTCCTCTACACCGTCAGCCTCCTCGTCATGCTGACCCGCATCCAACTCAACCTGCTCGGCCGCCGCAGCTACCTCTCCAGCGTCGTTTCTCTCGCCACTGGCAGCGCCCAGGCCACCATCAGCCTCGAAAACAACGACGACGACAGCCTCCTGCAGCAGCAGCACGCTCTCGGCAACAGCGCCGACTTTGAGGTCAACCGCAAGTACCTCGCTTTCAGCTGGTGGCTGCTCAACCGCAGCTGGGCCGACCTGTCCCGCCGTGTCGAGACGGCCGTCCGCGCCACTTTCGGTCACCTGAGCCCGCGTGACCTAGTATCTTTGGAGAACTTTGCCGAATACACCCGTGAGGTGCGCCAGGCTATTGAGCAGGGCCCGATCGATCCTCCTTCGACTTCGCGATGGCTGTCCCTGGTCCTGCCGCCTCCCGGTCTTGAGGACTATGTCCTGCGTGAGTCGGGTATTCTTGCGGACAGTGCCGCCGCCACTTTCGAGCAGATTGATCGGTCCGAGGCCGACCCGTCATCCGCGACTCCCTCCAGCACCATCCCATCGTCCGACTCGCCCGCACAGGTGGCCGCTCTGCGCCGTATGCTCGACGAGACGGCTGACGTCGTTGAGTCGCCTACGTTCTCGCACGTGCTCGGTGAGATCCTGGATGCCGGCTTTACCACCCTGATTGAGCGCAAGATTGCGCCCGTCGCCTTTGATCTGCCGCCCTCGGTCGGCGAGGGCAGCATGGAGCTCAACCGCCTGCGCCACGAAAAGGTCGTGCAGCTCCCCAAGATCCTGTCGGTCATGACACGCCAGGCCCACGTCATTGGCAGCGGCATGCCCAACGAGTACCTGCACGAGATGGAGACGGTGCGTGACCTCGAGGCCTTTGCCGCCGTGGTCTACTCGAGCAACTGGGAGAGCGAGATCCGCGAGGAGGGCCTATTGGCTGCCGCCGAGGAGGTGCGGCAGCAGGCTGCCGAGGCCGTGGCTTCGGGCTCCAACGAGGAGAAGTCGACGATCCTGGTCGACAAGTCGCAAGTGGACGAGTCGATTGTCATGGTGGACCCGTCGCGCAGCACGCTGGAGAGTGCATGGGAGCGTGCCATGGATAAGGCGTGAGGAATACGGATTTGAGCCTGAGGAGAGAAGAAGCGTCACATTTGACACCATCGTTGCATATCATTTTTATCTTTCTAATTTCATAACACATAACGGCAGGCGTATCACGGCAAGATATCATAAGATGAAAAACACACATAAAAAAGGGACTTGAAAGAAACATGTTTGGTGCATGTGTTTCTTTAGGCGGAAAAAAAGGGTACGGGATGATCAAGTGGTCTTGTTCTTCTCCATAATTTCAAAACCTGTATAACAAACAATAAAAACCCAAATACAGATACCATGTTATTTGCATTGCTTTGACGTAATCATGCTCTCAAATTCACTTGCGTACTTGCTCGTCCTCCCTGCTCTGCTCATAGGAGTCCCCTGACAAACTGGTCCAGTCCCAGTTCAAAAAGCTCATTCTTCACGCCCTCTCCGCCCGTGTGCTCGACCGGCGCCAGCGGGTTTTTGACGACATACTCCACCCACAGGTTGATGTAGATCTGGTGCAGCACATTGCGCATGCTCAACACCCCGCAGTCCGTCAGCATCACAAACC
Source organism: Sporothrix variecibatus (assembly GCA_016097105.2). Classification (NCBI taxonomy): domain Eukaryota; kingdom Fungi; phylum Ascomycota; class Sordariomycetes; order Ophiostomatales; family Ophiostomataceae; genus Sporothrix; species Sporothrix variecibatus. Next base: position 2,396,348 of record JADMNI010000002.1, on the reverse strand, counting down.
GCAGGTTCGCCGGCGTCTCGTAGTAGTGCAGCTTGTACTGCCCTGTCCGGAAACTGATAAAGGCATCGTCGTCGCCGCCCAGCTTGCGCACCATGTTGCGCAAGGAAAAGACTGTACCAAAGATGAGCTTGGCGTCATCTTTGGACGTTGCCGGCGACACTTGTTGTGGCCGGCCGTTGGGGCCGAGCGGGACCAGTGCATCCAGCCAGTGCTTGGTGTAGATGCATTCAGCTGTTTCGTTAGTAGGAGATTCAAATTTAACCAGCGCGGTGTAGGGGACCTACTGTGCCGGTCGAAAATGAAAAACGAGTAGACGGCCATGGCGACGGCCGCTCCTCCGCCTCCCCCCTATATAGGCGAGTCTGCGTGGGTCTTGTTTGGTTTCCTCCCAGGAGAAAAGGGGGTGAACAAATAAGAGTGGATGAGGCCGATGGGAAGGGCTAATGTAGCTTTTAGAGGCTACCTGTGTCATCTATGACGAGCCCTCAAATCGTTATTTGTTCGTCGTTGGTCGCCGTGATGTTGGCGGTTCGTCAAGGTGGATGATGAATGAGTGTGAGCTTGAGATGTGAATGTGTTCCCAACTCGGTATTACGACGCCAACAAGCTTGGGCCAGTAGATCTCTTATATGCATATATGCATATATACGATTACGAAGTAGTAAGAAAGACTACCTCATGGCAAAGTCACAGGAAAACGGCCAAGATAAAAATATAATCAGGAGCAATAAATACAGCTCAGACATACAAGTATAGCCTTGGAATACCATAGAGTATATCTATACAAGAATGGCCATGTTGTGGTGGTTGAGATGTAGTTGTTGAGACACCAGACGGACGAGCCGCAGCAACTGCCTGTGTCCAAGCTCCAATGCCCCACTGTAGCTTAAATCGTCAACTCTATTTTAGCACACCCCTCGACCCCAAACGTGCTCTTTCCCCAACAGACAGCCTTGAATGATGAGGCTCAAGTTGCTCAACAGTACTCGACAATACTGTCCTTTGACCAGATAAAACCAGAAAATCGAGTAAGAAATGGAAAGTCTGGGCAACATATCTCTTCAAAACCCTCTTTCAAATATCAAAAAAAAAAAAAAAAAAACTCTTTTCTAGGCCACCCATACGTGCACAACATCCCCCACTACTGTAGCCTTGTTACTTTTGCTAGTCGCCTGAGTGGCCGAACTTGAGGAAGGCACGACCGGCTGCTATTATTTAGGTCGACGAAACTCGACCTTCCCCGAGCAAAAACCGCAGGTCCCAGCCGCTCTCACTCACTCGCTCCTTCCTGCCCTTTCAGCCTTCAGCCTTCATGTGCCCCTGGTAAGGCAGGCGCATATTCCCATTCCTAACCTCCCCCTCTCATCGCTCCTGCCCCCTGGGTTTTTTTTCTTGTTGTCTTTGACTCGTTTCTTCCGCACCCCACCACTTGCTCCCACGTTACTCTCTTGTGATCCCGTCCACCCCCCTTTTTTCATTCCCCTTGTTTGACTTTACCAAAAGATCGCGACAATAAAGAGAGACACACAGAGAGCAATGGAGCAGCCGCCGGCCACACCCCCCGTCCTCGGCGGCACTACTACGACCACCGACGGCGCATCTCCCTCTGCCAGCAGCAGCAACAACGACCCCGCCTCTACGCCAACCACGACGACCACCAAGCCGCCATCACCAGCCTTTCCCTTTGGCCAACTTCCCACCAGCCCTGGTTACCTGTGAGTGTGCACCCTTTACTTTCTCTCTTTTTCAACGGACAAGCGTCCCCACAGACCCAGCGATCGGAAAATAAAATAAAAGACCAAAAAACAAGCTTCCAAAGGGAGCAGAGCGAGATCTAAAGAGAGATAGGGGAGGGGAGAGCCAACGGGCTTTCCCGCTTTCTGCGGGGCCGCGTGGCAGTGCAACAAGGTGCTTGTCGACGTCCCTTGTCAAGACATGAAAGGATTAACCGTTCTGCACCTTTTATTCTCCTACTCTCTTATTTCTCTATTTATTTTTCTGCAGCTTCCCCTTTGGAGCTTACGCTGGTCTGCTGCTCTGCTGCTCTGCTGGTTCCCTCCCTTGCATGCATTGACCGTGACTGACATGAACGCTCTGCCCTGTATGTGGCCTTGCTTGGTTTCTTCCCTTTTAGATCGGCTCCTACTTTGTCATCATACCCAAGTCCTTTGAGACAGCACCGTCGGACGCCTTCTCAACATCGAGAAGTCAAGGTGGGTGAGATCAGTCCCCCATCATCCTAAATCAAAGCCCCTGCTCACCAAGATATAGGAAACCCTCAATGCTGTCTCCGAGTTTGCCGATGACGAGGAAGATGGCTCCTCGCATCACAAAATCAACCAGTACACAATTGACTTTATGATCGGCCGTGGCTCTTATGGTGCTGTCCACATAGCAACTGATCAGTATGGCAAAGAATACGTAAGTTGTGCTTCCAATGTGGGATAGTGACATATATGATATCCTGAATCATCCATGCTGACAAACTAGGCGGTCAAGGAGTTTTCAAAAGCAAGGCTACGAAAACGGGCCCGCTCCAATCTCATGAAGCAGGGCCCCTTCCGTGCCGGCCGGTTTCCGGGTCTTGGTGGTCCTGACGGCCATCGCGGCCCCTCGTTAAGACTGGAGGGCGAAGCACAAGCCGAGGCCAAGGACGCCCTTTACTCATTCGTGAAGAAATTGCCATCATGAAGAAGCTGAACCACCCGAACCTAGTGGAGCTGATTGAAGTGCTTGACGACCCCGAGCAAGACTCTTTGTACATGGTACTGGAGATGTGCAAAAAGGGCGTTATCATGGACGTTGGCCTCGGCAAGACGGCCACACCATACGATGCGGAAGCATGTCGGTGCTGGTTCCGTGACTTGATCTTGGGCATCGAGTACTGTAAGTACCTAACACCTCCAAGAGACCCCCGAAGAGGGACAGACAAATTGTACGAAAGTTGCTAACAACGGTTCTAGTGCATGAACAAAATATCATCCATCGAGATATCAAGCCGGACAACCTCCTGATTACCGAAGATGATGTGCTCAAGATTGGCGACTTTGGTGTCTCCGAGATCTTTGAAAAGGCGGATGGAATGCGCACGAGCAAGACGGCCGGGTCACCCGCCTTCTTCCCGCCCGAGCTCTGTGTTTCCAATCATGGAGGTGTTGACGGGCCTCCCTGCGATATCTGGTCAATGGGCGTCACTCTGTACTGCCTTCGCTACGGCAGGATACCGTTTGAGCATGAGGACCATGGTGGAGATTTACGAGGCTATCAACACGGCCGAAGTGAAGCTGCCGGACGACGAAGACCCGGCGTTCGTTGATCTCATGGGGAAAATCCTCGAAAAGGACCCCGCAAAACGAATCACCATGGCCGAGTTGAGAGAGCACCCTTGGGTCACTTTAAAGGGGGAAGACCCTCTTCTGAGCAAAGAAGAGAACTGCGCCAACCCAATTGAGCCGCCTAATGCTCTGGAGCTCAATCATGCGTTTACGCAGAAGATGGGCCACCTTCTCTGTGTCGTAAGTGAAGTGCACACTCGGTGGTATTTACTCTCAAATTTGATTTTACTAATACACCCGAAATAGCTGAAAGCCATCCGCAAGTTCAAGGGCTTACTTCGTTCCCGGCGGGATCCCAGCTTGAACGTGCCATCATTTGCCAGCGATGTTGCAGACCTTAGCTCGCAAATGTCATCCGTCCGCGTCGTGTCCGACCTGGGACTTACGTCTGAGGACGAGGTGGCTCGCCTCGTGGAAGAACGGAGAAACAACATTCGGAAAGTCAGTCTCCAGACCGGCATGCTTCTAGGCAGCACAGCCGTCGAAGGCCAAGGAGGAGGAGGCTCGACAAGTGCAATCAGCGACGACACTGGCGGCGGCAGAGAGTCCGGAACTGGAATTGGTGCTGACCAGCCGACGCTTCTGCTGGGCATCGGAACAGGCGGTGCCGACGACTTTGGCCCCGGTGGGCAACATGACGACCCCGAGGGCATTGTGTCCGAGTCCCCGACCACGGCCGAATTTGACGTCTACGACCGCGCCTTCCAAACGGAGGTGAAACGTATCCAGAGCCAAAGTAACAACTCCAAATTTTATCCGAATAAGGTGCTTGAGAGCAAGGGAGGAGGCAACGGTGGTGGCAGTAGCAGCATGGCCGATGTTGTTGCACGCCTTCTGAGAGAGAGCAAGTCATAAACCCGCGACAATCAAGTCGATATGTTTTTTATTTTGCTTGCTTTCTAGCGAGGAATATCCAAGAAGCAGGTTCTCCTTGGACTGGGGCTGTATCTGATGTGTGCTGGGGCACCGTCTGGACCAGCATAAACAAGGGGAAGGGGAAGAGAGCTCTAGGAGTCTTGTTCTCACTCAATCTCTTTTTTTTTCTTGGCGTTCAAACAACATCTCGGGACATCTACGGAAACCTCGTCGAGATTCTGCCAAAGCAGATGGGAGGCAACTTCCCCAACATCAATTGAACATTTTTATTTACCTGCATCTTCTTGCATGCTGTGCTTTCATGCTGCCTGCATTACACTTACGCTCGCTTCTAGGAACCAGAACGGAGTCACACATAAAATCAGATTGAGCTCTTGGCGGCATATGAGGTTTGACAACCATCGTCACCAAAAGCAACCAAAACACAGAAAAGCCAAAAAAAAAAAAAAGAGAAGAAAAAAAAGAATACAGACACAGAAAATAGACCAAGGCCAAGCCGCCGTTGCAGTCTGCCCAGGCTCGGCCACCGCAAAAACTAAACGATTTGAACGATTTACACGCGATCGCACAAACAATGCCGGCCGCCGCTACAAAAGAACAAACGCAATCCTCTCTGCCTCCCTGACTCTTTAAGATTGCCAAGCAGCTAAGGTATCCTTCCAAGGCTTTTTCAAGACTTTCTCGACTCTTTCGACCGTCGTCCAAGGCTACTCCAAGGCTCCTCATGGTACCCCAAAACGGCACCCGGACGATCTCGGTGAGTCAACCGGAGCGAACGAACATGGCCCCGGGACTAGAGAGAGCGCCTTTTCTTCCATTGACTCTATGACGGCTAGAAAAAATCCAAAGGATGGCTTACGATGGATACTGAGGGTGTGCAATATGCGAGATCTGTATGACAGACAAAAGAGCTGCCGATATCTCGCGCTTGGCGAAGGCGAAACAGCATCTCGGGATCCAGGATGACGATCTTTTGTGAATCACTAAAGAGCTGAAGAGAGGCGGTTTGAAGAAAACGAAAGGGAAAAAAAAAACGGAACAACCTCCGTTAGGTCTTGGCTCCGTCCTGCCGAGCCTACCGTTTGGGCACAATAAAAGGCAGCAGTGCGACTGTAACAGGAGAACACCGACAATTAGACAAGAAAGAAAAAAGAAAAATAAGAAAAATAAGAAAAAAAGAGTATGCGGTTACAGCCAAGAACCTACTTGGCGATCCCCAATGGTCCACAACGAACGATGACAACAGCAAGGTGATATCAGGGACAACCTGTCCAAGCAGGCGAGTGATGCAACAAGGTGCGAGCATCATCCTTGGCAGCAGAAACGGCCGAACAGAATCGCTCACGAAAAGGAATGAGAAGCAGGCCAAGTGCCGGTGTAAGTGAGCGACAGTGAGCGGCTGCAATGCTCCTGCATTTGTGCGTCGTTCCGATCGAACTGCGTCGTCCGTCCCGCCTTTCCTCCCTTTTTACATGTGCCTGTCTTGGGTTGTTTGCTATGTGTTTATGCCTGCTTTGTTCGTTTTATTCTTTTGTTCATTGATTGTCAATTGTCTTAATTCGTTTCAGAGCTCGGCCTTGTTTTTAGCAGCATTGCCAAATTTATCGACTGGCATGTCGGCACGGGACAGCCTTCAGAGCATCCGGGTGATCGGCGAGGACAACAGAGCCAAGGCCAGTTTCGGTTGAGTGGTTGGCTTGTGGTGATGTCGTAATAGGTACGTATGCAACAAAACAGGCTAGGAAAGCGACCCTGAAACGCGGCAGCAAAATCGACAAATCCAAGCATTCTTTTGCCAAAACAGCCGATATTCAATTGGCCGTCAGACCCTGCCTTTTTTTGGGGGGGGGGGGCAGTTGGCAGTTGTTTGATAGAACTTATGTTTTCAAACAGAATGACAACAAAATGACAGAAAAGTGACATATTTGGCCGGAATTTTGCAATGTTGATGCTGCCAAGAGGAAGAATACGAATCAAGGAAGGCATTTTGGCAAGGGAACGCGGCTGTTGTGGTTGAAAGCGCGAGATGTGTCGTCATATCTGACTGACCCGAGCGCGTTATCAGGCTCGATTTGGTTATCGTTCTGTTATCCCGGCGAGTTACAACGGTATATTCACCGGGGTATTACGACGTATTGCTATTTGGATTCGACTGATGATTGACATTGACGTTTCTTCGTCCACTTTTGCTTTTTGAAACGAAACAAGGATGATGATCCTAGTTCGAGTTTTTTTTTCTTTTTTTTCCTGTCAAAGAACCGTCCGGCAAGGCGACGACAAAAGAAGAAAGTCTCTTTTAAGAAAAGGAAAGAAAGAAGAAAGACTGGAAGAAAAGAGCTCGAGAGCAAGGATCAACACGGCCGATACTGCACATCCCGTCTGCCACCGTCTGCCCTTGATTTCCTTGGCCCAGAAAATACGACATGTCAAAACCCCTTTGGTTTGGTTGTAATATACATACATCATCAATAAAATAGACGTTTTGAAGCTTGTTCGAGGTACGGGAGCTAGGGAGCTTGGTCAGGAGAAAGGACAGGTACAGTTACAACCCTGCTTTTTTTTTTTTTTTTTTTTTGCAGACTCTGCAGATGAGTTGTTCATTTATTTTATCTGTAATGCATGGAAGGTGGAAGGCTTCTATCAGTTCTCATTCCTTTTTGTTTGTGTCTTTTTTGTGTTGCTGTTACCCTTTTCTTTTACACCGCCAGATGCCGCGGCCAGGTTTTTTGTCTCCGAGATTTCCCTTGTTATCTCACAGGCCTTTTTGGCAACGCCGAATGCCGTGACTGCAGATGAAAGGTAAGAGAACAAAACACGCATTCCATGGATGGAAGAAATATAAAATTAAAAAAGTGCATAGATGCAACCGGAGAAATAAAAAGGTGTGCAGGTGAGAACAACAACGAGCACTCGTCTGCGAACGATCGAGCACGAGGGAGAAAAGAGACGGTGACAGGGGCGTGATGGAAGAGCGGGATCAAAGCTCTCAATCAAGGTTGAAGCTTTCTAAGACAGCCAGATGCAGGTGCCTTGCGTGACGTGATGTTAGAGATAGGATGGATAAAATGTAGAATTGGTGTTTTTATTTTGTCTTTTCATCTGTCTTATTTTGCCAAGAGTAACACAACAGCGAGGCGGTAAAATATGTGCACAAACAGTTCGAGTAAAAATACACCACAGCGTTCATGCAGGACGAAGTCTATAACATAGCATTGCACGTACATTGGCGGGAAAGCAAGATTATTTTTATAAGAAAAAAGAAGACCACCTTTTTTTACAATAGCCCGGCAGCGGATGGATGGCCGCGGGTTGTCAAGCACGAACTCTTGTTACACACAGAAAAGTATGAAATAACAACAGTGGCTTCGAAAGAAAGTATTGGTATGTCTCTAGCTTCATCTTCTGGGTAAATAATAAAACAAATACGTTGAAAATGCTCCCGGAGGGAAGTGAGAATTGGCGGCACCGGACCGGATGACGTGTGATGCCGAGACGGACACAACGTGGCTTGGCTAGACCGTTATAATAGCGATCAATGGCATTCGTGAAAAGGTTGGGAGATATAGAGGCTCAAATATGGTGATTCGCTGTAGGCTTCAACCTCACGACATACTTGAGGGCATTTCCGGAATTTTCCAGCTTTGTACATTTGTACGTCGACCCTCCTTTTTTTTTCTCCCCCCCCCCTCTCTCTTTTTTATTTTTATTTTTATTTTTCTGTGCTATGATGAATTCTGCAAACAAAAACGGTGTGAAGACGTAAAAAGTGAAAGATATCAATGGAGCTGAGGGTGCGTGGACGGCAGGGCAAAGGGTGTGAAGCTGTGTAAGTGGTCCGACGCAACGGCGATGCATGCACATATGGGGCTGTCTTGGTCGCCTTGGTTGTTTTTAAAAAGAGATAATACGCTGTAAAGAGAAACATGCAAAAGAGCAAAAGGGCAATTAAAGGATCATGTAGAATTCGGGAAGAAGAGAAACTGTGGTCCGGAGGAACGCACGCACACGCTTTCTCGCACACACTTTCTCGCACACACTCAAACGTACGCATGGGACATGCATGCATGCTGCCCATGCTACCTATGCGTCCCACAGCTGGCTCTGGTCCTGGCCCTGGTCCTGATTAGTTAGCGGCAGCGAATGTACTGGTGGTGTTGCACAAGGCATGGCATCTCGAGATGATGGGGGAAGGAGAGGAGAGGTTGAGTTGGTAAAATGCCTCATAGAAGAAGAAAAAGAAGAGTAGACACCGAAACGACCGAAGCTTGTAAATAGTAAGAGGAGAACGTTAACACGACAAGAAGGAAAGAGAGGAGACAAGGAGTTGCAAAAGATGGAGACTCCTCCCACTTCGGGTAGATGGTTGCTCCACGTAGGAGCGGAGCATGGGAATATCGGGGACCACCAAGGGACGCAAAAGAGACGCACACATAGGGAGCAAGACAGCAAGGCCACAACAAAAGAGGGAGGAGACGGTATCAAAAGGGGCCCAAAAGAGGTTCGAAGAGGAGCAAAGAGGAGACGGGGCTGCATGAACAACACTGTACTGAGTAGCGTTATCTGTTGTTGTTGGGGAGGTTTCAAAGAGTGGAAACATAAAAAAAAAGAAGAAAAAAAAGGAGACAAACGACAACGAGAATATCAAAAATCAGGGCACTGGAGGTAGACAAGAGGTGGACAAACGAGACAAGACCGACAAATAGACAAAAAAGGAAAGTACACGTACTCAGTAGTAGGGAAAGGGGGAAACAAAACGGAACTTGACAACAGGAAAAAACAGAGGCATAATGATATGACGCGCCGATCCCAGCAGACCGTACTGTGTAGTTGATGGCCACGGGTCACGTTTTGGGAATCACAGAGAGAGAGAGGGGGAGGCCGTCAATCATGAGAACATTGCTGCCCACACGACAGCCGGATCTCTGCTACCCTTGACTCTGCCAGTCCACTCCTCTTCACCGTTAGTTTTCTTTCTTTTTGATGCCGTCGGAGATTCCCCGCAAAAACGAGTTCATAGCACTTCGTAGCGGCTACACCAACTCGGCCGGAATCTCCGTATTGTCGAGGTTTCGTTCGGCATGGTGAGGAGGGACAGAAGGACACAAAGAAAACAAAGAGTGGAAGTACGAGGTCACATATTTGACATACACAGCAAAGCTGTACTTAAAAAAAGGCCGTTGAACAGACAAAGACGAGGTGAGTGGGAGCCGAGGGGGTATTCGTGAGATTGGAGGCAAAAGGACAAAAGGCCAAACGACCAAGAGAGAAAGAGGGGACGACATATGATGGTGGCTGCTTTTGCATGCAGGGAAGCTTCGACCAATGAGAATGTGCCCGGGAATGGAGGGAAGGAGCGTAACAAGAGGCAAGAGAGGCAAGAGCAGTACTCCGTAAGAGATATTCAAACATGGCTCCGTGGCCAGGGGTGGCTCTTCCAATACTGATACGAGGGGTTTCGTCATGTACAGTAGGCAGGAAGGAGGGACCTGGATACAATGGACGGACTCCGAAATCTGACAAGCATTTTGCCTTTTGCAGAGGTGGGAAGGAAAGAAGCACTTTGCACACCGGCACAGCCCTAGTGAGGAACAGGACACAGATGGCAGGAGACAGGTTGCCGCGGTTCGCTCCTGCTTTTTCCTGTCCAAGATGGGAGAGGTCGCGAGAGGGAGGGCTGCAGGAAGGTGCAGTAACTGCAGTAACTGCAGCAGTGAGGAAGGCACGCACGTCGTAGCCTACAGCTTGCAGCTCTTGGCTTTTGACTTACTGCTTTTCTTCTTCTTTTAACCCCCCCCCCCTTTAACATGGTGAGTTGGTGAGCTCCCTCCCATTTTTAATCCTGCCCCCATCCTTTTTGGGCTCTTTGGTCCGCCAAGCCATGTGCTGTACAAGTACTCCTTACTGCCGGTTGTGCAGGGAAGCACCGCGTGGCTGCCGTTGCTCGTGCTCACTCTGGCAAGGACGCTGGGCAGCTCTTTCCATCTCTTGTCTGCTACTGTTCTTTCCTATTTATTTTGGCCCAAATTTGTCTACGATTACACTGATCATTTGTCAGTTTTATAAGGCTCGTAGGTTCACAGGCTAGACGGGGTCGTTCCTGCCTTGCTTTGTCCGCCGATTTTGGCGCCTCTCGGGTCGTATTCGAGGCCCTATCTAGAAACTATCTCCCCTCGGTCGTGCTGCCTTTTGGCGGGCCGCGAGCCCCCATATGTGTACTCCGTACATCCAACATTACTAAGCTTTGGAAATACCTGGCGGAGGGCACGTCATGCCCAAGACACCAACGCACCTGCCCTGATCTGGCCTGAGGCCGGCTTTCTGCCTTTCTGTGCTTTCTCGAAGAAACCACCACCACCCACGCACCTTCCCCCCGAATTCACCCCTAGAAAGGGGAAAGTGTGGCCCGGGAATTCATCGCGCTACGTTTTCGCCTTATTTTTATGGCGTTTCTTTTCTTCGGTCTGCCGCCAAAACCCGCCCGAAAGTGCTTAGGAGAAGAAGAAAAGGAAAAAGGGACGTAATAATGCGCTTCTGGTTACGCTGCAGGTGCCCACACACACATGGAGGGTCCCGGCTTTGTCAACGGCACACCTCGACACGCTGTGGATGGGAACAATAGAGAACGATTAAAGAAAAAAAGAAAGAAAAAAAATGCAGACACCTTGTAGCGCCTTTGCGCAGTGGGAGGCGCCGCGCGCGAGCAGTTTTCTGCTTGGCGCAATTTGTCATCGAGAACAAGCAAAGAGGAAAGGGCGAACGCTCCCTGCTCCTTACTGCTTGCTCCTTCTGCTTCCTCGCTCCTCGCTCCTCGTTCTTCGTTCCTTCTGTTTCCTGCCCGTGCTGCCCTCCTCCCGAAGGGGATTGCCACCCGCCAGCACACAACCCGCGGGCGCTGGACGACTTGGTCTTGGCGGTTGCCCGTTCTGATGGGACAGCCGCGACAAGCTCGGTTCTTGCATCGAATGAACTGCCCAAGAAGGGAAGGAACAACCTACTGGGAAGTTGTCAGCGCTGCCACAGGTTTCAGGGCTTTTGAACGATGAAGTGATATGAACAGACAATCAGCCCCGTAATATTCTCATGTATTTGTGCTATATCTTCGCCTGTATTTGCTACAGACGATAGAGCATACTGTACAAGCCTTGTCTACATTACGTGTGTGTGCCCTCCAAAGACCTCTAATACGAATACATATACTCCGTAGAGAAGCTCCAGAACAAAAGACGAAAAAAAGAGGAGCCGTTTGGGTACGAGGGAAACAGCGACCGCCACATGTAAGACGTCTCTCTTGCCTTGGGAGAGGAGAAGACCCTAACCCGCGCGAGCGACTATTTCGCCTAGCTCAGCACAAGAAAAATCCATTTGGCCCCCCAAAATTTCAAATACACCCCCAACAGCGCCTGTCCGTTTTCTTCCCAGAGGCTTTTCTGGGTTTTTTTTTTCTGGTTTTTTTCTTTCTGAAATGGCCCTGCCCTCTCTAAAACATTTAGACTTCAGGGTGGTTGCTCCCACTCACCCTTTGGTCTTGTTAGTCTCGTTTCGTCCCATCTCATCTCGTGCGCATTTTCTTTGACTTATTTTTCTCTTCCTGCCTTTTCCCGCCTGCCTTCCTCTGCTTTGATCGCCGTGCCTGCCAGTTTGCATTTCTGCATTCCTCAGCTCCTTCCTTTTTCTTTTTGAACCTCCTTCCTCCTACTCCTCATCCTTTTGTTTCGTTTTTCGTTCTTCTTTTTCGTTGCTGGTGTAAACCCTTCCCCTCTGCCACCTCGCTCCTTCCTGCAGCAACAAAACCACCAAACTCACAACCGCAACCGCAACCGGCCAAGCCAATCGCTGCTGCCCTCCTACGGCTTCCCCTTCTCGTTTCTGCAACCTGCACCATCAGCACCACCACCTCGCACCTTCCCCCTTGATCACTTACTTTTCCTAGATACACCTTTTTTTTTAATCTTTGGACGCCCGTCTCTCTTTCCAATTATCGCACCTTCCTGCCCGGAAGTCGACGCACACGCCTCTCTCGTCCATCCCGAACCGGCCTGCTACCCACATCTTTCTGTGTATTGCCCGCGTTGCTGCACAGGAACCAATTCCCGCTTCCCGACCGGCGGTGTACAGCGCTCTGCAAAACACCACAACAACACAATACAAGTTGCAATATCGCATCGACAATACAGCGCAACCGCGTCGTCTAACCAGGCTCCCGGACGGCTCGCCGTCCACCGCGTCAGACTTGCAATAGGTACGTTTACTCCAACAATCAGTCCGGGCTGCCAATTCGTTCCTTCTCGTATCCCGCGCTTCTGCTCCGTCGTCCCTTCCGTTCCCGCATTTTGTAATTGTTCATACCCTTTTGGGTTGCAACTGGCAAGAGCTTCCAAATCGCACCTTCTTTATCCACGCGTTTCGTCACCCTCTCCCTCCTGCCTTTCTCCCGTTTGCATTTCGCTACATCTCTCTCCCAAATCCCTTCTTCCCCTCCTTTTATTTATTTTTCTTCTCGCCTTTTCCCATCGTCATATTTCCACTTGCTCCCCTTTCCTCTCCCCTTGTTCCATATACGCCCCCCATTCCCCTCCGACACCCCTCTCGGCTCCGTTCCAAGCCGGCGACGATTATCGAAGCCGCCAGGAGCTGCTCGTCGCTTCTGGTGGTGCAATTTGGCATAAAACGACATACTGCTCTTTATTCTCTTTATTATCGCTGCTGTCGCGCTCGCCGCGTTTCTCTTTCACGAGACTCTTTCAACTCTCAGCAACCCGCAACCCGTATCCCGCAGCGCAGCCCCGTGCGGCTTGTCTTTGTCAGCCCTGCTCCACGGCCTACACGTCCTTTCTACACACATCAGCAGTGCCCCGTCGCCAAGTGTTATTCATAATCAAAACTGCACCCGCCGCCATTCTCCCTCCTTTCACTCTTCCTCACTTCTTCTCCTTCCCATTTTCTCATTCTACTCGTTTCTGCGGTTCTTCCTCTCTTCCTCAGTTTTCCTTCACATCGTACTCACACTCGCAACCACCCTGCAACAATTCCAATTATCTCACACAACACCACACATCAACTCTCGTTTCCACACCCAATATTGGCCTGCCAGTGCTTTCGATTTCTTTCCATCGAACCGTCACCGGCTATAGCCGTTAATCATCTCTCTCCCCCCGTTTTCCCCTTGACCACCGTTTCTCCCACCATGACTATCATCGGCCGCCAACAACCTCCGCTCTTACAGGTCATTGGCCTCTAACACATACTAAATTTCGCCTCCCTCGCGCTACTCCAACTCCCAACTCTCCCTCAAAACTTTTGCCCTCTACCACTACCGCCACTACCAAAATACCAAAACTGCCAAATAGCACCAAATTACCACGCCTTCTAGCTCTCTACCCCTCCTTCACCTGCCCTACCCCGTACTCCCGTGCTATTTTCCTCTTTGCCTCCTGCTCTCTCACTGTGCTCCCGTCCCGTTTTCTTGCCGGCTGGCCCTGGATTCCCGCACCAAGCCGCGAATCCCACGTCTCTGACTTATTCCACAGAGTTCCTCCCTCGCAAGACTTGCGCACCGCACTAGTCTGGCTTAATCACAACGCGCACAGCGCCCGCGATATAATAAGGCTCGCACGATCAGGCTTTTTTTTTCTCTTCCTTTTTTTCTTCTTTGCCCCTTGTATCGGGTCTGTCAATACACACATCACCTGCGGTGTTTCTGGCGCAGCCAGCCATTTGGAGGCAAATACGATTCAAAGAGCCAAATTTTCCACGCAAACCCGCCGGAAACAGAGAAACAAGCAAGCAAACTCCGTCATTCCCACCAAAGGACTGTGCCGACAAAAATACACGGCAACCCCAGCACCACTTTACCAGAGTTATATATTGCGACCCGCCTTTGACAATAAAACCAACTCTAACGCCCTCGTCGCAAACGACCGCATATATATTCCTTGTCACGGCAACTGCATCTCGGCGAGCGCACTCTTCTGCGAGCACTCGAACACTCGAAACAAAGGCTGCCTAGGCCCTCGATTCTCGAGGCGTCGCATTCAGCTCATTTTGTCACTGGTCGATTCGATTTGAACCTGAGGTTCGTTTGGCACGTGTTCGACCGCCGCCTCGATTTCCCTCCCCTCGCCTGACAACTCTTTATTTGTCGCCTGTTACCCGGTGGTACGATCCCCTACCGCCTTTCCTCCGATCAACCGACCACTTCGTACGTCATGGCGACCACTCCCACCGACACGAAGGGCGCGACACCCTCGGAACGCTCGCACTCCTCATCCATCAAATCTATGGAACTCCCACCCGCGCGGTCGCCAAACCTCATCCCTCAACAGAATGGCACCGCCGCTCCGTCAGAACCACAGCAGCCTGCTAAGCCCGCCGAAAAGGCATCCGTGAAAGATCGCATCACGCGCATGTTCTCACAGCGCTCGCTTGTCACCCTCGATCCGACCAACCCCGCAAATCAAAGAAAGCAGCAAGCGCAACAAGCACAAGCATCATCACAAGTTCAACCCTCGCAACCCTCTCAGTCTTCCCAGCCCATGCAGGTATCGCAATCATCAGAATCCGCACATCACCCATCACAACCTCAGTCGCCCGCGCCACACGCCCAGCCAAAACAGGCTCTCGATGCACAACAACACCAAACAGGCCTGCACCAGCTTGTCAAGGAAAGCCAGGGTTTGACTGCCGCAAGCTCCAACGGCTCGGTGCAAGCATCGAGCACCCCCAACAGCGGCGCAGCATCACCCGCCACGCGGCCCCAAGTCCCGTCTCGCAAGGGCTCCGGCACAGAAAAAGGCACCCACGAAAAGGCCCCAACGACGACGCCTCCGAAGGCCGCATCAAAGTCCGGCAACCCCGCCCAGCACCAGCGCTTCGTTGTCGACCCGAGCTACCAGGGCGGCCACGAGCACCACCTCAAATCCAGTCGGCGCCAGGAAAAGCTGGTGGATATGTTCCGTGGTCTCATTCTCGGCAAAAAGCCCGAGCACCCCGAGGGCGACCTGTCCCTCGTGTCCAGCTGGGTTTGACAACCTTAAGCAGGAGAAGGACAGCCTTGCTGCCGACAAGAAGGCGGTTGCCGACCAAGAAGCTTGGCCCACTTGCTCCTGCTTCGACATTGATCGAGAAGTACGGAAAGTGCCAGGAGATTGTTTGGTCGCGGCGCCTTTGGTATCGTTCGCATTTCCCATAAGAAGCTGGGCGATGGCATGGGCGAGAAGTTGTACGCCGTCAAGGAGTTTAAGCGCCGGCCGGAGGAGAACGAGAAGAAAGTATAGCAAGCGCCTCACAGCCGAGTTCTGCATTTCGTCCAGCCTGCGCCACCCCAACGTTATTCACACTCTTGACTTGCTCAAGGACTCGAAAGGCGACTATTGCGAGGTCATGGAGTTCTGTGCTGGCGGTGATCTGTATACCCTAGTGCTTGCTGCTGGCAAGCTCGAGGTGCAGGAAGCGGACTGCTTCTTCAAGCAGATGATGCGCGGTGTCGAGTACATGCATGAAATGGGTGTGGCCCATCGCGATTTGAAGCCCGAAAACCTGCTTCTCACAACCCACGGTGCCTGAAGATTACCGATTTTGGTAATGGAGAATGTTTTCGTATGGCGTGGGAAAGTGACGCGCACATGGTATCGGGCCTGTGCGGCTCTGCCCCTTACATTTCTCCCGAAGAGTACGTCAGCAAGGAGTTTGATGCTCGCGCTGTCGACGTGTGGGCTTGCGGTGTCATCTACATGGCCATGCGCACTGGCCGGCACCTGTGGCGCGTCGCCAAAAAGGACGAAGACGAGTTTTACGGCCGCTACCTCGACGGTCGTCGCGACGAGGAGGGCTATGGCCCAATCGAGTCACTCCATCGTGTAAGTGTGCCCCCACACCCCAAATCTTATTTTTTATCTCAGATCAAAACAAGTTGGACCGAATACTAACAAAGCATAGGCCCGGTGTCGCAACGTCATATACTCCATACTGGATCCCACACCCGTCGCGCCGCATCACGGCATCCCAGGTTCTCAAATCCGAGTGGGGCCGCGAGATCAAGCTGTGCAAGGCTGGCGAGGAAGGTTTATGACACCGATCCCCTCGCGCCTAGGTGTGTCGACCGGGGAGTGGAGGTCAGAGGAGGGGTCTCAACCGGACGGTGCAGGATTGCTTTTTTAAAAAAAAAAATCGAAAAAAAAAAGTTGCGCAGGTCTTTGACATCTCTTGAGAAGACGGGGTCCATGTCTCCCGCTTCCCTCTACCTTTTTTTATTCATCATGTCAAGCGTTTTAAAAAGGCTTCTATTGTTTTTCAGGTCTTTTTTTTACGAGTTCTTTCTCCCTTTCATTTTTAACGACGTCTTATTTTAACTATGTGGCCTACGAGCCTGGCTTCGGAGGGCCATTTTTGCCTTTCTTTTTTTGACTTCTCGTCATTTTTGAACTTTTTTTTTACATCTTTACGCAGAGAACCATTACAGCAAAGGCGTTATTGGCGTACATTCTCTCAATAAAAGAGATTTCTTTTCACTACTTTTTATTCTTTTTACTACTTTTCTTCTTCTTTCTTTTTGTCGACGTTGACTTGTTCAACATATAAATCTTTCAGTCAGAACCTTTTTTGCGTAGTTTTTTCTTTTTGGAAAGCACAGCCATCACTAAATACAAATACTAGTTTGATATCCCCACATTTGTTGACTATATATATGCATATGAGCATGTGGCCGTGCTTTAAAGGAGTTAACGGGTTAATGAATACTGGATGTGAGATGTCAGTTAACGTGAATATCGTGATGTAGTTTGCAAGTTTTAAAAAAAAGGCAAAGAATCTGTTCCCCTTACAGACCAAGAGAGCCAAAGATGCTTAGCCGATCCGAAATAATAGCCGCACAAGCAATTCCCATCCCCCAAAAGACCAAAAACACAAGAAAAAATACCAAAAAATACCCCCCCCCCCCCCCCCCCCCCCCCAAAAAAAAACGATAATATAGGCCAAAAGAAATATTTCAATTCCTTTGTTAAAAAGCATAGTCATTCCACCCAGGATAAGTAGACCATAAATAAGATAAAAAAAGAGTTTCACAGAAGAGCCGTTTCCCTCCCTTTTCCCCCGCCGATAAGAGGCACACACAACTTAAACATACACGAGGCATTAGTATTTCCCTTTACCAACTTCCCAACGTTCAAGAACGGTCCTGAGCCCAAAAAAGGTGTCGTCCCCAATACCGAAAAAAAAACGCAACCAAAATAAGAGTAGTAAAGGACAGATATAGAAGAGAAGTAAATAAAACAAAAAAAGAGAGACTCCCAAAATCGTGTTCGGATATAAAAAATAGAAGTAGACCCGAAGGCGTAGATGCGCAAATAATTATGGCGAAGTAGATTGCACGTAAAGGATTGGCGCTGTTAAAGGCACCTCAGAAAAGGCTTGCCCAAAAAACAAAAAAAGTAAGACGCATTGCAACGCTGTGTCACATCTTTACGAAAAGGAAGGCAAACACCGCTACAGAGGTATAAAGTTTCGAAGCACAAGATGCATTATATGTTGCAAGGCCAGCATGGCGTCGCCTTATGAGTGGAAGAGATCCAGGCACGCTCGTTAGAGCTTTGAGGAATTCGTCGCGTTTTTGCCGCTGGGTCTCCGGGCTGTCGCGGCCTTCACCGAACGGACCGCGGCGCTGGCGGGGCGACCTGTGTACCGACCCAGCGGGGGCTGCCGTCTATCGTACTCGGCCCGTGTCCGTCCTTCTTGCTGGTGCTCCGCGCACCCTTCGGCAGGCCTTGACGAGCAGAGGGCGTAGCCGTGCTGGAGCGATGGGGGCGTGGGGGGTTGGTGACCGCCGTAAAGTGCACGAGCTTTCGGCAGCCAACTCGGGGTCTGCCACCTGCCAGCTCAGCCTGTGCCTCCTCCGCGGAGCGATACTCCCTTGGCCGGCCAGACAACGGCGGCTGCTGTTGCTGGTGCTGCTGTTGTGACTGCTCTTGCTGACGGTGCTGTGCCGTGCTGTGTGGTGGCAGTCGAGCGGGAGTGCGCACATACGAAGGAAGGGTGGGCTGGGAGAGGTGAGCGGTGTACGACTCACGGTCTGCTGGAGGTAAGTAGCGTGGCCACTCGACTCGGGGTGGCCAGAGAGGCCCTGGCCGAACACGTCGGCAATGGGCGGCAAAGCGGTTACTTGTCTGTGTTGGCGGGAACATGGTGGATGTGAGAGGTGTTTGGACAGCTTCGACGGGCTGGTTTGTTGATCTGTGGCGAGTGTTTTTTGAGCGGGTGGGGGTTTTGTTGCATGCCATGCTGATAATCGTTTGGCCTAAGCGGTGCGGACTGGAAATGACCACTGCTCGTTGGGCGAAGCGTCTCGTGTGTGTTTTAGGGTAGCATAACGATGGATATAGGCTCCTTTTCTTTTGGGCTGGGCGGAGCCATTTGTTGCGTGCGGGACACATGGTCCCTGCAGGGTGTCTTTGCGGCGAAGGGGTTTGGCGCTGGTCCTTGTAGCGGCTCCTTTAGCGGACGTGTCCATCAGTGCGGAGTCGCCCCTTGGCAGACTGCTGCTGTAACCGGGCCTCGATGATATGGCGCCTGTTTGTTCGCGAACGGTCATACTGCGCTGAAGCTGCTCCTTCATGGCGGGGATCGTGCGTGACGAATCCAGGTGAGAGACAGGCAAGGCCGACCTCCTGGATTCCCCAGGACCGTCCCTTGCTGTGACGAGGGCGGCCGGTGCCTGGCGTCGTCCGAGGTAGCACCGCCTTTGGAGAGATCGAGCTTCCCAGGCGGCCGTCGTTGGGGTGTGGCGTGTTCGGGGAGCCAGACGTTCCTTTTCTTCACAAAGCGATCTTCGCGGGGAGGAGCGACAGATCGTGTTCTGTTGGGTAAATTTGTTAGCTTTGTCGAATAGCATCCCAAGCGGGAGACGGACCAAGTTAAGAGGGGTGGTGGTTGTGTTATTTTAGAGATACTAGGGGAGGGATGAGAGGAAATGTACGTAACATGCTCGGGGGAGAGGAATATGGTGTTTGCGTGAAAGGATTGTGCGCCGGCGTGCAGAGGAGGCTGCGGCTGGCCGACCATGCGTTGGCAATAAGGGGCGCTCTTGTTTGGCACGGGCTCCGTGTCGAGGATTTGTGTGCTGTGGTTGCCAGTTTTTGGGGACCTGCAGACATTCACGCGGCGAGGCTGCGGCCACGACAGCTGCTGCACGGTTGGAACGCAGTTGCGTTTCCAGAGGAGAGTTATAGTGCTCGTCAGTGGGGATCGTATTTGCCGCAATATTGCTCTTTCGACCTATGAACGTCGTCGTCGGCTATATTGTAGGTGCTCGCGTGGCGAAGGTCGGTCTCATGGCGGATGAATTCGGCGGTCAGACCTTTTGATTGTCAATCGCAGGGGTGTGAGCTCTCTGGGTGGGGCGTGGGGATATCGGGCGTTCGCGTAGTATCATTACAGCGAGTACAGTGGCAAGCATGAGGTCCGAAACGAGATACAACTAACTCTCCGACACGATGGAAAGCGCGCAAAGGTCTCACGAAGCTCGTTAACTGGCGCTTGTCAAAGCAAGAGAGCGGAGCGAACAGGGATGCCTCTTAGGGACTTCGTACCGACAAGACGGGGACCTAAGGATCCTACATCGGTCGACTAGCACTGACGGTCTCTCTAAGACTAGAGATAGCATACGGTGTTTCTACTTTGCGTGGGAGCGCCTAATGATCAACTGGCTGTGCCTAGCAGTACGCTCAGCGGTGGACCGGAATGCTGATTAGAATAAGGGACTTATAAAGAAGTGGACAAGCACAGCGCTGTATGTCTAATGGCATAACGTTTTCTGCCTTTTGCGTGTCCTGTGTCAATTTCCGCTCTGTTTCGACTTCAATATAGATGTTGCGACAACGCACCTCCTCCTTCGACTGACTTTTCTCTGCTCCTTTATATCCGAGCTCTCTGCGGTGTTCCGCGCGAATCTTCTCTCTGAGGACATGACGTGACGCTGTTTGTTTGTGGCCGCTTTATCGATATGTGACACTTACAGCGGCGGGCTATTTTCAGTTGCAGATGCGCATATTTGGCGGGAGCCGTGGTTGAGCACAAGAAACTCGCGCGCCACTCGCGAGCAGTACACACCGCATCGTGCTGCTAGGGGTTCAAGACTTCTTATTAGTTCACTTCTAAGCTGCGCGCTTCTCCGCGGGTCGAGTAGCATCGGTACGTATTGTTGTATTTGTTTCTGCCTCAGGTCGTCGTGTGGCCCGTTCCTGAGTGTAGGAACAAGAATCGGAAACGGACTTGTAGAATAGAAGTAGGGACACGCACGTAGAACATTTCTTGCACCGGTTTGCTATAGTTTTGCGAGATTTCTGGGTTGGGCGTTACTGTCCTTTGGCGAACGTGTTCTGGTGGGACCAATAGAAACTTGATCAGATACAGACACTTAATCTGGGAACATATCTGTTCCGCGAGATTGCTAAGGCAGCAGTAACTTCGTACTGCGCGTATTCTGGGTTTTTGTTCTGCGTCTTGGAATCGCGTCCTCGGCTCTGAGGTAATTGTTAGTTGTAGTTAAAGGGAGTTCGGTTAGTTGCCACAGGAGATTTGGACGCTTCGGTCTTAGGAGCGAACGTTGGTCAATGACCGGTTTGTGAACGCACCATGCGAAAAGAGTGTTGCGTCGTGTTGAAAAATGCAAGGAAAAATAGCGAGTGCTTAAACTCTGAAGCAATGCGAAAAGGGTGCGAGAAGTTGGCGGGGGTTATACGGCTGAAATAACGATAATTAGATGTAAGAGACACGAAAGCGGAATCTTGCCGGGCGGCGCGGGCTTAGATAGTGCTGCCAAGATACGAGTGGGCGACAAAGGAATGCGGAAACGCAGGCAGAGCGTGCTTCGAATTGTGTCGTGAGCAGGTTCTCGTATGGTATAGGTCAGGCCATGGACTTTTGGGTGCTCTGGCTGCCGCCTGCCGTCGTTCACTCTTTATTCGGTCGTTCTGGTTCTGAGACGAGAACGACTTGTTGATTTGGTCCGGAGAAAACACATTGAAAGAGGAGAAAGAAAGTGTTTGTCGAGTGCCAGTGCGGAGCCGTGTAGCATGTTGATAGGGGCGACAAGCGTTTCAGGGTTGCAGAGTCGACTCACTAGGTGAAAGTTCGGGTCTCTGGCGGACAAGCATGACTTCCTCTCCAGTCATAGTGGGAGACGAGAGCAACACGAATTAGAACGAGAGACTCGAAGAGACGACTAGGAAGCACGTGAACACGATACGGAGGAACAGGGAGAAGCGGGAGGATACCGCGAGCGCTCACGAAGCAGATAGATTGGACAAAAGACAGACTGCGAGGGGGTAGGGTGCAGCATGTTGACGTCAAAGAGACAGGATGGAGAGCTTTAGCGTGAACATCAACTGGCGCGGACCTCTCCATACCCCTTGGCCAGACAAGCAAACAAAACAAAATTAGGAAAATAAGAAAGGAGAAGCGAGGGACTCGCGGTAGAATCATGGGGTAGCGACACCTACGCACCGAGTCAGGAGAAAGCGCCCGACTGAGGAATACGCAAGAGAGATACGCAAATAGAGGAGTGAGACTCGAGGACGAATAGATGCGTGATTCTTGTGTGGTAGTGTGATTCGAACAGGGAAGGGAAGAAAAAAAAAGCAAAAGAGACGAAGAGAGACACAGAAAGGAGGAGAGAGAAAAAGAAAGAAGAAAGGGAGGATCGTGGAGAAAAAGGGAAGGTTTGGTCCAAGGGAAGAAAAGGTAGAAGAGGGAAGGAAGAGGAGGAAGCAGGAAGGAGCGAACAGGAAAAAATGAAGCAGGGTCCCAAACGATTATGAAAGGAGGGACCTGGGTGAGCGACAGTGATACAAATGCGTGTGTGAGATCTTGGCTGGGGGGTCCATTGGCGGTCGAGGTGGTGCATCTGGAGGAGGATGAAGGGCAAGCGTGTCAAGGGAAGGGGTAGGGGGTAGGGGGTAGGGGGAAAGGGGATGGCGAGGAAGGAGCGAGCCAGGAGGAGCAAAAAAGGGTGTGTGTATCTTACTCCGTAACGTTCGCCGTGCTCCGTCTGTCGTATTCTGTATCGAGAAACAGAGTCGCGGCTTCCCGTTTTCTGTTTCCCCTTGCCTGGAAACGATGTCTGCAGTAGAAAGCAAATAGAGAGGAAATAGACAGCAAAATACAACAAAAAAAGATGGCGCGTATTTCGGGGGAAGGAGCATTCGTTGTTTGCAGCCGTTGTTCAATTTACTCCATACAAGTGCTCTACATGCGATATGTTTCTTGAGAGCACTGGCGGAAGGTGCAACGAGGTCCAATCGAAGACGGCAGGCGAGATGAGGTGGCGGCGGCTCGTTCTTGCCTGCCAGTTTACCGCGTGTCGTCTACAGTTTTATTTCTATGCTCAGAATGGGCGGCACCGTTTTTGTCGGTGTCGCACCTGCCTCCGTGCATTATGTCTCTTTCTGTTTTGCCCACGATGCAATGTGGTTCTTCCACTCGCTCTTTCCGTTCGAGTCTGGCGTTTTTGCGTTTTGCTTTTTTGGCTCTTGCTCTCCTTGCTCTTCTTGGTCTGGTTTGGATCGTTGCTCGATATGGCCTCGTTCTCGTGAATCCGGCGTCAGAAAAAAAAGCCACCACGGATTTTACCTCCTGTGCCTGGTGCACTAGCGAGTTACAGCGGGAAGGGGGAAGGGCAGTGTGATTGGACACTGGAGATTTGGAAGGGGGTGACACTTGAAAAAGTCGGGAAATTTGGGCAAAGGGAGCGCAAGAGAAGGAGACAAGGGGGTGTGTGAGCAACTTGTGAAGTGGGAAGGGGCGGCCGGGGTTGCAGATGGCGCTGGCGCAAAGCAGTCGTTAGCGACCATGTTCCGTAAAGGGAAACCGCGACGGGGCCACCTCTTTGCTTCTCTCGTCCGCTTTTCTGGGGGTTTTTTTTTGGTTCGTCTTTCTGCTCTTTCTTAGTTTGTTTTACTTTCAGGCCCCCGGTGGTTGAAATGTGCCGGCCAGTGGCAAAACGGAGGTTCAGCATTGGGATGTCAACACCAGAAAGGCAGGTTGAGAACCAAAGGACCAGGAACGACTGTTGGTGATTTCCTCAGCATATTGTTTTTAAATTTCCCCTGAGAGGAAGGCGTCAGCGTCACGTCCAGTCGTACTTACACACAAACTTTACATGCTACTAGTTATTACAACAGCAGGAACGCACGCGAAGGAAGGCGCGCCTGGTGAGACGAGCCAGATGGGAAATGGGAAATGGGGAGGTGCAATGGGTAAAAACGGGACCAGAAAGGGAAACAGCATGCTGTCTCCTTGCCTTACCACGCCGTCGGCGACCAAGGACAACATGCAGTCATGCAGGTTTTGATTGGGCAACCCCTGTCGAGATGCCCATGTCTCTCGCTTTTGGTTGACCTTACATGATCTGGAGGTCGTCGTTTTTTATTTCTCTTCGTGTGCTTTCTTTCTTTCATATGCCCAACCACACGCTCGAGCATCAGATGCAAAAAGTCTCTGCGGCGCCACCCGAAATTTTGTCAACTTCATTCACGATAATTTCAACGAAAAGAGGTCAGAAATAACTTCATAAACGACAGGCACCTTTACATGCCGTTGAGTTATCTGCCGGGCCTTTTTCAACATTCTGCGTCCTTAGGCTGGCCTGGCCAGGCCAAGAGCAACAGCGTGCGTCGTGTCTTTTCGTGGCTCGACCCCTGTCCCCTTACCACCACCAAATCGAGAAGAGGGGGACCAATGCAGGGGGGGCCAGGCCAGAAAGCAGAAAGCGAAAACCAAAAAGCCAGATATGCAAAAGTGCATTTCGTCCTCAGTATACCCACGTCTCCCAGTCTGCACGTCTGAATGTTTGGACGCTGAATGCAAACAACAATCTGGGACAACCGATGCCCCCAAATATATGACAAAGTACCCCGAACAGGCTTTTGTTACTGCCACAGCCACGTCCGTTTAATTCAAAATGCGAATGTGCGGGCGGGCAGTGGACAATGTGACGACATGATCCTGGTGAGCCAGGCCTGTCCGTTTTTCTTGCGGCAAGCCTCCGTTTCTGGCATGCTGGGATGACCGCCTCCGCCCACACCACACGCCTCCACTGTCGTTCCAGAAAACCGCATTTTGTGGTATTGCACGATGGCGAAACAGATGTGCAGCGACGGCCTAGGATGGAGGGGCCAAGGCCGTCCGGGATTTTTTTTTCCAATAAAACAAGACGCAGCTGGGAAAACATCTTTGGGGACCATTGGCGCAGCATTCGTGTCTGGATTGTGGGACTGTCTGGGGAGTGTGTCTGGCTGTAGTCTGTTATTCTCTGCTTTCTCACAGAGCCTGGTTGGGTCTGGGCTGGCCTGGCCATGCGTGGACTTGATACCAAGGTGAAGAAAGGGAGGCATTGGTTTCTACTATTTTCCTCTGGTTTTTCACGCTTCCACGCTGCCTCGTGCTCCTTGCCTTATTGACACGCAACAGCTCCCTGCAGTATGAGACCTGGACGAGAAAGTCGTATCCTTTCTCGTGCCACATTCGGGGAAACGACCCTCCGACGCCCTATATTTTCGATACGAAAAGAAAAGTTGAGAAGAAGGGAGGAAAAAAAACGGATCTTTCGCATCGCCAGTTGCCGATATTGGCAGGATGCACAGTTGCCACACACACACCTTACCCAACCCTCCAACTTCGAGGCCTCCAACGTTTCGTTGTTGACATCCGAGTCAAAAAGCTAAAAAAAAAAAAAAAAAAAAAAAAAAAAACGGCGTGCGAACCATTTGCCTGCCCTGCGGCAAGGTGTGAGATACTAAATGTTGCTACCCCTGGGACTCGCCAGGGCATGAGCAAAATATTTTGACGTCTTTCTCCGTTTTTCCCTGTCTTCTTTCTCTCTTGTCAACCACAGCCCTGCCTCCTTACAAGAAATAGCGTGCAGATTGTCAGACGACTTGCCTAATTCTGACGTTCAAACAGGGGCAAAGGCAGCAAAGAGATCAGAAAAAATACGCCGTTCCTCGTAGAACCACACAAACGTCCTTGGGCCATGCAGTAGTGCCAGGGATATTATGGAGATTTATGGGTTTTAATGGGATACTATGGGGCGCTTCAGCAGAGCTGCACGCACAGCTACACGTTTTCACTTCAGGTTTTTCATTTTCATTTTCATGTCTCTCATGTCGTCTTTGGTCTGTTCTTTGTTTCTTCTTTTTCTTTTCTTTTTCGTGTTTGATCACTTCCACGGAGACGACGGGAGGCCTGCACCGAAGAAACTCAAAATGCAATATGTGGCCAAACGAAACGGGCCTCCTCAATTCGAGCCACCTAGTAATATATATGTACTGTGTATGTAGGATGTCGTAGGTCGAACATGTCTCTCGGCTTGCTCCGTAGCGTTAGTTCCAAGAAAGTGTCTTTGAGAACGGAGCATTGAGCACAACACAACGCACATTGAATACTCGTATTAAAACGAGCATGTGAAAACACTGGCACGGATAGTGTGATGCACGATGAAGCCTGCAGCGTTCTGAACAAGGCCAGTCTTGGACTAAGCAGTAAGAGTTTTGCTGCATATTGCTTTCTTTTGTTTATCCTTTGTTTTCTTTTTGTTTTCTTTTTGTTTCCCGTCCCGGCTTGCAAGGTTTAATTTTATTCTCTCAGCCCTCACCGTCGCACCGTGAGAATATCAGTAACGGACCCCGCTCAAGGAGATGGCCACGAGACAGCCATTAGATGAGACCGAGGCTAGCATCTCTGCCCTGGGTTTGCTCTTTGAATCTTCTTCATCTCTGTTCTCCAAAACAACATCGAATTAAAGGACTGACAATGCAACCGTACTTGCACGTTAGATCCAGAAGCCGAAACCCCACAAGACTTGTCGACGATAAAAATAAGAGCAGCTAGACTATGTGCGACCAGGCTGTGCGAAAGAAACCCCTCTCTTGGTCTCCAGATTCGCTCATGATCGTCGTCTTGTCTCCTCTCGTCTCCTCTTTGTGTTCTTTATTTGTCTTTTTGTCGTGCCTACTGTGGATTTAATTCTCCTTGTCGTCTCTCCAGGGATCTTGAATGCAACCTGAGAAGAGTCAATCGCAGGTAATCTTATCTGCCTCCTGTAGGGACCAGCTGGAGGCCCTAGCGTTTCCCCAAGAAGAAGAACAAGGTTCCTGGGTTTACTCCATACTAACACTGCAATTCCGTAATAGGTGTGCATTTTGTTATGGAGCACGACGTTCTAACGATGTCCCACGGCGTATCGTGCTGTAAGATACGGAGTAATACAGGCCTGTTACTTGTATCCTCTGTGTCTGTACGTCGTACTGACGTCGTAACCGTATCCTTGCACAACTTCTTGGGAAATGTTTCGACCAAGTGGTCGCTTGTATCAGAATCTCGTTGATCGACGCGAGCATTTCTGGGGCCAGTTGGACCCCAGCCTGGCCTGTTGGCCTTTTGAGCTTTCTGACTCTTGAGATCGACTGCAGGGAATATCAAGTCGTCTGACGGAGTTTCTTGTAAATCGGTTGATGGAGCTCTGGGATCTCACCGTCGCGTCAAGTTGATGATAGTCTACCCCTCATATTTGCCGTCGTAACGGTTGTGTTGTTTACTCACTCTTACCTCTCTGTATTCCCTTGCTTGGCTCTCTTGGCCGCCTTCTGCTTGTAATTACGCCCCTCGTAACCATATATTGCATGCATAAACTCGGATTTACTTGGAGGTCACACAATGGCTTGGGGATATTTAGGCTGGAAGAAAATAGATATGAAGGGGCCAAAGGAAGTAAAAAAGATAATAAAAATCAAATTTCACTAAAACGAACCGACAAAACAACAACAATGTCAACAATGGGGAAAAGGCAATATGTGGCCCGTCATCCTGCCGGCTGCCAACAAACAATATGGTCCCAGACATTGAGATGGAGACTAGAGATCAGAGATCAGAATAAGCACGGTCATTGTTCGTTGATCTTCTACTCGAAAGAACCGCAAGACACTGTGTAACTTACAGACCGGCCGTTCCTCTGCTGCGAGTAATAGATTCTAATAATAAACCCATTCTCGGACTGCGACGTCGTGCAAGTGTCTCTGTCTCTCTGCCTGTGTGCTCCCGTTCTCCTTCTTTCTTGTGGAAGGAGAGTTTTTTCATCTGATGCCTCCTTTTCTTTCTGTCTATCCGGCTACCTGCGTCTTTTTTACTCATCAGCTGGTGCTCTGTGCACAACGACAAGACGGGTGTCGACACTACACCGTAAATCAAATATATGGGATACCCGGGAGTACTGATATAAACGGCTTTTGTCAATGCCGTATGTCGTATCCAGCCGACTCGACATTGCCGTTACTGCTTCCGTAACCTGTTAGTTCGAAACGGCCGCTTTGACTCAAACAGCCTCGAGAAATGGCAAAAAGAAGGGAAAGAAGCACATCTGCTGTTAGAACGTTGCAGTGCACTGACAAGAGACAAATTTGCACCGTTCCATTCCGTATGGAGCACTTTATTTTTGAAATTTCTACGTCGTACTACGAAGTAAGTCGAATGACAGACCGCAACAGACTTTCTTACCTGTCGGGATTCTGAGTCTGAGTACTGGTGGTGGGGGTCTGGCTGGCCAGGCTGCACTCGCACTTGGACGGTTTCTGCACAAGCCTCTTGGATTGTGAAACGCGGTCGAACCCCTTTCCACCCTTTCCCCCCTCCCACCTTCCAACTCACCCCTGCTATTTTGTCGTCGTCTTTCTCGCCACCATTGCGATGTGTCCATTTTCAAGAGAGAGAAAGAAAAACAGAGGCTCCGTTTGTCGTTTTCAATATATCAAGTAATATTCTTTATTTTGTTATTTCGTACCGTAAAGAGATATTTTTCTTTTTTGCCTCTCTTCCCCTCCATATGCCCTCCATATGAACGCTTGGCAACCGGACTACCGGACACTCTACTCATAAAGCGCGTTTCATCTTTGAAAAACTTTCTCTTTTGTAGTAGTCTTGAGAGTATTTTTCTTTCTGTTGCTGTCTGGTGCATTGTCATAATGTCATTTGACGCGGCGGTCAACGTCAACATGAGAGTGTGGCTTGCTTTTTATTTTATGGATTGTCCTTAGGCTGCATGGGGGCTTTGTTTGTTTGCTTGCATTGATTGTCTGCATTGTCTGCACACCGAGCGCCTTCAGGCACGTAGGAACGCAACGTAGGAACACAAGCACACAAGCACACAAGGCTCACAAAACGTATCTGCACCTGAACCCGTAGGATATGCATCGCCTGCGGGCTTGCATTGAATTATTGAAGAAAGCAAAAGAGCATGGGATTTATCGGGTGTCACTGCATGGACGCCCAGAGTCAAACACGAGCCGGGCTGTATGGCTGTATATGTATTGTACATGAGAGTTGAAAAAATATCATGGCGTTGCTGCAGAGGTGATTGTACTTCGTACTTTGCACATCGTACTTTGTAAACCATATTCGTTATTACGCCCGTGGTAACACAAGACGGCACACAAACTACGAAATATTGCCAACAGGGACGGGCACGATGTCGTCTTTTGTGGCATGTGAGCGGTGGTGTATGTTGTACTGCCATTGCAGACCTTTGCAGACTCTGAAGAAAGACTGTATTTTGTCACTGTCGTCAAAGCCTTGAATATCAAAATCAAACGGTCTTTGACGGTCAAGTCATCAAGAAGACTGACTTATTGACTTGTTGACGTTACTTGGTCTGAGCTTTCTTACACCGAAGCGGAGAGGCATGCTTGAACGCTCAAGCCAGCGTTCTCTTCTTGCAGCTGCAGCTAAGCGCCGCAAACCGCCCAACTTGGATCTCTTCTCTTTCTGGATGTGTACTGTATACTGAGTAATCGACTGACGTCCTCCGTTTTCTGAAAAAGAACTGTCTCGATCTGGATGATTGCTGCCGCTCGCAACTGCTGCCGTTTCCGTGTACTTTTGATGTTGTTCCCTTCTCTTTTCTTTCAGTCTTCCATCCTGCATCTCTCCCCATCTCCTTTCCCATTTTCTCATTTGCTCGTCACCCAATATTTCAGTGGGCTATGGATGCATATCACATCACCCTCGGCGCTTGGAATTGGCGGCTCCCTCACTCCTATTGGATAGAACCGGCCCAAGACTCCCAACTGTATGTTGCCTGCATCCACCATAAGCTACAACCCTTCGAGTCGTTCTCGCCAAATCCCCCCCAAAATGCACTGTTTTTTTCTGTGATGGAAAGCTTCTGCATCTAAGCGCGAGGCTAGAACGACCACATGAAAGATACCCTCCATCTTTTTTCTTCCGTGCAGCGCGCGCGACGCGACCTGTCAGCCGGGCCAAGATGAGATGGAGTAGGAGTGAGAATAAGAAAAGAAAGAAAAAAAAAGAAACTAAAAAGAACGTATCGAAGACAACCAGTGGCGTCATTCAATAGTCGGCGACCATCGAAAAGAACTGCCGACATTCGATGGTGGGCGTCGACCATTTGACCGTTTGACCGTTTGACCGTTAACTCTTGAGGTCGCAGAAAGGGCGAAATCTGTGGCCGCAGAGGGTCAATCTGTGGCCGCATTGGAGAGGCAGGTCTGAGATGAGAAAATGCAAAAAGAGAAGTAAGAGAAGTGCAGGATCGTGAGTTGTATGGTAGAGTGGATGTTGTTTATGATATTCAAAGGTGCAGTTCACAACTGCAGTTCAGGAAGGAACGACTCTCGATATGCTGCCTCTGTAGCTTCACTAATACAGCCCTGAACCCGCTTGTAAATATAGCGCTTCGTCCGCGCTGGCCGGGCCTGTGCTGTGATCTTATCGCTAACAAAAATGCTCCCCGCGTTAGCGTCGGCTACGTAAGGTTGTGGTCTCCAAAAAAAGTTTATCGCCGCCTCACGCAAAGAAAAAAAAGTTTATCGGCCGCGATTATCAGCAATTCAAGACGGCAAACAACGACGCTCAACGACGCTCAACGACACACAACGACGACACAACACAACACAACACAACACCACGGAACGCAATTCACACGACCATATTGCCAATTCCATCACTACTACTACTCACACACACACACAATGGCTACGCGCTCATCACGACGGAAGCAGCCGACGGCGGAGGAGGTGCCGGAAGACGCCGAGATGGCCGATGCGCCGGTGACGGCCCAGGAGGAGGCTGCCGCTGAAGAGGCAGAGGATGCTGAGATTGGCGACGATGATGCTGCTGCCGAGGGTGTTGAGGGCGAGGAAGGCGACGAGGAGGAGGAGGAAGAGGAAGAGGAGACACAGAGAGTGCGCCTGGTAAGTCAAGATGGAAGATAGAAGAGAGGTGGAAGAGGAGATGGGAGGAGAGGACAGACGATGATGAGGGAAGATGCAGGGACAGGGACAGAGGGAAAAGACGCGGAGACACTGGATTGCCTGCTAACAAATTACAGCTCCCCGGATCAACACCATCTGCCGCTTCGTTCGAGTTCCTCGAGGAGAACCACACAATGGGCAACGCCCTGCGTTTTGTGATCATGAAGAAGTATGTGCCTGGAGACGAACGACCCCAATTATTCCAGAGAAACGACTGCTAACGCTTCTCCAGCCCCGACGTCGAGTTCTGCGCCTACGCCATCCCCCATCCTTCCGAGGCCAAGATGAACATCCGCATCCAGACCTATGGTAAGCCGACCCGTCTACATGATATATATGCTCAAGAAAAGGGCACATACTAAAACCAACTCTAGAGGGCACCGCCATTGAGGCATTAGAAAAGGGCCTGCGCGACCTGCAGGACCTGTGCGATGTCGTCGGTGAGAAGTTCTGGGATGCACGGAACGAGTACGCTGCCGCCACCGTGGAGGCATAAGTTACGCAACAAGAACGGCGGAAAAGAGTTTGTCTGTCTCTGCGGTTATAGAGCAGAGGTGGACAGTGGTGCGAACTTAAAACTTTGGGATTTTATCTTGTGTACGGAGTACAGAGTCGGTCCTTCTAATTATTTTTCATATCAATGTCATTTTGCTTCACCATACGTCACGCGAGGCTCGACCAATGCCAGTCTTCCAGACCAAAGGCAACGTCCTCTGTGATCACATAGCTGGCACATATTTGTGAACAAGTTTCTTTTGTATTTCTTCAAATGCTTCCGCTCATGTCTATCCAGCCTCTCTCGTTATTTACAAGAAGAAAAGAGGCCCAGGGCTGGAACTATCCGTCGACCGTCCATTTCACCGATCCGATGCACATGCGTCGTCCTCACTGTCTCTCCCATATCACAGCAACTCTAGTTGCGGCCCTATTGTTCGTTAGCATGCGGCACATAATTTTACACTTCGGCTGGCTCTCCTTTGTCGCCCACTTGACATTAAACTCACCTCCAGGAAACCCTCCATAAAGCTCGTCGGATCTTGGGACCCTGCTTGAACGACTCCTCCTTGAAATACGACATGATGTGGTTCGTCTGGCGCCAGAAGTTCATCGTCTCCTGATAGTCGGCGTTGCTCTGGAACAGCAGCACGTCCACGACTGGCAGCTTGTTGACAAACCGGTGCCGCTCAAACTCTTGCCGCACCCGTGTCCGCACGGCCGACACCGGCAGCGGGATCGAGTACATTGTCTGGATCTCGGGGGCCTGTAGAAAGTGCGTTAGCATGTCGTCCTCCCTCTGGTTCGCGGGGCGTCATTAATCGGATCATCTGTCGGACGTACGGCGCGGAGCCATTCTCTGTACGCAGAGAGCACTCTCTTCCTTGCCACCTCCCAGTTCGCCGCTGCAAAAGAAAGCCAATTGTCAGTATATCTGTCTGGAAGACACAGTGTTTCGGCGTAGTCGGATCGTAAACGCACATTGCCGCGTGACGCGGGCAAACTCTGTGGGGAGAATCGCCATCTCGGAAAGTTGTAGAGGAGGATGTGAGGACGGAGGATGGAGAAATGGAGGATAAAAAGGACGTCAATTGCGTGCAGAGGCCGATGAGGCACAGCCTGGTATCGATCTCTGAGTTCGAAAGAGGTCGTCGGGGTCGTGGGTGGTGCTGTCGCTCGTCGGCGGTCGTCTGAAGATCGAGGTTCGGGGTCCCGTCGTTGAGTAGATTTGCTCCTCTCAAACTGCCTCCGAATCGTCTCTTCGGCTGCTCTGGCTCTCACCCGCTAAATTGGGTCACGTGAATATTACGGTCCCAGATAACCTTCGGCCTGATTGGTTGTGGCGATCAGCTCGGATGACAAAGCGACGGACAGCTCTGGAGCTAGTACCAAATTAGGCAAGTGGCGAAATGGTCCTTCTGCGACTTCTTCTTTCGCGAAAGCTGCCTTCTGGCGGCCCAGCCTTGTGAAGTTGTTTCTTTAGACAACCAACCCCACACGACAAACATCGCGAACTTCCTGCGGCCCCACGACGTCGAGCCACATCGTGCGCCCACTACTTCGCGCACTTCTTGCATTGCTTCCACACAACTCTCACATCCCGCCATGCCTGCCATACGACATGCCTCGAAGCGCAAGCCGCCACCAGAAGGCTTTGACGACATCGAGGACGACCTGCTCATCTTTGCCAACAAGATGAAGGATGCGCAGTCCACACCCACTGACGGCCTACCCAAACACCAGGCGCAGTGGCCTATCTTCCAAATCTCCCACCAGCGCAGCCGCTACGTCTACGAGCTGTACTATGAAAAGGAGGCCATTAGCAAGCAGCTGTACGACTGGCTGTTGAAGAATGGTTATGCCGATGCCATGCTTATTGCCAAATGGAAGAAGCAAGGCTATGAAAAGGTAAGTCTTCGCTACGCTCACTCTTACTTTTGAGTCGTATACTAACGTGTATTTATAGCTCTGCTGCCTTCGGTGTGTTCAGACAAAAGAAACAAACTTCAACTCGACCTGCATCTGCCGTGTGCCCAAGGCGCAGCTCAAGGAGGACCAGGAGATTCAGTGTGTCAGCTGCGGCTGCCGAGGGTGCTCGTCGAGTGATTAGGGAGACGGAGAAAGAGGGAAAAGAAAAGGAGGGAGGAAAAGAGAGGACCGACGCGTCGGAGAAAAGGTGTGGACGACGCAACCTAATGACTGCATCTGCCGTGAGCGTTTTTGTTTTTATTTGTTTTTGATTATTACGGGAGCCTTGGTGGCAACGGCGTTTTTGTTTCACGGTGGAATTTCATAGAACCCTTTTTGTATGATAGATAGCTATTTGGGAATGCGAATGCAAAATGGCTACATCGCCAGATACAAAATATCATCATTCGCATCGTCTCAACTGTGACCATGCGCCAACCTTGAGCCGGAATCATCGCCGTACAAAACCAGACTTACCTCCCCGACCAAACCTCACACTCCGCGGGATAAAGGTCATGGAGGACATGGCACCGGTAAGGTCGTCCATGTCGACGTCTGGCACTTCCTTTGGCTTGGCCTTGGGCACCTCTTTCGGTCTTCCATTCTTCTCTGCAGCTACTTTGGCAGCATTAACCTTTGGCGGCGACTTTTGCTCTTCCTCCTTCTCCTCGTCACTTTCGTCGTCATCATCGTCATCGTCGTTATCACTCGTAGCCAGTTTGGCAGCAGCTACTGCCGCTGGTGGAGGAGAAGTTCCTGTCCCGGTCATGCTGATACTCGCAGCCCTTCGCCGCATAATGTCCTTCTTCGTGGTGACTGTGCTGGTCGACGACTGCCGCCGGTGGTGTTGGTGGTGGTGTGACCTGCGTCCATCATCAATCAACAATGACTGTCGGCCATCGATACCATATTGCGTAATGGAGAAGAAAAAGTTGCGCGGGAAGCTGTGCTTGTCGATCAAGTGTCGCCGCCGCTTGTCGGATGAGCCGCACTTGCGCTCACAGCCCTCGACAAAGCAGGCATACTGTACGGGAGGTTAGTGATATGAGCAGTCAATGAGCAGTCAATATATAAATATATATAGCTTCAGAGGTGACAAGACTCACAGTGTGCTCCCCTTTGTCACGTTTCACGGCGACAAAGGGATCGTGCCATTCATCGCCGTGCAGACTCAGGTACAGCGGCGACGGAAAGTTTCGACGGCACTCGATGCACCGGTTGAGGTGCTCCTTCGTGTAGTGTGCCTCGTAGGCATCGTAGGTCGGAAAGTCCATCCGCTCCCGGTGTAGCAGACAGGACATGGCAGCCGGCTCGGCTTTCTCACGGCCGTCAACGGCAATATAGTTTTTATTGCCGCCGCCACCGTCGTCGTCACTGTCTGGATCTAGCGAGAGACCGACAATCTTGGCTCGTGGCTCGTCCGTTGCCCCTCGTGCACCGTGTGAGGAGTCGGGCACAACGATTGATCTTACGCCACTGCCGGCAGTGTCACTGATATCAAGGTCCGAGTCTAATATTGGCGGAGGAGACGGCGGCTGCTCTTCGGGCTCTCGTGAGCGCTTCATGAGAGAAGCTAAGTTGGTCTTCCCGTTCTACGGAGAGCTTGGGAGTTCAATATACTGTCTACTCCAAGACTTTGACCTCGAGAGGGGAGGTTGGGTGCTATGGAGATCCTCTGGTCACCGCCTTTTGCTGTGATTCGTTGCTGTCAACTTCTCTGTGCAGCTTGCATATGCACGCCGGCGGTGCTGCTACTGTTAGTTTCGCGCGTGTAAGAGAGGTGGGCGTTGGTGGGCGTCGGTGCCGGGCGGGGCTGATTTATGTGTCAGACTGTGATTATCTTATGCCGAAGTAGTCCGATTTTATCAGATGGAGACTGTACGCCGAGCAGAAACCGTGATGTTTGATTTTGAAGATGTTGAAGATTGTTGACCGTTGAGAATTCGAGTCACGTGAATTTCATAGCCTCTAGCAACCCCATCACAGCCCTCAGCCTTCAATGCTCACCCACTCCGGCTGCCTGACGTGCCGTGGGGGACGCAGCGGATAGCCTTCCCCGGCGCGGGCCAAGACGACGCTGAAGCTGGAAGGTTGGGATGCTGTGTTTTTTTGGTTTTTTTTGCGCGCCGCGTGATCGCTGAAAAGGCCTCGTGTAGCGGGAATTTAATACTGTTAATTTTCTGGTGGCTGCAAGGCCATTTCGATTTTCAAAATGCGAGCCTCGTTGTGGTACACGCTGGAACAAGCTCTCGTCTGTGAATGCCTTTGTCTGTTTTCTCATAAAAAAGAGTGCGAAAGAGACGGCTATGTCTTGCCTGCCAGCCTTAATAAGAGGTGATCATGTGCTCATAGCTAGCGAGATCTGTGTAAACGGATCAAATAATTGCGTCGTAATAGCGGCCTGTAAAATGTTTGTTGCGCTGTCACGTGGGCCGCTTGAGGCCCGAGTTTGCCTCTTTCTGCCTCCTGCCTGTTGTACCTGACGTCGCGCCCCAGGCGCCCCCTTCGCGCCTTCCCTCCTGCCAGCGCCTTACCCCCTCCTTCCCCCACCGTAGATATCTTACCGGCGACCTCCTTCCCCACTGAGACAGTCGTGCCGGGCGGAAGTCGCGTTTGACTAATTAATTCCTAGCACCTCCTTAACACCATTAGCACCATAGCGTGGTCACATGCGTGAAGAGCCTTTTCTCGCTGATGGCCACTGGCAGGTCTCGTGAGCGCCTATCGATCGGTTGTTGGACCCCATTCCTATCTTCGCTGACGGCAGGTGCGACAGGTGCGATAAAGCTCATTTGCCTGCAACGGCAACGAACGACATCGCCTTCCTGCCACGCCGGCTTTTTGAGACCTTTCCCTTGTATTTTTTCTTCTCTTTTCTGTGTTTTTTTTTTTTTGCTCTGAAACACGCAACGTCTTTCTTTGCTGTTTGGCTTTTTGCACTTCTGTCTTTCTGCCCATTTGCACATCATCTTTGGAGGCTCTTTGGTACTCGTCTGTTTCGGCCCACCTACTGCCGCATTCACATCTCGCCGTTCGCCGCATCGAGACCCGTGATCTTGTTCACTTTTCACTCTTCAACCTGCCCCGGCTTCTCGTCGCTTCTCGTCCCATCGCCTCCTCTCTCTCAGGCTTCATGCCACCGCGGCTTCACTCTACGCCCTATTCGTCCTCCACTCGCGCCAGCTAAGACCGCGCCTCCGCTCGGAGACTGCAGCCGATATTGCCCTTCCATCCTCCGTTGACCGTTTTTTTTTTTCTTTTGCCGCACCTCCGACGTGTTTTGGTCATGTCGTCTGTCTTCTGACACGACGCCTTTTCTTTCTTCTGTCCTTTTCCTTTACTTTCGACTTACCACACACCACCTACCACCTCTTCTCATCCCGCTTCTGGCCCGCATCTGCCTGCACGGCGCATGAACTCCAGTCGTCCGCAAACGCCGGGCGTGTCCGGCTGAATCTGCATCCAGAGGCACCCAGCCTGCACTTTGCCCACCATGGCGGACCCTAATCTCCCTCCCGATCGTTTGAATGGTTATGGTTTGTCTTCCTCTTGCTTGTGCTTTTTGTGTTCTCTCTCATATCTCTTGCCTCGGTCTCATCACTTGATACCGCCCTATAAGGCCAACTTATCCTCAACATGCACCTCACTTCTGTATAAGGATATCACATTGATATTACTTCACACTCTCACTTCATAGCTACCTTCACTCCTTCTTAACTATCCGTGAACGTCTCTACTCTTTGGGACGTCCCTCTACCCCAACATCAACACTCACTATACATTCACTACCACATCTACCTCTACTCTTACACGATGCTAACATCTGTGCCCTCTTTAAGACCAGACTTATGATCAAAACGGTGTGCCTCTACTCCCCCCAAACAACGCTCTGCCCACATGGAACCCAGCCGCGCTGCTCGACCCTCAGCGCCATCTCTTGTCCTCGCCCTCTTTCGCCTCACAATTGCCACAACCTCCAACTTCGACGCCCATGCTCGGCAACCCACTTCAGCACATGGGGACCATGGACGGTTCCACTCTGGCCTTCAACTACAACGGCGCCAACGAGGCTTCTGTCGCGGCAAATGGCTTCGGCCATGGAGCTGCGCCGGCCGAGCTCACGTTTCAGTTCACGGGCCCTGGCACGGACGACGGCTATCTCTCGTCGGGCGACCAGGTCGCGACAGACCTCGTCAACGGCCACGCACTGACAGGTTCCAACTTGAGCGGGCCCCCGGCCTATGCTAGCTCCGAAGGTGCCACCAACACACCACCAAACGGCATGGCGAGCTTAATCGAGCGCAACTTCCACGTCCAGGACCGTAAGGATATTCCGGAACCGAAGCGGCGCAAGATGCTAACCGACTCGCCGACGGAAAAGAAGCCTGTCTTCCAGACGAGCAGTAACGGCATCCTCGCAAAGGGTGTGAAGCAAGAAGAGCAAAAGGCCAAGGCCATTCCCTTGGGAATTGTCATCAAGGATGAGAAGCAGCCAAAGGCAGAGACAGTCGATCTGACAAAAGATGGTACGTTGCCAGCCGATACCACCCGTGACTTACCTTTCGGCTTGATATCATATTTTGGCTAACTCTCTTTATTCCAGGTCCCGAAGTCATTCATCTTCATAACGATAACTACGAGGAGGTGTGCTTTGGTGCGGTCTTGGGCGTCAGCTTTGACTGCCATCAAGTGCCAGCTCCCAAGCCCGGCTCACAAGCAATGGGCGGTCCAGCATATTGGCCGGCAGTCAAGATTGTTTTGCGTCGCAAGGTGGATGAGAAAGCCCATATCGTCGATGTGTGTGACCACACGCGCCAGGTTGTCGGAAGCCTTGACAGCAAGGCTGCCGAGTGCTTTGTGCCCCTCATGGATATTCCCAAGGTCCACCTTCGGACGGACGCGAAGATCCCGGCGCGCCGCAAGAACGATGACGAGATCGTTGGCCAGCCGATATCACGCTCCTTTAAGATCGAAATGGTCATTTACGGCGCTCCGTCCTTTGGGAAAGCCATCGGTAAACGCCTCGCCAAGTTTGGCTTTAAGTTGGTCAAACCTACGCGCCACGACACTGGTGTGCGTTTGGCCATCCCACAGCAGGACCCTCACGCGCTGGCCAATGGTGACGTGAAGCCTATGCGGCCTGCACCATCGACTACAGCACAGACATATGCCTCCTCCATGACCCCCGCTGTCCGAACAATGGAAGAGGTGCGCTCCGAGGTGCTCAACGTCTTCGACTCCATGGCCAACGCCGAGGATCTTCCGGAGATGGACCCGAACCCCATTGTGACGACCCAGATGCTCCGCCACCAGAAGCAGGGCCTGTACTTCATGACCCACCGCGAACTACCCCGTGCGGAGCAGTCCAAGTCGAAGCTCAGCTCTTCCATCTGGCAAAAGAAGACATCCATCACCAACCAGGCCATGTTCTACAATGTTATCACCGGGCAGCATGAGTCCCAACCGCCCAGCGAAACGCTCGGTGGCATCTTGGCTGACATGATGGGTCTGGGTAAGACGTTGAGCATTCTGTCGCTAGTGGCAAGCTCTGGCGACCAGGCCGAGAAGTGGCACAAACAGTCTCCCATGCAGCCCAAGGCACCGGAGAAGAAGAAGAAGCCAGGCGCTCCCCAAAACTTTGACGCTCCGACGCCACAGGCTCTTGGCCTCACGCGGCTGAAGAGGAACGGAAAGGGCACGTTGCTCATCTGCCCTCTGAGTACGGTGACCAACTGGGAAGAGCAGATCAAGCAGCACCTTGCGCCAGACTCGCTCAAGTACCACATCTACCACGGCCAGAACCGTATCAAGGACATTGACCAGCTGTCCGAGTTCGACCTGGTGATAACCACATACGGGTCCGTCTCGAGCGAGCTGACAGCCAGAAGCCGTGGCAAGAGTGGCCAGTACCCTCTCGAGGAAATAGGCTGGTTCCGCGTGGTCCTCGACGAGGCGCACATGATTCGCGAGCCGTCTACGCTCCAGTTCAAGGCGATTTGCCGGCTGCAGGCCAATCGGCGCTGGGCTGTGACGGGCACGCCTGTGCAGAACCGCCTCGAAGACCTGGGCTCTCTGCTGGCCTTTTTGCGCCTCAAGCCCTTTGATGACCGCACCAAGTTCAACCACTACATTGTGAGCCCGTTCCGCGCCTGCGACCCTGACATTCTCACACGGTTGCGGATCCTGGTCGACACAATCACGCTGCGGCGTCTCAAGGACAAGATTGACCTCCCGCATCGCACCGACGTCGTCATTAAGTTGGAGTTTTCGGATGACGAGAGCCGGCTGTACAATTTCTACTCGCGCAACGCCAAGGACCGGCTTCAGGTGCTCACGGGCCACCAAGAGCGTCTGCTGGGCGGAAAGGTGTACATCCACATCTTGCAGGCCATTTTGCGCCTGCGTCTCATCTGCGCCCACGGCCGCGAGTTGCTGAGCGACGATGACCTAAAGCTGATGCAAGGCATGACCCTCGAATCTGCTATCAATATTGACGAGGATGACGACGCATCTGGCGAGGTGAAGCAGCGTCTCACTGATAAAACGGCCTACGAATTCTACGATCTTCTTTGAACACAGACCAGGACTCGTGTGCACACTGTAAGGCCAAGCTGGGCTACACGGACGACACCACCTCGACAGATATCCGATCTGAGAAGCAGGAAGACGTCATCGGCTATATGACGCCCTGCATGCACATCTACTGCCCCAACTGCGTCAAGCACTTTGCTGACCACGAGCGTGGGTTGACGCACAAGAGCAACCGGCCGGGCACCTGCCCAGACTGCAGAGCTTCTGTCATGTTCTCGTGCGTTGAGATCCGTCATGAGCGGGCTGATGTGGAGCACGATACTCTGGTGAATCGTCGGCC
The DNA here is from genome assembly GCA_016097105.2 of Sporothrix variecibatus. Lineage (NCBI taxonomy): Eukaryota > Fungi > Ascomycota > Sordariomycetes > Ophiostomatales > Ophiostomataceae > Sporothrix > Sporothrix variecibatus. Next base: position 2,356,494 of record JADMNI010000002.1, on the reverse strand, counting down.
CAGCTTTGTCCAGCAGGCCGATGTGAAGCCCAAGATCGAGGGCATGGAGGTGAAGCCCAAGATCGAGGGGGCAAGATCATCAACGAGGGCAACTACACGGGCCCGCACACCAAGACACGGGCCCTTCTACAAGAGCTGCTTGAGCAGAAAAAGCGCAGCCTAGAAAACCCGCACGAGCCACCGTTCAAGTCCGTTGTCTTTTCGGGCTGGACGTCGCATCTCGACCTCATCCAGCTCGCCCTCGACAATGCCGGCATTTCGTGGTGCCGCCTCGACGGCAAGATGACACGCATGGCGCGCACACAGGCCATGGACACCTTCCGCGAGAACCCGGACGTGCACGTCATCCTGGTGTCGATCATGGCAGGCGGTCTCGGCCTCAACCTAACAACGGCCAACACCGTCTACGTCATGGAGCCACAGTACAACCCGGCCGCCGAGGCGCAGGCCATTGATCGTGTGCACCGTCTCGGCCAGAAGCGCCAGGTGCGCACAGTGCGGTACATTATGAAGAACAGTTTTGAGGAACGGATGCAGGAAATCCAGGACCGCAAGATCAAGCTCTCGAATCTCTCGATGAACCGGGACGAGCACCGCGGCGCCTCGTCCAGCTCGACGGATGCTGCACGCCAGCGTCTTGAAGACCTTCGGAGTCTGTTTAAGTAAAGAAGCGCTTGGGGAAGTGGAATGTGATGAGCGAAGGGGAACTGGTGGGAATATGGGGCTATTTTTATGGGTTTCATTTGGGTTTGTTCCTTTTGTGAAACTTTCTACTTCCATCTTTTTGTGTGCAACCGGTTACTATTGTTTGTTGCACCTGGCATTGTGGAGTTGGGGAGGCCTTCTCTATTTCTCTATATCACGGCTATTATGCCACCGCATCTTTCTTTCTTTTCTTCTATATTACCTCTATTCTGAACAGATTCATATCTCAGTCCGCTAGCATCGCGATGATTTTATATGACAGACCTCTAGGTAACAGTGACATTTGAGGAATATGGAACTGGTTGGGATCTACCTGGTTTGACATATACTACATTCTATGAGCTATGTGCAGAGGTGGAAAGGGCTATCCGGCAGCTCCTTCGTATTTTGCGATGATTTCGTTGTCTGGCTGGTCTTGTTTACCTTTAGCTGATATGTTGGGAGGCAACAACTTGTCTACTGAGTCGAGTATGGGAGCATAGCACAGTGGAACGAGCACTGGTGTCACAAGCGTTGATTTATTTATATTACGTAGTGGTAGTACAGTTGTAGGTGATGCAATTTGAATCTGCCTTAATAATAATTGTAAACAATTTTTTTGTTCTCTTTTCATTCCTCAAAGTAAAGCAACGTCTCATCGTAAAAGAAAAAACTCCAGCCTCCCAAAGCTCATTTTTATCTGTTAAAAAGGGGGGGAAACGCCATTGAAATGCATATATAAATTTGGGAGGGGGCCGTTTCGTATTATGAAATATTCTCATTTCCACGTGCGTTTCATGAAAGCACACAAACAAACCGCCTCCCTATCTTTCTTCCGGTGATGGTGGGCACTGCAATCGTCTATCGATACTGAGCCGACCATTCAAGAAAGAGGGTGGGCCAGGCTAGGCCAGGCCATAATAGACAGGTGAGCGTCTATGCGGCGTGGGCAGTAGCAACCGGCTGGGCAACACGGGTGACCTGCTCGCCGGCGCGAACGATACGCTTGCCAGCGGAGTCCGTGACGTAGGAGATGTCCTTGCTCTCGTAGTGAGCGCGCTTCCAGATCTCGACCTCGCAGCCGCCGCGGAGGACACCGACACGCATGGTAGACAGCAAGTTGTGGGCGGCGTTGGAATGGTTATATACACCGCCATTGAAGATTGCTGTGGCATCCTTGCCGATAGCGGAAGAGATCAGGGCCTTGCCACCGGGGTGGTCCTTGATAAAGTCGGTGACGTCGTGAATGACACCAGCAACAGCGACGAGAGCCTTGCCCTCCTTGGTTTGAGCAACAAAGTCGTCCCAGTCGACTACAGGCAGCTGCTCCAGCGGGGTACCCCAGTCCAGGGTGGCACGCTTCTGGTCGAGCTTCTTCTGGATCTGCTGCAGACGGCCCTTCTCGATCTCGTTCTGGCGGAACTGCTTCAGGTCGTAGGCGAGGCCGAGCTGCTTCCAGATCCAGATGGACCACTTTGTCGGGTCGTACTGCCACCACTGAATGGCGTTGCGGTAGTCCGAGGGGAACTCGTGGTGGAAGTTGTGGTAGCCCTCACCGAGGGTAACAAGGGCGGTGATGACGTGGTCACGCGGCGAGTTGCGGTCGTCAAAGGGCTGGTCACCGAGCCAGTGGGCAAGAGAGTTGACGCAGAAGGTTGCCTGCTGGACAGCAAAGGCACGGAGGAGACCACCGTAGATGAAGCCACCAGCCCAGTCACCCCAGCCAAGACCGCAAACCAGCATAGGGAAAGCAACAGCCATGAAGAGGACGGACTTGATGTAGTTCTTGTGCTGCCAGACGACGACAGGGTCCTCGTTGAGGTCAGTGATGTCGGTGCGGCCAATGCGCTTGGGGTTCTGCTTCATGACCATCCAGCCGAGGTGGGAGTACAGAAGACCCTTGCGGACCGAGTAAGGGTCCTTGTCAGTGTCGGTGTAGCGGTGGTGGGCACGGTGGCCACGGACCACCAGCGGATGGAGCCTTCAACAGAGCCGGCACCAACGGCAGCGAGGTAGATCTTGAGGGGAAGGGTGGCCTTGTAGGAAGAGTGAGCCCAGAGGCGGTGGTATCCTAGCAATAAGATGTCAGCTGACTGCCATGTGGAAGGATCTATAAAAGATATGTGTATAAATCTGTGTATAGACAACCAAAAGTACAAATATATCGAATCTATCAAATCGGTCATAAACCCCAGACTCGGATCTCGACCCTTGACAGCCGCTGTGCAACCACCATCCGGGGGTCACAAGTGGTGTCAAGAAAAGAGACGGAAATCGTCGGTGTTTGATGGAATGAGAGATGAGAGTGATGAAAGAACAAAGGAGAACTCAATGCTTACCTGCAGTAATACCCAGGCCAGTGTTGAAATAGTACACTAAAGCGAAGATGAAGGTGTTGAGCCGCAGGGGAACCCAGTATGCGGCAATCATAGCAGCGAAGTGGATGAGGAGGATGAACGTGGTGTTCAGCCAGTCAATGTGCTTGTACCAGTTCTTGAGGGTGATGGGCGTCTCGGAGATGTGAGTTTTCCGGATGTCATACTGTTTGCCCCGAAGAGGCTTGAAGTCGGCCGTGCCGTCAATGGTGGCATCGGCCACCACGATCTTGTCAGACATGATGAAGGGTAGGTGAAAAGAGCGGCCAACAGGAGGGCGTAATAGGAAAAATGCTGGAGTTGTTTTGATGCCGTTAACACGACAGTCTGTTGTTGCTTCTCACCAGATCTGCCCCAGCCAGGAGGCTTGGTTGAGAAGAAGAGGTTTTGTTGAGATTGGAGAGAAAAGAGAAGACTGCCAGCTGCTTCTCTGTATTGTCGTTTAGGAGTCGTGAGCGAGCATGTACAAGAGCATGCAAGCAGGAGAAGAGAAGGGGAAAAAAGGATGAAGAGAAATAGGAAACAATAAAGCGGCGGGAGAAGGGAGAGGGGGGGATATTATGAAGGAAAAAGAAAATGGAAAGGATGGCTGGAAGCACTTATAGCGAAGGGAAGGAAGGAAACGGCGAAAACAATATGGAATGGGGAAGGGGCTAGGCTGGCAGGTGCAAGGGGCGGGCGGTTGGGCGGTGGGAAGGGGCGAGCGACGCAAGACAACAAAGCTTGGGGCAGTCGGGGCAGGCGCGGAGGGGGCGAGAGGGCTTCCACAGAAGGCAGACACGACCGGGTTGAGCAGGATGGGTAGAGGCCTGACCGAGGTGGGCTAACATATGGGCAGGTTTTATCAAGCTGTTGGCGGTTCTGGCCTTCTTTTCTTCTTCTGTTCAGCGTTTTTTTTTCTGCTGCAGCTTGGCCTCTGCTGGGTGCATCTGGAGCTCGGGACTTTCTGGGTATTTCCTGGCTATTTCTGGGCCCAGCCTGGTGGCGGGATGTTGGGATTTCCTTTTTAGGCCAGCCCTTCGCACGCCTCCCGTGTGGATCGCTATTGCTTTGTGTCTTTTTTTTCCTTACTGTGTAAGATAATGTACATATGCTTGTCGTTCTGGAAGCTGCGGGCGGCCAGCAACGGGGAAACGGAAGGCCCAATCGTTGCATGTTCGTACTCCGTATGTGTTCTTTTGTTTGTTGGCTTTCTGTTTTTGTTGATTGGAATCTATTAGGGAAGGACCGCCATGGTCTTACGATGGGATGGTGCAAAGAAGGAGCAATATTTTGCTGTGCAACGAGCCTGCTGTCTTATGTTTTCCATGATGCAGGTGCAGGAATGCAAATGGCAACAATCACAGGCTGCTCAACGGTCATGCCTTGTGCCTTCCTGGCCTGCGACAGAGTTTGACAAAGGCAGTAACGGCATATGTGTGTTGCTGTGTGTACAGTGCAGTCTCCCAGTGACTGTGTTCTTGCTCTTTCCTGTTCTTATCTACGGAGTACTGTAATATCACTCCGTGCAAATGGAGCAAGAACGCCCCTGCCCCGCGAGCAATTACATCAATGTATTTTTTGGACAGACAACGTCTTTGGACAGACAACGTCTGTCGTCGTTCTCATTTCTCGAATTCTCAATTCAACCTCGTTTCGGCCTCGGGGAAGTGATCCTTCTCACATGTGAAATAGCAATTTGTTGGTATGGAAGTTGAGCGTCGTTGCTATTCTTTTCCCCCAGTCGTTATGTTTTTTATGTCGTCGTCTCAGCTGCAAATACCGCTGTACCTGGGGGGCGTATCAATGTGCCGTTGTCAAAAAGGGCTGCACGGAAGAGCTATGATGCAGCCAGCCCACGCTTCCCGTCCAGGCACATTTAATTTTTTTTGTTGGGGTCGACCACCCGTTGGTAGTGAAATCTGTTGGGAACTAGCTGGCTGGTGGGCGCTTGTGATTGGCCGAAGCTTCTGCAGAGGGGCTGCCGTCCAACCCCTGCAGCCCACCGCGTGTTCTCCTGCTACGGTACTTTTCTCCTCATACAAACTAATTGTAATTACAGGTACCCCTCACGGCACTACTGACTGCGCTAGGTCGCGAACGTCGTCAAACGTTGACCAAACGAAGACTTACATGGGCCAGGCGGATCTGCTCCAAAAGCATGTACTTTCCATTCGAAGGTCGAGGGCAATGGCGACTTGCGCAATGCCAAAATGTCTTGATCTGATTAGCTACAGCAGAAACGCATCATGCACTGTGTGCTATCATTCTGCTACCATGAAGAGAATTGCCCGGCGGTGAAACACAATTCGCCAGCAGAAACCGCAGAAACCGCAGAAACATCTTTCGCAGCCATGCGGCTCTCGACCAGTCGCGCTTTCCCTATTTTCTCACTTCTTCTCTCCTTCCCATCAGAACCGTGCTAGTCTCGCTGTGTGCTCACCCGTCCATCGTACCTTCCCTCTCACATGCCACAATGGCTCCGTCTGGCCTGGTTTTTCCTACGGCATCGTACGGAATGCAAAGAACTCGCTCCGTTTGCTGCCGGCTGACCATCGAGACTCCGTTCAGCTACATGAATCCATGCGTAATGACTTCCCATCCTTCTGATTTGCCCCAACATACTCGACGCCACAGGTTTGGATGATATGTAACAAGTCTCCTCTACAGTGACAGTTGTTAGAAAGAGCTGTTGGGATATTTCCAGCCCAAAAGGATGCTCTTCAATATAGTCGTCTTTTCTTGCGCTCAATCGTCCTCGTATGACAGAATTGTGGCAATCTTCCTCCCTTTCACATATCATTTCAGTTTCTAGATATCGGCAGCTCATCGGCCGATGGGGCGGACAGCAGGCTGAGAGTCGAGCAGTGGGGAAGCGCTTCATACCCCGAACAAAAAAATTGTTTGACTCCGTGCTCCCGTCTCCGGTGATGGCCAGCTCCGCCCCAACAAACCCCGGCGTTTGTGCCCCTTGTCTACTTCGTATTGACGAGATAAGAATCACATGCCTATGATGTCAGTATTGAGACTTGACTATTTCGACGTTGATTAAAGATTGCGTTTTGAAACTCAACATGCCTTTTGGTTGCCCGCAATTTCGTCAATTTCAACGCTTTTTATATTAACACGTGACTCTTACACGTTATGGTGTTTCTAGAAAATCGAAAAATAGACCCGGTTGAAGGTGGCTAGTCCCAATACGGAATAGACCCGTTTGGCTCCCGTCTGCCTTTTTGAGTGTGCCCCTGTCAAACGGCGAGGCTGCTGCACCCAATATATTCAACCGTTTTACAAAGAATCCCTCACAAAACACAGAGCCTTGTCATTCATAACCAAGTAATTACGTCGCAGGCTGGTCCATTTTCACATGAAAGAAATGAACAACATTTCACTGCAGGCTTTACGACGCACAAAATAAAGTTTACGACTCACAGATGTCGTCAGAATCACATGCTTGACGTGAGTTTGAGAGTCCAATTTTGATCGTTTCTTGCGTCAGTGTGGGCTTCAGGTAGAAGTGCCATATCCAAATTTCTGTGTTTTTGTATCCTGCTATTGTAGTTTGCGTGTTCCAAAAGAAATAAAGAATTCAAAAATGGGACAAAGTCGTGAACTACGAAATTTTCCCAATATTAAACAGACCCAATCATTAAACGAGGGTATGGGGGCAGACTCCAATGAAAATAGCGAATGAGAGAAAAAGGGTAAAAAATCCTTCCGAAGAGTAAAAGAGGTAGGAAAACAAAGCCGAAGAGAAAGTAATAATCCAAAATAACGTAAATCCAAATGGCCAAAAAGAAATCGTTGGCCGTGCTCGTTCGTTTATCGTAGTCGTTCGTTACATCAGGTCGTGACAAGAGAGTCGAGCTCGTCGTCGACTCTGTCGTGTGGTTGGTCATCAAGAGCGAGTTTCTTCTCATCATGCTCCAAGTTTATGTGGCGAGGGTAGGCCTCTTCGTAGACTGCACCAACGCTCTTGATCTGATCCATTAGTTTGCTGTCCATGTCGCTCTTCTGTGCGTTGTGTGCAACTTCGAGAGGAGCTGTCTCGACAATAGCGGCACCATTTGCCAGACTGTAATGAGACTCGCTGGGATGCTCAGGTGAGCTTGGCGCAGTCACATCCTTGCTCTCAGCATCGATGTCGTTTGAAGCACTTGCCTCTTCAACGGGAGGCTGGGATTCAGTTTCTGGAAGGGCAATGCTCACAACACCGCCATCATCAACAGGCGCAGTAGCATTGCTGACAGCAGGTGGCTCGACGTCGTCCACTGTCAGTGTAGTGGCGTCCACTTCTTCAACAGCAGGTGCAGTAACAGTCACTTCGTCGGTGGTGGGTGCAGTCGTAACCTCCCCATTGTTAATGGATGTGGAAGTGACCACCTCATTGGCAATGGGCGCGGCGATAGCCTGTTCTTCAGCAACGGGTGTTGTGTCATCCACCTCGTCTGTAACAGGAGCAGCAATAGCCACTTCATCGGCAACGGGGGCGGTACCAGCCTCTTCGGCTACGGCTTCCTCCTTGACCGGCTCCACAGTCTGCAAGTCTGTCGACTCCGTTTCTTCCGCCTCAGTTATCTCAGCCGGTGTGTCGGCTTTGGCCTCGACCTCGGCCTCATTAGTGGCGGTAGCTGTGGCTTCAACCTCCGCTTCCGCTTCAATCCCGGCTTTAGCTTCAGCCGAAACGTCGGCTTCAACATTAGCCTTTTCGTCATCCAACTCAAACGAGCCTCGAGGCTCAATGGCAGGCAGACTGGGATGCGGCGAGTATTCGGACCGCTTCTCTCGAAGTTGATCTGCGGCCTCTGTAACCGAAGCCTGGGCCCATGTTTGCTGTTCTGGCAGCATTGACCGCTGTCTGACCCATGATGCATCCCGCTGTCGAGCAGACGAGGTGCCCTTTCTGGGTGGAGAGCGGCCCCGTGTCGGATAGTAGTAGGGCTCGTTGGACACACCGCTTGAAGGGTCGACATAGGTGTGGCCGAAATTGCTCACGTACGCCCAGTCATTGCCGGGTGTCACACTGCGGATGATTGGTGTTAGACTGGTGAACTTGTCAACGCCAAGCTCTTCGGGGCGCTGTGTCTCGGTGAACTGGTGATCGACAACTTCGTCATCATCGACATTGTCGTCGCCAGAGGGAACGCTCTCGATGCCAGCTGCTCGGTGCCGGAACGAGTTGGAGCCATCGTCGACCGACCCGGAGGGTGCACTGTGGGCGTAGAATGTCGGATGGTGCGGGTGCGGGCCTTGGATCCAGTCATCTTCATAATCGCTATCGTCAAAGCGAGATACTCCGCTGTTGAGGCGTGGGAAATACCTGAGAAGCTGCAAGGCTTGCGAACGCTCGCGGGGATCTTCTGCCAAGCAGGTTTCCACGATGCTCCGGTACCATTGCGGTACGCCAACATCCTCACCCAAGTGGAGCGGCCGTCCATGTGCTTCCGGGTCGTCTTCTTGTGTAGCCAGTGCCCAAAGCACCATCCCCAGCTGGTAGAGATCCGACTTGACGCCGATATACATCGAGATCCGCTGGTCGCTTTGGATCAGAGGTGTAGCCTCGGGCGGCTCCCAGCCAACAGGACATCCACGTCGGTTGATATCAATGATTTTGGCATTGCCATCGTCGTCAATCACAATGTTAGAAAGAGTGAAGTCGCCCTGCACAAATCCGGCCTCGTGAATCTCTGACAGTCCATGGACAATCTGTCGAGCCCACTTCATGCGCGTGTACCACGGGATGCCGTGGTTGTTCTCGTATATAATGTCAATCAGGGCGCCTTGCTCAGCGTAGCTGATGAGGAGGCCCCGGACCCGGTCGTCGTCCCCAACAATGACGCCATACAGCTCAATGACATTCTGTGAGTCGCGGAGGAAGTTGAGAGCATTGACCTCATACAAGAACTCATCAACAGAGTCGGGGCCCGGGATCTCCTTTTTAATGAGGACCCGGCCGTCAACACGGACTTTGTAAACAAAGCCCGACATGTGAGAGTCAAATTCAACCTCGGACTCGCGGATCTTGCGGCAGCCCAAGTGGTGCACAAATTGCGCTGATGGGTAGTCAATGATTTCCTAAAAACGTGTCAGTACAAGTTTTTTAGAAAAAGAAAAAGAAAAGGATAAAAGGACAGAAATATTGACGAACCGTAGTATCCTCAACAACGTGCACATGTAGCCTGCCATCGGTCGTCTGCAGCTTGAGATTTGTCACCGTGTTGTAGAATTGAATGTCCACGAGGCTCTCACGGATAGCCTCGTAGATCATTTCGTTCTTATCACGTTGAAGCTTGGTTTCGAGAAGGTCCATCTCGAGTGAGCCATCTGGGGCGTTGCGGTAGTCGAGGGAGATGGTAACGCGGCGCGTCAAGCCAGGTCGTTGCCGATATGTTACAAAGAACTTTTCACGCCTAGACTTATCGCGGAAGTGCATTGACAGGTTAAGAATCCACACATGCTCCAGCTCATACCGGATGCGGTGCTCATACTGTGACGATGTCATAGAGGCTGTATCGACGTGATAGGTGTCCTTCTCCTTGACGAGGTCGCCGTTCAAGGAATGTGCGTCGAAAGCTCCGTGGTGGCCATAATCATGTTCGCCACACAATGTGGAAAGCTGCAAGGGAGGGATGGCATCGTCATGGTTCACATCTCCTCCATTTGTGACAGCTGCAGTGTCATCAAGCCCGGCCTCACTTATTGGCGGCGGGACACTGGAAGCCGCAGTAGCGGCCAACAAAGGAATAGAAGGAACAGGTGGCACAACTTCCAGTGTTGCGTCAGTTGTTAGTTCCGCCGCATCGGAATCGCCCGTTTGTGGACGGCTCGAAATATTGGGTGCACTGGTGCGAGGGTCTGGGAGGATTTGTGAACTTGTCGGAGATGAGACACTCCGCGCTAACCGCCGGTCCGCCGACACCCCCCGGCGCTCAGCTGGAGTCGGGAGGGTTGGCATGAGATTCCCGCGAAGCTCAGATTGTTGGCGAGCAAATGTTTGCGCCCGAGGTAAGCCTGGAACGACAACGCGTTGTGGTCCTCGCCGGCTATTGCTGATTGTCTTTGACGCAACGCCGCCATCAGCCTCGGCGAAAGAAACACCGGCATCAGCTTTTGTGCCATTTGCTAATGGGTCATTGTGGTCTGCGTCCGCCCTATCTTGTGCTGGATCTAATGATGGTGCACTTGCTTCGGGTGCTATTGGAGAGGGCTCTTGAGCAGGCGGTGGTACCTCTGGCAATGCGAAGTGTGGGGAGTCCGATTGCACGGCAGGCGGGCTTTTCAACGGCTCTTCTGGGTGGGTACCTGCGCTCCGGTTTAATAAACGTTTCCACAAGCTCTTTGTGGGAGAAGCCGGGGGTGCTGATGAGGTCGGCAGGGCTGTCCGTAAGCTTCCAGCCTGAGGCTCCTCCGGCAGCGAAGTTGGTTGGGCCATGGGGTCGCCACTGCCAAGTACAGAGGCAGACGGCGCTCCTGCTGCCGCCCCAGCGACCGTGAAACTATGCACGGAGCGGCGTTTCGAAGGCGGCCAGCGCAGAAGATTGGAAGCGAAAGATAAACACTTTAGGACTGAAGTCAAATGCGTTGTTGTTGTTGTCTAGGCCCGCGTCTCAACGCGAGCGGGATGTTTGGCGGTCTGAGAGTCGTGTTGCTGTGTTGTCGTGTTCTGGCGGTCTGGCAAGAGGCAGAGCGATGAAAGAAAAGTGGACGACAGTGAAATTGTGACAGGGTGAAATGAGGTGAAAAGAAATGTAAAAGCTTGAGATGTGAGGCTCAAATGGGGACAATTGGGAGTGGGCTCAGATGTATGTGAAGGTTGGGCAAAATAAACAAAGATGGGGGGAGACGGGTGGCCGGGAGAGGGGGGTTAGTCAAAGCAACACAAGTGATACTCTGCACAAAATGGCAACGAGAAGAGTGTTCCCGACTGGACGCTGGTGATCGGCACAAAGAACTTTTTCATCAGAAGCAGCCTATAAAGAAGATCACAAGAGGGGACCCAGGGGGCAGCAAGCAAGATGCGGTGACCGGCAGGTTTGAAGTTGTGCGAAGATGGCGGCGGTGAAAAGGGGCCAGTATTAGAGTTAGTTGCAGGTGTACGGAGTCGGCGTGGGCTGCAGGGACATTAGGGTAAGTGGATGTTGTTTCGCGTGTGAAGCATGCAGCTTGCTTCTGTTGTTCTCGTTGTATGCGGTTGCTGATGACTCCAAGGTGAAGAAAAGGTCGGTCTGTTGAGGCAGGACAAGAAAGCCTGCAGATATTGCAAACGACAATGGCAGGTGGTGGTTGTCTTTTACCTTGTCGGTGAAAGCAAGACAGCCTCCGTTGTCGAAGCTTTGGCTTTTTTTGTTCAATTCGGCTCACGCGCAGAAAATTGACCAGGTTGACAAAGTGGAAAATCCAAAAAGGAGCAGGGGGGTTCGTGCAGCAACGCACAGGAGCTTGGGCCTGGTTTGCGCAAAGCGGGCGCGAAAAGACTGGAGCTGGCGGCGCCAACTTTATCTTTCTTCTGGCTCCCTCTCGTGCGTGTGTGCTTGATGTGCTTGATGTGCTTCTGATGTTCTTTTTGATGTTCGTGGTGTGGTTTGTTGTTTTGCTTCAAGCTTGTCTCGTGCTTTTTGTGCTTTTTGTGCTTTTCATCCGAGAACAAGGCAACGGTGGCATTCTGCGAGGATGAGCAACGGATGAGAAACGAGGTGGTCGGCCGGGCGAGGCTTGCACTGCCCGCTCGTACAAACGACTGGTGCTCGATGAAGGACAACAAAAGGCCGGCCAAACGAGCAACGGGTCTTGCCTTGCCTGATTGTCTGATGAAAAGACCGCCTTGGCTGGGAGCCGCTAGGCAGTGGATGCCCGGCGAACAGAGGGGGCCAAACACGTCCCAGTTGGTCCCAGTCGACCTGACAGGTCGTGGGGAAGTATTCGGAGAAGTATTGGGAGCTGGCTCAAACGCGCTTTGCTCTCTCTGCTCTCTTTGTTCTCGTATATGTCTCGCTCCGACCGTGCAAGATGGGCTGCGGGTGCACTGCAGGTCGTGCGTGTACAGGTACCAGAGATCTTGAATCACAATTTGGGCAGAAATGCATCAAAATGCATCCCAAGACTCCAAGCAGTGGTCAAAGATGGGGGTGTGGTGCGGGCAAAGGCGCAATGGGGCCGACAAGAAAGGAGATATAAGAAACCGGGAGGTGATCAAATTGATTTAAAAAGCACGAAGAGCAGATAAAAACCCAAAACGTAATATGGGGTGGCAGATCGATACGCTCAAAAAGCTCGAAAGGTCAGGAATGGCAGGGCGGATGCGAAACCGTGGCGCATAGGATCCAATGTGCCAATGTGCCGCGAGATGGAGGGTGTGAAGAGAGTAAAAAAGAGTAAGAAAGTTGAGGAGAGGAGGGTTGTGAGGTCTGATAGGAAGGCGGAGAAAAGTACGTCGTACGAGCGGCGGATTGGTGGACGGGAGTTGCAGGGCACCGTCGTAACACGACGAGGCGGAGGTAGATTCGCGAACGTGGGTGGAGGACGAAAGATATGAAGACGACAAGAAAACAGAAAAGAAGAAGAAGAAGAAGATAAAGCTCGAAAGGGGTCAAGACGATGGCAAGATAAAAAGGAGGCCAGAAACGGCAGGACCTTACCCAGGCAAGCGGTGGTGGTGAGCGAGATACGGCAATTGCGAGTCCATTTCCAATGGCCCTCTGGAGGCAAGTGCGAGGGTGGGATGTTCTTTCCCATTTCTCTCGTTTGCATCCTTTGCGCTTTCCCTTCCTTTCCCGTTTCGCTCGTACTGGCCCGTTCCTTCCTAGCCCAGTGGATGGAGATGACAGGAGGCTAACGGAAAGGAGGCTGGCTAGAGGTTGGCCAGCAGGAGCAAACAGCAAACAAGGCAGTCAGCGAAGCGAGGCAGCAGGAGCGATGCAAGCATCAATTGCTCCCATGTACGTCGTATTACTCTTGTACTCCGTACATTGTGCATATTTATATATGGACCTTCACCGAGCACGAAACCATTTCGTGGCCGGGCCGGGACCTGGATGGGCCAGGGCCAGACCAGTGCTGAGATATAATGTCGGCGCCTGGCAGCAGTTCATCGTTTTGTCTCGTCTGTTCTGGTCGCAGAGCACACCCCCGAGTAATACTACGTATGATGTACACAGGTCACAAAGCACAAGGCACAAGGTACAAAGACAAGACAACCAGCTCGTTCGGCCTGCTCCGAACGGAGGATTCTTTACGCACGAGTTTTTCTGTTGGAAGAGGAAAGAGGCAGGGAAGAGGTCATGGTAAATCATAAATCAATCAATAAAACGAGACAAAGGGAAGGCACAGCAGGCAGGTGAGGCAGGCAAGAAGCAGGAGACAGGGGTGGCTGGGAAAAGAAGAAGAGAAAAAGGAAAGAACATTGAACCATTTCACTTTTTGGGGCGGTCGAAGGGTGGGGTGGAGCCCGCACACGTGTAAAGGAACAACTGGGGTGACGGCCGCCAGAGGGGTAAAGAACGAGTGAGGAACTGAGCGCCGTTGCGGCCTTATGGCAGAGACGTGCAGCATTTGTGCCTTTTTATGCTCGCATTTTATCTCATTTTGGTCCCTTTGGGCCCTGAGACCATACCCCCTCTAGCCCCTAGAGACAGCCTAGCGCCAACTGCGCAGCGGCCGCTAGTGCCAGCCCAGGCGACGGCAGCGGCGGGCGATGTGCTGGCCAGGCGAACTGGGACGCGGGGATACATGAACTGGTCTGAAAAATAGTGAGAAATTGGGGGCAACCTACTGCCACTTTAAGTACTGCCCAGTACCTGGGTTGGAGCCATATGATCCGCTGTTATTGGCGGGACGCTCCCGCGGACATCGCTGGTTTTTAGGGCCCAACATCCCACGTTCAAAGGCTAAGAAGGACAACGCAGCGACAACACCACAACGTGACGATATGGCACCGATAACGACGCAAGGTTTATCAATGTGTGGTTTTTTTATGTTTTTTTTTTCTAGATTTTATGACAGTATGAAAATAGGGCTCCAACTGACGACATGCCGTATGCGCGATGACGGTTGGGCAAATTTCGAGGAGGTATGTCGATGGCCTCGTGAGAGCCTTTTTTAGTTTTCTTATTTTTCCATTCGTTGTTCCTTTTCTCTTTCGATTCTACATTCCAAAAAGCCTGCTACCTGATCCCTGACTACGGGGCTCGGGTCAGTAGCAAGAAATAAGACGAGGGTGCAACCCCCGTGTGTTCCCATATGGGCCGACTGTGTGGTCACGAATGACCTGAGCACCGCCAAAAGTGCCAATTATGATGTGTAAATATCTCAAGCGAGATGTACCTACGATGTATAATCCGGCCGTCGTGCAAGAAAAAAGTCCTACATCACAAGGGGATGACAGCGTCCCCAGCTGGTCATGTGAGGGATATCTGGGGACACTGCATAAACCGAGGCGAATCACAAGAAGAAGAAGAAATAGAAAGCCAGAAAAGAGCTTCTTATAGACTGTGAGAGTCAAATTGTATTCGAAAAAGGCAAAGATACTAGATACAGATACAGTTGTTTTGTACAGGAGTTTTTTTCTATTGGTATAAAAGGGGAGAGTCGTTTGTCGTCCTCGACGAGGCTGCATGCCAGCAAATGAAACGAGATGATAAAAGAAATTAATAGAATAAAGAATACAGAAAAAGAAAAGAGATCCCAAAAATAAGACGCATACAAAATACCCCGTGTAAAAGTCGCATAGCCTCGTTTTTGTGATTTTACGCGGCCAACCAGCTGCCGGGCCCAAAGACGCGTACATGCATAGAATAAATGCATCAGAGAAGAAGGGGAAAGTGGAAGAAGGTGAACCGCCGCACAACATGCGGCCTGGTTGCATCAGTGTATAAAAGTACAGATGTGTGTACAGATGGAGATGCCTGTCCAATGCAAAAATGCTAACGAAGATGAGAAAAGAGATGAGGAGATGCGAAGTTGCGAAGTAAAAAGCCGAAGAAATGAATACAACGTGCTTTTCTTTTACCCTTTATCAAGAGTCCCGTCCGAGAACCGAGACCGGTTTCTGGCCCCCAAAAAGAGCCTCGTCCCTCGCTTTATTTAGTCTTACACAAAAGACAGACAGAAACTGCTCCGCGCCTCACTCTTCGTTTTTCGTCTGGTCTTTTCGATGGTGTTGTACGTGCTTTTTTTGTACGTTTGTGCGTATTCGTCATTTAGTCGTCCTCGTCCTTCTTGCTCGAGCCGTCCTTGTCGTGCAGCTTCTTCCACTCGCAAATCTTGCACTTGCTGGCCGCTTCGCGGTCAATGTCCTTGAAAATGATGCCAAAGACGTCCGAGTACCAGCTGACGGGGCGGCCCTCAATGCCTTCCTTGATGTTCTGTTTTTGTTTGTTAGTATAGCTGTATTCAATAGACTAGTAGGTAAGGTAGGGGAGGGAAAGCTTACCTCAGGCAGCTCAAGCCAGTCCGACATGTTGTCCTCAGGGAAGATGACCGTCTTGCAGCCCGCACGGCGTGCTGCAATCGTCTTCTCGCGCAGACCACCAATGCGCAGCACCTTGCCCGTCAGCGTCAGCTCGCCCGTCATGGCGACCGTCGGGTCGATCGGGTGGTCCAGCGCCAGCGAGATCAGCGACGTGGCCATGGTGATACCGGCCGAGGGACCGTCCTTTTGCACGGCACCCTCGGGCACGTGCACGTGCAGCTTGGCCTTGTCAAAGAAGTGGTTGTCCGGGAACTCCTTGACCATCATGGCCTTGGCGAACGAGTAGGCAATCGTCGATGACTCCTTCATCACAGGCTTGATGTTGCCTGTAATCTCGAGCGACGGGCGGCTACTGGGCCGCAGCGCCGACTGCAGGATCGTCTCCACGTACATGGCGGCACCGCCCATCTGCGTCCAGGCCAGGCCCATGGTGACGCCAGGCGGAGTGGTATCGTACAGGCGGTCCGATGTGAAGACCGGGGGACCGACGTAGTCCTTGAGGTTCTCGCGGCCAATGACAACGTGGACCGACTCTGGAACGTCGAGGGGTTTCCGCGGCTTGTCTGTTGTGGTCTTGCTCGTTGCCGACGTAGTGCCGTCCTCGGACGTCTCGGTGGCAGCGGTTGACTCGCTTGCACCAGATGTCGTTGACGTTGTCGAGCTTGCGTCGTCCTCTGAAGACACCTCTGAAGCGGCTGTCTCTTCAGCGGCAGTGACCGGCGCTGCCTCGTCCTTGTCCTTGCCGAGTGCCTCCTGAGCAGCAGCGGCAGCAGGCAGCGTCTCGTCACCCAGATCCTGGACGATCTTGAGGGCCGACTTGCGGTACACCTTCTCAATCTGCTTCTTCAAGTTACGTACACCAGACTCGCGGCAGTAAGACTTGATGAGCTCATCAATGGCGTCCTGGCTGAGGGTAACGTCAGCGTTCTGCAGGCCAGCCATCTCCTTGGCAGCGGGTGCCAGGTAGCGCTCGGCAATGGCCATCTTCTCGTCCGCGACATAGCCCGACAGACGGATGACCTCCATGCGGTCGAGCAGTGGCCGAGGAATGGTATCGGTCATGTTGGCTGTGCACACAAACAGGACCTTGGACAGGTCGACGGGGACGTCCATGTAGTGGTCAAGGAAAGAGCTGTTCTGCTCGGGGTCGAGCAACTCCAGCAGAGCTGAGGACGGGTCGCCCTGGTAGCCCTTGCCGATCTTGTCAATCTCGTCAATCAGGATCAGCGGGTTCTCGGTCTGGCACTTCTTCAGCGCCTGGATGACACGACCGGGTAGAGCACCGACGTATGTCCGTCTGTGACCCTTGATCTCGGCGACGTCTGTCAGACCACCAACACTGAAGCGGTAGTATTGGCGGTTGAGAGCGCGGGCAATCGATTTGCCGATACTGGTCTTGCCGACACCGGGCGGGCCGACGAAACACAGGATCTTGCCCTCGACGGTGCCACGGAGCTTGCCGACGGCAATAAACTCCAGGATGCGGTCCTTGACATCCTTGAGGCCGTAGTGGTCCTCGTCCAGGACAGTGACAGCGTTGTGGATGCCAAAGTTCTCGGCGCTGCGCTGGCCCCAGGGAATCTGGGTCAGCCAGTCGAGGTAGTTGCGGGTGACGTTGAACTCGGACGCAGCCGGCTCGAGGTGGGCCAGCTTGTTGATCTCGTCGTCAAAGACCTTGCGGACGGCCTCAGGCATGGCCAGCTTGTCGGCCTTCTCCTTGAACTTCTCAACCAGCTTGTCTTTGCCGTCCGACTCGATACCCAGCTCGCGGCGGATGCCCTTCATTTGCTCCATCAGCCAGTACTCGCGCTGGCGCTTGGTGATTTTACTCTCGACCTCGCGCGTGATCTTGGACTGCAGCTGGGCGTTCATTAGCTCGTTCTTTAGCACGACGAGCGCCTTCTGCATACGCTCCTCGACGTTCAAGCTTGACAGCACCTCCTGCAGCTCCGCCGGCTCGCCCGCAGACACAGCAGCAGCGAAATCGGCCAGCTTGGCAGGCTCAGCGGTGACGTGGCCGGCCGATTGGCTCATGGAGAAGGTGGAGATCTGGTCGCGGAACAGGCTGTTCATCTGTGCGACCTCCTTGAAGACGTTGACAATCTCGTTGGTCACGGCGCGGATGACGGGGCTCTTGGCGTCAAAGGGCTCCTCGGTGAGGTTCTCGACGTTGACGAGGCTGACGTTGAACTTGCGCAGGAAGGAGGTCGGCTCGTACTGGGCGGTGTGCGACTGTTGTTGCGCCGCAGGGGCGTCGCTCTTGGGGGCTGCTGTGACCGCGCTCTCCTCGAAACTAGCCACGACATCACCCTTCTTTTCGCGTTGTGCCTCCTCGTCGGTCGGTTTCGCAGGGATCGGGTCGGGAACGGGCGCGTCACTCTCAGCTGCTGCTGCTGTCTCGGTGGATGATTCGGGTGCCTTGTCGGCATCTGTGACGCTGGCTTCGCTGACGCCGCTGCTGCCCGACCCTGGCGGAATAAGGGTAGACAGACGGATACGGCGGTGGGGTACAGTATAGCCGTGAGGCCGGTAGCGCCCTCGCCGTGCAGCGGGAAGGCACTTGTGATCTGCGCAAAGACACCAACGTCGTGGACATCGTCGGCCTTGTGTATTATGTCGTCGTCGGCGTTCTCGTCCTTGAAGAGGAAGGCACCCACGTACGGCTGGCCACGCTTGATCATCTCAGTAATGGCGCTGGCGACGTTTGGGTCCTTGATTGTGATGGCCTTGTAGAAGCCGGGGAAGAGCGGCCGCTTCGCGATAGGAATGGCCATGACCTGGGGGTAAACCTCGGGGACGACGGGCTTCTGGAGGGCCTTGTCAGCGCTCGACTTGCGGCCCTTCTTGCCACCGCCGTCGCCGGAGCCACTGTCGCTTCCCGACGAGCCGCCGGCAGACGAAGCTGCGCTGCTGGGTTTGCCGTCGGCGGGAGACTCCTGGTCACTGGAGGCAGACTTGGACTCGGAATCAGCCTTGGCAGGCTCAGATTCTGCGACCTTGGCTGCCTCAACCTCGGCTGACTTGGACTCATCGGCCTTGTCCTTGTTCTCCTCCTCCTTAGCCTTGTTCTTTGCGTCCTCTTCTGCGTTGCCGGTGGCGTCGAAGAACCCGCGCGGCTCCTTTTTCAGCTGGATAGGTGATGTCGAGAAGGATGCTGCCGTCTTGAGAGACGGCATGCGAGGAGAGAGGAGGAAGGCCGTGGCCCGTGGCGAGAGGCATGATGAGGAAGAAGATGAAGGTGACGGGGCCGCGGCCAATCGTGGCCGAGACGAGGTCGAGGGCGTTGTCGAGAGAAGGCGGATGTGGGCAGGCCGAACGTATCGGGGCGCGCTGTTGGCTAGAAGTCGCCGCGAGGCATGTTGTCGGAGCATGTTGGGCGGTCGAGGAGGGGGTGTGGTTGTGGTTGTGAGGTGGTGTGGTGGGAGAGTGAGCTCGAGGGCTCGGCTGAGAAATCAAACGACGGTCACGAACAGCTCTCTCGGACGGGGTTGAGGCTGGATGTCGTGGAGAAACGAGATGAGGAAATAGAGAAAACCAGATGAACGAATAAAATGGGGGGAAAAGAAGACGAAGAAAGTGTCTACAGAGCTCCGGGTCGCCGTTCCTACACACCGTGGACGGAGAGGAATCGGGATTGGGGTTGCTGGGTTCGACGCAAAAAGGCTAGGTTCGCATGTGGGAAGCCCTGGAGAGTGCCGTGGAAGGTGAGCGAAGCCGTCTTTTTCCTTTTTTTGGAGCAGTTTTTTGCTGGCCTCGCCTGAGCCGTGGCGACAGGCACTGGGCTCCGCTATCGCCGGCAGGCGTTTGGCGTGTGCTATCGTCTTAATAATGCAAAACCGAGCTGGGGCCACTGTTAGCCGCCAAGCTCCGAAAAGACGGTGGTTGAAAGCGCAGGCAACGGCCACGCGCGTCCAGGCGAGAGGTGAGGATGAGGAAAGTGAGGCTATTTGAAGGTTGCCTTCTTTTATTTCAAAATATTTGAGAAAAGGGGGAGGCTGTCCTCTTGTCAGAGCAAAGAAGGAAAGTGCGATCAAGTTGCTCACGTGACCATGTCAACAGTAGGTGAAGCACTTCAGACCAGCAACACAAATTAGATTGTATGGTCTTGAAGTGCAGATGTAGACGACATACTCAAAAGAAAAGGAAATCCGCTCCTACACGGCCCAATTGACTGATTAGAAGCCCGGACGGCATGCATGCAAAGCTCGTGAAATCCGGCGGAGCCCGCTACGGCGATATCAGTATAACCGAGCGCCTGGAACAAAGGCCGCTTGCCTAGGCCGAAAACACCCACCAGAGAGGCAAGAGCAACTGACAAGGCTCTGTACCAAATCAGGCCAGGCCAGACCGCCAACAAGATCGCGGGGAAGGAGCTGCCACGCTACCAAGCTGTGGTTGCAGTGCACCTGCCCCGCCTGTAGACAACACACATCAAAGCTAAAAGAGGAAAGAGACGGCCACCACAAAATAAGCACAAGAAAACATTGACCACAACTGTCTCATATTGAGCTTCTGCCTTTGCCATTCTTCGACCTGCTGTCTTTTTTCACCGCTCTGTTTTCTCTCACCTTGACCTCCCCTTGCAACTCTCGAATAGAGCCGAGCCAAGATCACGAACGCCCATCAAACCACCTTCCATTGCATCCAGGCCGCTGTCTCAAGCTCTGCCGTTCTGACTCTGACCTAGGTCAGGAAAAGGATAACGAAGAAGGTTTTATGGTATAAAGCCAGCTGTCTATGCCCAAAAGCTATTTGAACTTTGTCCGCCAACCAAACTGTCCACGTCTCTTTTCTCACACAACCCTCACAACACAATGGCACCCAAAGACAGAGCTGCAGACCTAAACTCGTCCGTCGGTAGGCTGACGATCGACTCGGAGAAGAGCAATTCTGGCAACGCTGCTGGCAAGCCGGCAGCAGCATCAAAACCAAAGGCTGCGGCAGCTGCTGCTCCCAAAAAGAAGAAGAAAGAGGCCGTGGCCGACTCGTGGAGGACGAAGATGTGTCGTCCGATGATGATGATGGCAATGACGATGCCACCAAAGACATCCCAGCATCTCCTCCGCCCACCAAGACACCACCCGCTGGCACAACGGCACCACCGCCCACGCCCAGCACGCCCAGCTACCACAGCTCGCCGTCCGCTTCCTCGACACCGTTTGGCGGCAACACGCCGCTGTCGGCCAACTGGAACGACACGAGGGCGTCGAGCAGTGCTGGCAGTAGCAGCAACACGGACGGCCCATCACGCCGCCCAGAAAAGACCGACGCCGTTGCACGGCGGCTCATCGCCGGTGCCCTGGGTATCCGTGCGCCACGGATGACGGACGAACAGAGAGCATATGAAAAGTCGCTGCGGGAGGCGGAGCGGAAACGCCGCGAGGACAGTCGGGCGGCCGACAAGAAACAGCAGGAAGAGGCAGATCGGGCCAAGAAGGCCATCTGGGACGATTAGGCGCAGTCCCGCGAACTATTGGACCAGCGGCGACGAGAGGCGAAGAAGGAGGCTCGCACGGGCAGTTTCGACCCTCTGTCTCTCGAATACATCGGGGCCAGATGGCATTGAGGGGAGTAAAGAGGATCGATTGTCCGAGGTGGGACTAGGAACAGTGGCTGTTTGATGTGCTTTCTTGGTATCCGTTGAGCTCTCTCCTGTCTGAAAGTGTCTCGACTCTGGAATGTTTTAGATTATCATAGCGCCAGCTTTTACATTTGTTGATTGTTTCTTTATATATAATTTTTCATTTCTCATGATGATGTCGTCCCATCGTACACCTTTTTTTAAGATCCCTGAACGAGCACTGCTGGAAGTGGCTTCCCCTGCCAAGTGAGAACAATGTGCGTGTAGGCACCTGTGTGCTCGTCCATGGCGTGTCGAAATGTGACGCCGAGTCCTGCCAGCCCACAAGTCCGTTCGGCTTGCTGGTTCCATAGCATCTGCCGAATATGGCCCTCGCCTGCACAATAGATGTACGCCATAGGCCAACGGCTGCGTGCCAGCGCGTCCCGGATGCCCTTGGTAGCCGGTTTCTCGGTCACGAGCACGCCGATGATAGCTGGACCGCTGTGTCCGTTGCCGCTTTCGGCCGTCTCGCCGTCACCGTTGCCAACTCGTGATCGCCAGCCAACAGGTGCGCCAATGAACGCGCCCTCGAGTTCACGCACGAGATGTGGCCCGACGCGCTGGCCAGCGCCAGCCTTGCACTGCACTATCGCCCTCAAAGGCTCTGGAGACGCTTCCGAGGCACTCTTTAAGGCACTCTTGGGAATGGGCAGCGTCCATGTACCAAGAAGATCGATGCCGCGATCCGATGCACCTCCAACGCGCCGAAGCGAAAAGCCCAGCGGCGCCAAGTGGTCGGCCACGGTGTACTCGTAGAAAGTGCCAACAAACGTTGTCGATCCTGTATCCAGTCCAGCACGCTCTGCATACCGGAGAAAGGACGACAGGTCGCTATGCTTCACAGACCGCGGCTGTTCTGGGTAGATGAGCGGTGGCGATGTTGAAGTCGAAGCCGTCGACGACTTGAATCGAGAATGCGCCTGCCATGCTCTCATAAAAGACGGTCTTGATCGTGCCCATGTCGTTCTGCTGACATAGCAGCCAAGCCGTCCGTATCTCAAAGCTGCCGTCATTCCATCTGCGGTTGGTGATTAGGGGTGATGTTGTGTGAGGCGAGATTTCCATGAGAGAAAGAGCAGGTCACGGTTGCAACTATAAACGCGTCAAGCTCACGTAGCTCCTTTGAGCAACTCAGGCACCAAATTACGGGGGCGCAACTGCCGCCAGACGCTAGCGCACAGCATCTCAAGACTTCACTCTTTATCAACGTCATTGTTCAAAATATACGTCACATTCAACGCTTTACTTCCAACCAGTTCCAATTAAACGTCGAGGCTTTGTATGTCTTGCTATAGAGTACACGTCCCCTAGCTTCCCATTTTTTATAAACCATCCATTGTTCTATTAAGTACTCCGATATCGATTTTTTTCGTGTCAATACTTCGTAACCGTTTGCAGATCCATCATCAAAATGTTTGGAAATAATGGCATACAAAGCTGCCCATTGCGCGCCGGCAAATGGCAAGCCTCCTATCATATTCTTATTCTCTTGCATTCTGGGCGCTGTCATCAACACGCCCCGTCTTTTTGTCGCCAGCGAAGCACACTCGTGCCCGCTCGTTCTTCGATATAAAATCGTCTGTTACTCTTCTCTCCCTGGATAATTGACTTTTGCGGGACGAGAAACTGTCGCCATGCAGCAGCCACGTGGCATTTCTACCACGCGATCCACTTACACGCACAGCTGTGAGAGCCTTTCTGCTCTTCTTGGCCAATCGAGGGTGTAAGCCGTACGCTGAGGGTTATATCAGCACGTCCAGCCTGTCCCCCAAATGCACATTGCGCATTTACTTCTCGTAGGGGAAGTTGACGGCCTCGGTCTTGGCCCAGGCAGACATGTCGGCCGGGGTGTGCTTCTGGGCACCGGCAAGGCCGAACTGGGTCGGGATACCGTTGACACGGTGGGTCGAGTTGATGTTCTTGACCAGCACGATCTGGAAGCAGGTAGCAGTGCCCTGGCGCGAGGCAATGGTCGAGTAGGCCAAGAAGAACTCCCAGATCTGAATTGGTTAGTATGAGTACACGGCGAGGTATCAGATTATACACGGGGGGTCAAGGGTGGGGGTGACTTACGCGGAACCAGCGCTTTCCGTACTTGGCCTCGATCTTGTCGCGGTTGCCCAGCCAGTTACGGTACCATCTCCAGAGAGTGGCCGAGTAGTGCACACCAATGGTGTCGATGTCCTTGATCTCGAAGCCGGCACCCTCAAGCTGATCGACGACCCAGCCCAGAGGGGTCGAGGCGTCGGCACCAGGGAAGACGTACTTGTTCATGAACAGACCCCAGGTGAAGTCCTCAAACTGCCAGAACTTGCGGAGACCAGCAATCTGGAGGAAGAAAACACCATCGTCGTCCAGCATGTCGCGGACCTGGCGGGCGAAGCCACCAAAGTGGCGCACACCGACGTGCTCGGCCATCTCGAGACAGGTGATCTTCTTGTACTTGCCCTCGGGGACGGGGATCTCGCGGTAGTCCATACACAGAATCTTGCTCTGCTCCTCGGGAATGCCGACGTCGCGGAGGGCCTTGTTGCCCCACTTGGTCTGGTTGCGGCCGAGAGTGATACCGGTGACGTTAGCGCCGTAGTTGACGGAGGCGAAGCGGGCCAGGGTACCCCAACCGCAGCCAATGTCGAGGAGGCGGTCGCCCTTCTGCAGGTCGATCTTCTCGCAGACAATGGCCAGCTTGTTGTCCTGGAGCTGCTCGAGGGACTCCTCAATGTTGGGTCGGAGATGACACCGGAGGTGTAGATCATGCGCGGGCCAAGGAACCAGGCGTAGAAGTCGTCACCGCGGTCGTAGTGGTCGCGGACCTGCTCCTCGTCTAGGACATGTTAGCAAGGTGAATGGCTCAGATGAGAGAGAGAGAGGGAGAGAGAGGGAAGACAGTGGGAGCCGCAAAAACATACCCTGGCCCTTGGTGTGCAACAGAAGCTCGGGAATCATGCCGAAGAGGAAGTACTTGATCAGGTGCACAGTGAGGTTGAACGAAGCCCAGTCGTGGCGGTACTCCATGACCTCGAGGCAGTCGCCGTTGAACTCGACGTCGCCGTCAAAGTACATCTCGTGGAAGGTCTCCATGGCGATCTTGGTCTTGCCATGGTACTTAGCCTGGTCGGCGGGCTTCTTGAAGGTCAGGTAGTGCTCAATGGGGCGGCCAGGGAGCTTGGCCTTCTCGTTGGCGCGGGGCTGAGGGTCGAGATCAGAATCCAGTAGCTGCCCAGCAGCGGGATAGTGGTGAAGAGGGCAAAGAAGATGGTGGTCTTCCAGCCACCGCCTAGCTTCCAGGCAATGTAGGCGGGGACAATGAAAAGGACCGAGAGGATCAGCTTGTACGAGAAGCTCTCGTTGCCAGAGCCGTCGGCGGGGAGGGGGGCATTGTTGATTGAGGCAGCCTGTAAGGGGTTAGCAAGTGTCTCCTTCTTTCAAACAAAGCTTTTGGGGCGTTTTTGAAGCCATTGAGCTTGGTTCGTGATCATATTTTGTTGAGATGCTCCAATGCTTCGACCTCGATGGCTTGGCCCGAAGTTTGGAACTCCCGATGTGCTGTTTCGTCACTCACATTGGTCGTGGGGACGCCGCACTCTTCCTTCGTAGCAAAGGTGGGAGTCGGGGGCTTCGGAGTCACAATGAACTCGAAGCTCGACTCGCTTCCGGTTTTCGACATGATGGGCGAGTGTGCTGCAAGCAATTGTACAGTCAATTGGCGAGCAGAGGGAAAGAGGGATGAGGTGGGAAGGAGGAGGAAGGGGAGGAGATAAAAAGAAGAAAAAAGGAAGGAGCAAAAGAAAGGGCGGGAAGGAAAGACCAAGGAGAGAAAAAAAGTGTCCAATCCACAACAGCGGCAGGAGGTGTGCAGTTCCAGACCACCCCCCAGTTGCAGAGTGGCCCTGACCGCCTCGCAAGAACACAGATACGGAAGGCGCACACAGTGGGAACACGGTACAGCTACGAATAGGACATAGATAGGGCAGGGGCGGTCGAGCTGCATCTTGCACTTGTGCCGCACCAACAAACGCCGCCATAACAAAGGGCAAGAGCTTCCCAGGAGCAAGTCAGGGGTGGCTCTTTCCTCCCCCTCCACTGGCCCCCCTGTGGGACCGGCATACAGACGCCGTAGCAGTAAAAATGTTGAGCAAAAGGTGGGCAAGCAGCAGATAGGTGGTTGGTTCAGGGCAGGCCCAGGGTAAGACTTCCCTCTTTGGGCCATTCCTTGGCCAATCCCGAGCAGGCTACCCCACCTATGCGCCAAGGGCACCCCACTAAAAAAGTGCTCTTGCTCTCCAAAGAATGAGGAACAAGAAAAGAAGCCAGAATTCACATGCGTTTTGCCCCTTTTTTCTCGACATCCACCAAAGAACCACCAAAACTTACAGCGAAAACATCCATAGTTTTTGCGAAGCTGGGCGACGACGACCCAGTTCGGCGTAAGGGGGATGACTGGGGGGTTTCGTAGCTCAGATGCAAGTGCGTCAAAGGTACGTAAATCGCCCGGTACGAGTCTCTTAAATGGCTGCCTGGAGATTATCTTGGCCTACATGCCGAAAGTCGATTTTCAACGCCATGAGTTTCATAGCGAGATATGTTTTGATGACCTCGCTTCCATTGTTTATTTGCTTTTTTGAATGATGTCAGATTCTCTATCTTTTTTTCTTCTTCCTTCGTTTATTCGTACACATGACATTCCTTTCAAATTATTTTTAATCCCCGTGTTTTTATTTTGTTATATTTTTACAATTAGTTTCATCTTGAAAATATAAATAGAAAACAGATAAAAATATTCGAGAGTCGAAATCAACATGAATCACACAGCAGGGCATGTCATAATTCGACTATATTAAAACAAAAAAAAAAAACCTCATATTCAAGCTCCGCAGGACCTGATTAGTATGGCCCTTTCTTCCACCTCCAACTTCATCGTTTCCCGTACAAGTTTTCAACTAACGTACAACAGCTCTATCCAACGCTCATCAGATGGCGAGCACCATGATATAGCTCCATAAATCAAATCGAGACCAGTTCGATAAGGGCCCAGCACACCATATCAACTGCAAGCACCAAGACCTGCCATCTTTATGACTTCCCTGGGGGCGCACCGACGACAAATAGAGACGGCCCTCCCACGATCTGAGTTTCACCTGCCGACCCGCCTCCTCTGTAGTTGGCGTGTCAGTGTAGTTGCCCACCTGAAGCTGGAGAGTCCCGACCTCATCTGCGGGTGGCAGGTTGACCGTCTGATCCTCGCCTGTGAAGTTGAGCACGACCACGGCTGCCTGCTTGGTACCAGACCCTGTTGTCGTCTTGGCAAAAACAAACGTCTTCTCGTTGTCGGGTTCGTACAGCAGGAAGTTGCCATAAATAAAGAGATCCGCATGCGCCTTGCGGAAGCGCAGCATGCTCTTCCAGAAGCTGAGCACAGAGTTGGAGTCGTCCAACTGCTGGGCAACGTTGATCTCCGGATACAGGTCGTGCGTGCGCATCCAGCCGCCCTCGGGCTTATTCGTGAAGCCGGCCGACTTGTTGGAGGCATCCCACTGCATCGGCAAGCGCGCATTATCGCGGCCGAGGATCTGGATGCTGCGCTTGACATAGTCCATCTCGCGCTTGATGGCCTCTGGGTCGCCAGCAAACTTCTCATCCGCCAGCCTTTGCGCCGTGTGGTAAAAGTTGACGCTCTCAATGTCCTTGTACTCCTCGTCAATAGACCACTCGGGCGGCACGTTGATCATGCCAATCTCCTGGCCCTGGTAGATGAAGAGCGTGCCCGTCAACGACGCCAGCATCAGGGCCAGCAGCTTGGCTGAGTGCACGCGGTGCTCGGGCGCGTCAGAGGCAAAGCGTGAGACGGAGCGGCCCTGGTCGTGGTTCTCGCAAAAGGCCGTCGTCCAGCCGTCCGTGCCCTCGATGAACTGCTGCCACTTGGTGACAGTGGCCTTGAGTTGCGGCAGCTTCCACTCCTCAAAGCGGTACTTGTCGGCTTTGCCCTGGCCAATGTCGACAATGTCAAACTGGAAGACCATGCTCAACTGCTTGTCGGCAGCACCGACATACTTGAGCACATGCCGCGGGTCGGGCGTGTGCGGCAACTCGCCGACGTCAGGGTGTCGTACTTGTCGAGCACAGTGGTATTCATCTCGCGCAAAAACTCGTGCATGCGTGGGCCGTTGGCGTACTCGACCATGCTGGCTGTTCAAAGACGTCTGGGTTGACAATGGGCGCATCCTGGAAGCCGACACGCTTGCTGTACATGTTGACGCAGTCGATGCGGAAGCCGTCAACGCCTTTGTCGAGCCAGAAGCGCATCGCACTGTCGTAAATGGCGTGGCGAGCCTCATCATTCTCCCAATTCAAGTCGGGCATCCTAAAGAGTCAGAGGGATGTAATGTCAATGAAGGAGACACCGAGGACACTCACTCCTTTGCAAAACAAATGCAGGTAATACTCCTGCGTGTGCTCGTCCCACTCCCATGTGCCGCCGCTGAAATAGCTGCGCCAGTTGGTCGGTGGCAGCCGGGTACCGTCCTCGGCGTACCGTGGCGGTTTCCAGATGTACCAGTCCCGCTTAGGATTGTCCTTGGACGACCGCGACTCTTTGAACCACGCATGCTCGGAAGATGTATGGTTGATGACGAGATCGAGGATCAGCCGCATACCTCGAGCATGACAGGCATCGATGAGTGCTTGCATGTCCTCGATCGTTCCGTATGGCGCATGCACTGCTTCGTAATTGGAAATGTCGTAACCCATGTCGATCTGCGGGCTCTCAAACATGGGTGACACCCACACAATGTCGATGCCGAGCTCCTTGAGGTAGTCCACCTTGCTGAGGATGCCCGCAATATCGCCCAGTCCATCGCCGTTGCTGTCTTTGAAACTGGCTGGGTAGATCTGGTAGGCCGTGCCTTCCTTCCACCAGGCATCGCTCGACGGGGAAGGTGCGACCATGTTGGAGGATGCGGACACGGAAGGCAAGAGCGTTCGGCTCCGGAGGTGTTATGTAAGCGGAAGGCAGGAGATGTCGGGGCAAGGTACGAAGTGACCAGGGAAGGTGTGATCATAGTACCATGCAAAATTCCCACCACACGGACTCTCGTCTTTTGAATCTGGGGATATCGACTGTCGGGCGTTCCACGGACTGGACCGGATCCGCAGCTTATATAGGCTCTGGAAGTCTGGGTAAAAGAGGGTACAATTGCACGGTCCACGATCACGATTGGCGGAGCTGCCAAAGATGGGGGTTGTGCATAAAAAGACTGGTCACCCGAGCTTGCTTTTTTTTGCAGCCTGGAAAATGATAAAATAATTGAACCGAATAAAATGGCCTGCCCGACCGGCTGGCTTGCCTCGCTTGCTTTTCAGGCGAAAGGCGTGTAAGTGTGAGCACGACCTGGTGACGAGACGGGTGTCGGCGAATCGGGCGTGTGCATCGCTTACACCAGACCCCCATACGCGGGGGGATGGGCCGAGGACGGCTTCCCGCGCGGCGGCGGCAATAGTCAGGACAGAGGAGTGCTGGGGGCAAAACCGGAAGGTTTTAGCGGGCAGTAGTGCATTTGTTAGCAGCTCGCGGCTCCCAACTGCTCCTGATTGTGCCTGTGTCTCCTCGCAAACTCGCTAAATCTCTCGCATTAACTGGTAAATCACAGGCGGCCGTAGTACTGGAGCGAGCTTGAGTGACGGCCGCCGGGCAAAAACGGTTGACTACAGGATGTGGAAATACGACATGACGACACGATGGCGGCCATATCTCACCTTTGACTTGCACGTGTGAATATCTGTTTGTATGGAGCTCGGCTGGATGTGTTAATCGAGCGTTAACCTGTCCGAGAGGGCGCTTGTATTCGCTATTCTATGGCCGCTTTACGCTTGCTATAGAGATTTGTGTAAAGTGTCTTGTCTGAAGCTGTTTTGAAATGGTTTGAATATGGAAGGCTGCAGTTGGATCCGTGTAAGTACCCCCACGGTGCAACCGGGGACAGGCTGGGGTGCTGATTAACTTCCATGTCTCGTGCGAGCCTCATCGCACATCGTGACCTGGCTGTCGCGTGTCCGCTGCATGTTTTGCAGTACACAAAGTTGTGATTGTAATTTGCGGCTGGAATACATCCGAGAGGAAGCCTCGCCGACAGCGGAAGACCGAGCCGTATATCGGGGGAGTGTGTGATGTTTCGGTATTCAAGAAAGTCCAGTCTCTGGTTGCGGTATCCAAGTGGAAGCGACCATGACTGGCCCTGAGGCGAGAGAAATATTTCGGTCGACTTGCGTTTTCCTCTCACCGGTCGTGCCGGCTGCGGTGACGGCTACTGCTGCTGTGGTGACTTCTCCGGTCGTCCCGCTCGCGGTCCCGTTCGGCCTTGTAGCTGTCCCGGTAGCGCTCATCGCGCTTCTCTCGCCGCTTGTCCTCCTCGCGACGGTACTCGTGTAGCCTTGGCGGCCGTTCTTTGCGGTGAGAGCTGCTGCTGCCGCCGGTGCCAGTCTTGTGGTTCCAACCGCCGAGGTCTTCCGCGCCCTTGAGCTCTTTGGCGCCCAGGCCCATCTGGTTCGGCCGGCGGACCACCTGCTTGACTTTGGGCCCACGGTCCTTGCCGTCCCAGCCCATGCCGCGCAGCAGCGCAGCGCCAAACTCCTCGACCGGCATGGCCTCGTACTCTTCCAGCGTTGACACGTCCGGCGCGTCGTCAAAGTCGCGAGAAAAGACGTCGTCCTCGGAGACGGTATTTGCTGCACGCTCAATCACGCGCCGTGTCTTTGTCTTGTCGTCGACAGTCTCACCAAGAAGTGCCTTGACGGCCTCCTTTTCTGGGTCCGCAGGCACCTCAGGCGTGGATCGTGAGTCCTCCTTAGTTGGGGTGTCTGCACGGCTGTTTGCCTTGTTGTTGTCGTCGTCGTTGTTGCGGTTCTGTTCACCGTCCTCCCATGAGGACTTCGTAATGGTCAGGCCCCACTTGATCGGCTTGTCCTGGTCTGCCGGCTCAACCTTCTTCTGGCTTCCGTTTGCTGGTGCACTTGACGACTGTGGTTCTGATGACCGGCCGCCGCGCTGGTTGCGCGACCGGGCTTCTGTCTTCCAGTCGCGGTTGGGTTGCCGCTCGATCGTCAGCGGACCGCGCTTTGCTGGTCGCCGCTCGTCCCCTCGTCCCTGGTGCTCTTGGCAAGCTCAGCGCCGTTGTCACCAAAATGCTGTGATGCGCTCATGGCGCCCGTGCTTGGGTGAATCCTCCTCCGACTCGGAGTCTGAGTTGCCGCCTAATCCATGACTTGGCCGCTGACGCTTCCCGAGGCTGGAGGACGGCGGTGGTGGCCGGCTCGGCTTCTTTGATGTGCTGGATGATGAGCCGCCAAATTTGATTGCAATTCGTGAGGCCTCTGGCCGGTCTGGTGTAGACATGATGGGCGTTGTTGTGACTGTGAGGTCAAAGTGGTGACAGATCACAGTCCGTTAGCAGGCTGCGATTCGATGTCATTGAAAACAGTGTGAAAAGCAGATAATTGGGTCGACAAGGCTGCCAGTTTTTCACCAGCCACACTGTGGCTCAAAGACGCGCAGAAACCAAACGCGCTTAGTCATTCCCTGTATGTACTCCGACGTGGAGTGCATACAAAGTACTCCATACTGCAGGCTCCAGTCGCCCTTTCCCAACGCAGCACTCCAAAGCGACCTTTCTCAGCGCCATGCTGCTGATCCCTGTCTCCTTGGGCATAAAACCTGCTAGAAACAGCGCTATGCCAGCACGCTCTAGGCCTGTTGCCTCCCTGCGCGACGCTGAGCCGAACCCATGCGTGTCTGCCGATAACACTATCTGTCCTCAGTCCGTCCCCAGTCCGCAATCCAGTGGGTGGGCACTGGGCGCTGTGGTTTTGACTTTCGCTTTCCACTTTCACCCCTTTTCTGAATTTTCCAATTTTTTTTGCCCTCATTTCCCGTCCTTCTGCAAAACGCTCTTGCCCAATAACAGTCCTTCGTCCCGATGTCCCACTTTTTCACGACTAGGCTCTCAAAGAAAAAAAAAAGAAGAAAAAAAACTCGAAAACTTGCCCAGGCTGCTCCTTCCTTCTCAGGGAGACAAGAGGTGAAGAAAAGGAAGGCGCCACTGTGACTGAAAACCAAGACTGGAAACGAGGACCAACACACGCCCACTACGGCGCCCACTACGCCACCAAGACCGCTGAATCCGCCCATAACCGCCTACAGTCCTTCGTTCTTTCCCGACAAACCCGCTATCTGACAAAGTTGACTCCTAGGCTTTCACTACGAAAAAGTCGAAAGCACACCTGAACTCTGTTTCTGGAACTCTGTTTCTGGACCACTTTCTGGACCACTTTCTGGCTCCTTTCTGGGCAACTTTTGAAAAATTTATCGGCCAAAAAGCGAAGCATCACGAACTCGAAAAAATAAAAGTCGCCCAAAACACCACAACACGACGATTTCCATCAGTTTTTATCGCGAATTCCGTCTACCTTGGCTCTGTTAAGTTCATTTCGACATTCCGTTTCGTCGAAAACGGATGTCGCACCCACTCATGACATGACTGAGGTCGGACTCGCCGACCGCCTCGAGCTTCTGCGATTAAAGCGGGCAGAATACAGGTAATGATATATTTCAATCGAAAGCGCGATTTTTTCTCGTCATTTTGATATCGCTCATGTTGTACTGACGCTTTGCAGCTCAATCGTGCGATCGCGCAAACGCAAGCTCCGCGAACTCTACGCTGTCGCGACCGATGGCGATGGCGCCCTCAATCTAAACAAATTCGATGTCGACGCGCCGCCGTCCACCACCGGCGAAACAAAATTCTTGCTTGACACGGACATCTTACAGTACGTATCCCGCATGCTTTTCCATCTTTGTTTGTACGCTTTTCGCACGCGTCGGCCCCAAGCCGTCCCAACGCGCCGTCACTAACACATTTGTTTGCCCTGATTGTAGAGGTCGTCCGCTCAGCGACGCGCGCATCCCCACACGACAGAAGCCCGACCTTGAGACGCTCAAGCAGTTCTTTGCATCGGCGTCTGCCTCTTACCTGAAAGAATCCGGAATCGACGCGCGACCGGCCCTCGAGAACGGCGCGCCGCCAACCCCGACGACACAGGATCACGACTCTTCTTCTTCTTCCTCTACCACCCACCCCGAATCACATACCCTTCCTTCTGCAAACGGTCGCAAACCCCAGGAGTCACTTGAAAATGCAACCGCACAGCGCCGGTCCCCAGTCCAGGGCTCGCTGCCAGCGTCGGCACGGCCAGCAAGCGAGGAATCCCAGTCCAAGACGCCACTATTGACGCCCCAGACGACGGCCGATTTGACGACTCTGAATGGCCAGAAGCCGGCCGACACCCCTCAAGATGCTACAGCATCACCGACTTCAGCAGCAGAGACGACGGACGCATCACAACGCGTTTGTTAACGGCACGAAATCGGAGGCACCCGCGGCGCCAGCAGTCACGTTCGCCTCACAGGATGGGGATGTGATGGAAGTGGACGGTGTGGACGCAAAGAACCCCAGCTCGCCCAGCAATGCAGCCAACGATGTATCAAAGGCTGGCGACATTCCTTCATCGCCCGACTCGATCGCCCAGACGGCCACGACGCCCGCTGTCCACGATGTGTCCGTGAACACTAGCCCCGAGAACGAGAATGACTCCTACGCCGACGGTGACGAGAAGGCCGACCGCCGCAACAGCCGGGGGAAGGCGGATGATCAGACTCTGGCCGATGGGACACGCGACGTTACTGTCGAGGCACAACTGCTTCAGGAATCTGCTGCGGCTGGTGAGAGCCAAGCAGAGGCTGCCAACAATGCCAACAAGACCCAGCCGCAAACACAGACAACGACACCAGCAGCAGCAACTACCGGAACGCCATCGCAGGCTATGGATGTTGACGAGACGACTGAGGTTGCCGTAAAGAAGGAAGCTATATCACAGCCAGCATCGAGGCCGACGACAACGGACGCGAAGAACACGACATTGACTGAGCTGACAGCAGAGTCAAATGCTTCGGCACTGAACCGCTTGAACGGCCAGTCGAGCTACACCAACGGAGCTGCGAGTCCGTCGGTTCTTGCGACACTACCGACACCGAAGCCATCGACTGGCGACGCCAACGAGAACCTTACCATTAACGACCTCGTCTTGGTCGACAGTAAGAAAGACGGCAAGAGAAAGGCCCCGACGGTCCTGTTCGGCAAGCAGAAGAAGAACAAGCCCGAGACCACCATCGTCCCGTCCAACCTGGCCAAGGCAGAGAACCTGTTCGCGGAGGACTACTTCACGCCGCTCTTCATGCAGACGTTTGCGCAAAACTCCAAGTGGCTTAAGAGCCTCGACCAGTTAGTGCACCACGCGCGGAAGACCATCTCCAGTGCCGACAGCCAGGTATCTATCTATGACAGCCAGTCATGCAAGATACTCAAACGGGTCTACCATCTCCAGCAACAGGACAAGTGGTCGCTCCGCCAACCTAAGCGTGCCCAGGAGCCCGTGAGACAAAGGTCACATTGGGATGTGATGTTGCAGGAGATGAAGTGGATGCGGACGGACTTCCGTGAAGAGCGGAAGTGGAAGCACTCGGCCGCCCGCGGCCTGGCTGTTGCATGCGCAGAATGGGTCCAGGCCACACCGGAGAAGCGGAAGGCGCTTCAAGTTATTGCCAGGATTCCATTACGGCGCGGCGCCGCCGACACCGACGACTTCCCAATGATCGACAACGCCATGATTGATGCAGCACACGCCGATGAAGCTAACGAAGCGGCTGCCGGGATGGACAACGATGAAGTGGACCTGGTGGACGATGGCGATTTTACGGAAGCTGTTGTCCCCTTTGCGACTACTGTGGCGCCCTCGGCCATCTTTGCCCTGCCGAACGATGCCGTCGTCTTCGAACTCCAAGCCTCTGTGGCTTCGGACCGCCTTCTAGCTGAACTGCCCATGTATGGCTCGCCGCTCGAAGTGCCCAAGGGCGACCTTACGTCCAAGGACCAGGATCCTGACGCTGCATGGCGTCGGCCTGTCGTCCCAGTCAGCAGATACATTGAGACACCCATCGTCATCAAGCCGCGGCCGGCACTCCAGAAGAAGAGCCGGTATGCCATTGACGATGAGTCCGAGGACGACGATGTCGAAGAGTTTGTCGAAGAGATGTCAGACGACGGCCCGTTGCCCGCTGCCAAGAAACCTACTCGCAACACAGCAGCAGCGGATAATGCTGTTGGCCTGTTCGACCCGGCGCACAAGATGATGCGTGAGCGCTTGCATGCTGGCCACCAGTTCCGGCCACCATCGGAGTACCCTATGCCGTCGTCTGGCTTTTTACGAATACCGGCCACCGTCGCAGTGGACTGTGGCAGACGACGACCAGCTGAAGAAGCTCGTGCGCGAGTACTCGTACAACTGGTCTCTGACGGCAAGCTTGCTGTCGCCCAAGTCACTCTTCTCGTCAGGTGCGGAGCGTCGGACCTCCTGGGAGTGCTTCGAGCGGTGGATCAGCCTGGAGGGCTTCCCGACGGACGCATCACGGTCCCCATACTTTAAGATCTATCAGTCTCGTATTGATGGGGCCCAGAAGGCGATCCGCGAGCACAACGAAAAGGCAGTGGCAACTGCAGCCGCGGCCACTGCAGCAGCGGCATCAGCGGCACAGACCAACGGCAATTCCGGCTCAGCACCACCACCTCCCCCGACACCGGTGCAGAGACGCCGTCCCACGCTTGCTATGCGTGTTGAGCGGCACCGGAACCAGAGACACCTGGCATCGTTTGAGGCTATGCGGAAGCTTGCGAAGAAGCGCGAAGCGATCCAGCACAAGCAGCAGCAGCAGGCTGCTATCGTCGCCACCGGAAATCAAACGAGCCGCCGCAGCAACGGCCTCCAGTCAAGACCCCGCGCGAGTATAGCAGACTCCGTGCCGAGCGCGATCAACGTATGGCGGAACGTATGGCCGAGTACACACAGAGACAGGCCGAGATGCAGCGCAAGAGTCAGATCATGGCCCGGCAGCAGCAGAACCAGGGCATGGCCGTCGCCGGTCCTGGTGTGCCGCCGCAGGTTGCAGCCCAGATGGCGCCGCTAACGGTATGCTATGGCAGCCCGTCCTAATGTGCCGGGTGCACCGCACGGTGTGCCTATGCGCAACCCTCAGCAGGCACGGCCACGGATGCCGATCCAAAGCCCGGCGAATCCATGCAGGGCGTGCCTCTTGTGGGCGTGAACGGCGCCAGCCCTCTGCCTATGACGAACCTGCAGCAGGCCCAGTTGCAGCAGGCATGCACGCACAGCGTATGCAGCTGGCGCAGGCACAGGCCCAAGCACAGGCGCAGGGCGGGCAGCCCGACATGAACCTGGTCCTGCAGGCTAGGCGCATCCAGGACCAGCAGCGGGCGATGCAGCAGCAGCAACATGTGCAGCAACATGTGCAGCAACAACACCAAGTACAGCGCAGCAGCACCAACAGCACAGCAGTTGCAGCACCAGCAACTGCAGCAAACTGCACCAGCAGCAGCTGGCTCAACAGCAGCAGCAGCAACAACAACACAACACGCACAACTTGGTCAGCAAGGCCAGCACTCTCCCCACCTTACTCCGCAACAACAACAACAACTTCAACAGCAACAGATTATGTTGCTGCAACAACACCAACTGCAACAAGCGCAAGCGCAGCAGCATGCCCAGCAACAGCAGCAGGCACAGCAGCAGGCCCAACAACAAGCTCAAGCAGCAGCAGCAATCCAGTCGCAGTCGCCCATCCTCCGCAGCAAGCAACCGTCGCGCAACAGGCTGCCGCCGCCGCTGCAGCTCAAAAGGCACAGCTCGCCCAGCAGCAAGGCCAGCCGATGGTTAAGGTGCCGTCTGTTCCCCATGGCTCTCCTCCGCGGGCGGCATCCGGCCCATGACCAACCAGCAGCAGGCGTTTATGGCTAACGCAGGCATGGTTGGCCAGTTCAATGCCGCGAACGTGCCCCTATGGCAGCCCTGTCGGCATGGGCATGGCAGGTGGTCCTATGGCGGCCAATTCGCCGTCGCCGCGGCCGGCGATGCCCGCGCAGACGCAGCTCCCCCCAACATTATGGCCCAGATCCGCGAGCTGGAGAACGGCTTCCGGGCCAAGAACCCGAACCTGACGGCCGAGCAGGCGCGCGCGATGGCTGTGCAGAACTACTCGCAAATCATGATGATGCAGCGCGCTAACGCAGCTATGCACTCCGCAGCGGGCGGCGGACCTCAGCAAGCCCTGGCTGGCACGAGCCCGCGGCAGTACGCGCAGCTTCTGCGTGCTCAGCAGGCACAGCAGGTGCAGCAGGCCGCGTCGGGTGGTGGTGGTGGTGGTGGCCAGCAGCAGCATCCGGTGACCATCACGCCCAGCAGCACGCGCAGATGCAGGCCGTTCTCGCAGCTCAGAACGCTCAGGCAGCAGCCCAGGCTCAGGCAGCCCAACAAGTCCAGGCCCAGCAAGCCCAGGCAGCTCAGGCGGCTCAGGCAGCTCAAGCTCAAGCTCAGGCGGTCCAGGCCCAGGCTCAGCAAGCCCAATCGGCTCAGCAGCAGCAGCAGCAGCAACAACAACAGGCACAGGCGCAGTTGCAAGCCGGGTCGCCTCACAGCATTGCCGCCCGGTCTCCGTCGCTGGCCCAGCCGGCACGCCAGGCGAATGGCACGCCCGTGCCCAATGGAACGCCTGTCCCTGCCAATGCTGCCGTGCCGCGAACAATGCCACACAGCCGTCAAAATAGAAAACAAGGTGGATATTGGGGCGGTTGCGTGGGCAGGCAATATGGCTTTCTTAAGACGAGAGGGAACAAGCGTGACTACGGAGGAAATTATGGGAATAGGGAGGACTAAGAAGCTGATTAGCAAAGCAAAGCAAGGCAAAGCAAGAGCGAGCCTTGTTCTGAGTACTGATTGTACTATATGTACTTGTTGCATTTCTTTATATGCCATGGACATGGCCATTTACACTTTAATAACTGAAGCATTTTAATTTCATCTGTTAACCATGTGCGTTGTGACGTGAATGAATGTACGGAGTACGACGGTAGAGTCTTGACTGTGAACTTGTGAAGTGATGTTGGACGTTGTATGGTTGCGTTGACGATAAGATAATGATTACGATAAGGCTGCCAAAAAGTCCGATAAGAAAAAAAATCTATAGTGGCACCCAAACGGCAGGAACGCTGCAGCGCTAGTAGTCCTCACGCTCCTTCCCAGTGTATCCAGACTTTTTCTGGCGATTTCTGCCTGCACTTTTTTTTCTCGACATTTGAAAGACAACAACCTCACAACCCAAAAAACCACACAACAATGCAGTCCCACACGCCAAAATCCGCGATGAAGAGAAAGCGGGAGGCCAAGGCGTCGGCCGCCGACCCAGAGGCACCTGCAGCGACGAGACCAAAGACGAAAGCGACTCCCTCCTCGACTTTGACAAAACCGACCTCGATCCTCAAGAAGAAGTCTGCTCTGAAAAACACAAGCACTTCTGCTGCGGCCGACTCTACTGTTAGCAGACCGAAAGACAAGGTGGCACGGAAAGTCGTGAAGGCGGCAGCTGCACCGACACCGACACCGACACCGGCAGCAACAACAGCACCGGCCGACTCGATTGTTGTCCTGGGCGATGCTCCGGCCGCGATTCAGATCGTCGCTGGCTCCTATGACCGCACCTTGCACGGCGTCGTGGCTACGGTCACTCCGGTGGGCGTCAAGTTCACCGATACGTTCTTGTTCAACGCCCACTCGTCGGCCATCCGCTGCCTGGCGCTGTCGCCGCCATCCGTCCCCGTACCCGGCCAGGGCCAGAAGATCATGCTCGCCACAGGCAGCACCGACGAACGCATCAACATCTACAACTGTCGGCCCATGCCCCGCCGATGCCTCGAGTGTGGGCGCCTCCGACGAAGAGCGCGCCATCATGGCCGCTGTCACTAGCCGACCCGTCATGCCCATTGCCGAGAACGCCAAGAACCGCGAACTGGGCACACTGCTGCACCACGCCTCGTCTGTTACGAAACTGTCCTTCCCTACACGCTCCAAGCTCCTGTCGTCCTCCGAGGATTCGACGATTGCCGTCACGCGCACACGCGACTGGTCCCTGCTGTCCATGATCAAAGCACCTGTGCCCAAGGAGGGCATGGCGGCGGCCTGCGGCGGCCGAGCGGCGACACGGCCCCGCCTGGTGGTGCGCCCTCGGGTGTCAACGACTTTGCCGTGCACCCGAGCATGAAGGTCATGATTAGTGTTAGCCGCGGCGAGCGCAGCATGCGTCTTTGGAACCTGGTGACGGGCAAGAAGGCCGGTGTGCTCAACTTCAGCAAGGAGCTGCTGCGAGATCTGGGCGAGGGACGGTTCGCCACGGGTGAAGGACGGCAGGTTGTTTGGGGCCGGACATTTGATGCTCCCAAGGGCGAAGAGGACGGCGACGTCGATGAGGATTGCACCGACGAGTACGCCATTGGTTTCGACCGCAACGTTGTCGTCTTTGGCATGGACAGTCTGCCGCGATGCAAGGTCTTGAGCGACGCCCGCACTAAGACGCACGATTTCCGCTACATTGAGGTCGATGACGACCCGGAGGCTGCCGCGGCCGACAAGGCTGGCCTGTTCTCGTTGCTGACGGTCGCTACTGAGGACGGCCGCATCCTGCTGTGCTCTACGCGTCCGAGGATCTTGTTGCACCTCCTATTACGGCCTCCACGGTCAGTAACGACAAGAAGAGTGCCACTCCTGCCCCCTGCCCTCGGCCCGTCTGATCGGCCAGGTTGGCGGCAGCGCTACGGGCGTCACTGGCCGTGTCAAGGCCTTTAAGATCCTGCCCGTCTGGAAAAGTCTACCGACAACAAGAAGAAGCTACAAAAGGCCTGGTACGTCGTGTCTGCCACGAGCACGGGTATGCTCCGCGTCTGGAAGATTGCCGGCCAGGAACTGCGCAATGCCTGGAAGAACAGCACTGCCGTCAGCGCCACTGGCGGCCCGTCCGCCGTATCCGCCACCAGCAAGCCGAAACAGCTCGGCACGCTGCTCGGTGCGTACCAGACGCCCGACCGCATCACCTGCCTCGAATCCTTTGTGATGATCCCGCGGCCGGACGGTGTAGAGGACAGCGATGTCGAGGACGACGACGAGGACGAAGAGGAGGAGGAGGAGGATGAGTAGACAAAGAAGATGGGAATATAAGAGAGAAG
Organism: Sporothrix variecibatus; assembly: GCA_016097105.2. Lineage (NCBI taxonomy): Eukaryota > Fungi > Ascomycota > Sordariomycetes > Ophiostomatales > Ophiostomataceae > Sporothrix > Sporothrix variecibatus. The sequence continues at coordinate 2,317,197 of JADMNI010000002.1, read as the reverse complement.
CGTCGGTGTCGTCTTTTTCATATCTGTCTTTTATACTTCATGGCGCATTTTGTATCTTAATCTACCTTACATACCTACCCGTCAATTCGACAATGGCTTTCATCTTGTGCTCTCACCTTGTCCAACGTAACCGCCGCCACTGTGACATTGTAATCAGGGAGCAGCCATCTGTTCACTCAAGAAGAGTAGTCTCCTCTTCTTGGCGATATTCTCTCCAGTTGCACAACTTCGCCGAGCTTTCAAAATCGAGGCAAATCCACGAAAAGGATGCATGTAGAAACATGTAAAAATACGGGGCGTTTGGGATAAGAGGTGAGGGCCGCAGGAGTCAAGGCTTAGGTTGCATGCATGCATGTAAGTGTGCTGCAGAACGGGCTTATTTCGACGAGAAGAAATGCAAGTTAGATACAAGCAGAATACGGGTACACAACGCTTGTACGGAGTTTCTTGCAGAAATACGGCGTATTCTTGGTAGTGGAGGTTGTGAAGGAAGGAGTGAAGTAAAACGGTGGTAGTGGAAAGTGCTGGACAGTCTTGGAGGAGTGGGTCTCTCTGCCTCTTCGAATCACATGGGCTGCAAAGTCTAAAGTGACGCTGTTTCGTGCTTTCTGCGCGGTGGCCGCGGCCCTGCCTGTTCTGGTGTTTCTGCGGCGTTTCTGTTCCTTCTGTTTCTGTTTTCGCTGCCTCTGTTTCTCTGGTTCTCTTTCTCCGTTTTTGCTCCTTCCTGCACGCGCGCCGCTGATCGACTTGGGTCTGAGTCTGGGGGAAGGTGCCCTCGTCCAGTCGACGCACACCTCCCTCTTTCCCTTGTGGCCAGTCTGTGGTGTGCAAGTCATATGGAAAGTGGAAATACGCAGCGCCACTAAACTCTGTGAACGGTTTGAGGTGCATTCCTTTTCTAGCGAGCCTGGACCGAGTCAACGTCTTGTGGAGGGGGGCACTTTCCATCTTCTAGCGAATAGTAGCGGCCGCCGGCGCGTTCACCTGCCAAGAGCATGTGACAATAGGTCCCAATACGGAGAACGGAGGAAGGAGGTCCAACGTTTGCACACTACTTTTGTTCTCTTGTTCGAACAACGGAAGGAGCGGGTGGGAAACGAAGGCAAGAGCAAGGAAGAAAAGGAAGGAAGCCAGAAGCGTTGGGGCGTTTGGAGTTCTACAAGGAAGCGACGATTAACTGCTGCAAGACAGAGAAACAGAAAGCGCAAAATACCCAAAAACCAGGAAGGTGCGCCTGGCATGCAGCAAGAGGAGCAAGGATGTCCCTCGAGATCGTATCAAGGCTATGCCGTTTTCTGACACAGCTTTTTATGACAGGTTTTAACCTCAGAGGCCCTTTTCTGACTTTGCTCGCTCTGTTGGGGACGGGCTGTGTTTCCTGTCTTTCTCCAGTAGCACCTGCGCAGCACGCTGCAGCCAGCGCGGGGCTTGTCTGGAACAGGCAATTTCAAGACAACTGCAGGCAATAATTTGCTAGCCTCTTCTGCCTCTGTGGAGGAAGGAGAAAGTGACTGTCGGATTTCTTACGTAGCTCCTAGGTATTGGCAATTGCTGAATTGCTGCGCCGTCCGGAGTAGACTGGCTGGGAACAACTGGCTCTGAACATGGGTAGTGGACCCTGCCTTCCTGCCGTGTTGCCCGTTCTTTCGTTTTAGTCCCCATCCTCAGCCCTCTCCTTCCCGGCGCGTGCTTCATTCGGCCCCAACTTGTGTCCCAACGGCAGGCGCGAAGGGTCCGTTTTCTCATAGTTGGCGCCTTGCGACTGCTTGTTGTCTTTCCGCGCGCGCACTCCTTTCTCTTTTCTGTCTCTGTATCACTTTCCCTCCTCCTCCTACCCTTCTCTATTTCTCTCTGTCTCTCTCTCACTCATTTTCTCATCTCTTCATCTCTCCTGCATACTTGTCAGTTGTCTCAGCCTCCCTCTCATTGCTCCTCATTTGCATCCCGTTGCCGCATTTTGCATCGGCGACGCTCGCTTTCCTCTTTCCGTCTGGCCAATACTCCAATACTGGCCACATGCCTGTTCAAGACATTCAAGACATTGGTTTCTTGTCTCCTTACACTTCTTCTCGGCCGTCCCTTACAGCAGATTCTCGGCTTCTTGTCTCGTCTTGCCTTTCTGATTTTCTCGAACTCGACCTCTCAACCCTGCGACCTCGCATATTAATTATAGGTCTCGTCCCCTCTCGTTTTCACCTGGTCTTCGCTCCAGCCCTTTTACGCCCGACCGTCTTTTGCGCCCGCGGATTTCGACTCCGACCTCCGACCTTCGTTCGAAAACCGCGTGTCGAATACGACCAACAAACCAACAAACCAAACAAAGACGGAGCTACCACAGTGCAGCGCCCCCAATAGCCTCACCTCCTCCTTTATATACACCTAGCTTGCTGCAGCGTACGGTGACATCCCGCCGCGCTCGACACATACAGACAAGCAACCATGTCCAACAACGGCCCTCCATTGGTCGTCCACCAGCCGATCCCACGTCGACCCTTTGCATCAAAGGCAGCCATACCCTCCGTACCTTCCGAGGACAGCTTCGAGAGAGATGAGCCACGAGACGAGCGCCGAAAGCCCACCGAGCGGGCGCAGTTCCTCGATCCCAACCGCAGTCCAACACCGATGCCAACTCGACCCCCGGCGGCGGCAGCGAGTCCATCAGCCGTGCCCAGTCGATTATGAACCTCACCTCGTCACGCTTTTCGGCATCTTCAGCCCGACGACGCCCAGCCGCGGCATCTTCGAGTCCAGCACACCCTGGGCACTGGCGCCGAAACCCCCGCCCGCGACCTGCTCGTGGAACAACCCGAGGAGAACGATGACGATGAAACGGAGGGAGAGCACACGAACGCGTCTGCCGCAGAGATTGACGAGGTCCGGAAGGCGTCACAGTCGCTCATGATGCTGCAGCGCCAGCGGAGGCGTGGGGAGAGCTTTGGCGCCGACGGCGTTTCTGGCATCAAGCTGCAGCCGGCACCCGCTGGCCGCACCAAGAGCATCTCGTCCGAGTCTGTACAGGCTGCTGCACCGTCACCCGCGTCCCGCATTCTACTCGTCCTGTCCCTGACGGCTCGGGCGGCATTGCTATTCACCCTAGGCATGGGCTACGGCGTGCTGGTGTCTCGCCTCCGCAGCGAGACCCATGTTATTGCGTTTGACGATCTCGGCGAGCCCTCACCCTCGCCCGCAGAGACTGGCCCAACTTCCGAGTATGTGGCCAGCTACGATTGGCGCTACTTGGTTTCGTGGGGCCTGTCGGGTATTGCACTGGGCACACTTCTTCCGTGGTTTGACGGCGTTTGGGACCGCAGTTTTGGCCGCAGCGGTAGTGTGCTGGCCAAGGCCCGCACAGCACCGGAGACTGACTGGGCACTCGTTGTGCGTGGTATCGGTGCCTTTGCTGGCGTTGCATTTGCGATGGTATGAAATCCCTTCCGATCTATTTGACAATTTAGACCCTGTCGATCTTATTCACTAACACGAATAGCGCAAACTGCCGTGGACGTCAACGATGCAGGCATCAATGACACTTGCTCTGGCGAACCCGTTCTTGTGGTACCTCTTGGATCGGTCCAAGTCCGGCCTCCTGCTGGCTGCTGCCTTTGTTTTGTTGGTTCCGGCGCACTGATGATTCTTAACCTCGATCTGATGCCGAACCCGGGCACGCACTCAAGCCCGTACCATGTCGGTTACAACAACGGCATGGGCGCCGCTTTTGGCCGCGACTCCTACCACCAAAACGACTCGGCAGGGCCTGCTAATGGCAACGACAACCTGGCAGCGTCGACGGTCACAGCAGAGACTGCCGTATGGATGCTGAGCGTGCTCTTCTGCAGCTGTGTGTGCTTTGGCAACATTGGCCGTCGCTTGGCTTTGCGGCCGGCCACAGATGGGCAGTGAGGCGTCACTCCCGTCTTTACAATAACTTTTCACGTTCACACTTTCTTTCTTTAATGCACCCTACGACTTCGTTCAAAAGCGGCTTTTTGGGTTATGGTCTTTTTGGTTTAGGACCTTTTGGTTTACAGGACAAATTCTCGTCATTCTTCCTTTTCGCTTTCTCTTCCTTATATTTTCTTTCCTTTATTATACCAAAGCGTTGAGATACACCTCTAGCGCCCGATTTTTCGATCCTTTCTTACTCTTTTCAAACACGATTACAACACCATGGACTGGAAGTGCAGCTTTGCGTACCTCCAGTTCATAGAATTTTCTTTATTAATGAACACTCCCTTATTGTTTCCTGTTTCTCTATCATGGTCTCGGCGGATTCTCTGGGCTGATACCCAAAATGATGGTGAGGCATAGGCTTTACAGCGGTTCTCTCTTTGTATGTTTCAACAAATTACGACGAAGGGGCTGGGCGGGATGTAGATATGAGGGACATATCAGAAGATTGTTAGACTTGCCAGAATGATATGATTATGGGTGTCTATAAAGATGGCTCATAATACTCAGAGTTAATTATTACAAAGCTGCACAGTTGACATTTGCCTCACGACATCCTATTAGTGACTTCTGTATATTGTAAAGATCGAGATTCAAGACTTAAGATTGAGGATCGCTAACTCCCTAATTTGCCATTATTGTACATTCCCAACTCCGAAAATAAAAGACACTCTCAGGATATCAATCACTCCCTCTTAGTGGAGCCATCGCTCTCCACAGTCTCGCCGCCTGCATCGGCCATGGATGCATCTTCCTCTACCGTAGGCTCTGTCTTGGCCTCCTCAGCTGCTTCTGTCTTGACGCCCTCTTCACTTTCTTCCTCACTTTCGTCCTCGCTCTTAACTGGGGCGGTCTTCACCTCAATCTCGTCCGCGACCGTGTCCTCAGGCCCGGCCTCTGCATTGTCATCTGCCTGGCCCTCGTCTTTTGTGGCTTCCTCCACACCCTCCATCTTCTCCTCTGTCTCGGCCTCTGCCGTCACTGTCTCGGCCGCCGTCTCTTCTCTCCCGTAGACGTAGTTTCCAAGCTGCGCGGCTGCACTTGCAACATCATCGGCAGCAACGTCAACGGTCTTTTCAAATATCGGCTGACCCTCGCTGCCAATCTTGTCGAGAATCTCCTTGGCCTCAGTCACAGCAGCCTGCAGGTCAGACTCGCCTCGTACGCGCCAGTTGCCTTTAACAGCGGCCCAATCGCCTCAGCACTAGAAGGCTTGAGGAAGACATAGCGGGCAGCAAACGCGTTGCCCTGGGCAGCGTCGATGCTCTGTAATGCGTCAGTACGTGAATCAAAGCAGAGTGAAGAAGTGGAGATGACTTGCCTCATAGTTCATGAGCACGAGTGGAATCTTGCCAGTAGATGAGACGGCATCAATCTGCTTTCTGCGTGAGCCGTACTGGTGGCCAGCCGACTCGCCAAAGCCAACAAACTCGTCGCCGTCCAGAAGCAAGTTGAACGCTTTCGACTCGAGGTGCTGGTAGTAGCTTTTAGGTGCCACTTCCGAGTCTGTAGCCGGCGCTGGACGTGTCGTGTGCTGGCCGACAATGCCAAAGACGCCCGGGTTCTCCTCAACCAGCAGCTTCGCTGCCTGTAAAGCAATCTCGTCGTCTGGTGCAGCGAGAACAACGGGTTGTTTGTTCGAAGGCAGCTTGTCGCTGTCTGCCGTCTCACCGCCAGCACCATCACCTGCTTCGCCGCCCAGCTCGTCCAGCTCATCGTCGTCGTTGCCGTCGCCAATCTTGAAGATGAGTCGCACATCGTTGTCATCGTCAATCTTGTCAAATGTCGACAGGTTCGTCTGCCGCACAATGCGCAGCGCACGCCACGTCTTGCTGGCTTTGCGCTCCTCAGCCAGCTGCTTGGACGCGTCGCTGTCGGGCATCTCAATCTCAAAGTCCTCGTCGGCAATCTCGCGCTCAAACGTGTCGAGGGCAGACGTTTGCGACCGGCTGGGCTTCTTAAGCTCGGCCAAGGCCTCCTCCGGGTCCTCCTCGTCCAAGAAATCGAGAGAAAAGGAACCCATACCACCGCCCGTGCTTCTCCGGCGGCGGTGGCCAAAGGCACGCTGGGCACCCTCTTCGGCGGCGACAAACTCGTCCGCGGAGACGGGGTCCCGTTCGATAGACGGGCACGACTCAATCTTCCAGCGGACCCAGTTCTTGTCGCGCGCCAGGATGGTGTCGACCATGCGCAAGAAGTAAGGCCCGTCACCATGGCTATTCTTAATATGATTGGTGATGTCATGCTTCATCTTGGCAGCCCAGGCGGCGTCTTCTTTGCTAAGCGTCTGGTCCGAGTAGGTGACAGACTTGTTGGGTGCGTTGGCGCTGGCCAGCTTCTCCTTGGCCTTGGGCGAGAGTGAGAGTAAGAATTCCATGACGATGAGTGCCTGCAGCAGGAAATGCCGCCGGAATGTCAGATCGCTGGTCTTTCATGTGTGTTAGTAAAGCAATTTTTGATATGGCTTCTCTCTGGAAAAGGTCAACTCACCTCCAATTCAAACAGATCTCTGCTGTGAGATATTTGGGGTTGTACGTATCCGCCAGCTCGTCCTCCTCGTCCTTATCTTCGGACGACTTGACCTCTTGGGCCCCCTTCATCTCCTTCTCCTCCTTGTCCCGCTTCCGTTTGACACCCCGCCGCGACTCGTCGAGCTGCCGTTGCTTGCGCGAGTTGTCCTGGCTGCTGATCTGCTGGAACGCCGCCAGCGAGGCGTCCATACCGGCCTTGAACTGGGCAAAGTGTGTGGGATCAAACAGCTTCTTGGGCTGGCTGAAGCTGGCCTGCAACGACCAGAAGATGGGATACAGCGCGGCAAAGTCCGTCTTGGGCTTCTCGCCGGCAGCCGGCCCTGTTGGCGGCTGTTTGCCATTTGTGTCGGTTGTTGTCACAGTCTCATCGACATCCATCTTCTCACCTCCACTGCCGTCTACCGGCGTCTCGTCGTAGGTCGTCACATTCTCGACGTGGTACTCGCCGCGCAGGTTCACCGAGCTCTTGTCGCCCAGCGGAAACACCTGGAACAAAAAGATGAAGACGCGGCCGCAAAAGGGTGTGTCGTCGGCCCGCGAGAGACGCCTCAACAAATCGTTGCAACTGCGCAGAATGACCAGCTTTGTATTCTTAAAGTACTTGGCCGTGATGCGTTCGCGGCGCGACTCGAGGTAATCAAACACCTTGCGGCAGCCGGCGATCGTCTGGCTATCGAGCAGCTCCTCAATGAGCCAGAACAGCAGGGCTGGGTCGCAGTCGCCGTTGTCGGCCAGGATGGCGAGAATGTCGAAGAGGTTCCAGACACGCACAAAGTCGGGGGAATCGATGGATATGGAGGCCTGTCGGTCAGCACGGGAACAAAATAATAACAACAGAATGACAATGGGACTCACAATCAGCTCGCCAAAAATGTCGCGGGCGGCCGTCTCGATAATCGCATATTGCCTCAGCCTCTTTTCGTTGGGTTCATCGAAGCCGGCAAAGATGCGTGCGATGTGGCCGTAAATGTCGTCAAAGTCGGACTTGGTCAGAGTCGGTTCTAGCTCTCGCGCTGGCTTGACAGTTTCGGCATGGTCGAGGAGCTCCTGCAGGTACACGCCGCTCTGCCCGACGGCTGGGATGCCGTGACTGTTGATCTCGAGGCCAGGCATCGTGGCCGCGAGGGGGAGGTTGCGCCGCTACCGAGCGAGTGGATAGTATCGTAGGAGCTTTAGTCGTGGTATGTGATGTATAGGATGTCGAAATCGGGTTGTGTTTAGTTGTGGTGAGCGCAGGGCGGGCGGGAGGCCGTCGAGATAAAAGGTTGGTGATGTTTGAAGTTGACTGGAAAATGAAGCAATTGGTGGATCACCAATGTCCACTGTGACTTCCACTGTAGCGCAAACACTCTGCTCTGTAGACCTTGTCGAGCTAGCCAGTAGCACCTTCCCTCTGGTGCTTCTGCCTGTGCGGCCGTAAACTGCAGGCGAGGCTGGCCAATCAGAGATCTTCATTCCAATTTTCTAGCGCGTTTGAGCCACTGGCCGCCTGGACCTCCCTGCATTTGCGACGTAACGCGGCTGCTGCGAGGGCAGGGAAGGTGCGACTGCTCTCTGGAATTTCAGTAGTGCATCTCAAGTAAATCTCAAGTAAATAACGGTAGAAACAGAGGTCGAAACGACAAACAAATAACGGCAAAACAACGACACAGCACCACAACGAGCGAGAGACGACGCGACACACCATTTACAGAGTATCAAAGCTCGATCTACGTACTCTGAACGCGACACACACGACGGGCACCGACGGCGTCGCAGCCGCAAGACCGCGATCCTCGATTTGACCAACGATCACGAGTTTTCCCTTTTCGTTTGTGAAGCTTCATTCACAATGCCGCCGGCCAAGAAGCTCAGGAGCGGTGCGGGCGCCAAGGCCAAGGGAGGGAAGAAGGCCGCCGCACAACCGCCAGCTGCCGTGCCGGAAGGCGAGTCGGCCTTTGCACAGCTGGCCAAGGAGCACTGGCTCAAGGGCGGCAAGTTGGCCGACAAGGTCAAAGTCAAGAACGACGTGATCAAGACCGGCCTCTGGGACATGCTGGAGGAAGAAGGATTCAAGTTTGAGTCACTTCTGGCTCTAGAGACGCTCCAGACATTAGAAGGGTAAGCAATGGGCGTGGACGGAGGAGATACGCGAGAAAGGGAGAGACGAAGGAGAGTACAGCAAAACGAGACTTACTAACACATCTCAGCTACTTATGGCCTGGATACAGCGAAGATTCTTCCGACGAGCACGTCCTGCTCATCGTACTCATCACCAATGCCAAGAAGCGCGAACACCTCGACACATGGGGCGTGTTTGCCGACCGACCGCTCGATTTTGCGTCGTTTTTCCGGCGAACACTTACCCTGAGCCTCGACACGACGAGCTTCTCGCTGGCCATTCGCGCCCAGATCCTGTCCTTTGTGATTCCATGCCTTCCAGAGCCTCGACACGGCCATTGTGCGCAAAGAGTGCGCGCCGCTCGTGTCCATCTCGACGTGGCACAACATCTCGAATGACGCGCGCCGCGACGAGCTGCTCGACCAGACGAGCCATCTGCGCAAGCAGTGGCGTGCAGCAGCCAAGCGGTTCGACGCGGGCGACGCAGACACGCAGTCCCGCCTGCGGTTTGACCGCTCGTGGCTGTACACGCTCGTGCTCGACTTTGTTGGCGTGCTGTTTGATGAGAGCGGCGCCGAGGACGTCGTTCGTTATTGCGAGCGGTTTGTTGAGTTTCTGTCGGACCTGCAGAGCCAGCTTCCTACGCGGCGGTACGTCAACGCTCTGCTGCAAGACCTGCACGTACTGCCGGCGCTCGCGGTGTCGCCCGTGGTGCACGACGAGGCCAATGGCCTGCTGCGCGACATGACAGCTCTGCTCGCCCATTATACACACTTTAGCGTGGACGACCAGACGGGCGCACAGCTCACGGAGACCGAGGCGTACGACAAGCACTGCACACGTCTCGCCGTCCTGCAGCGTCTCGCGCTCAAGCACTTCAAGGACAAGCTGACTGTGCTGGCGCTGTCCAACTACGGCTCCATCGACAAACGCGACGAGCTGGCGGCGCTGCTGGCACCGCTGACGGATGACGAGGTTGTGCAGCTGGCCGACCTGCTGCACCTGCGGACGGCCTACCCATCGTCGTGCAAGGTGCAGATCGGGCGCAAGTTCTTGCTTGAGGCGCTGCTCGGCACCTTTGAGAAGCGGCCGACGTTCCAGGACGAGGCGCGCGAGCTGTCGATTATGCCGACGGAGCAGAACATCTTTGACACGGGCCTTGCGCGGTCCGAGGGCTATGATGGATCGAAGCCGCTGGCACTGCCTAAGCTCAACTTGCAGTACCTATCCGTGGGCGACTTTTTGTGGCGCTCGCTGGTGCTATTCCGGAACGAGTCCTTTTACGGCATTCGCCAAGACATTGAGGCGGCTCTGCTGCGGGTCGAGCCTACGCTTGGCGATGCAGGCGAGACCCGGTTTGCGCGCGCCGGCAAGATGGCCATGCCCATTCAGAAGTTATCGTGAGTCAAGTCGCTTTGCTCTATTTTTAATTATTCAGTATAACTTAGACTAACACGTCCAGGATCGCCCAAGTCGTGCCTCCACTGGTGGGCGACGACAAGCCGTCACTCGTCAAGGCCGAGATTGCCATTGATTTCCGGGGCATCAAGGACTTTATGCGCCGCGAGTGGGAAGGTCTGCGGCAGGAGGATACCGTGTTCCTGGTCGCCATCAACGCCGGTCTGGCCAAGTCTGCCGCAAATGGTAGCAGCACGGCTACGTCGGCTGCGCAGCGACTCGGCATCACGTCCATCCGTACAGCCGAGGTTTTGTATCCCTTGGAGTCTGAGAACGGCGACCGTGGCCAGGGCTTCCAGCGCCGTGGACGTGGCGGACGTGGTGGTGGCCGTGGAGGCGGCGGTGACCGCGGCGGCCATGGACACCATCGCAATACCGTCAAGAAGCTGCAGGTGAAGCTCGACCCCGCTGCATTTGTCGAGGACACAAGCCAGTCGTCTGAAGGTGCACCGGATGTGTACGACACCTTCAACCTGGTGGTCCGGCGGCGTGCGCGCGAAAACAACTTCAAGCCCATTCTCGACTCGATCCGCAGCCTTGTGCTGTCCGACGTGCCATTGGCGCCCTGGCTGCACGAGGTGTTCCTGGGCTACGGCGACCCGGCTGCAGCGACGTACAAGCACCTGCCGAACCGCATCAAGAAGGTCGACTTCCGCGACACGTTCCTCGACTGGCACCACCTGATTGAGAGTTTGCCTGGCAAGACGGTCGAGCCGAGCGACGACGTGACAGGCAGCTTCGGTCCTCCGTATGTTCTGGGCCTGGCTGACAAGCCGCCGCCGGCCGAGGTGCTCGCACCGGCCAAACCTGCATCCAAAAAGCGTCGTCGTGATGCCGAGCCTGCGCTGATTGCCGACGTCGAGACGCTCAAGGTGTCGACGTACACGCCGCCGAACAACGGACCCTACCCCATCGACGCGCCCAAGTCGAACACTGTGCGTTTCACACCAGCACAGACGGAGGCCATCATGTCTGGCGCACAGCCTGGCCTGACTGTTATTGTCGGCCCTCCAGGCACAGGCAAGACAGACGTGGCGACGCAGATCATCAACACCATCTACCACAACTTCCCTGAGCAGCGCACACTGTTGATTGCGCACAGCAACCAAGCTTTGAACCAGCTGTTTGCCAAGATCGCTGTGCTCGACATTGACCAGCGACACCTGTTGCGTCTGGGCCATGGCGAAGAGGAGCTGGCGCTCGACGGTGCCAGCTTTAGCAAATTTGGCCGTGTCGAGATGTTTCTAGAGAACCGCAACCAGTACCTGCAGGAAGTGATACGGCTGGCGGCGAGCATTGGTGCTCCGGGCGCCCACGGCAACTCAGCCGAGACGGCGGGCTACTTCAACTCGGTATATATTGAACCGGCGTGGACCAAGTTCAACGACGTGGCCGTGCACACCGACGGTGCCTCAGCAGCCGATATCGTGCAGGCGTTCCCGTTCCACAACTACTTTGCCGACGCGCCACAGCCGCTATTCCCCGAAGACGCCGACCGCGACGCTGTCCTAGACATTGCCAACGGCTGCTACCGGCACATCAGCAAAGTATTTGCTGAGCTGGCGGACGTGCAGCCATTTGAGATTCTGCGGCGCGACCGCGACAAGGCCAACTACCTGCTAACCAAGGAGGCGCGCATTGTGGCGATGACGTCGACACACGCTGCCATGCGGCGCGGCGAGATTGCCGCCCTCGGCTTCAAGTACGACAATGTCGTCGTTGAAGAGGCGGCGCAGATCACCGAGATTGAAGACTTTATCCCCTTTGCTCTCCAAAAGCCCAACGCCACGACGGGCGAGGTGCCACTGCAGCGCGTCGTGCTCTGCGGCGACCACCTCCAGAACTCGCCCATTGTGCAGAACGGCGCCTACCGTAACTATGCCAACCTCGCGCAGTCGCTCTTCTCGCGCCTCGTGCGCCTCGGCGTGCCCACCATCAACCTCGACCAGCAGGGGCGCGCGCGCCCTTCGATTGCCGACTTGTACCGCTGGCGCTACCCGGGGCTAGTGGACCTGCCGCACGTGCAGACGAATCCGGCGTTTTTGACAGCCAATGCAGGCTTCCGCTACGACTACCAGTTTATCAATGTGCCCAACTACCGCGGCCGTTGGCGAGTCGATGCCGTCGCCCGCACTTTGTCCAGAACCTGGGTGAGGCCGAGTACGCTGTGGCGCTGTTCCAGTATATGCGCCTGCTGGGCTACCCGGCCAGCAAGATTACTATCCTGGCGACGTATGCGGGCCAGCGCGCGCTGATTCGCGATGTGCTCGAGTACCGTTGCCGCAAGAGCCCCATTTTTGGCCTGCCCAAGGTTTTGACCACCGTCGACCGCTACCAGGGCGAACAGAACGACTGTAAGCCACCCCACCCCACACGCTTACTATCTATTTGTTACTTTTTACTGACATAACAGACATCATTCTCTCTCTGACTCGCACGTCCCGCGTAGGCTACCTGCGCGACATCCGCCGCTTAACGGTGGCGCTGTCCCGTGCCCGCTTGGGTCTGTATATTGTCGGCCGCCGCTCCGTCTTTGAGTCCTGCCCAGAGCTGTGCCAGGCCTTCCAGATCCTGCTGCAGCGGCCCGACAAGCTGGCGCTCGTGACGGCGAGCTGTGGCCGTCGAAGCGCGTTATTGCCGATGAGAACAAGGCCGCAGCTGGCGGTACACTGGCCAACGAGGTGGCCATGGAAGGACTAGAGCACCTGGGCCAGTACGTCTACGAGATGATCCAGACAAAGATGCAGCAGATGGAGGCAGACAAGGCAAAGACGGCTGGTGCGTCGACAGAGGGTGAGGCTGCTGGTGGAGATACCAACCTCAGTCTTCTGCCGGCACCGGCACGTGAAGACGAAGGTGAAGACATTGTTGCCCTGCCTGGTGGTGACGACGATGAAGGTCCGCGCGGTGAAGAGGACGTCGACGACAACGATGACGGCGTAGAGGGTGAGGATGAAGAGAAGTGAGGAAAGCGATATGTGATATATAGAGATAAAATCGTATGAGACGAGCAAACCGTGATTTGATTTACTGCGCAATATTACTGGCATTTTATTCTTTTTTTTTACCATCATATGTTATCTTGAATTGTAATATGACATCCAAGCACTCACTGCTGCATTCACTATGGAGGAGGCTCTTCCGATGCACCTCGGCTGTCTGCCCCCCAAGAAATGAGTGCAGAAAACAACACTCACAAAATGCCTCACTTTGGCATACGAGCGAGAAAAGGAAAAAAGATAAAGGCAGACGAGCGATTTAATACGAGTAGTCGGAACAAACTGCAGTCAGGCCTTGACGTGCTTTCTCCCCTTGCCCTAGCAAAAGCAAACATACGACCATATGCCACCAGAGACGTACATTGGGCAGAGTTGTATGTACGTCGTATCGCGCAATGGTATTGCGCACACAAAAAACGAAAATAATAATAATAACGAGACGAACAAGAGGCTGAAAAAAAAGCAGAGAAAAAAAACGACTTATGCAGCCAAAGTACCCAACAAACCAACCACGTTTTCTCTTTTTCTCTCTTTTTTTTCAGGGTCCATCCATCCTTCTTTCTGCTATTCCTATTTTGAAATAATAGAACCGCTTTAGAAGCTGTTTTCGTTTCTCTACCGACAGCTATTGGGTGAAAACCAACAGACACAATGTGTGCAGGGAAAGGGGAAATGGAGGTGCATCAAAGAGAAGCGATGGACGCTAGGATGCTATTGTTCGTAGCAAACGACATTCAAACATCTCGATGCAGCCAGGAGCGACATTAAATAATGAAATGGGAAGAGTCATACCGACGGTTTTACCCAAGTCAGAGCCTTTTTTTTACCACGTTGATTCGTTCAATTTATTCCTGCAAACAAACAAACAGACAGAGGGTGTTGTCGTAATTAAATGGGACATGGAAACCCGGAGAGGATGCGGAGGAGTTGAATAAAATGCATGTGGGATGCGGCACAGGAAGACAAGAAAAAGAAGAGAATATGAAATGATGAATAAAAAGGGTTAGAAAGAAAAAAAAGAAACACATATTGGTGGATGGAGAGGCACATTTATGGATCTATTGCATCGACGGGATATTTATTGTCTTGGGTATTCCGTTGAATATTGAATCTCAGCCGCACCGTCGACTGAGAGAATGACAGAAGACTGGCACAGATGAGTCTGGTTCCCCGGATCGACCACAGCAAAACACAACATGCAGAGCATAGCCGGCGTGATATTGTTGTTACTTTATTCATCATAAAAAAGAGTACGTACCTTTGACGGGTGGCTGACAAGGGAGACGAAAGGGAGAAGATGACAGCAAAAAATAAAGAAGGATGCCCCAAAAAGGAAAATAAGAGAAAAGAAATAATGAAAGGAAAGAGTCCGTCATAAAAAGGGGTCCAGCATCACCTTGCAACTTTGCAAACCATCCCTGCGACAGAGCCCAGGATTTTGAGTACACAGATATTTGTAGACAGATATGGATACATACTGTGTATAAATGCAAGTCAGGATCGCGCCCGGCGGCCGAACCGAGGGATCAGACAGACAAGATGTACATCCATGATGCATACCATTACCATGCCCAGCCAAAACGCGAGACATCAGACGAACCCAAGACAAAGTTGAAGGGCAAAAGATAAAGGATAAGAATAATAAATAAAGAGACACAGATCAAGACAGGAGATGCTCGGATCTGCGCCGCCTGGTCCCGACAGATGCAGTGTCTTGCAGATGGTGCAGGACACTGGCAGCCGTTTCAAGTGGTCGACGAGGGGGCACAAAATAAATAACAAGTGATACCCCGTAGCCTAAGGGCGTTGTCTTTTTATTAGAAAGAAAGAAACTCGGTAATACGAGCATTTCCTTACTCCAAAAAGAATAGCCACCGAAAGAGACTCAACTGGTCGCGAAACAACACGGCAAAGATGGGACGACAAGCCGTGTGTTGTTTGAGCGGCGCATGGTTGCAGGCGAGTCGACAATATATCCAGGCGCGAGGCGACAAAAAAGAAAGAAAAAAGAAAAGGGACGCCCAAAACGCGAGAACGAAATCATAGCAGACGGAAAGACTGGCCCTGGAGCCCCATATTTTACTGGACGGCCCCTAACAACCAGCGACCAACGGCTGTCGCCCAGCACATTGCTGTAATTAAAAGTGGTGCAAAACGCCAGAAAAGTGGCCTAAAAGTGGCCAAAGCCCGTCCCCGGGAAAGTGGTTCTAGTGGTTTTTAGTGGTCCCAGCATGGTCCCAGCATGGTTCCAGTGGTAATAAGTGGCCTAAAAGTGGCCCTTCGGGAATGCACCTGGGCCAAGGCCGGGCTCCAAATCCCCAGAAAAGAAACGAAAAGAGGCAAAAATGCAGGCACTCTAGTCACTTCTCGCCTTCTCAACAACTTGATTTCAGATAGACTCGTACACTGCCTGTATGTACTCGCAGAACCTGAAAGTACTGTACGCACTTCTTGGTCGGACTTGGCCAAAGATATTGAGATCTTACAAGACACATCTCACAAAAAAACACAAAACGGAGCCGCACGCTCCTTCCTCCAACTTTTCTCAGAGTTCAATGTTCACAGCGTCGCTCTTGCCTCAACCCAACTTTCCAGTTGTCGCGTTTTCTCTCCCGCCCGTCGCACCTGCCTCGTAACTCGCACCCCGGCGCACAGACAGGCCACCCCAGCGAGCCCAAGCATCTCGACGCGCCTCGTCCGGCAGCCCAAACCCAAAACGCGGTTGGCCCCTGTCCGCCTAGCAACCCGTCCCTTCCTGTTCCTGTTTTTGTGCTGTTCTGTGCTGCTCTTTGCTGCTCTTTTCGCTGCTCTTTTCCCTGTCGAGCCTGTTCCTACTACTCTCGTTTCCCACACGCCCCTCGACACCTCCTTCCCATCTCTGACTGTTTCTCGTTCCCTCCTTCTTCTTTCCTTCTTTCTTTCCATTGGCCCTTCTCTTGCATCTGCGACCATTCCCTCTCCAGCGCCCAATGGATGGCAGTTGCCCTCTTCGGTCGTCCTTCGGAATGCACCGCTGCTGCACGCTTAAGTGCATTGTGCATGCCTCCGCAATCCGCGATCATCCATTTCTAATCCATACTCCGTAATCTAGACGGAGATACTTCTTCTCTTCTCCCTTTCTGTCCAGTCTTTTACCTTCCTCGTCATTGCTCCACCCTCTTTATCGTGCAGCGTCTGCCTTGTCAACAGTGACAGGGCATCCATCGAAACCATCGTCACTTACTTCGTGCATGCATGATGCAAGCATGACCTGCTCACGCTACTTCGTAAAGGTTTGCCTTGCATCACGTCAAGTGTTAGTCATAGGTCATAGTACATACAAATAATTTGTACTTTGTACTGTGCAGTCTGTCGGTTCTGTCGGTGGTGACAAGAGCGATGCAGTAATACATCGACACTTGGGAGCCAGGGCTATGACGCAGAGTCGACAGCTTGTCGTTGTCTGGTGTGCTCTTCTTTCCCTTTTTAGCATGCTGCTGCCTACAAACGCGGACTTGAGCCCTGCCAAACTCCAATCTCCACGACATCTGTTTGGTCAGTGTGGTTTGCTCATTACTGTTCGTTCGTTCGCTCGCTCGCGCCTTCTCTTACATGCAAACTCTTGCCTCCAGAGCAACTAGCGCGACTGCAAATCGCACAAACCGATGATTACCACTGGGCTTGCTCCTTCCCTGCGGTCCGCCCCAGAGCTTTTTTTTTCTGCCCCCACAGCAGCTCTAATTAGCAGGCGCGTCCTGGTCGCGGCGCTCTCCCGTTTTCTTTCATCTTTTTGTCTCTCGTCTCCCGTTTCCCTCTCTGCTCTTTGACCTTCGTTTGCGTCGCGTATATCGTAGCTTCGTTCACCTATTCAACACACAGAAGATCAAACTGCTGCTGAAGATCCGGGCATAAATCACTTCGCATTTTAAAGAGCCTCATTGTATCACCTTGTGACCCTGAAGAACGAGAGTGAAGTTGCCAACAATAGTAACAGACAGAAAGATGCATATTGTATGTGTAACGAATCAAATAGCCCTAAAGTCGCTAATCACACTGTCTGTATGCACCAGATAGCAGATACCGACGCGATATGCATGTATCCGCCGGGCACTGCTTGGTGTCGCACAGTAATATTACACGTATTACAGTGCTCCCAATAGTAAGTTTGCGCATTGTGTGTACACTCTTCATACTAAACTGCATATGCAGTGACTTGTTAAGTCCGTTTCGCTCCCTTCCTTCCTTGGTGAACTTAGTCGCAACACCACCAATTTGCTTGGCCCGTGCCCACCATTTGCGTGCGCGAGGGAAAAAAAAATTGGACATGGGGGGGAAGGAGCGAGTGAACTTAGAAAAAAAAAATTGCCCAAAAAATAGCACCCAAGGGAAAAATTGGGCGACACCCTGCCTTGGTTGTTTGCGCGCGCAGGCGCGACCCAGCACCACTACTGCCCACCACTACGCAGTTTTGAGTTCAGCAGTCGCACCTTCCCTCCCCTATTATTATCTGCGATTTTCTGGGTGGAGTACGGGCCACTCGCCTCCCGCCTTCCTCCAAAAAAAATTTGTCCCTTCCCTTTTCCCTTCTCGTGCCCTTCGCCCTTTCTTCTTTTTTTCTTCCCCCTTTCACGACCTCAAGTGAATCCATCACAACTCTATTCCCTCCCCCTCCGAGAAGAAACATTATCACAGAACGCAGCTTCGCGCATCTGTGGTATTTTCTTCCTTTTCCCCAGTCCCTCATTTTACCTCTTTTCCCTTTTTTTTGCGTTTCTCTTGCGTCCGTTCATCTACGGGGGCATCAGAAATCTAGCAAAAAACAAAGAGGCCTTGTTTGGGACCTTTTTTTGCGCGGAGGCGCATATTTTCTAATTTCTCCATCGACCGCGCGACGTCCAGTCTCGTCTTTCTTCTCGTTTCCTATCGACAGGGAACCAGAACAAGCGAACCGACGCCCCCCGTTCCTCGCCATCGACTTTGTCGCCCGCGACTTCCGTTCTTTCCTTGCGCCCAGCCGCTCGAAATCCATCCTTCTCTCCCCATCTCGACAACCACTCCTTTGACGGTCGAGATACTTTTCGAATCTTCTTTTTCGAAAAGAACCAGCAAGAAGTCATCTTCTCTTCCTCTCCCGATCGACTCGACGTGAACGACCTCCGGTTCCTTCATCTCGCCATCGGTTTCCCATCACAAAAAACAAACCGTGATCCCCAGTTTTCGGAAGACGCTTCATTGCCTGTTTTTCCATCACTGTCGTTTTCGCCTTTTGTGTGTGTTGAACTTGACTCTCGGAATCTGCTTTCTTCTCTAGCCGTTTCCTCCTCCTTATGACTTCTTCTGCTACCACGCAGAACGTCCCGGCGAACTCCAACGCGACGTCCTCCACGGCATCCTACGCTTCTGCAGCTGGTGCTTCTGGCAAGGCCGCTGCGACGCCGGTGATTGCGACAGGATCTTCATCCCCGTCGTAGTCGGCTCTTCTTCTGCTCCCACGAACGCGAGCACCAGCTATGCTCGTCCTGCTACCGTGTCGCCACTGAATGGTAGCGCCGGCAGCAGCAACAAACCCGCCACCCCCAACGCAAACATGAGCTCCAACGCTGCGTCCTCTACGGGCGCCCCCTACTGCAACGGCAGCAACAACGGCAAGCCCATCACCCCGGCTGTCCCCGCCGTCCTCAACGGCAGCTCTGCCAGCGGCTCTGTCGCCGGCTCCGACCACGCCCGCAAGAGCTCCGTCACTATCAGCGCCACCGGCCCCAGCAGCTTCATTCCCAACGGCGGCTCCGCTGGCGCCGGCCTCAAGGCTGTGCCCAAGTTTGGCTTCGAAGAGTCGCCCAGCGTTGCGCACTCGACGCCCTCGCAGTCCGCTGCCAGCAACAACCCGGCCATTCCCTCCCCGACCCATTCGCCCGCTCCGATCCCCATGCCCTCGGCCAGCGGTGGTCGCCCCCCCTCGACCATTTCCCAGGATGGTTCCGCCAACATGAGATTTGGTAGCTTCACGAACGATGGCGATGTATGTATACGTGTCCCAGGTTTTTTTTAATATTATTATTATCGTATTTTTCTTCTGTTTATATTCCTCATACTGACTATCCTTCTTTGCAGCGTCACCCGAAGCACAACAACTTCATCCCCGGCGGCAACAACACCCTCCCCGTTGGTAGCCCGTCCCACTACCGCCGCGGCTCCAACCAGTCGACGCACAGCGATATGAACAGCCAGTCGCCCGCTCACGGCAACCACAACAACCACGGTCATCACGGCGGTCCCGGCGCCAACCGTGGCGGTTTCCAGTCTGGCGGTCGTGGCGGCCGTGGCTACTACAACAACCAGGCCCCGCCCTTCCAGCCCGCTGGTGGCCAATTCCCCGTGGTCCTTCGGCCCAGGGCCACGGCCGTGGCGCCATGGCTACCCAGTTCCAGCCGCGTGGTGGCATGCACCCCACCTTCGGTCACCAGTCGCCCCAGACTGGTGCTTCTCGCATGGTCGTCAGTGGCAGCCCGGCCATTACCCAGGCTCTGCCCACCAGTGGCACCCCGCAGTCGCAGCACGCGGTCCCTGTCCCCGGCTCGCCCTATATGCCGGTGCAGTACACGAACACACCGGGTTTCCCGCCACCCCAGCATAACGTAAATACCACCCCCTTCCCCTATGTCTATAAGTCCAATCAGTTCCAGCACAATCAGCAAGATGGCGGCGATCAGCAAGGCCAGAGCCAGCCCAATAGCAACTACTACAGAGGTGGAGTCTACAGAAAGAGAGGCGCGCGCGGTGGAGGATATGGAAGTGAGAGAAGTGGTGACAGATACGGCGACAAATTTGGTGACAAGTTTGGCGACAAGTTTGGTGAAAAGAGTGAGAGATATGGTGGAGGTGGAGGAGGAAGAGGAGGAAGAGGAGGTGGATTCCCCTTCCAACCCCGCGCCCTTGATTCTGCGTCCAAGTGTTCAGACTCGCAAAAGCAAACCCCCCAGCGGCAGCAACCCCAGCAGCAGCAGCAGAAACCTCACAAGAAAGAGCATGAGCAACAGCAGCAACCACAGGAATACCACAAAAAGGGAGGACCCAAGCCCCGTCGCCTCAGCAAGCGTTGGTCGGACACAGAGCAGCAGCAGCAGCCAAAGGAGTCGGTTTCCACCGAGCCTGGTACGGGTCCCAAGTCCCAGTACCGGTTTGATGCGCCTCCTTTTGTGAGCTCTCTGTATCCCGCAGCAGCGACCGAGGAGCAAGGACCAGTGCCCCAGAAAATGCAACCGCCTGCTCGGCGTGGCCAAGCCGTCCCCAACAACGGCAGCCTCAACAGCCACGGCAGCAGCTTCAACAGCCGCAGCGCCAGCTCCAGCAACGGCGGCACATCCGTCAAACGTCCCAGCATTTCCATTGTGGACGACTTGTCGCCTGCCAGTGGCAATTATGAACGCCTGCTAACAACTAAAAAACAGAACTACCCCTCGTACCAGCCTGGCCCTCACCAGCAGCATCTGCACCAGCAGCAGCAGCATGCTCCCAACGGCCCGCAATACAACATGGGTTACCCGGCCTACGGTCAAATGAACATGTCTATGTATGGCTCTTTCCCGCAGCAGGGTCCTGGCGCCTATCCCGTGCCCTTTACCCCTCAGCAGCAGTACGGCGTGGCCGGTGGCACCTCCATGTCGCGCAACAACTCGGCCCAGACCGCCGCAGACCGTCCCGGATCGGGCAGCCAGATGCACACCCCCGTCTCGGTCAATGCCTCCCTGGCTGGCCCGGGTGCCACCCCTGGCAGCGCCCAGAAGACACCCGGTGTCGGTGCCGCTGGCCAGTTTGTAAAGCCTAAGAAGAACACCATCACCATCAAGAACCCTCAGGCGAGACTATCGAGTTCAACAAGTCGTCTCCCTCGTCCGCCACCCCAGCCGGCCTGCCATTCCGGCTGTGTCGCGCACGCCTCCTGTGGCTGTGTCGGCTACGCCCCCTCCCCAGCCCAAGCCTGCCACGCCTACCGCGCCTGCCACCCAGCACTCAAGAACTGAGAGCGCCTCGGTGTCAAGTCAGCTGAGCAGCTCCGCAACGAGTTCAAAGCCAAGGTCCGTATGTCGGCCGGCACTCCTACGGAGGCAGACAGCAAGGACAAGGCCGCTGAGCCCGCCAAGGCCGAGGAGAAGAAATCTGAGCCGGTCATCGTCTCATCGACTCCTGCCATTGTTTCTTCCACCCCTGCCGCCAAGGTCGAGGAGAAGAAGGCTGAGCCCGCTGTTGTCGAGAAGGCCGAGAAGGCCGAGAAGGCCGCCGAGGCCCCCAAGGCTGCTGAGACCAAGGAGCCCGCCGCGGCTGCTGCTCCCGCTGATGACGACGAAGATGAAATTGAGCGCCAGATCCGCGAGATGGAGGAGGAGGACGCCAGACGCGAGGCCGCCGCCGCCGCCTTTGATGCCAAGAGAAAGGCCGAGAAGGAGGCGGAGAAGAAGGCCGCCGATGCCAACCGTGCTGCCAACGCCGCGGCCAACGACCAGAAGCTGCGTGACCAGGAGCGCGAGATGGAGCGTCTCGAGGAGGAGCGCGAGCGCCAGCGTGAGAAGAACGCGACGGCTGCTTCTTCGGCGGCAAGGTCAAGTCCGTCACGGAAATTCTCGCTGAGAAGATCAACGACATCACCCTCAGCGACCGCAAGGAGTCCGCCTCGACCTCGACGGATGCCCTGACCAGCAAGCTGGGTGACCTCAAGATCACATCGCCGTCGTCTGAGACGTCGGGTGGCAAGCGCGCCAAGCCCTCGGCTCTGACCCTGGCTCCCATCAACACCAAGTCGGTCGAGCCCCCGCAGCCCAGCGCGGCGCTGCAGTCGCTCAAGACGGCGCGCTTCCTGCGCGACCCCACGGCCATCATGTACCCCAAGGGCATCCAGTCGCCCAACCCTGCTCTTAACCCGGCTGTCAACAAGAAGGGCAACTTCAAGTACGACACGGGCTTCCTGCTGCAGTTCAAGGACGTCTTTGTTGAGAAGCCGTCTCTGGACTTTGACACGCAGGTCAAGCAGCTGATTGGCGACGGCGAGGGCTCGTCGCGCTCGGGCACGCGCACGCCTGCCGGCACTAACTCGGGCCGCCAGAACTCGCGCAGCAACGCCGCAGCGGCCTTCAACCCGACGGGCGCCATGGGCTCGTTCAACTCCAAGCCGCTGCCGCCAGGCACGACCTCGGAGCAGCGCTTCGCCATCTCCAGCGGCTCGATGCCGCGCCCTGTGGGTGCCATGGCGTCCTTTGGCCGCCCTGGTGGCTTCCCTGGTCCCAGCAACATGACCCGCACGCCCTCGTCGACGATCGGCGGCGGCATGCCCAACTCGCCCCGCCAGGGCAGCCGGTCGACACGCGGCAACAGCCGCCAGACGGGCCACAACGCAAAGGCCGAGGCTCAGGCTGCTAAGACCATGCCTTTGACCCAAGGCATGGATTTGAAGCCTATCACGATTTCGGCGTCTGGCTGGAAGCCGTCGAGCATTGCGAACCGCGCGCCTGGCGCGGCTGGTGGCGCACCCGCCCCTGGTGCTGCGATGATGGACCCCGACATGGTGCAGCGCAAGGTCAAGGCTGCCCTGAACAAGATGACGCCAGAGAAGTTCGACAAGATCTCGGACCAGATCTTGACGATTGCGCTGCAGTCCAAGGACGAGGAGGACGGCCGCACACTGCGGCAGGTGATCCAGCTGACCTTCGAGAAGGCGACGGACGAGGCGCACTGGGCGCCGATGTACGCCAAGTTCTGCAAGTGCATGCTAGACCGCATGAGCCCCGAGATCCGGGACGTGACGATCAAGGACAAGAAGGGCGAGGTTATCAGCGGCGGCACTCTTTTCCGCAAGTACTTGCTCAACCGGTGCCAGCAGGAGTTTGAGCGTGGCTGGAAGGTGGACCTGCCGCAGCCCAAGGAGGGCGAGTCCAAGGAGACGCAGATGCTCTCGGACGAGTACTACGAGCGGCGGCAGCCAAGCGTCGCGGTCTCGGTCTTGTGCAGTTCATCGGTGAGCTGTACAAGTTGGGCATGCTGACGGAGCGCATCATGCACGAGTGTGTGCGCAAGCTGGTCGACTACGAGACGACACCCGACGAGGCTGAGATCGAGTCGCTGTCCAAGCTGCTGCGCACGGTCGGTGCCAACCTCGACAGCACCGAAAAGGGCCGCCCTATGATGGACGCGTACTTTGTCCGCATCAAGAACGTGATCGACATCCCCGACCTGCCGAGCCGTCTCAAGTTCATGCTGATGGACGTTGTCGACCTGCGCAACCGCAACTGGTGTCCAACGAGACCAACAAGGGCCCCAAGACGCTTGAGGAGGTGCGCCAGGAGGCCGAGGCCGCGGCCGCACAGAAGGCGCTCGAGGCTGCCCGTAGCACGAGCCAGCGCGGCGCCGGTGGCCGTCCCGGCCTGGGCCGTGGCGACTCGCGCCAGTTCTCGTACAACCAGCCGATCCCCAACCAGGTAGGCATGGACGACCTGCGTCGCCTCAAGGGTTCTGCGAGCCGTATTGCCAGCTCGAGCGTGACCACTCTGGGCCCGACGTCCATGTTTGCCTCGCGCAGCAACAGCGGCCGCCGCAACGTCCCTGGTGGCTCGTTTGGTCGTCCTGGCGACGACTCTGGCCCGGCCTCGCGCACCGGCACGCCGCCGACGCGTCAAGACTCCAACTCCGTCTCGCATTCGAATGCGTTTGAGTAAGTCCACAGTCCCCACGATTCTTACTGTTTGTCACAAGTACACACACATACTAACCACCCTCACAGAGCCCTCGCCAATGTGGATACGGAAACCCCTGCGTCGCCTCCCTCGACCGCGGCGTCCCCTGCTCTGGCCAAGTCCAGCCTCGACAAGGTCAGCAAGTAGCTCACACGCGATCGTTGAGACTTGCCGGCGCCGTCACTGGATAAAAAGCCAGGCCGACAAAAGGCCAACAAAACAACATCCTCTTCTCTTTCGACTTGCTCGAAACCTTCTTTAATAAGCCTTTATTTTTTCCTTTGATCATTCCGTTTTCCACATGGGTGTCTATTTTTTTTACCGGCATTTCCATCTGTCATGCATAGACCGGCGGGGGCCTTCATTTGCGTTTGTATTTTTCGTTTTCCTGTTTCTTTTTCGTCTGTTTGCTCTGCATACACGGGGTTCTCAAAAAGTGTGCCACAAAAGTTGCTTTCTGCATGATACCTCCCAAAGATTTCCTATTTGTCTTTCTGATCATAGACATATTCTTCTTTTGCCCCTTTTCCCACCAAAACCACCATCACCACCACTTGCTTTTACGTCTCGTTTTCGCTCTTACGCTCTACTGCTTTACCGCTCTTCTGCTCTACTGATCTTCTTTTCTATCCCACTACACTCGGTTGCCCAATCACGAAGTTTCCCCTTTCAAAACGCGCCTCACGGCATGTTCTTCAACTGGTCGGCCGAGGCTACTGGGCTGTTATTTTTTCTGCTGTATTGTCTTGTATTTTCCCACCCCTCGAAAAAAGAGCCGTTTCGTTATTATCTGTTCAATCTTATTTTACTCGTTTATTACTTTTTCGACTTTTTACTTTTTAACTCTCAGTATGTGTGAGGCTGTTCCGTTGTCTGGTGAAACTGCTGCTTCGATCTTTTGCTTCTTTTTGCTTGCCTTTGCGGATGTTTTTTTCTCTCTAGATTTCTTGAGTTCGTGTTTCTCGTTGTTCTATCTGCTTTTTTTATTTAAGGTCGTCTTTCATTCTCTACGCCTTCACTGGCTGTGGAGAAGAAAAGGCAAGGAAGGAAAGGCTGGGCAGGGAAGAATCAAGAACATAAAGGCTGGTCGCCAACAGTCTTTCTATGTTTCTTGACTTTTGATGGTCCATCCTCGGAAGTATGAAAAGTTCTCTTTATTTGCGGTTTCCATTTTTGAGTTTGTTTTTGTTCTCTCTCTCTTCCCATTTCTTGTACAACCAGTTCAAGGTCGTTGAGTTTCTTTCTTACTCTCCGTTTTCTGCAGTTCACCAGACCAGCCAGAAAAATACAATACACAACTGTTGCAAATAATCATGTGCTAAATACCATGTGAATAAAGCGATGTGATACATATCGATGGAAAGAATCAGTTAGAGTCATTGAGTATATTGTACCTTTTTGTACTTTTATTTTATGTGAAGCCCATTAAAGAAAGAAGTATCAAACAACAACAAGAGGCATCAAGCACGACGTACATGAAATAATGACGAGACAGAAGAGAAAAGAAGAAGACAGAAAAGAAAACAAATGCAAAGTCCATAAGTGCAACCAGAATGAACAAAAACCTCGAAACAAAACCGTTGGAATCATAAACAAGAAAGAGACATCAACAACATATATCCTCGTCCACTCTCCTTTTCTCCCCCCTTTTACTTCACCTCCTTCTTCACAATGGCCATGGCGCCCGCTGCAAATCCCAGCTTCGCAAACAACGTGTCCATGGCCACCCACCGACGACCACACTTATCCAAGTAGCGCTCGACGACCGTCTTGACGGTACCAAACCGCACGCGGTTGTGCTCCGCCAGAGCCAGAATACGTTCCTGGTCGGGTAGGGGCACAGCCTTGTTGCTGCCGGCCACAGCATTCTTGACATTGTCGCGGGCCTTGTCGACGTCAAACAGGCTGGCAAAGTAGAGCAGCTGGTTGTAAATGTCGCGCTCGCCGACCTCGTAGCGCATGCGGCCGAGGCAGTCGCGGGCCAGGCCCTTGGGACCCAGGCAGCGGGCGCCGTAGACGCTCATCTGGCGGGTGCGGTTGCCGCAGGAGGCATCATCACACACAAGCCAGCCCTCGTAGTAGCGTGTGGTCGCGAGGCGGACGGCGTGCTCCATCTGGGCGACCACCGAGAGAGTGGACAGAGTGGTCTCGCAAGTGCCGCAGGCGATGCCAGTAGGAGTGATCTTGACGGGAGTAGGAGTACCCTCTTCCGGTGCCTCTTTTGATGGTGTTGCCGACAGACCCTCAAACAGACCAGACGTCTTGCACTTGCGGCACCGCAGCTGCAGACGTGCACAGTCGCTGAACCGGATCTCGTCGGGGATCTGTGTCTCGAGCGGGTGGATCTCCAGCTCGTCGACGCCGTTGCCACCGCTGCCGCCACTGCCGGAGCCGGATTGGCCGTTGTTGTTGCCGTAGCGGCGCATGTTCAAGGCCCAGGTTCTCGGCCAGCTGGGCCGTCGACGTGCCCACAATGTTGGCGCACAGACGCTCGACGGGCGGGAAGATCTGCTTGGCAATGTACCATTCGACGTCGGGGGACAAGCCCGAATCTTTTTTGAGCAGGTCGCCTGGACTATAAGCACGCTTGGGCGCTGGTTCTGACGAGGGCGCATTCTCACCCGTCGCGATAATGTAGCTGACGACGTCGCCCTTACGCATCTTCTTGCCGCGGCTGGCCTCGCGCAGAGCCACTTGCACCTGCGGCATGCTGTCGGCGTTGGGGTAGTCCGTGGGATCTTTGCCAAGCTGGGTGAAGATGGTGTACTTGTTGGCGGGCACGCCGTTGGCCGGTGTGTGGTCGCCGCTGCGCATCTTGGCGGCCATCTCGCGCAGGTATTCGTGGACGCGCGTGACAGACACTTCGGTGTCGTTGCCCGACAGGATCTCGTTGAGAATGCGCGTGGACATTTCCTTGGAGAGCGCGCAGTACTCGCGACGACGCATGTCCAGACCCTTGACTTCCATCTTCTCAATGTACTTGCCGCCCGACTCAATCATGTTGATGGCCGCGTACTTCTTCTTGGCCTGCAGCAGGATGCGCCGGAAGATGTTGTCGATATCAATCTCCAGCAGCTTGTACCGGTCGTTGACGGCCTTCTTGAACTCTTGACCGACACGTAGCGCGCTAGCCACGTCGTCCACATTGGCGTTGATCATGACCGAGTCCGTGTCACCGTAGATGACCTGCAGCGACTTGCTCTCGGCCAGGTCCTTGGTGCTGCGCAAAATCTCACGGCCCTTGTAGGTAACGAGCACGGCCAGCGGACGCGCGTAGAAGCGCGACTTGGTGTAGCCTAGACAGCCGTACATGGAGTTGGCCGTCAGCTTGAGCGCCAGCTGCCGGATGTCCCATGTGGCCAGCTGCTCGGGCGTCGCCGTCTTGCTCTTCATGAGGCTCTTGACTTGCCGACGGCGCGACACAAGGCCCGAAATCAATTTCGGCAGGATGCCCTGGTCCTGCTCCTTGGGCACCTCTGGTACAGTCTCTTCCTCGTCCTCCGAAGCCAGGGCAGACCGCTCGACTGTCGTTGAAGCAAATGTTGTACTCCTGGATGATGGACGGGTACAGCGAGTTGAAGTCCATGACAAGCACAAACTTGTCGTACAGACCACGCTCGGGCTCAAACACGAGACCACCCTTGTACTTGTCCTTCTTCTTGCCGCCACCTGCACCCGTCTCGCCAGCGCCCGCCTCGTTGGACGGCTCGTCCTCCTTCGCGACCACGGCCGCGGAAGACCTGCTTGTCAGGGCAAATGTACTTGTTGCGATGAAAACTCGTGCAGCAAAATGTACTCTCGTTGCGCTCGGCGCGCGTACCCGTCAGCGTGCGCGCCCACGAGTTGCCGGCCAAGTTGGTCAGACCTTGGTCAAGGGCAGGATCTGCACACGCAGGGCCAGCGCGGCAATAAAGTACGTGTCGGCCTCAATGTGCGCGACGTAGTCCAGCAGACCATTGGGTGTCTTGGCCCACGTGCTGAGCGCGGCATCGTTGTCAACATCGCGGCGCTGGTTCTCCTCGCCGCCCAGGTACAGGTTGCACATCTCCGTCAGCGTCCACGACTGGCACTTGAGCATCACCGAGCGACCAGCATCGTTGCCCAGATCGCACAACAAGCGGCCCGACAGAATCTGGCGCTCGGCCAAAGACGTTGCCGCCGATTGCGGTTGATGTTTCCGGGCCACTGTTGCCGCCGCAGACGGCCGAGACGCGACCACTGCGGTGTCTTGCGCTGGCGCAGACGGTCAATCAGGACGCTGTAGTCGACACCCTCCAGCTGGTGACCGACAATGACGTCTGGGTCCATGTTGGCCAGCTGGGCAAGGAAGTACGACAGGATTTCGGCCTCCGTGTTGGCCAGCTTGATGGTGCCACGGCCGCGCGACTTGGCCAGCGTGTCGAAACCGACAGGGAACGCGTTTGCCGTGCGGGCGGATGACTGTGAACGTGCGGCAGGGCAGCTTGTCGGCGGGCGTCGGGTCGCTGAGGCCGACGTTTTCGTAGATGCGCGCGCTGATGGCCAGGACTCCTGCTTCTTAGACTGGGCATCGTAGACCATGCGCATGGCCAGACTCATCAGCGTCAGCGGCGGCACCTCAGGCGCTTCGGCCTCGGCCAGCACCGACACCATGTTGGGGTGGGCAACCCCGACCTCGAGCTTGCAGTGGGAGGCATTGTTGATGGACGAGAAGTCGGCGTCCTCAATCTTGAGCCAGCAGGGACCCATGATGTTCTTTCCACAGCACAAACTGTTCGAACAGCGACGTGTTGGCGCCAAAGACGTGCGAGTACGTCTCGCCGCTGTTGTTGGCCTCGCTCAGGGCGCGGTTGGTGTAAGGGTACAGCACCTTGAGGTAGCGGCCCTCTTTAGGGATGCCAGGCAGCTCGAACGCGTACTTGCGCGTGCAGGGCTTGGAGCGGTGCTGCTTGACGCCGAGCTGGCCCATGAGCGTATCGACTTCCGAGTAGACGTCGCCCATGTTGACGGTTTCGTCGGTCTGGACGCCATTGACGAAGCGGGTCTCGCGCGGCAAGAAGAACAACTTGCGCTCGACATTGTCAACCTTGATGAAGCAGCTGACGTGCTTCTTGGTCTTCTTGTTGAACACCTTGCCAAAGAGGCACAGGCTGTTGGCAACCTCGGTTGAAGTCGGTCCAGAAGAACTGGCAGGCTGCCGTCCTCCTCGACGGCATCCTGGTAGTTGATCTTGCCGCCGCTGTGAATGACGGCGTCGGCCTGTTGTGGGCTGCTCATGACGTTAAGTTTCTGGTTGAGGTTGGTCCACGCCGTCGGGTCCAGGGCAGCCGCTGTCTCTTGTGACCGTGGTGCTGGCGAGGAGTTGGCTGGCGATGGGTAGGGTGCGGGTGTCTTCAGGATCTTCTTGACGGGCCGCGCTGCTGCCAGGTTCACGCTGGCAGTGTTGACAGCACCAGCATGGGCCACCTCCATCATGGCATCGTCCTCCTCCTCATCATCGTCGTCTTTGGACTTGGTGTCCTTCTTGTCGTTTGTTGTTGCTGGTGGAAGAGTCTTGATCAAGAGGAGCTGCTGCAGGCTGTACTTTGCGGCTGGCCACGCGGACAGTCGGTGAGGACGGCATGGGGTCGCTCATAGGGATATCATCGCTTGGCGGCACGACATCGCTGTGGATAATGGTGCGAGGCCGTCGTCTTCGTTGTCGTCGTGACGGCTCACTGGAACGGGTAGGGTGTCGGCGATGCGGACACGCTTGGGCTGCCTTGCCACGTCGGCCATAGGCAGGTGCTGGTCGCTTACCCGCTTCTTGGGCATGCGTGGCAGGGCAGGCGAGATGTTGGCGTGCACCTCGCCAAGAAGGTTGGACATGAACTCGTCATCGTCCTCCGTTTTTGTATCTGAAGAAAGTGGGGTGTTAGATTGTCATCTTCTCGACGTTGATTTCAGCTTGTCACAAAAATGTGGCCTCACCTTTGATTTTGGCTGCGCCTTGGTGGCTCCCTTGGTAAAGTACTCGGCAATATTACGGTCTTTAGCATCGCGCTCGGCCTGGTCTTCCTCGCGGGCCTTCTTGCTGCCCTTTGGCCGGCCGACACGACCACCACTGACACCATCGTCTTCACTGTCGCTCTCATAGACGTGGGTGCGGTCCCACTCTTCACGGCCGTCGTCGGCCGTAGCCCTCGCCATTGTCGTCGACGACAAAGTCGTCCTGGTTCAGGCGCTCGCGGACAATGTTCTTGTACTGGTTCTCGTCAACCTCTTCGTAGAGGGCGTTATCATCATTGACTTCGAACGTGTTGAATGCCGTCTTGCCCCGACTGGCGGAGGGCCGCAGGCCGTCGAACTTGGAGCGGCGCTCCCTGGCCTTGGACATGGTGGGCGAGAGGCGAGGAGGCGTGGGAGCCGGTGGTAGAGTGTCGGTGATGTATTTCGTATACTCTCAGAGGGTGAAAAGAGAAAACTCGAAAATGAAAATGAAAATGAGGTTATAAAATCAAAAGTGGTGATGTCAACGAACGACGATGATGGGGCTGTATGCCAATGAACGGACAGACAAAAGAAGAGAGAAAGAAAGTGAGAGAAAATCAAAACAGAATGGAAGCAAGTGTCTTGTCTTGTTGGCAACCACCTCGTCATGGATTGGTGTTCAGAGGCAAGGCAAAAGCAACAGGTCAAGGCAAAGAAAGGTGAATGGGGGGCGTTTTTTGGTTGTTTGTGGCCATGGGGTAAATTGGAAAGTGGTCATCCCAAATGCCTCCCACCACAGAACAGGAAGGGACGACTGCACGACGACGCGCTATAACGCGTTCATTGAATCGATTCTGCAGGGGCCATTTAACGCGCTTTTGGGACGCGCGAGTGGGTCGCACCTGCAGAAAACGCGCTGTTTCCGCTCCGTTAATTTTTTGTAGTAGCACTGTATTTTGCACAGTACGGGCTATCAGTGGAGCTCTAATTTTTTGGAGGCTTATCGGCGATAAGACCACTTGCCACAACGGGCAGCAGAAAAAGCTTCACTCTAAATTGCGTCCGGGACTTCACATGTTGACTTTTTGCTCAACACAAACGAACATTGCATCCACGTCAGTCCGATCTCTCCCTGCACAAAAACCATCATGTTTATGTGCAGAGCGTGCGCCAAGCGGTGGCGCGGGCCACCGACGGCCCTCTTTGCCGTGCCCGGCGCCGTTAGACAGGCACAATACGGTCCGATCGCATCAGCGTTTTTGTCGTCTTCGCCATCCTCACCGTTTTCGACCACACCTTTAGTCGCAGCAGCAGCTTCAACAAGGAGTAAAATTGATGCCAATCCTCTTCGGTCAAGGCAACAACATGCCGAGCGGAAGTTTGGGACGGCAGAAGCTGCCGAAGAAGAGGATGATCTGATAGACGATCTGCTGGAAGAAGAGGAAGAAGAAGAAGCGTCAGACTATGTCTCGGGGAAGGACAAGAGCTACAAGTCGTCAAGAGAGACAAGAGAGACAACCTCGACGTCTAAATCTACGAATCTGTCCAAGGTGGAGGCCAAGGCGGACGCAGTCCTCCTCCGGAAAGCCCAGCAGCGCCTCCAATACCTCAAAGACCCCTATACGATAGCCGAGGCGACCAACGCCATGCTCAAGAAGAATGAGTACGACGAGGCGCTGACCATGGTGCGCTTGGCCAGCAAGAAAGAGTCCGTTGTCGTCAGCTGGAATCTGCTGATTGGCCACTTAATGGGGCAGGACCGGCTGGGCCCAGGCATCAAGCTGTTCAACGAGATGAAGAAGCGCGGCCAGCTGCCCAATGGCCAGACGTACACGACCATCTTCAACGGCTGTGCGCACTCCCAGCACCCCGAACAGGGCGTCTACCATGCGACGCGGCTGTACCACTCGATGCTCACTAACGAGCGGTTCCCGGCCAACACGATTCACATGAACGCGGTGCTCAATGTGTGCGGCCGCGCGCGGGACATTGAGTCGCTGTTCAGCATTGCGGCGACGGCCGATACCAAGACGCGTGTGCCGGACTGTGTGACGTACGGCACGATCCTCAACGGTCTGCGGTATTCGACGGCACAGCCGCACCACCGACCGAACCATGGCAGTAGTGGCAGTGGTGGCAACAAAGACGAAGAAGGTGCCGACGAGGTGTTTGTTGATAAAGAGCTCGTCAAAACGTCGGTGGCGCGGGCGCGGGCCTTGTGGAGTGAGGTGGTGAAGAACTGGCACAGCGGCATCCTGATGATTGACGAGAAGCTCGTGGGCGCCATGGGCCGCATGCTGCTGATGGGCAACGCAAATGACAACGACGACATCCTGTCGCTGGTGGAGCAGACGACCGGTATTCAGCGGCTTGACCGGACGCCGCCTGCCCAGGTTGCCGCACCAAAGAAGGCCAAGACGGAGGGGGCCGAGTCAAAAGAGGAGCTGAAAGACGAAGCAACACCGGGTGAAACGTCCACAAAGAGCACAGCCGTAGAGGCACCGCCACCGCGGCCACTCCAGACACAGTTCACCAACGGCAACAAGAAGGTCGGCTTTGTGGCTCCCACCAACAACATACTGTCGCTCGTCATGTCGTCCCTCGGCACGACCAAGAAGACGTCGTTGGCGATTCCCTACTGGGAGATGCTGACAGGCCCCCAGTACGGCGTGAAGCCCGACTCGGAGAACTACTACCGCCTGCTCAAGACGCTACGCGCGGCCGTGCCAGTAAGAAGACGGCAGAGATTCTCGAGGAGATGCCGCGCAAGTTCTTAGAGCCCAAAACGTTCCAGCTGGCCATGGCCACGTGCGCCTCGGACAATCTGAATGACAACGTCTTCCAGTCCGCCGGTAAAGTCCTGGACGTCATGGTGCGCACGCTCAACGAGCCTGACCCCTACACCATGCGCATGTACCTACAGACGACTATGACCAACAACCGCCGCTTCCGCCAAGAGACGGACCCCATCAAGCGCGATGCCGCCAAGATGGCCTTTGGCAGCCAGGTGGTGCGCGCGCTCAAACGGCTCTGGGACCCCTTACGCCGTGCAGGCAATGTGCTCTCGTACCCAGCAAAGCCCTTTTCGTCGCCCGAAGAGCAGCACAAGTCGACGTACAATGCACGCCGCGAGCTGATGGCGCTGGCGCGGGCAATGGTGTCGGCCGCCGACATGGTCGTCACGGAGCAGATGGCCGACGCTGCAACAATCAAGGACTTGGCCATCAGCCGCAATCTGCTGAACCGGCAGGTTACTCGCTTCTACGAGCGGCGCGAAGAGTATGAGCCGAACCTGAAGAAGAGCAAGCGGGGAGGTTCGAGAAACGAAAAGGGCCGGAGATGGGACGAGAAAAAGGGAGGGCCGAGAGGGGAGAAGAGAGGAGAGAGAAACGAGGACAGCATTGATGATGCCTTCTCACGGCAGTTTAGGGAATAATGGCTGTATATTGGCTGTACATATATAAAAGGGTGTTCATGTTTGCACGTTTCTCACTTTTACTCTGCATTTTCTTTTCTCACATCTCATTGTTTTCATAGCTGTAGACCAGCCAGATTAGACTATACCCGTTTTCATATATAAAATAATCATGTTGGATGCGTCTTGAAGAAGGGTTGATAAAGGTCTGAGTCGTTGCTGAGCTATCATTAATTTTTATAGGTCTTTTGTTCGGAGTACTCTGTACGCAATATGAGCCGGACGAGGTTGAGGCCTTTCCGTTTGTAAGATATTGTGTAAGACACCCGACACTTAAGTGCGTGATTAGGCGCTGAAGGGCCCAGGCGGCGTCCCAAAGTCCTGCAGGTGCCCCTGGCCTACGGCCTCAGCCGCCCTACCCAAGTCTACCAAGCCTACCCAAGCCCTGGCACAGTGCCTTCTAGCGCGGGTCGACACGTCGCTGTGCGTCGCGCGCCCCGGTTTTTTTCGCACGTTCGTTCTTTCCCTCTCTGTTTCTCTCGTTTCTCCCATTTATCTCAACTCCAGGACTATCTCCAACTTTCTTTCTCACTTGTCCATCACTCCCAACAACCACCGTCCCATCTCGACGCCCTGCGACTGCGCTCGCCCGTCCGTTCTTTCTGCTTAACACCAAAGTCGCGACAAAGAAGAAACAGGCTGCTGCCATCGTTACCTTTGACGCCCGATTCTCGATACCCGACAGACGACAAGTCACAATCTTCGATCCTCCAAACGACCTTCCATCACCGTCACATCACACATCCCAGCCGTCACGATGTCGAAAGTCGCAGCCGAGTTTGAGAAGCTGATCAACACTGGTACAGCTCGACCTAAATAACACATTATCATCCTCCCCCGACATCATCTAACAGTTAACCTCCCTCAGATCGCTCTCGCAAGAAGAACACGGCTCTCGCTGCCAAGATCTTTGGCAAGGACCGTCGGGCCAGTGCCCCGATCAAGGCTGCCGGTGGCCCGGCCGTTCGTGCTGGTGTTCAGAAGGTGAGTTCTCTCCTTCTCCCCCTTCTGTCTCTTCGCCACTAACATCTCCAGCGCGTCTCCTCGACTTCTGTCCCGCGCGCAGGCAACATCAACACAGAATGGACTCACGACCTGCACGACGGCGGCAACAACAGCAACGGCAACGGCCGCAAAAACAACACAAACAATACACCCAAGAATGGCGCTGCCGGCTCCCTCGCCAGCCGTGTCTCACGGCCAGGTGACGCACCAAAGGGCGGCGCCAAGGGCAACACCAAGGCCAAGCAGAGCGGCAGCGGCCGTGGCAACGGTGCCGCCAACCAGCCCAAGTCTGCAGCAGTAACACTCGCCTCCTCCTCCTCCCGCAGTCGCCAACAACGCCGCTCAGCGCAGGTCGCCAACGCCCTGTCCCGCACCGCCGAGCTGCAGCACCAGTCGTCGACCCACAGCAACACCAGCAATGCTTCGATCTCGATCCGCGGCATCGCGGCCGCCGTCAACGAGCCCCTCGTCGTTATGGCCCAAAACTTTGCGCCCGGCACCACGGCAGCCGACATTGAGAGCGCCATGACGCCTGTTGGCGTCTTGTCAGCAGCTGCCGCATTTTGAAGACAACACCCCTCGTCATTGCCGAGATTGTCTTTGAGAGCCGCGAGGGCGCCGAGCGCGTCATCGACACGTTCAACAACCAGACGGCCGACGGCCGCATCCTGCACGTCTACCCCAAGGCCATTGGTGGCGGCAACAACAACGTGCTGACACCACACAACAACAACACACCCACGTCAGCACCATCTCTGCCGCGCAATAAGAGCAACGGGCAGCTTGTGATGGCTCGCTGGGTTTTGACGACCCAATGGACACGGACGGTTTCGACTCGTACCGTAACGGCCGCAATGGCGGCAACAACAACAACAGCAACAACGGTAACCTGAACGGCCGGTTGTACAGCGACGACCTCGTCGGCTCGCGGCCGCCAACTGGTCCCAGCCAGCAGACGGCTCGTCGTGGCCGTGGCCGTGGTGGACGGCGGTAGACAGTCAACAGCTGGTCACGGTCGACTGTGTCACTACTTGCGAACCTTATCTGATTTCCAAAGTCTCTCATTTACGTGATTTCCTACTTCTTTAATTTGTGTTACTTTTACTCTCTTTTTTATCTTTTCTTATTTTCTTCTGTTATTTGATTGCGGATATCTATGGGCAAAAGGGCAAAGTGAAGGATGATGGGCAAGCGGAATATACGACACGAAAAACACCAAACAGAATTTCGAAAATAGAACAGCGTAGCTAAATACCAATGAATGATTCAAATGCAATGGAGAGATATATTCCAAGTTGACTTGTGAATGCCTGTAGCTAATGTTTTAGCCGTTGAACATAACTACTTTTAATAGGGACCATCGCTGCCAAAAAGGCCCGCCAGCCTTGTACGCCAGCACGTGTCCATTACATAATCCGCCGCGGCTTTAGCGGCAGGATCCATGCACACTGGCACACTGGCACAATCGCACCTTCCTCACATTGTCATTGACTTGGCCTTGCCTATCTTGCAGTCTTACTTCTCACCTCCTTCCACGTGCCCAACTGAACCACAAACATCCATCCT
This sequence comes from Sporothrix variecibatus, assembly GCA_016097105.2. Classification (NCBI taxonomy): domain Eukaryota; kingdom Fungi; phylum Ascomycota; class Sordariomycetes; order Ophiostomatales; family Ophiostomataceae; genus Sporothrix; species Sporothrix variecibatus. The sequence continues at coordinate 2,281,465 of JADMNI010000002.1, read as the reverse complement.
CAGCAACGGGAAACGAAGCATCGCTGCTCTTTATTTTCTCTGTCCTGGTCGTCCAGCTATCTTTTCGACGAATTCCTCACTCGCCGACATAACCTTACTAGACGAAACTCTGCCCAACGCCGAATCCCGTGCGCAAGCTTCCGCCACTTGTTTCCCGAACAAACCCCCTCTTTGCGATTCGATTTCTATCGCAACTTTTGTCCCGACAACCTCCACGATATACCGAAGAATCCGCCTTCTTTACCCTCACGATTAGGGGACGACGAATATTTAACGAAAAGACCGACCTCGCACATACTACACCGTATCGCATCACAACCCACCTACACTACAAACCACACCCTCTACCATGGCAAACGACGAGATCAACGTCCCGTCGCTCGTCCTCATCTTGGTCGTCTCGGGCTTTATTATCCGCCACTTCTTCTTCCGTGGATCATCACCCTCGAGTGGCGCACGTGGCTCCTCCGAAGCCGGCGCACGGGGGACAGCTGCCGGTGCAGGCGAGACACGAGACCAACGGCGTGCTGAAGCACAGGACCGCCGCATAGAGGCGGCCGTCGAGCACATCCAGCAGATTTTCCCCTATGCCGACCGCCGCGAGATCTGGTGGGACCTGCGCCGCAACGGCGTCAATGTGGCCAACACCACCGAGCGCATCCTCTCGGGGAGACTGGATACGGTGAGTTCCCCACCCTTCACAGTGGCAGGTTGAATAAGAGAAGACTCGCTCAAGAATACTAACCATAACTGCAGCCCCCCGTTACGTTCCAGCCTCCTGCACCTCCGGCCCGCCCGAGCGCCAGCGGCGCCCGTAGTGGCAGCGCCGCTGGTGGTGGCACAGGCTCTGCCACCAAGTCGAGCCAGCCCAGTCTGATCCAGCGCTACAACCTCGAAAGTAAGGTGGCCGAGGGGTCGGCATCTGGAGCCGACTCGCCGGCACCCTCGACACCCTCCCCCTCGCCCTCCACCGGCAGCGGCAAGACCAAGAACTGGAGCAGCAACCGCGACGAACGACAAAACCTGCTCAAGAAAGCGCCGCGACGACATGATTCTCGAGGCACGGCGGAAGATGGAGGCCAAGCTGGCGGCCGAGAAGGAAAAGGCTGCCGCGGCGGCCGCAGCGACAAGTTCATGATCAGACAAGCAGTTGCAAGGGAGGAAGCAGGCATAGAGTAAGAATGGAATACCCGAAGTAATGTTAGAGTGTTGGAAGGGACGCGCAAGTTGGTGAAAGGTGGGCCGAGAGAGAAAGAAAGTAGAAGTACCCTTCTCTGTGTTTTGGATTATTCACGGTTTTCAAGGTATGCATATTGTATCAGCTGTATTTTTCAAGTCTTTTTACGTCTTCATCTTTTTTTTTTGGTCTTTTTATCCTTCAGATTGCATCTTTGGGAGCACAGCTTGGGAGGCCGTTTGTGTATATCCGAGAGGTCTTTATTATTGCAGCATGTGCTTCTGATTCTCAATTTCTGTACAGTATGTGATGTATACTGTAATGCGCCATACATATTAACCACATTGTACATGGCTACTGCCTTAAAAGACAATTATGCTGCTTGATACATCTTTGTGTTGTATTTCGTCTGGTAACGAGACCACCCCTTTTTATGTCCAAAGATATTATGAAACTGTGCAATATCAATCACGCCGTAAAACGCCATGTCCCCTCCAAATCACAAAACCATTAGAAGAAAACCCAGTCTACTCCTCCATAGCATCTCCGGCAGAGATGCCTGCAGGAAGACGTCCCTCCTGCAGCTCTTTCTCCAGACGTGCAATCTCGTCGAGGCTCGTGGCTGTGCGGATGCGCTCTTGCAGACGCTTCTTCTCGGCGTCCGACAGCTTGATCCGCGACAGCTTGGACGGTGCAGCGTCAGAAGCGCCGCTGGCCGCACCCCGGTTGAGGCCCGACACCACGTCGAACTTCTTGGACTTGACGCCCATGATCTGGTCTGTCAGTAAGTAGAATTAAATAGAAAAAGAGCGACAGAGCACAACTGACCTTCCTCGCCAAGTCGGTCGGCAAGATGTGTGTTCCAAACAGCTCCTCGGCCTTGCTCCGCTCGGCGTCCTTGACCTTTTGGAAGTCCAGGAACCGCACCGTCGGGCACCGCCAAATCACCCAGTACCGGTACTTTTCGCGCTTCGTGACGGGGTTGTCGAGCAGCACGAGATGTGTGAGGCGTCCGAGGCGGGCCAAGGGGTCGAGGTCGGATAGCTCGGCGAGCTGGTTGGAGGCGAGGGCCAGACAGGTTAGGTTGGGCACGGCATTCGCGAGGTCGGGCTGGATGGCGGCGATGCGGTTGCGCGCCAACAGCAGTGTGCGGAGGCGGGGTGTCAGCGGGAAGTTGCCGAGCACCTGGATGTCGTTGTCGGTCAAGTCAATGGCGTCTTGGGGCTACACAGCGTTAACGAAGGAGATGATAAGAGCACGGGAGGAGGGGGGGGACTCACGCCTGCGGCACCAAGATTCTCAATGGCGACAATTCTGTTTCCTGTGGGGCCGAAAAAAATATAGAAAAAAATCGCTATCAACTCTGCTCTTTTGAAACTTGGAAAAAGTGTAGCAAAACAAGGGAGACGAAAGAGAAGACCAGGCACGAATGTGCAGGGCCATTCTTTGCATCCTCTTTTCAGTCATTGCGCGCCCAGGGAAACCCACCTCGTAAGTCGAGCTCGCGCTCCTTGAGCGGGTTCAGGTACGACAGCGATCCATTGATCAAGTCTGCCGTCAACCGCATGGCGAATCGTGTGTCGTGCCGGCGTCGGCGCGTGTGCTGGGGTTGTGGAAAGTCTCTCGAGAAAGGTCGCGCGCCGTTTGTCGCGGTCGTCGAGATCGAGGAAATGCAAGAAAATGCGAGGCTCTAGGCAGCTGTACGCATAAATCCGATTGACGAGAGGTAGTAGTCGACTGTCGTGCTCATTAAATATCAGCGTAATGGGTATCAGGGTCGCTGGGTATGCAGGTGTCGTCGAATGGTGCGTTGTCGTGTGCGGTTGTCGGTTTCGCTGCCTCGAGATGTAGTTCCAACTTTCTATGGGGCGGCACTGGGAACTGGATTTTCCCACCTAAACAGCAGGCGCGATAACGCTTTGCGATTAGCCCATATTCGCACTGTACAAACACAGTACGTGGTAGGACGCAAATGCAAGCTATAAATCCAGCATAATGTCACAGTATCATAAATTATAGACACTGTACATTATATAGACGATCCTCACAGCAAAAAACGCAACACAAAGACAAGACAAGGACAAGGAGCATAACACAATCCAAAATCAAAGAGTAAAGTAATTGTATTTCCCAGTATCCCGGTATCATTAAAAACAGTCCCAAAAACGTATCCCATGCAGAAAAATAATAAAAGATGTCAAAAAATGCACACATAAGCCATAGATCTCGTCAACATGTTTTGTCCGTTTCCAAGTCAACAAACCACCAAAGTCTTTCAAAAATACCAAACTCACTGCGCACTCTTAATAAAATCAGAGCCGTCTTCAAACTCAAAGTTCATGTCCTGGAACAGGTTGTCCATGTCCTCTTGCGTCACCGAATCTAAATTCAGGTCGACGTTCATGTTCATCCCACTCACCCCAGTCATGTCCAGCTGCATGTTGTTGACATGCTGCAAGTTGTTGTTGATAATGTTCGTATCGGTCTTGATGCTGTTGTCATTGCTCAGAGTCACTGTGTTGATGTCGCCAATGTTCATGTCAAACACCTCGGGCATCGTCGGCAGCTGGGCGGCCACGGCCTGCTGCGTCTGGTCGACCGTCAACATGCCCCGAACCATGTCTTTGAACTTGCTCAGCAGTTCCTTGTCGTCAGCCGGAGTGCCGTGCTGAGCAGTGCAGCCAGAATTTCGCACGCCTTGGTACGCAGGGCGTTGTCGTCAGGGAACGACTGGCCGTTCTGAACCACGGTCGTACGCACGTATTCAGTCAGGCCGTTCTCCAGCTCACGTGAACAGAAGACCGTCGCGGGCTTAGCGTAACGTGTAGTGAAGGACTGCAGGTACTTGTTGGCCGTCTCAGGTGCGAGCTCAAACTCAATACCATGCATCGTCGGCGGGTTCTGCAGCTGCATCGTCGAAGACGGGCTGGATCCGCTGCCAGCATCACCAGCCTCTTCATCCGACGATGGGAACGGCGCCAGCGGCGTCTTGGGGAAACAGTACGGCGGTGCGAAACCTGTGCCGCCCTGGGACACATTCCAAGCCGTGTTCTCCATTGGCAGACCAGGACCATCCTCGGACGGCAAGATGCCAACATCGCGCTTGAATCGCATCAGCCACTCCGCATTATCAGCAGCCGTCTGGTTCCACGGGTCGTCACTAAAAGCAGTTAGTAATTGTACAGAAGAGCAGATGAGGAAAAGACAAATAGAAGGCAGAAGAAAGCTTACTCGTCGTAGAGAATCCACCGCGCCTGGTGCTGCAGCTCCTCGTCGGTAGGCACATGGCAGTTGGGGTTGTTGGGCGACATCACCATGCTGGCAAAGCGCGTCAGCTCGCGCGCCAGACGACGGTAGCAGTTGGTGTCGTTGAGGAAGAAGGGCGACGGAACAAGCAGGTTCGGACTGTGCGTTGGGCGGTTGCCGTGGCTGCTGCTGTGAACACTGCCACTACTGCTGCTCGACAAAGTAGAGCGGCGGAGAGTTGTCGTGGGGAACGCCTTAACAATGTGACGGTTCTTGAACGCCTCAAGCCACTGCGGGTCGTCGGCAGCCGTCTGATTCCAGCCGTCATCGAGCTCGTAGATTATCAGACGCGCCTGCCGCTGCAGGGTCGCATCATCGGGAGTAGGTTCGCCCGCCTCGCGCCGCAGCCGCACATAGTCAGCCAACTCAGCCTCTAGGCGAGTGTAGTTGTGGATGGTGGCATCAATGTTGTTGGGGTCGTCAACAGGTCGGCGAGCCTCGTCGGCAATGGCGTCAGACCGGGGCAGATGAGCCCGCTTGCGGAAGGCTGCGAGCCACCCGGTGGAGCCCTTGATCAGCCGCAGCCAGAACTCGGCAATCTTCTTTTCCGTCGTGATACGCGTGCTGATGGACTCCCCGGGACCCTCAATCAGCTGGATCTCCATCTTTCGGATGAGATCGCACGCCATCATCTGCAGCTCCGAGTCCATAGGGGTTAACCCGAGCTGGGATCGGTCTCGGACAAACTCGTGGAGAGCAGTCTCGAGCGGGCACAGGTCAAATACAGACTCCTGGCCGTTGATGCGCATGGCCGCCATGCGGCTCTCGGCCTGGGTCCGAATTGGACTCATGCGTGCCTGCTGTGCGCACTTGTCGTCATACATGACGAGATCACGCAACCAGGACGGGTTGTTGCGGCTTGAGCTTATACTGATTTCGGCAGCGTATACAATACGACACGCCTCCACCCGCATTTCCTGGTCTGTGACCGCGTTAAGCTTGTCTTGCTGGTGCTGGATCCAGTAGGAGAGCTCGCCGCGGAACAGCTCGTACGCGTTCCTGGGGCTGCCAGGCGACTGCGATGTCGCGCTGAACGGCAGCGGCGAGTTGCGCTCGTCGTGAATGAGGTACGGGGGAATAGAGTTCTCGACCATCTCCAATACAGGCTTGTCGAAACCCCAGTCACCTTTCCAGTCCGCCATCGTGCGACCAGTCTTAAAGTGCTCCGCCAGATGGTCAACTCGGAACGTCCACGTGTCCATGACAATGCCACAGAAACCGCATCGCGACCGGATCTCGGGGGTCGCCACCTTCCACTGGTCCATGGACCAGCTCATAAACTTGACGCTGTGGACAAGCTTCAGATGCTGCCGCAAGTGGTCCTTCCGGTAGAAAGTCCGGTCGCCCAGCGCACGCTCCTGGCAAGCAGCAAAGTTGTGCGACTCAATGTGCTCTGCGTTGGGCTCGACCTCACCACAGAATACGCAGCATACTTGCTTAGTCTCTGGGTTGATAGCAGTCGCACCCTGCGGTGTGCACACCCACCGCTCCAGCGACAGATGCAGCGACTTCTCGTGTCTCTGCCAGTCGTGTTTGGTCTTGAACGTTTCGGTACAGAACGTACATTGGTAGGTTTTGAGCGGTGCAATGAGTGGTGTGGGCCCGCTGCGGGTGGCTTCGGCAAGCTTCGCCGCCTGCCGGCTGAGTTTCTTCTCCATCTTCTTGTCTTCGCGGTCGCCAACACTGGAGCTACCGACACCGTGAGCAGGCGCCGAGCGCCGCCTCCGCCGCCGCCGGCCGCGGCCCAGAGAGCTGAATGTGGAGCCAAACGAGTTGCGCGAGGCATGCGAGAAGGCAGAGGCAAACGAGCCAGTACCACTGGACTGCGACGTGCCCAAACTGCTCGCAGACGAGCCGTTGAACAGAGAGCGGCCCGAGCCGTCATCGGTAAAGTTGAGACTGAGCGGGCTGTTAAGACCGGATGAAATAGCCGACGCCGAGGAGGTAATGGCGCGGGCAATATCGGTGACGGACGCCGGTTCGTTCTCGGGCGGTGAGTTCGCCCAACGCTGCAGCGGAATGTTCTCAAACGTCTGTGGCCGACGATCAAACGGCGAAGGTGTACCGCTCCGGCGCGGCTGTGGAATATCAATGGCACCAACAGTGTTGGGACCGGTGTAGGTGTTGCGCACGTGTGGCGACGTCGATCGGGTGGTCGGGATCTTGCCCCGACGGCGGGCATTGGCCAGCCAGTTGGAGATCTGGGTTTTGTTGAGGCCTGTCAGGCGCTGCAGTGACTCCTTCTCCTCTTCAGTCGGGTACGGGTGCCGGCTGTGGGTCGACACCCAGTTCTTGAGAATCCGTACAGACTCCCGAGAGAAGCGAGCACCAAGCTTGGGTTGTGTTGCCGAGAAACCACCCTTCGGGCTGCTGGGAGCAGCAAGTTCAGGCACCTCGTCCGTAGGAGGAGCCATTGGACCCTTGGGCGAGAGCCGTGCGACGGCATCCATGTCTTCGTCGTGTCGAATGGGGTCGGGGTGGGCACCCATCGTGGGCCAAGGGTTGGAAGGGAAAGAGACATCAGTGGGCACGGGACCACCACATGCAAGACCGAAGCTGCACTCGCACCGCAAAGCAACACAGCTCGTGCAGTAACCTTTGTAGCTACCTTCCTGGATCGTTTTGCACTGGTAACCACCCAGCTGGCAGTGGGCACATGGCTCGTCAGGAACACCGTACAGGCCAGCAGGAAACAGGTCATTCGCCTCGTCAATAGGCATGGCAGAAGCCGTCGAGTTCAAGAGAGCCTCAACAGCAACATCCGTCTCCGTGATAGGGGCCGTGGCATTGACGTCGTGGCCACCAAGACCGAGACCAGCAAGCATGTTGTTGCTCTGCTCGTAGTGTTCGAGGGCCCAGAAAGAGAAGTCGTCGGCGTCTGGGTTTTCAAACAGAAGAGCCGCCTCTCTGTCGTTCATCTGCTGAAGTTGAGGCGAGACCAGCAGATGATGGGCATCCAGGGCCTGATCAGGGAAGATAGGCTCGACATCCGTGGGCAGGCAGACCACATCGTGGCCGTCCACCATGCGCTCGGCAGCGCCTGCAGACGCATCCCAGTTGACAAAGTCGTCCATGCCGCCGTCTGTAGAGCCTTCGTACTCTTCGGGGATCACGGGCATGCTGTTGCCACAGGGCGCGAGGGTTCAAGGGTGAGACGAAGAGGGCGCAAAACAGACGCAGACGCTAGCTAAGAAATGACAAGAGGCAAAGGGCGTATGACAAGCCCTGAGGGGGGATGTGTCAAATGAGTAAGAAGTGAGGTAAAAGCCAGGCCCAAGTGGCTCTGGGCGGGACAGAATAGATAGGAATAAGGTTTTGGCGACGTTCGGTTGTCCGAAGTGCGACGCCCTTTGGCAAGAGCGAGTGACGTTGGCTGGGGCCACGAAACAAGAGCAATAAGGGAAGTCGTGAATGAGGCAATCGTCCCTTCCTGATTGGGATATATAGGGATGTTCCCACTCCTGCCTTTTTCAACCTGGACTTTTAAATCCAGGCCGAAACAAACAAAAGCAGTAAATACACACGACGCAATAAACGACGATGGGATGGGGGATGAGGAAACAAAGAAAATTGAAAAGAAAAGAAAGATACAAGATGAGAAACGGATTGAATTGCGAGAGAGGAAGTAGTGAGATGTGCAGAGAAGAAGAAAAAAGAAACCGACTGCCAATAGCAAAAGATATGCCCTGCAAGGCAGGAACTACACAGAACAGAAACAACATGCACATACAATGAGAAGGAACCGTCGAAGACGACAGAAGCATGCACGGCGAAGCCGTGGTGAGGAGGTAAGAGCGGCTGTTGTTCTTGCCTTGCCTGGGTGGAAAAACTAGTCCCTGTCGAGCGCTGTTTCCCTCTCTAGCGGCCAGACCAGTACGAGGTAAGAAGGAGGAAGAAGAAAGCGAAAGGAGCAGTCTTGTCAAAGGTGGGGCTACCGTCTGCGAGGTTGTCAACGAAAGGGCGTGGCGACCCACCCCTGCACCGACATTTTGCGTGTAGAAGGACAATGGAACACGCCAAGTGCCCCCCCCATCTTCGACATGGTCTCCGCAAGCCGGCCGCATGTGCGGATAGATTCGCCGCAAACTGTGCCCACTTGGCAAGGCTCTCTGCCGGTTTTCGACAGTGTGAACAGTACGACAAACCAACCAACCAGGAAGGAGCAACCCAGACTTGGAGAAGGATTGCACCGACTCGAGTAGCGTTGTTCTTTCTGCAGCAGGAGCGATCTGGTTGTTTGTCCAAAGTCTATTTTTCTATTCCGTGGAGGGAAGGCGCGGTTCAGCGCCGGAGATTTGCCAGAAGGCGCACACGATGGGTCGGACAAACAGGACGTCAACTCCTTCCTAGTCCCGGTTTTGGCGCATGTCGCCTGCCCTGGCACGCCCTTGGTCGCCCCTTCCTATCTCATCAGCGGTACGAAATGCCTCCAAAGGCAACTGTCGTGCGTCGACGCTACAGGGAAAATAGATATACATGTCACACTATTCACGATGGTCGTGCCTTCCTCGCGCGTTCGTCGTGTGTCGTACAATAAAAGAATGCATCTGCCAGCCTTTCCAAAAAAGATCTGATCATCCCGCCCCCTCTTCACGCCCTCCCTCACTCCATCAAAGACAGCCCACCGAGCCCACGACGTCTGCACGAATAAGCGCCACCAGCTCTGTCGGCTGTGATCCCTGAACCCTTTGTCAAGCACTGCTCTGCACGGAGCATTCCCTCCCCTCTCTCGACCACACGCATAGGGCTACACATTTGATGCATTGATGCAGCAGTCCTCACTCAGCAAAAGAGGTCGAGAGGCAGGTTAAGGAGGCAGCAAGATGTCGGCCTGGAAATGGGCCGTCTGACAGGGCCTGATGCAGGACTTGAACGGACTTTGGCACCATGCCAATTTGCCTGTCTCTCTTTGACTCTCACAGCCTTTGTTCGGGGCAGGGGATTGGGTGACATATTTTTTTCCGCTCTATCACAATCGATGACAACCCGGTCAACTCCCCGCAAATCCCACTCTCAAAATATCAGGGCATTGCAACAGACGAACGGAATGGCTTATGATTGCTTATTGTGTACGGAAATAATAAAAACAACGACAGCCTATTGAGCATCGAACATACCGCCTGCACCAGACCGAGGGTTTTGAACGGCCCCAGCAGAAGAGGCTTCCCAATTCATCATCCATCGTCAAAGCTAATCCTCAGCTGGAGGAGCCACTGGTGGTCCACAACGGCCCTCGGTCACCTTTAATGTGGGCGGTCCGAAGCCGCAGGTGCGCCTTGATCTAATGCACACCACTTCTAAACGCCCATTCTCGTACCAATTTGGATATGAACACCGCAACGTCGTACGGACTTACGAAGTTTGAAGAGCCGGAACAGACGTCCATGTAGGCTAACGAGACGTGCGTCGCAGCCGGGTGGCTCCTCGTGCACGGCTCGCGGCCTGCCAAACCCCGAGTCAACGACGTATTATTACTCCAGGTCCTCTTTGCAAGTGCAAATGGCGGTCTGGGCCAGAAAGTAGTCAGACGTTGTCTTCTCTGCCAATGTTTGTCAACCAGAGTTAATGACCACACCTTTGCCCGTCTCCCCGCACGATATCCTACTTTGGCCAGAAAAGGAAACCAACCTGCGAGGCGTGCGAGCCTTGTGTTCAGAACCGCGCTATTCGCTTCCGCCCTGGCTCGATACATAACTGTGTACAAATAAAAAAGGGTAAAGATAATATTACGACAAGATGGCTGCGGCCTGCCGCCGCACGCGAAGGTAGAACCGGTAACAACTCTTTATGTTTTGAGTAGCGAATATTCTTCCGAAGATTGCACACCAGCCATCAGCCACACATGTCGACGAACATCACAGATCAACACATCACACAAGCCGACACAACCCGCTCCGATCGGACAAAGAACGTCAGGCATAACTCTTGCTCTCGAAGTCGAAGCAAGGAAACAAAAGACAGAGGACTCAGACATACTTTTTTTAGGAGATTTGGGGGTATATTGACAACAAGCTAATAAGGCAGAAGGCTTAATAGTCTGAGATTTCTCGGGATGCAGAACGTGTATGCTCCAAAAAGCTGGAAGAGAAAATGCGGGGAGAAAGAGGACAACAAAACAAATTGGGACAGTCGAGTCCCGTGAGAACACAGCACAATGCTGTGTGAATTAATTAGCTTGAAGAGAAGTGAGAGAAAGAAAGGCAAGCCAAGTGGGTGTCTGTCAGTTGAAGATCGCAGTTTAAACAACACAAGTGTGAGCCAGCTCATCACGACAGGATTGCCGCATGGACCTCGGTGCTGATGCTAGGTGTTGGCAGGGTGCTTGCGTTCTGTGGCGTCGGCTTGAGGTAGCAGTTGCCCGGAGCCTTGCCAGAAAGTGGCGTTCTTTTTATTGGTCCAGAGCGGGATGAAGCTGACACCGCCGCAGGTGGTGTTGGAGTTGGTGACGTTGAAGGTCTTGTGCAGAGCCTTGCTGTACCCCGAGCAGGCGTCCATGCACGTGTTGAAGTCGGCCGTGAAAAGGGACATGAGAGGCGCGCCCTGGGCATCCTTGTTGCAGTGTATCGTGAACGTCTGCTGGCCGAGGACTACAGAAGGTTAGTGGGAAATAAAAAGTGTTCCAGGGGCCTCGATACATACGCTGGAAGGATGTGTACATGGTGCCGGTCACCGTGTCTGGCTGGAGAGAGCAGTTGTTGTCGATGGCCGCAAACGAAGTCGCTGCCGAAGTGGCGGTCGGTTGGGGCGGGTTAGCCTGCAGGCTGGCAAGCGAAGCAAGTGCCTGGTTGGCCCGATGCGCCTCGACACCCGTGCCCGCGGCCAGACCGACGACGGTCGCCGCAAGAATGGCAATCACAATCGACAGTACAAAGACCAGGACGGTGCAGCCGAAGGGGCCCTGACGACCTGACCACTTTCCGCCGCCTCCCTTGTTGGCCGCATCGTTATTGTCGCTCGGTGTGCCGTCGGCCGTGTTGTCTTGGCTGGCCAGCTGGTTGTAATAGTGTGGGTGGTACTGCTGGTTAAACCTCGGGTCAATGCCGGTGCCTCCTACAGAACCAGGACCAGCTCCCGCACCCATGCCCAAGCCTACATTGTTGACACCGACGGCAGATGCGGTGGCTGCCGTGATATAGCCATCTTCGGGCTTGCTGGCCGCGTACGAGGGCGATGGGTAACCACCACCAGCCGAGCCGGGCGGTTGGGTAGTGGACAAGGAGTACGCGTGAGAGGGCGACTGCGATGGCAGTGGTGGGATCACTTCGGGATACGTCTGGAGGGCCACCTCCGGGCCATGATCATAATGTTGCTGCTGCTGGAAAGGAAGTCAGTTAAGATTCTATGATGTCGTTGATTAAAGTCTCTCCTGTGTTGGGTGTGTATGCCTTACAGTTTCCGCCATGGCGAGGGGCTTTGAGCCACTGTTAATCGTTGTTGTTGCTTTTCTGCCCTGGACTACTCCGTCTCCGTCGGACGTTCGCTTTCACGCGTTGCCCGGTTAAAGATTCTTGTCGAGATGTCGAAGAGCAAAAGCAACGAACCCAAGGACAAATCCAAAAAACAAGTCGAAAGTCGAAAGAAAAATTCAATATCAAAACGAAAACAAGAACAAGAACAAAAAATAAAAGAAACGAAAATCCGGAAAAGAAAGGGAAAGCCAGCAGGAAAAGGATCGTCTTCGAAAAAACAGGGAGAAACCGGGGGTCCTCTACACGACGGGGACGGCGTGAGAATACCAGCATCAGAAGAAAATGGGGAGCGTTCAAATCTTACAGAATGCAGAAAAGTGACATCCCAAGTGAGCGCGTGTGGCGTCCGTCTCATGATATACGAGCATCCTTGCATCTACTTTTGCTTTTTATCTACTCTTTGGCATACGGCTGACGGACCCGTCCGAATATACGACGGGTGTCAACAGGGGCCAGTTTTGTGCCCTTTTCCCCAGTAAACATAGCACATATCTATCTGTGATCTGTGCAATGGAGCAGTTCAGTTAGGTGTTGTCAAGGTGAAAGAGTCTTGATGATCAAGAAGAAGATGCCTCGTATCTTTTTCAACATCTACAGACCTGTCTTTCAGTTTAAACATACAAAAATACCTTCTCCTGTCACACAGAAACCAGGACTCTCTCCTATTCACTTCTATGCAACGTTGATCTGGTCACTACGGAGTATGATTGGAGGTGACGGGTCCCTCCTGGAGTGCGCAAATACTGGCACTGCTTGGTCTCTCCTCGGGGGAGTAATCATATCCGAGTTTGATGAGGGCCATGGCCCCAGAGCGTTCTTTTCCAAGAGAGCTCGCCCTCGGACGGTGCAGGCTTGTCCCTTTTTGTAGTATTTTGAAACACGCACACAAATTATACGGCAGTATGAATTCCAATATCGCTACGGACCGTCTAGAGGGCGCCCCGTCAGCATCAAATCGGGAGGCAATTGGCGCTTCTGGTGGTGGAACAGGGCTACCGTTAACCCAAATAAGAGAACTGCAAAACCCTTTCATTTTATCTGTCATGTGCCTGACTTTAGCTGCCAGTATGTGTGGACAGTAGTCATTTCAATAGTCGAGGCTTGCCATACAGTAGAAAACCGACACTTTATGCGTGGACATCCCTTATCCCGTTCTTATGCTTAGGTGAGATGCGGCAAGTATGGGCGAAAAAAGATGCAAGACGCCTCTAACCCCTGCAGATCCTGTTGCACATATCATCATGGACCGGACTAATAAGGCTGTCAAAATCGCAAAAAAAGGTATCTTACAGACGGTCTCGCCTGTCGTCCAACTTTCGAAAGTATTCGGTAGCTATCTGACTGTCAGTATGTCAACAAGAACATGCTTGCCCTTATGCCTGTACGACGTAAGGGAAGGAAAGCATCACGTCCATTTTGTGATCCATGAAAGACATTATGCGTCACGTCTCTTTTCTCGCGACATGCGTTCATTGACACAAAATGTGGCTGCCCGTCAAATCTTCACGCAAGGACACCAAGAGCATAAGCATAATTGGAGCGTAGTTGCTGTACACTTCTAGAAGCAAAGCAGGTTTACCACGATAGGGCATTCTCTTGCATTTCTTGCTTCTTTTTGGGTTGTCTTGGGTTTGGTAGGTCGCTTCAAGAGTGGCTCCGTCCTCAGAACACGAGATGGCCGTAAGATTAGGGGAGTCGAGAAGACGGGTGATGTCGAATTAGACTCGAGATCGTGGGTGTGGGGAGTGCGAAGAGGGACAAAGCCAGGGGTGCGGTTTGGCTTTACGGGACGTGCATGAAGCAAGGATAAAATATCGCGAGTAAAATATTAGGGTAGAATGCCCAAATCCACAACAAGCCTGATGCCTGATGCCTGTTCCCTTTTTCCCGAAATGTCAAAATACAACAGAAACGGAGGAAGGGACGGAGAACGGAGCAAAGGCAGGAGCGGAGCAGACGCGGCTTCATTACATACCGAAAACAGCAGCACCGCTCCTACCCCGTGACTTGTCAGCTGGAACGGCAAACCTGTCTGATGATTAATAGCGAAAGCGCCACTACCCTGTGCCTGTCCACACAAGGAACGTCGTAACAGCATAACGCAAGACATGCAAGACAAGTCAGGCAGGAGCGCCCTTGCGTGTGCGGCTCTTCAGCCTTACACCACAGCCTCGCAACCAACATCGACACGTCCTCAAATTAGGTCTTTTTCTTGTCCATCATAGATAGCCTTCCTTATTCCGATATTATTGTGCAATCATCTCGTCTGTCGTATGACAAGAGGGCAATGTGGCAGCCGCCCTTCGACGATATGCGAGATCGGCAGTGTTGTCTCGTGTCTCGCATCTGATTTTTTCTTTCTTTCTTTTTTTTTCTCTTTTGCTTGGACAGAAGCAGAGTTGCAGCACAGCCCGGCGTCCACTGTTTCCTCTTTTCCGGCTGCCTTGTCTCGATACGCACCGTTCTCACCGATTGGCGCTTGGCGAATTGTAACAAGAGTCACAAATTCCCTCCCCCAAAATTCAGAAGAGCAAGTTTGACGATGTGCACGGCTGTTGTCGTCAAGAGTTTGGCCGTCTTACTCGGCTGTGATTGGCTGCTAGTGTGTACTTATGACCACGTACAATTCTTCACCAAAAGCGATGTACAAGAATATCGAACATGCTTAAGAGTTATGTTCGACAGGGGTGGTCCACAACACCCTTTGTTGGCGTCGATGCCGGCAGGCTGAGAGCGCGAGCTGTCTTTCATATTTGAGGGCCAAGTCCGCCCGCATCGTCGGTCGCGGTCGCTCGCAGTTTATCTCAGCAAACCCCCAAGACTTATATGAGCAAGGAGAACCTCACACGACAAGCTACAGCTTTCATTTCTCTTTAATCCTATACCTTTACATTTATTCTAAACCACCACCTCCTCCCACAAGACCTTTACCCATTCTCACACTTGCACAATGTCACGAACGGGGCAAGGCTGGGCAGCCGTGCCGACGGACGATGCGACGCCGCTGGTCACATCTCGATCCGCAAAGTCAGCACAACCCGCTGCCGCAGCGTCACTAGAAAATTCATCATCATACGCAGGCCCCAAGACCGCCAGCGGATACACAAGCCACCAGAGCCACTCGCCGTGCCGGACATTGACGAAGATGCCGCCGAGCGGAAGCGCGTTCTGAATGTCTTGGCACAGAGACGTTACAGTGGGTTTTCCCGTCCTGTTCTTCATCTATTTTTTCACTTCTACTTCAGCATTCTAACATCACCAAGGAGAACGGAGACGCCAGAAAAAGGCGGCCAAGACAAGTGGCGCAAAGCTGCCAGCCCAAGCCTCTGCTGGCGATACAGAAATGGCCGATGCGCAGATACCCGACATGTCGGCGCTCGACCCCGATACAAGTCCCGGTGTGGACGAACAGCTCTCATTCATGGATCTGCCGGCAGTGACCTCTGCAGCAGACATCGACGGCATGGTCGCGCCATCCGGACTTGGCGACCTCGACATCACGGCTGAGAGCATGGCCTTAGCGTCGTTTGAATTCGACCTCAGCCTCAGCACCAGCCTGGCGACCATGGCAGCAGCAAAGGCGGCCGAGACGGGGAACTGGGGCATGGGCGCAGGCGCCGTGTTTTCCGAGGAGACCTCCGTCGAGCACAACCACAACTCCCTTATAACCAGGTCGGCTGCCTCGCCGCGCTCGCCATCGCCTTCCACAGCAATCAATCCTCTGTTGACCTTTGGCAACGGCAGCAGTAATAGCGGCAACACATATACGGACCTCAGCAGTGTTTCTTTGACATCCTCCTCCTACGGCATCTCCTCCTCCTCCAACTCCTCCGTTACCGACCACCTCTCGCCCGACTCCTACTTTTTCCCCATGACCGAACTGACGCTGATGCGTGCCGTCATGCGCATCTCGGAGCGTCTGGGGTGCACCGATGCCATGTGGCAAATCGACGGCCAGTCACCATTCCTTGAATCCAACAAAAAGAAGGGTGGCAGCTCTTCACCTAATACGGAAATATCGGCCATCAACACCGAAAACAGCATCGCCCTGTTGCCGCCCAATTGGCGCCCCACACGCGCCCAGCGCTTCGTCCCGCATCACCCGGCCCTCGATATCTTGCCGTGGCCCTCGGTCCGCGAGAAGCTTATTGGCCTGTTTAGCTTACCATTGGATGAACGCCCGCCCATCGCTGCCGACCCGCTAGCGCTTGTGCACCTCATCTACGATCTCGAGGACAGCGCTGAGGGTCTGCGCATCTGGGGCTCCGATCCGTACGACCCAACCTGCTGGGAGGTCGGCCAGCTGGTGTTTGAGCGCTGGTGGTTCATCTTTGACCGCGACATCATCGAGCAGAGCAACCGCTGGCGCGAGCTGCGCGGGGCATCGCGACTGCGGGCTGTGCGGACGGACACGCGCACCAAGAACGTCATGGACATGGTCTGGGCGTGAGATAAGAGGGTGTGTGGAATTTAAAAAAAAAAAAAAAATTGGAAACTAGAAACTGGACTGGACTGGATCACAGGACGGCGTAACGACTGTAAACGATGTAATATGTATCATAAATCAAACAAAGGAGCAATCATAGCAATCATAGCAATCATAGCAATCATAGCAATCATAGCAATCATAGCAATCAGAGCACATTTCTACTCTCAGTTATTTTCCTCAAAATGCCGTATCGGGCGTTCATAAGTTCATAATACGCACCTTATCTTCATAACAGATCCAGCCACCAGGATCGAAGGGATCTGCGCCACATAAAATAACCGTTGGAAACAGGGCCAGGAACAGGAATAAGTAATAGGTCGATCGGAGGAGTTGGTTGCGACAGTTATTGGTGGGTAGCGGTAGCAGGCGGGAAAGGCGGCACACAACGGGAACTGTGGGTGTGGTGTGTAAAAGAAATGCGTGAAGAAGTTGCACAAACACCCAGAATCATGACAAGTCAATTTTACAACATCAACTCGCCTTGCACTTGCCATAATTCATATTATTATAAGTGCGTCGTATGCCGTTGGCAACAACGACCGCGTGGTACAGCCGTTCCGTGCGTGGTGTACCTGAATTCGGAAGGAACATCTGTCTGTTCGTTGCCTGCCTGATGCCTGTTGTTTGTACATTGTCACAGGCCAGCTCCGGCGGCCAACAACACCCAACTGCACCTTCCTGCCCTGGTTGACGGACAACATCCACCGCCAGTTGTACATGTGTACAAGGCAAGAACCACCAACGTTGACGATCGTGGCAGGCACGTTTTAGGCCAGCAGCAGGTGATACCTCGCTCTGTGATTCGCTCGCGCCTGCCGTTTTCGCTTTCATTTTCGCTGGCGTTTCTCGTAGCTCCCTCCTCTCCCACGGAGAACGGCGGTCCTAGACGGCCGCACTTGCCCACATGTTAGCTCGCACCTTCTGTCTGGTGGGCGTCTCGTCGCTGGCCCCTTCCCTCTTTCGTTACTTTTTTCCCCTGCGTGCCTTCCGGTGTTAGCGCATTCGACCCCTCCATCTCGAAAAAGAAGTCCCCAGAAAACCCATTCAACGGCCATTGGCTTCCTTTTTCTCCCATCAAAAAAATCTTCCCAATTCCCCAACTCTTTTCTCTCTCTCTGCTTGCTCCGACTGTTGCTTTTCTTTCGACAACCTCTCCAGCCGTCCACTTCCCGTCCGCGGCCGACTTCACTTCTCTCCCTCCTCCGTCCGGCCCTCACCCCGGTTTTTGCCTTGCAATTCCTTGTCGACGGTCACCGAGTGACTTGCAAGCCCGTCCGATTTCGAGTCCGATTTACGGCACGATTATGCGTTTGCAGTAAAAACGCAACGGCAACAGATTTACACTCCATTTTACGTCGTCTTCTTTCTTTGTCAGACAGAGACATTGTTCCCAGTACGTTTCTTGCTCTTGCTTTTCTTTTCGGTCAGCACAAAGGCAATGCCAGATATTAGGGTCCTAAAGTCAAAGAGGAAAATCGGCAAATCTACGAGTCATACTTTCGAGCTATAGATTTTCGTGATGTCCATTTCTCCTTTTTCTTCAGCATCTCTACCTTCCCCATTTCCCCTCCTCCACCAAGTACATCCGTGCCCTGAACCCCAACACACCCCCAATCAAGCCCCTCCCCTGCACCACATAGGTCGTTGTGCAAAGACTGGCGTACAGAGTGACCGTCAAACGTCAATTCCTACGGGACTTTGCATGGTCCTCCGGCCCGCGCCCCCGTCAATCTCCGGTCCACGTCCGATTCGACCGCCGTGAATGGCCAATGCATGCCTCTTGTGTTCCTGTCCCCCTCACTCTCCACAGCACCTTGAACTATTGTTCTCCCAATTGTGTCCATTATTTTCTACATATACATGCCACCGCTTCTTCACCCCGCCTTTGGCTCTCAACTAACACTCTTCTTTTTGTCTGCAGAATCCAGTAGGATTTAACCAAGGCCCAAGTGCCTGACCTCGTCGTTTTCCGTCTTTCTTTTTTTTTCCCCTCCTTTACTCCAGCTCCTCTTCCTCTCCGCCAAGATGCATATCCGCGACATGATCCTCGAGGCCGAGAAGGACGGCAAGCCATCCTTTTCCTTCGAGTACTTTCCGCCTAAGACCGCCCAGGGCGTCCAGAACCTCTACGACCGCATAGAGCGCATGAACCTCTTCGGCCCAAGTTTATTGATATCACCTGGGGCGCTGGCGGCCACATCGCCGAGCTCACCGCCGAAATGGTAACCCAGTCCCAGACCTACTTCGGCCTCGAGACCTGCATGCACTTGACCTGCACCGACATGGGTGAGGCCGCCGTCAACGACGCTTTGCGCCGCGCATACAAGGCCGGCTGCACTAACATCCTCGCCCTGCGGGGAGACCCGCCCCGCGACCAGGAGACCTGGGAAGCCACTGATGGCAACTTCTGCTACGCCCGCGATCTTGTCCGCCACATCCGCAAGACCTATGGCGACCACTTTGACATTGGTGTCGCTGGCTACCCCGAGGGCAGCGACGACAACAAGAATGAGGATCAGCTGCTGGACCACCTGAAGGAGAAGATTGACGCAGGAGCATCCTTCATTGTCACGCAGATGTTCTACGACGTCGAAAACTTCCTGCGCTGGCTGGCCCGCGTCCGTGAGCGGGGTATCACTGTCCCCGTTCTTCCCGGCATCATGCCCATTGCGACCTACGCCAGCTTCATGCGCCGTGTCAACCACATGGGCTGCAAGATCCCCAGCCATTGGGCGGCGGCCTCGAGCCTGTCAAGAACAATGACGACGCCGTCCGCGAGATCGGCAAGACCCTGGTAGCACAACTGTGCAGAGACATTCTGGCAGGAGGCGACGTGAAGCACCTGCACTTTTACACCATGAACCTGGCCCAGGCCACGCGCATGGTCCTTGACGAGCTCGACTGGCTGCCGTCCGCCGACCGCCCGCGCCCGCCGCCTGCCCTGCCTTGGAAGCAGTCTCTTGGCCTCGGCCGTCGCGAGGAGGCCGTGCGCCCCATCTTCTGGCGCAACCGCGGCAAGTCGTACGTGTCCCGTACCGCTGACTGGGACGAGTTCCCCAACGGTCGCTGGGGTGATTCGCGGTCGCCTGCTTTCGGTGATCTGGGCAACGCATACGGCGTTGTTCTACCAGGCACGAACGCCCAGAACCGCGCAAAGTGGGGCGAGCCCCGGTCCATTGCCGATGTCGCAAGCATCTTTGTGCGCTACCTCAAGGGCGAGCTGCAGTCGCTGCCGTGGAGTGATTCGCCACTCACGGGTGAGGCGGACAAGATCCAGCAGGACCTCATCGACCTCAACAAGCACGGTCTCTTCACCATCAACTCGCAGCCTGCTGTCGACAGTGCGCCATCCTCCGACCCCGTGCACGGCTGGGGCCCGCCGAACGGCTACGTCTACCAGAAGGCGTACCTCGAGCTGCTGGTCCCGCCCGCACTCTACGCCGAGGTCATCCAGCGGGTGCAGGCTCACCCGCACCTGACCTACCACGCCGTGACGTGGAAGGGCAAGCTTGAGACCAACGCTCCTGGTGACGGCCCCAACGCCGTCACCTGGGGTGTCTTCCCCGGCAAGGAGATCGTGCAGCCCACGATTGTCGAGAACATCAGTTTTCCTCGCCTGGAAGGACGAGGCCTTCCAGTTGGGTGCCGACTGGTCGCGCTGCTTCGATGCCGGCAGCCCCAGTCGCACTCTGATCCGCAAGATGATGGACGAGTGGCATATTGTCACCATTGTCAACAACGACTTCCACCAGCCGCGAACCATCTTCGAGGTCCTCGCCGGTCTCCAGCTGTCTGGCATGGACAAGGAGGTCGAGGCGGAGCCTGTTGAGGCCCCGTCGCTACTGAGAAGGCCGCCGTGAAGCCCATCAAGGAGGCTACTGAGGCCCCGGCGGCCCCCATCGCAGCTTAAATTAAATCTCACCTTCTTTTCGAAAATATGCAAGATCAATCATGAGTCTTGTAACAACCACCTTTTTCGCACCATTTTCACATCTACCTTTCGAAACACAACCTTCAACAATACCGAGGAGACTACATTTTAACACAGTCTTCCTCTTATTTCATAATGGTCTTCGCATCATGGCGTTTCCGGCGAGCAAATTTTAGAGCTTGTCTTTGCGACTTTTTACTTGCTTTTTTCTCTTTTCGCGTCTTTCTTTTTCATTTTTACGACACTTTCTTGGTACGGCATTTCTACTAGGGGCGCGCTTTTTGCAAACATGGGTTTGCAAACACAAAAAAGTACCTTTTTCAACAAAATTGGGAAAACGAAAACAATTGGCATATTCATTTACATGCATTTGTTTACATGGGGCACACAAAACAAAAACTTTTTTGGAGTCCTTTACGCATAACGACTGAAAAAACTTTTACAACTGGGAAAAAAAAGGAACAACAAAAACCAAAACGACATTTTTACAAAACATCTCAACGATACCCCATAAAACGAGAGAGACGAAGGAAGGAGAAGGAACGAAGGATATTTATCTTCGGATGGCGGGTTGGGCAATAGTTGAATAAATATTGCTCAATCTTCAGTCTTTGAATAAATCATATAAAACTATCTAACAGAAATCAAGAGATATTTCAACTCTTTGCACATTTGGACAAACTATCGTGGTGCTGTATTAATTTATACAAAGTATGAAATTGAAGATGTTTCCTTTCTTTCTTTTTCTTTATTCTTTTTTTTAAGCAAAAAAATAAGGGTCAAAGAATAGTCGATCAACACAAAATATTCATTCGCAAAATAATAAGAAGCCGCGTGTACAGATAAAATATAATTTGTATTCCAAAATGATTTTCTAATAAAACACACCCAAGAAGGTGGGCCAAGCATCGCCACGTCGTACTTACCCAGTTTATAGTTAGTCCCAGTCACCCTCGTCGGCGACATCAAAGTCCATGTTCTGCCGCTGCAGCCTTGTACGGTGACGGCGGTCTTCTTCCTCGCGGTGCCGCTCCGATTCGTCCTCCCGCTCTTCGCCCTCTTCGAGCTCGTCGTCCTCGACCTTCATGATGAAGGAGGCGTTTTTATCCACGCCACTGCGGTCGTTAACATTGCTATCATTGCCAGAATCTGCACCAGACCCGTCGTTACTACGGCGTGGAACAGGGCCGGCAACCCAGCTCAGCTCGATCGGCTCGTCAATCCCTGGAATCACTTTGCTGTCGGCAGAGGCGCTGAGACCGCTGGCCCGAGACAGCCCATAGTAAAACATTTCGGCCGTGCGGCGGTCGCGAAAGGTAATGATCGCGGAGTCGTCTGTCGTCGTGTCAATAGCAGAGAAGTCGCCCACGCCCAACAAGTATTGCCGCAGGGCTTCTCCCTTGCTTGGGTCGGAAAAGTTGCAGCCAGACACGGCAATGCGCCGTGGCCGGTTGTCGAGCGAGTAGGCGGCATAGACGAGCGACATAGAGCCCGGCTGATAGCCGCCCCGGCCGCCGCCTCTGCCACCGCCTCTTCCTCGTGATCCTCCCCGACCACAACCACCATAGCTGCCGCCACGTGGTGGCCACGGCGACGAATACGGAGTTGCGGACCAGTCGTCGCCCGAGTAGGTTGTAGACTGGTCGCCCAGAATGGTGTCTGGGTCGATGCCGAGGAGCTTAGCCTCGGTCTCGAGTGTTTCCAACTGGGCGCGGATGAGCTCCGTCTGCAGTGCCTGCGCAGCTGATTTTGACGAGCTCGGCGAGTCGGTCCCGCTATCGCCGCCGCCGCTCTGTTGCGAGTCCGTTCTGTTGAGTCTGGCTGACTTTGCTGACATGTTGGCAACGATCTTCTTGCGCAGCTCGAGCTGCTTTGCCAAGTTGCTTTTGAGGCGGTCGTCGACGCTCTGCTGCTGCTCGGCGAGCTCTTCCAACAACCGCTTTTTTTGCCTCGTACTCCTTTTGCGCAACCTCCTGCTTCCGCGTAAACTCCTCCATATCCAGCTCAGGTGTGGCCTCTCGGGCCTCGCCTTCTTCTTCGTCATCGTAGTTTAGGGTTCCAAACTGGGTTTGGTTCTGCAGCCGCTGTTGCGGTTTCTGGTCGTCGAGGCTCGATACGGTGACAAATCGGTTGTCAAAGATGGTCTTTGGCGACGTGACAGCCCTTGACGCGGCTGCTGCCGTGTCAAACTCCACGATGGCCGTGCTGTTCTCGGGCTGGACCATGATATCCACAATGGTACCAAAGACGGAGAAATGGTTCCGCACATCGCCCTCGTTGAGAAACTCGTCCGGGATGTGCTCCACCACAATGGTCTCTTTTCTCGCGTTGGCTGACAGGCCTTGCACTACAGCGAGGCCGGTCTGCCCAGGAGCACCGCCTGCGGGCGTATGGTCAAACCGGCAGTTGGTCTTGTTGCAGACACCCTTCTTCTCCAGGTTGCGGCACCGGCGCACGCGCTTCTGGCGCTTGCTCTTCGAGCCACCACCACCATTGCCGCCGCCTCCTGGCGCTGCGACAAAGGAATTGTATGACGAGAGGGCCATCTCCAGCTGCTGTTGCATCCGCAAGAGGTTCTCGACAAGGTGCTGCGGAACGGGGCTGTTGCCGTTGAAGAAGGGAAGGGCCCGTTTGCTGCCATGCCGGCAGGCATCATGGGCATACCAGGCTGGAACACGGTTGCGCCAGGGTTGAATGTCCCTGGGGCTGGAGGGTATTGCGGTAGCGATGTTGTTGTTGCCACCAGACCGGAATGCGCAGGCGCCAAAAAATCGGGTTGCGCGGCGGCGCCACCACGCCCGCTTCCCCGGCCGCCACGGCGCGCCTGCTTGGTAGCCCTGTCTCCAGCTGCTTCTACTGCCGGTCCACCCGGTACTGGTGCCGCTGGTAGTGATGACTCGTTATATGAGCGCTTTCTCGAGCCGTTAGCAGTGGCGTTGGCGTTGCCATTGGCAGGCGGCATTGGCAGCCCAGGGCCGACGTGTGGTTGCAACGCGCCGTAGCCGTGGCCGACGCTGGCGCCCACTCGTGGGATTTGGGTAGTGGTCGTTGTCGGTGCAGTCGGTTGTTGTGGTCTCACGGGCGGTTTCTTCGATGGCTGTGGTCGGCCTGGGAGGTAGGATTTGAGGGCGAGGGCTTCGAACACTTCTTCGACAAAAGCTCCGGTTTCTGGAGTGAGTTAGTGTGTGACTTCTATCAGAGGTGCCACCGAAGCAGAGCGTACCGTCTTTTAAAAAGTCGTACAGCTCCGACCGACACATTTCTTTTGCATCAGCCGAGCTCGTATCGTGCTGCAGAAGAGCTACCACATATTCGGCAAGGATGTCGGCGTCGACGTCACTGTCGGTCCGTGACCTGGGCAAGGCGAGTGAAGGGTCAGTATTGAAGGAGAAGGAGAGTCGTGGTTCGTCAATCGTCGTGAAGGAAGCACATACGATGCCTGCATGGCCGTCAAGCGTTTCATTAGCCATGCTCGAAGTAGCGGCGCATCATTCACTTCAAGAAGTGGCGAGGTGGACGCCATGGTTGCGGCCACCGGGGGTCGTTGCCGGTCGTCGTCCCTATTAGACGAGCACAGTGAGTGATCGAGGCCGCATGGGCTGGCAAAGGGGCGGTGATGGAAGGATTGGGAATGCGTGCCCGTCGAAGTTGTAGGTCGAAGCTAAAAAGGGGTAAAATGAGGTCGTGATGAAGCTGTAAAGAGCTACGATCGGGCTCGGCGGGAGGAAGGAGGCAGATTAGGAGAGGTGGCGTCGTGTTGTTGGTTGCTTTTTCTAGGAAAGAGGTTGACATTTTAGGTTTACGATAAGATTAGAATGGTAGGTGCGACGGGCAGAATTTCTGCGGCTAGCCTTGTCTTTGACGCGTTTACGGGTGTGGTAGAGTGCGCTATAACGAGCCGCTGGCCACATATGTTAGCCCGCCGAGTCCGCTAAGTACGCTATATTCCAGGCTGCCTCA
This sequence comes from Sporothrix variecibatus, assembly GCA_016097105.2. Classification (NCBI taxonomy): domain Eukaryota; kingdom Fungi; phylum Ascomycota; class Sordariomycetes; order Ophiostomatales; family Ophiostomataceae; genus Sporothrix; species Sporothrix variecibatus. The sequence goes on along the minus strand of JADMNI010000002.1, from coordinate 2,257,133 downwards.
CCCACTGCAAGCCTTGGCATTCTGGTGACAGGCCCTGGCCGCGTCTTACGATTGATGTCGTACACTGTCACACGAGCAAACACATTTCACCCTCACAATAAGACACATTCGTTTCACACACGATTGCACAGTAAAGGTGGATTGGAACAATAAAAATGCATGGATTTTTTCTTGGATCATGGTAAAAAAAAAAAACATCAAATTTGGAATCCAGTACACAAGCAAACTATAAACATAATGAAAGCACCCGCTTTCCTTCTTTCCTTTTTGGATCCGTGGTTTCGTTGTCGTCTCTTCAGCTAGGAAAAGCTGGATCGTTCGTCAATAAAAATGATACGATGGCATGCCTCCCAATATCAGGCGCGTACCGTTACACGCTGGGAAGCGGGATATGCGGCGCTGAAAGGAGAGACATGATGAAACGAGGCAAAGCCACGAAGTAGTTGGTGAGAGAGCTGGCGAATGCTCCGTTTACAGCTTGTCGTAGTACTATTGAGCGAGTAGTTAGTATCAGACGGTCTCTTTCTATCATTCTGTGGTTAATACTCGGGGTGGAGGGCTGCTTACCATGTCGTAGGTCGGGAGCTCGACCTTGAGGTTCTTGCGCTTGCGCATGTCCAGGACGATCTGGCCGACCTTGCTGGTGGAGTCGAGCGGCGAGCCACCGGGCAGGATCTGGTAGTGGTCGAAGACGGACTGGGGGAAGGCCTGGCCACCGGTGGCCTGGCGCAGATCGCCGTTGAAGCCGAAGGACTCCATGACGGGCATGTAGGCCTTGATGGTGAACAGGGGAGTGCCAGGGCGCTGCTCCTCGTTGAAGACGTGACCTCTGCGGCGGGTCAGGACACCGTACACGCCACCCATGGCCTGCTCGGGCACCTGGATCTCGACCAGGAAGACGGGCTCCAGCAGAGCCGGCTCGGCCAGCAGCAGCGAGGCGAACAGGACACGACGGGCAGTCGAGATGATCTGTCCACCACCACGGTGGATGGCATCAGCGTGCAGGGTAACATCCATGATGTTGAAGCGGATCTGGCGCATGGGCTCCTCACCGATGGGGCCCTCACGGGTGGCCCACTGGAAACCGGAGACGACCGAATCCTTAATCTCCTGCAGGTACTGGACAGCCTTGGTCTGGTCAACCAGCAGGTTGGCACCGATGGTGTCGGGACCGAAAGCCCAGATCTTGCGGGCATCGGTGACATCCCAGCCGTAGTTGTCAGCCAGGACACGGCCACGGGCCTTGAAATCGTCACGGGGACCGATCTTGCCGGCCTCAATCTCCTTGGCAAGCTCCTCGTCAATGGGCTCGGCCTCCATGTACAGACGGTTGTGCTTGTTGGGCGACTTGGACAGGGCAGTCATGCTCGACTTGGCAGTGACAGTCTCGCGGAACTGGACGACGGGGTCCGAGATGATCAGGGGAACACCGGCGTGGTCCTCCTCGAGATCCTTCAGGCAAATCTCCAGGTGCAGCTCACCGGCACCGGCAACGACGTGCTCACCAGACTCGTTGGTCAGGGTCAGGACGCAAGGGTCGGACTTGGACAGACGCTTCAGACCCTCAACAAGCTTGGGCAGATCCTGGGCGTTCTTGACCTGGACGGAGCGCTGCACGACGGGCGAGACGGAGAACTTCATGACCTTGAGGTTGTGCGAGGTCTCGCTGGTCGACAGGGTACCCGACTTCAGCAGGAACTGATCGATACCGACCAGACCGACAATGTTACCGGCAGGCATGTCGTCAATGGGCTCGACCTTGCCGCCCATCATCAGCACGGTGCGCTGGATGGCCTTGATGGTCAGGTCCTCCTTCTTGCCGGGAACGTAGTTGGGGCCCTGGATGCGGACACGCAGACCCGAGCGGACGGTACCGGAGAAGACACGACCGAAGGCGTAGAAGCGGCCCTTGTCGGAGGTGGGGACCATCTTGGACACGTACAGCATCAGAGGAGCCTTGGGGTCACAGTCGCGGATACCAATGGCAGCCTCGTCGTCCATGGGACCCTCGTACAGGGTCTCGACACGGTAGCGCTGGGCAGTGACGGGCGAGGGCAGGTGCAGGATCATCATCTCCAGCAGGGAGTCGGCAGCGGGCAGGAAAGTGCGCATGACAGCCTTCAGGAGCTGCTTGCCCTCCTTCTCGCGGTCGTCGACCGAGAGCTTCAGGGACAGCTTCTCCAGGAGGTTCGCGACCTCCTCCTTGCGGAAGTTCATGACGGCCGAGAAGATCTTGAAGATGGGGTCCAGGATGAACTGGTTGAAGGCACGCTCCAGCTGCTTACCCTCGTAGTTGCCGTTCTTGGTCCACTTCTTGGTGGCGGGGTTGAAGTAGTTGTCGCCCCACAGACGCTCCATCATCTTGTTGCGGTCGACACCAAACTTCTTGGCGTAGCGGACAGCAAACTGGCGGATGGTGAAGGCCCAGCCGTGCAGACCGGAACCGAAGGCAACGGTACCGCGGTCGGGTAGACCTGGACGTCACCAAGAGCATCGTCAAGGTAGGTCGAGATGATGACGTTGACGGACTCAATGGTACGCGAGAAGGACTGGTACAGATCCTCCTTGGACACCTGCAGCTCGAGCAGAGCGCGGTCGACCTTGTTGATGATGATGACGGGGCGAATCCGCTCACCAAGGGCCTGACGCAGCACGGTCTCGGTCTGGACACAGACACCCTCAACGGTGTCGACGACGACCAGGGCACCGTCCGTGACACGGAGGGCAGCAGTAACCTCGGACGAGAAATCAACGTGACCGGGCGAGTCGATCAGGTTGATCAGGAAGTCCTTGCCGTCGGTCTTCTGGCCGACAATGTCCTTGACATCGTCATCCTCAGCGAGGGTGCCATACAGAGAGATGGCGGTCGACTTGATGGTAATACCACGCTCCTGCTCGTCGGCACGAGTATCGGTGGCGCGAGCATCACCAGCCTTAGCGGTGGAAATGATACCAGCCTTGGCCAGCAGAGAGTCGGTCAGGGTAGACTTGCCGTGGTCGACGTGGGCAATGACGGACATGTTCCGCACATTGGTCGGCTTGTCCATCAGCTGACGGATCTCGTCGATCGTGAAGCTGGAGAGAAAGCATGGTTAGCATTGGTGGAAGATAAAGAGGTGGAGGGAAGGCTCTTGGCTTGGCCATTTGAAGAGTTTGATATCAAATCAACATAGGCCAACGAGATCAATCTCCTTGTTTTTTGACGACTGCTGTCTCTTCTTCTTCACCTTCTCAACTCGATGCCGCTGCATGTCTTGTCTCTCCCACCTCTTCCCCTCATCAACCCGCCGTCGGAGGGGAGTTGGGCTTAAGTCCGAGTGGGCAGAAAAGTTTTCGTGATGCAAAACAAACACAGCAGCGAAGGTAGAGAATGGAGCGGAGGAGACCCAGATCGTGGAGCAAAGAGGAACCCAAACTGAGGCCAGGCTGAGGAGAGGGGCACGAAAGGGAAAGAAGCAACTCACTTCACCATTTTGGCGGTATTGTATCGCGATCACGATAAAAAACGGTTTCAAAAGGGGGGGTTGAAGATTGGTATGGTTGAAGGGGAAAGAAAAAAAAAGAAGAAACAGAGAGAGGAGAAAAGAGGAGGGGAGGAGATGGTAGAAAAGAAGAGGGAGGATTGAGAGGAGGGTTGGGTCCTCTCAAGTGGATAAGTGCGAAAGTTTTTTTTTCGTCTTAAAGAGGTAGGCGGGGTATTTTTTTTTTCTGGCGTCTCCATCGCTCCTGCTCTGCTACAGTTGTTTATTATATACGGAGTAGTAAAGTTGTTATCCGCCGCTTCTGGTCGTTCGCTCTTTCCCTACCTGGAACGAAGCTGTTGCTCCGGGCCAGTCGTAGACAAATGAGAGACATTGATTTTGTCTCGTGGTGGGGCACTTTGAGGAAGGAGGGAAGGTACAGTGAAGGTTTTTTCTTGGGCTTACAAACTAGCCGTTGGCTTAGCAGCTCGTTGGGTCTATCTATGATGGCTCGTTCCCCTGTCAAAGCTTGCATGATGTGTTGTAGTAAGGAGCAACAGATAGGGACGAGGGGACTAGGTGGCGAACAGCAGAAAAAGCAGCAGTGAAACAGCGTTGAACGGTGCTGGTTGGAGAGGTAATCGAGGCTATTTACATATGTTTGCCCAGTTGGGAGTCACTGAAAAGAGTCATAGGAGTTAGGGGGAGTCACAAAGAGTCATTCGCGCCTTCTCTAAAATAGTATATCTTCAAACGCTTCGGCAGGAAGCTGCGATCGAGGACAAAATACCAGAAACAGCAGATGCACAGCCGGGATCATAGGGAAGGAACTGTCGGACGTATCTTGGTATGGCGATGCATGGACACATTACACATTGGGAAAGCGGGGGCGGGGGCTGCACTTGCCGTTCGACTCAGAGTCTCACCTGCCCCAGCAACCGCGACAGGGAAGGCAGGAGGGGTAAGGTGGCAGAGCCTTCCGTGCGAGCGCTGTAACTGCTGTAACTTACAAAGTATTTCTTGGTCCAGCAGGCTGTGTGCCGCGTTACAGGCCATCGAACCCCGCCGCAGCCGTGCCTTCCTTGTTCGTCGAGCACTGAGACGATCTGGTCGACGGCAAGGGGGTCCTTTCTTTTTTTTTCTGCCCAGGCTCAATTCGCTGCAATATTGTGCCGCGCTGCCTTCCCATTCAGGGCTAATATGCACGTAAGCCCTGAACGCCACAGATGACCCACAATTGAGCTTCAGCCACAATCGGTGTTAGCCAACGTCATTGAAGGTTAACAGCGGGCGATGCGACGATAAATACAGCCAAACAGACCTTAAAATGGAGATACGGCGTCTGCAGCACAGAACTGCGAGAGGTAAGCAGACCATTGGTGTCTTTATGGTTCTAGAATGAATTAGATTTGTATAGAAAGTGAAAAAAATGAAGAAAGTAAAGAAAAATGTAGAAAAGTACAGCAGTATACAGGATCGCTCCTTCCCGAGAAAGACTCCAAACGCCGATATGCATCACAAATCAAATACGCTGTATGCATGCAGTTGCCCTTTCTGCTTTCTTGCCCCCTTTTCGCTTGCACATAAAACAAGTGAGAAAAAGAAACACAAAACAATACATCTCACTATCACAGTTCTTTTCGCCTCCCGCTTTCCCACTCCTCGCTTCTCGTTCCACTTCACGACGACCCGAGAATCCGCGAGTAAGCGTCTTCGACTTCGCCTGCCAGCTCCAGCAGCGACACAATCACAATCTGGTGCGTCAAGTTGGGCAGACGGTCTCTGTGCAGACCAATCCACTCGAGCGGTGGCGTGGCCTCGCCCATGTCGCGCAACTGGGGCGTCTCGATGATGGCTGGCTCCAGTGCGTGGTAGTAGTACTTGGACTGGGGCACATTGACTTCGGCAGTGATCTTGGTCTGCTTGCCATTCTTGCCGCCGCTCTTTTTGTCGACTGCTGCGCTATCTCCCCCTCGCCGCTGACCGGATCAGATCCGTCAGCAGCGCTGCTGTCGGGCACACCAGTGACACGGATGGCAGCCAGTGGGATCTCGCGACCAAACGTCTGCTCGAGTGTCCGCGAGTGGTTTGCCCACATGCCGCGGATGTAGCTGATGCGCGAGTAGTTCCAACCGACCTCGACCTTGCCCTCAAAGGCCGACTTGAAGATATAATCGATCTGGCGCGATTCGGGCGTCTGCCAGGTCTGCATGCTGGCCTCGACGCGGGGCACCTTGAGGATCGTGCCGCCGCGCGAGCCCGTGGCACTCAAGACGACATCCTCGACCGACAACTCACTAATTGTCTTGGGCGGGCCGTCGGGGATGTGCCGAACACCTGCCAGACCGATACGCAGCTGGCCGAGTGTCAGTCCCAGATTGCTGTGGACACGGCCGTCGTGGATGCTGGCTGTGAAGCGTGCTTGGGCGTTGAGTGCCTCCATCTTGAACACTTGGTGGTCGGCAAAGGTGTTGGGGAAGACACCGAGATTGACTGCTCGTAGAGTGACAACAACGTCTGTATCCAGCGAGATGGGTGACTTGGCAAACAGGCTATCGTCATCGTCACCATCTTCCCCGCCAAGAGGTTTGAGGGGCAGCCCGGCAGCATCAGCTGCGTTGGATGCAAAGGTCAGGGCTGTCGCTGTCTTTGTTGCACCGCCCAGCACTTTCTCGCCTGCAGAGTCGGCCATCATCTGACTTGCGCTGGCCGACGGCCGCCGGTTGGTAAACTTCTCAATCTCTCGTAGAGACGTCTCAAAGTTGGCCTTGCGTTCTTGCACCAGCCGGAGGAAAGCCTGGTACAGAGCCACACTCTGGGCTGCCGAAGTCGTAGTACCAAACACTTGCACAGCATCGCCCTCAAAGACAGCCACAAGGCGGTCGCCACGGCCCTGGCCACGACGCACATTGTACATCATAAAGTCGAGAGACCGGACATCGGCAACGAGGAAGGCCTGGTAGTCAAACGATGCTTTGATACGCAGCTGACTGAAGCTGATGGACGCCTGAATCAGCGGCGTCTTGCTCAGAGCCTGTTCGCGTTGCGGCCACTCGATGGAGGTTCGCAGTCTAAAGTCTTCAAGAGCGACGAAGCCGCTCATGCGACCGGTGCTGTCGACCCCTATGCGGCGGAAGCCGAGGCACAGGTTCTGCTCCCAGCCCGACGTCTTCTTGGACGATACCCAAAAGTCTTCAATGGCAAACACAGACTTGCCGAGCGCCTGGCCCAAGTCCACGTTAATCTCCAAAGCGGCAATCGAGATGGAGGCTGTCCAGGGGAAAGCTGCAGTGGCCGCCACCTGCTGGTACCGCTGCACGAGGTGGACGGGCTGCTGCTGCTGTGACGAGGATGAGGCAGCCGACGTGGACATCGATCGTGACTCGGCGGCTAGCTTTGTCGGACTCGTCACAATGGGGGCTGTGTTGGCCTTGCGGAGGTCGCGCGGTGTCCAGATCTCGCGGAACAAGAGGAAGTCCTGGACCTGCCGCACATTGATGGCGACCTTCATGGGGCTAACCTTGAGCAGTGCGGACACACCGCTGACACCACTCACATGCTTGCTGTTCATGAGCGACAACACGATGGAGTCAACCTCAAAGCTACCTGTTGACTCACGCGAGTAGACGTGCTGGACCGACGCTTGCAGACGACTAATGTTGCCCGAAATAGCCACAAAGTTGCCGTGCTCGACGGTGCGAATCGTGTTCATAGTCAGGTAGACATCATCGAAGCTGGTAGTGGCGGCGACGCGCGCAATGGGTTGGCAGCTGAGCGAGAACTGCTGCTTGTGGATGCGTAGGCCCAGGTTGAGCTTGAGACGGCCGAGCATGGCATTGGGATTGGCTGCCGACATCAAGATGTTCTCTTCGGGCTTGGTCTTTGTCAGAACTGTGGCCATGTCGTCTGCGTTCTGGTCATCATCATTTTGTGAGTCCTGTGACGATGACGGCTTGGCCGATTTGTCCGAGTTGCTAACGACCTCAGTGATGCTCTGCGTCAGATCCATGACCAAGGGCACGACCGATGGGTAGATGACGTTGCTCGACGGATCAATCTTGACTTCCGCGTACAGCGAAGGGTCGCCCTTGCCGCTGTCGCGGTACTCCATCTTCCACGCCAGGCCAGGCGAGCGCAGGGTCGTGCTGCCACCAGACTCGTCCGAGGAGTTGAACTGGCCGTATTTGCCACCAATGCCTGACCGGCGTGACCGTGCAGTGCTGCTGGCCCCTCCTCCAGCAGCAGCACCAGCGCCTCCCGTATTGTCGCTGCCGGGCACGCCGAACGTCGTAGCGGCCGGGCCAAAGGGACTGCCAGATGGTGTGGCCTTCTTACCGCCAATGTACACCACCGCACCAGCAAAGTCCACGTCTACGAGCAGCGACTCCAGTCTCTTGTTGCCAAGGATGGGCGGTTTCTCGGGCGAGTCGGGGAGCTTAGACGGCGAGGACGAGCCCGTCTTTGTGCCGGTGCCGCCTCCTCCTCCAGGAGGCGAGTTGGTGGTCGGGTTCCAGCGCCGCGAGACCTGCCGCACGTTCTTGATGGACAGCTGGATCGAGTCTTTGAGATGCGCGGCGGGCACGATAAACTCTGAGGTGAGACGTAGATCTAGTGACTTGCCGACAGCTTGAAAAGCAAACCGACGCGTGCGTGAGGTAGAAAAGTAGGCAACGTTAAAGATGACCTCGGGCAGAAGCGCCGAGTTGGGCGAGCGGGCCTTCTTGTCCTGTGTAGGCGGCACGAGCTGCAGCTGAAGGTTCTCGATCGTAAGACGTGCCGAGTTCTTGGTGCGTGTACCAAGCTCGATACGGCCCAGAAGCAGCACGAGATCTTCCTTGGCCTCGCTCGGTGGTGCAGGCAGGTAGCGAGACTGTCTGGGCGAGAAGGTGGCCAGCGCACATAGCCAGTTGATCTGGATGTTGCGGATCTCAAACGTATAGGCAATCGACGACAAGAAAGACTTGATAATGTCGGGCTCTTCTTCTTCGTCTCGAGTACCTCCCTCGGCGGGCTCTTGATCGTTGATAACAATACGCGGCTTGGACTGCCGCAGCTTGCGCAGGTACTCCATCTCGCGCGACGTGTCAAGGTCGTTAATCTTGTCGCCCATGTAGCCGAGGACGTCGACGACGGTAGAGACGGTATCGGGCGACAAGCTGACGTCAAAGCCATCGCTTTTAATGTCAAAGGCACGCTTCTCTACGTCGTCTTCGCCGAGCTTGGATGTCGCCGTAATCAAGGCGGCAAAGACCATGCTACCACAGGAGGCCATCTCGCCCTCAGATCCCTTGAGAATCTCAAAGGCAATACGACGTAGATTCAGGTAGAACTCGGGGTAGGCCAGCACAGGGCCGCCATTCTCAAGGCGGTTTGTAATCTCAAGACGGATGCTGTCCAGGCAAAAGGAGAGATGGGCCGTGGGTGCTGCATCCGACTTGAGGGAGACATTGCCAAAGATTTCGAGGCCGGCAAAGGTTGAGTGCACAGAGTACACGATGGGTTTGGCTTTGCTCTTCGTCACAGCCTGGGATGATGATGGTCCGGACGTGGGTACGGATGCAGGCGCAGGTGGCTGGCTGCTAAAGATCTCTTTAAAGTGCCGCTGGATGACCTTGAGCTGCTGTTGCATATCGGCAATGGTACTTGAAATCTCTGGACGGTTCAGGGCGGACAACAAGCTGTACACGGCCGCGGCGTCCAGCTGCACCAGTTCGAGGGACGAAAACACCGAAACCGTCTGCTCGTGTTCGCCAATACGCGTGGTGATGCGTCCGTTTGTGGGTGGAATTTGTAGGAGAGAGATACTGCGTGCCTGGTTGCTCGTGTTGGATGTGACCTGCATGTCGTGCGCGTTCTCCTTGACGTCAAAGTCAAAGATAATTTCTTTGCCAAAGTTGGCGGCGACGGCAACACGTGCAACAACACCCGAGATCTTGTACGTTAGGGAGCGAAGTAAGGGCACACTGATTGTATACTGCTCCAGGAAGAGGGCCACCTTGAAGCTGAAGGCCGAGAGATGGCTGGCAATCTTGTTGCCGTCCTCCGCCTTGGCCGTTTGTACAACAGTCGACGTCGTCTCAGGCACCAGCGGGAACAGCTCGCCAAACTGGTACAACTGCGCCACCTCGTCTCTAACGAGGAGGTCGAGCGTCTCGAGGAGTGCGAGTGGGTCCTGTTTGATACCGAATGAAAAGTTGCGGCTGCTGGCGGTGGCCTTGATCGTGTGCTCATAGCGGTCCTTGGTCGTCTCCATGCAGTGTGCCACAAAGACACTGGGCCGCTCCAGCTGCGAGGACGTCACGAGCTCCGAGTGGCTCTTGATGCGCGATGTAATAGCGTCGCAGCTCGTGATAAAGTTCGTGTCCATGACTTTGTTACCGCTGCGGCGCACGAGCAGCGACGACTTGGTGCCCCGGCTGGCCATGCGCACATTGAGGTTGATTGTATCGAGCACGAGCGAGCCGTGGTCCATGGCGAAGACGACGTGCAAAGTGCTTTGTTGGGGCACGGAGCCGGCGGCGCCGGGGATGGGTTTGGCCGGCTGCTTTGCATTTTTGGCCGCCTTGCCGCTCTTAGCGGGTGCAGCCGCGACCTTGCTGCTGTTGTTGTCGTTGCTTCCAGCCGCCTCGTCAGCGGAAGCCTTGTCGGCCATACGCCGTTTGTACAGACGGATGACATCTTGGGCGAGCTCGCAAATCTCCCAGTTGAGCCGGACAGCCGAGTCGGAGCAGAAGATGTTGAGTACCGAGGTGGCATTGCTCTCCGTACTCACTGCAGTTCCTGCAGTTCCTGGTGCGCTTCCGTTTTGCTGTCTTTGCTGTTGCTGTTGCTGTTGCTGTTGCTGTTGCTGTTGCTGTTGCTGTTGCTGCTGCTGTTGCTGCTGCTGCTGCTGATGTTGATGTTGCTTATCCTGGAGGGGCACATTGTTGGCGACAGCTTCACCATTCTCGAACCGCACTGTCAGGTCGAAAAAGGTGATTTCGTTTTGCTTCGGCCCGGGGTCCAGCACAAGTTGCAGCTTCTCGACACGCACAACACTCATAAAGGCCAGGATCGGCCGCTTCTCGGCCGCCTTTTTGTAAAGGTCAGCCTTGAGTGAGCCAAACAGCTCTTGCAAGAACAAAGACTGCGTAAGGTCACCCAAATCCCAGCCCCGCCAATATTCGAGCTTGGTGATGACCTCGCGCACAGTGCCGCCAATGGGCGCGACGGTAAGCAATGGAGCAATCGGGGACTCGACGACAGGCAACAGCGGCGCCTGGCCAAGACACTCGCGCATCAGCTGTTCTTTGGGTTCCTTCTTCATCAAGAACCACACCTGGCGCAGCCGCATGGCCAGTTTCCACGAGTCAAAGGTGCGAAGATGCTCGTGGGCGGAGCGCAAAACGGCCGAGGGCCGTACGAGGAACCCAGGATCGGTGACGCCAATACCGGCAGCGATCAAACGTTGCGCCAAGTGCGGCCGGATACGGCTGTTGTACGAGAGCGGCACGGCAAAGGACTCGGTCAGATCCTCGGCCAGGACACCGGTCCGGTGGATCAGCGAGGCAATATACTCAATTTTCTCAGAGCTGAGCTGGCCCTCAACAGCACCAATGTCGGCATCCAGGTAGGCCAGGTCTTTGGTGCCCATGGACACGAGGACATTCTCGACACTGGCGACAAAGGCAGCCTGTGGTGTGGCAATATCGGCAAGGCGCTCCGAGGCAGACAGCTCGATGGAGCCTAGGCGCAGCTGGAAGGAGTTGTGCATCTGACTCTCCTCGGGCCGCATGGCATCGCGCCAGGTGGTCTTGGCGCGCGACATGAAAGTAATGTTGGATACGGAGACATCGTACTGGTCCTGCGCGTGGGCAGTAGCCGCAGTTGCAGCGACCAGATCGGAGGGAGATGTGGCATTGAGGAAGCGGAAGTTGGCGCGCGGCAGCTGGACGACAAAGTCGGAGATTTTGCCGTGCATCTTGCGTTGCTTGCCGGCCGTGATGATGCCGTCCATGGCGGCGATCTGGACAGCGTCTAAAATATCGTCGGGCTCTTGCGGCAACAAGGCAGAGATGAGGGCGGCAATGTGTTTGGCCGACGTCGGGTTGAAAAAGGCGCTGATGCCGTCGTGGACGCGGATGAGAGTGCTTGCGTGCACCTTGTCTTCGCTCAGAATTTCGGGGTCGACATCATCGAGGCCAAAGTCGGCCGGGGACATACCGTCACCCAGGCTGGCAGTACTGCCGGTTCCATCCCCAAGTCCATTTCCAATGCCAGATGTCTTGTCACCACCACTGCTGCTGGCATACTTGGCATCGCACTGGACGGCAGCTTCCGAGACGTCGGGCTTGACGTCTTCGAGCGGGAAGTAGGGCGCAAAGAACTTGCTCGAGAACGCCACGGTATTGTGATTCGGGTCGTTTTGGTGGCGGCGCGAGGAAGAGCCGGCCTCATACTCACCCGGACTGTAGAAGCCAGAGTAGCGGGTAGAAGACGACACATCGCGAGTGTGGGAGGATGTTGCTTGCAGACGGCTCCCGGGTGTCTCGAGAGGTGTCATTGCTTGAGGAGGACCACCAGGACGGCCGCTGCGTGGCCGGAAGACGCTGCCTTGGCTACTGGTTGTGGCGACAGACAAAAACGAGCGCTGTGACCGCTGCCGACGGAGACGGCGTTTGGAAGCAAGAGATGTACCCCGGGACGAGAGCGAGATACCGTCGAGCTCAACATCCTTGGCCGTGACGGGCTGCGGGATAAAAGGCACAGGCTGGGCAGGCGGGTCGACCGGGTCGGGGACAAAGGCTGGATCAAAGTAGCGAGGCTGGAGCAAAAGGACGCGCGCTGGGTACGTTGGTCCTCACGGCGGATGAGTGCCTGTTGAAGTGCACGTTCGTTTGTGAAATCAAACTTGCGGCCGACAATGGCGATGCTCAGGCTCGTCTTGAGGAATGCATCGGTCTCGACGGCGGCGAGCGGCCGCGACTTGTGGCGGATGGCAGACTCGGAATTGACACACGAGACCTGCAGGTCCGGAATGGAAATATCGCCGCGTTTGGAGTAGTGCTGGCGAGCCCAGTCGTTGAAGTTGACGTCGACGCCGTTTTCGAGCGAAAGCAAAAAGGCAGCCTCTTCGACATGCAGCCAGATGCTGACAGACCTGACGTGGACACGCAAAAAGGTCACGTCGTACATAATGAGGGTGTGGTAGGGCACAAGGGCGTTCTCATCGTCGTCAAAAGTGAAGCCAAAGGCCTTGCCGCCGCCAGCGAGTGCCGTGAGGAAATCAGTGGTGCACTCGCCTGTGATGGCGCCGACAGACAAGTCCCAGTTGCACTGGTAGGTGGGCTCAGTGGGCGGTAGACCAAAGAGACGGTTGCCAAAGATGTGCAGGCCGTCGACGAACAGCTGGGTGCTCGACAACGATCCTGAGTGGCGGTCATTGTCGTTTTTGTTGTTGCCATCGTTATTGTTCTCGTTGTCATCTTCCACAGCAGCTGTACCCAACGAAAGACTAAGAGGTGCCAGGATACAGTCGACGTCCATGTAGTAGTTGGTAAACCGCAGGTCGGCGTCAAGACCAGCAGAGTCGATCTGGACATGCCGTGAGGTAGAATAAATATTGGCAGGCAGCAAGATCTTGGGATCATCGGCGTGTACACTCAGAATCACATCGAGGTCGTTCGATGCCTTGTGCGGCGGCCGGGTGGCACGCTCGGCATCGGGGTCGGTCTCCTTGAGCCTCAGGTTGTCCTGGTACTCCTCGAGAGTAGTAAAGTGGACATCGTCGCCAAAGTAGTTGTCCTTGAGCTTGATAAAGTAGCGCACCATGAATCCATAGGCACTGAACGTGGGCCGCTGGCCGGCGACATTAAGCAGCAATGTGTCGGTGAGGTTGGGGGCAGTGGCGGCATTATAATGGTACTTGCCGTCGACACGCAGCATGCTCAGCTTGCCGACGTGCTTGTCGCGCACAAACATGGACTGGGTGTTCCAGGGCGGGACGTGCAGCTCGATGGTGGCAGAGTCGGTGCGCACGTCAAAGGGGATGGCATTGCTGGGCGGACGAAACTGGTCGAGCGGGATGCAGGTCGACGCCTCGAGCAGCTCGCTGGCCAGGATAATGAACGTGTTGTCGTCCATGCTCGTGGGTTGTTGATAATGTTGGCGTCGTTGACGTTCAAGAACATCTTGACATTGGGGAAGGAGAGGTCCATATAGTAGCGGAAGGGGGTGAAGACGAGATACTCGGATGGTGGGCCAGTGCCCCAGTCATCAATAAGATCGGTGAGCAGGTAGACGTGGTCGCGCAGCAAGAACAGCTCGAGGTCGTTGCTGGTAATGTGGAAGCGCCACTGCCTTAGGGCGTTCCATTTTAAGGGAGTGGACAGATCGCAGGATATACGAAGCGCTCCCGACCGCCAAAGCGCTTCCTGGTTGACAACTGCTCGAGATCTCGACACGGGGCAGGTCGAGGTCCAGCTTAGCCTTGAAGCCTGTAGCAGTCGCAACCATGTCCATCGAATACGATATGGTGGCATTGCTCGCGATCTTGATATCCAGCCAGCCATAGGGCCGTTGTCCCGAGGCAGACGGTGCGGGCTCGGATTTCTTATACCGGGACCGGTTCTTCCGCTTGTCGCGGGCGGAGCGGAACTTGGTGGCCATGTCTTTGCCCTTGAAGCGCCAGTTCTTGGAGGCTTCGCGGGTAGGCACGCGCATAGTAACCTCATCGTCGAGCTCGACATAGACCTTGAACTCTGTAGGAACACGCGTAGCACCGACGGGAAGGCGGCGTGCAGGCGTGGCGTCTTTGCTGAGTCCGGGAAAGAAGACACGCTGCAGTTCGGCACGTTTGCGGTCGGCCCAGGGCCCGTAGTTGACAGAGCCGCCGTTGATAGAGACGGCCATTCCCCAGGCAGGTGAGGGTTCGTTTCCGTTGACATTGAGGCGCGGCTTCTCTCGGCCGTCTGCCGCTGGAGGCCCTGTCAAGGCACTGGCTGTGACCTTGCCGACCGAGTCCCAGTAGATCGTCAAAAAGGCCTCTGGGCTCTCGAGGATCGGGTTGAGCATGGCATACTCAGAGGCCGTCCATCGTGTCTTTTCGTCACCGCCCGGGCCATCCAGATACCGAGACAGGCCCTGCCAGTGGACAGATCCGGGCATACGAGCCGAAGATGCTGTCGCTGGCGGATCCCGTGGATCGGTCGACGTAAAAGACTCGACAGAGCTGCGGAAGTAGGGCATCAAATTGCGCAGCTGGCTGTAGGCAGTACGGCGGTAGTGTCGGAAGAAGGACCGCGGCGGCAGTGGGCCCGTATCATCTGCAATCTGGCGCTCACGTACAGCGCGGCTGGTCTGGTCCTCGCGATAGTCGTCGTTTTCGCGCATCTCAACGACGGGCTTGTGGAAGTGCAGCCGGAAGATCTGGCGGTACGGGTCAGGCGTCTCGGTGTGCTTGGCATCGATCTCGCCAGACAGCACCTGAGTCTTGACCACCAGAATGCCCGAGGTGTTCTCGTTTCCCATCACGACAGCTGCCTTGTCGCAGGTGAAGTGGATGGGGAAGAGCTGGAGGAAAGCGGGCAAAGCCTCGCTCTCGCCGCCGGCTGCACCGGCTGCTCGTCTTTGGTCGGCTGCAGCAACGCCCATATTCCGGTCTGCTGCTCCATCACCATCCTCAGACGACGTCGAGGACGAGTCAGCACGGCCAGACGCTCGCTTGCCACCGCTGTCACCGCTTCTGCTCTTCATAGCCTCAGCAAAAGCAGAGACCTTCTCGCCCAGCCCTTCGGCGCCGCCTTCACTATCTCTCTTCCCATCATTGTTGTTCCGTCGTTTTCGTAGTTTGTGTTGGATATCGTCGCTGTGTCGTGGCGGTTTGGGGTTGTTTTCGTCGTATTCGTCTCCGTTGTCTTTGCTGTTCTCGTTCTCCTTCTCCTCGCCGCCGGGATATTCGTTCATCCCCGTCAGACCGGCCACAATGCTGTCGTATGCGGCGCTGCGGTTGTACACGAACCACTCGAGGCCCGACAGCTGGACATTCATGCGGCAGGGCGTCTTGTGCTTCGTCTTTCGGTGAACCTTGCTGCCCTCACAGTTGGGATCGTTCGGGTCGTTGGCAGGCTCCTTGCCGGCAGCTTGTTTTCGTCGTTTGCCCAGGTCAATGTGTCGTACTCGTCGCAGCCAGTAGGCCCACGTAATGTGTCCATTTTGGATGAGGATGGTCTCGTTCTTGCCGTGGTATCGTAGTCCAACGAAAAAGATGCGGCCACCGAGCAGCGAGAACTGCACAGCCTGGACGTCAATGTAGATGCCATAACTGTGCAGCGTCCACGTGCGCAGTGCCCACGACACGATGGACGCGAACAGCCGGTTGAAGTAGAGGAGGAAGAAGAGGGCCAGGAATGTCGCGATAATGATATAGGCCAGGAAGACACCACTGAACCGGGCGCCATTGGCCTTGAAGGCGCGCTCGGCGAGGCTGATGCTGCTATTGACGTCGACGTCCATGATGTCAGTCCCTTAGGGAGAAGACGTAGGGCTTAAGCTGCCACTCGTGTTGCGACGTGCGGTCTAAACGCCATTACCGGGCAGCTAGCTGTGCATTGTTCGTCGTGGATAGGGGTGGGTGTCGTCGAGTCGAATTGAGAGGCCGTGATAATGGTCGTTGTGTTTGAAGCCTCGAGAAATCACGAGATGCAGTCGTCGAGTATGTGGAATTCATTCCGAGGGCAACCGCGAAGCCTTGGTCTTTCCCTGTTAGGAAGCTTTATCGGTGATAGCGCGTCGCAATAAGGCTGCGCTGCAGTCGCGATTTAGGGGGGAAGAACAGACGACACAGAGCCAATGCCAGGCTAGTGCATTTTGTCCATTTTGCCTTGGCACTGTCTATCGTTCCTGCCTGTTGGGGTGCTCCGAAGTTTAGGGGCTTCCCCACATTTGTCTACCACTGAAGGTCGAGATGTTGACCACTGAAATCTATGAAGTCGAAAACATCAAGTATTTCCATTTCATACACATTTATTTAAATAAATCAGATGTTATCCTTTCCTTCTGTGAGGTATTTATCAGTCAGATGAAAGATGTAACATAAAGGAAGGCCGGATACATAGGCATTGAGGGCAATATATCATTGCAGAGGATACGTACAATGTTTATAAAGGATGGTCAGTCGAGTGTTTATTTTATATTATTCTGGTGAGTATGATTACTCCTTGTGATATGTCCAATTCTCGACGCTGTCTTTTTTTCTTCTGTATTTTTTGTATGAGTGCTACGAGTAAAACAAATACTTTTGTTTTTCAGTTCCTTTTGAAAAATCAAAATAGATAGAACAAAATCGATGTGAATAAGTCAAGTTCTATATGCGCATTAAGAGTACTGATTTAACACTAAATTTTTTTTGACATACTCAGAAAATTGACCGTAAAATTCGAGTTGCGGAACGAGGCCACTTTGCACCCGACAGTTATCAACTACCACGCTTCAGACGAAAGAAACTGTCTCAAGCTCTCATTGTTGGAGATCTGTTAGCGCAACTTCTGCCTCCTGCGCTCCTGCCAAAGCTCCGTGATGCACGGACAAAGCACTGCTAACACGCCTATCATTCCTTCCCGATAAGGGCTTATCAGCGCATGCTTGGGCCCGACGGCGCTAATGCACCAGCAAATTACAGCACAACACACGCCAGGCGAGCCATGCAGACAGTGCAGACAGTGCAGACAGTGCAGACAGCTACGTCGTACAAGGTACTGAGAGCGAGTGCCTGTCTTTGTCGTCATCACCGATCTCCAAAACAGAAGGGGCGACGCACCTGCAAAGCCAGGCTTCCACATTAAAATCGACCGAACCTCAACCGCATCCGCCCATTTAGAGCTTCGGTGCTCGACCTGCGCCCACCACCAGTACCGATCCTGTATCCGACGATGAATCTTGCACCATAAGCCCGTAAAAGCGATCTTGCGGCGGCCCATCGCCCTTTCTTTCGCCCCCTCTAGCCAATCTGACTCCCCATCAACGCCCTCGTCTCGAAACGCGTCTGATCCGCGATCTGACTGCATCGCCACCACGATACCCCAGATTCTTCGACTAATCTCACCCTTATACACCCAGCACTACACTCACAATGGTCGGAGGAACGGGCCAGAAGCTGACCGAGGCTACGGTCATTGTGGCCGGCGCTGCATCGCTGGCCGCGACTCTGATGTCGATCGTGTATGTTGTCTTTGGAAGAAGAGGCCATGATATCGCGATATCGCGATGTGCTTGCACGACTGTCTGCTAACCATATTTTCCATCCCACAGATCCATCTGGCTTCAGTTGTAAGCATACATACTATCATCGTCTACTGTATCGATTTGTCCAGCTCCTGACATCCATAGGAAAAAACTACCGCAAACCACTCCTGCAACGATATGTCGTGCGCATTCTTCTGATGTAAGAAACGCCACACTACCCGACCGCAGGACTGTCGTTCTTACTAACCGTCCGTCAGGGTGCCCATCTACGCCATATCGTCCTTTGCGAGCATGCTCTCGACCACTGCCGCTCAATTCCTTGATCCCATCCGTGATATCTACGAGGTTCGTCTCAACAGCCACCCACGATCGATACAACCTCTATAATACGACTGACTGACACATCCAGGCTTTCACAATCTACACATTCTTCCAGCTCCTCATCAACTACCTCGGCGGCGAGCGCTCCCTCATCATCATGACCCACGGCCGCGAGCCCGTCTCCCATCTTTGGCCGATGAACCACGTCCTCCCGCCTGTCGACATCTCCGATCCTTACTCCTTCCTTGCTATCAAGCGCGGAATCCTGCAGTATGCCTGGCTTAAGCCTGTCCTGGGCATCGCCGCCATCATTATGAAGGCCACTGGCACCTACCAGGAGGGCTACATTGGTCTTAAGTCGGGCTACTTTTGGAGCGGCATCGTCTACAACCTGAGTGTCACCATCAGCCTGTACTCGCTGGGCCTCTTCTGGGTCTGCATGCACAAGGACCTGACGCCCTTCCGCCCCGTGCCCAAGTTCTTGTGCGTCAAGCTCATCATTTTCGCATCATACTGGCAGGGCTTCTTGCTTTCGATTCTCGTGTTCCTGGGCGCCCTGCCGGACAACGTCGAAGGCTACACTCCCGACAACTTGGCCGCCGCCATACAGGACGCCCTTATCTGTATTGAGATGCCTGGCTTCGCCCTGGCCCACTGGTACGCCTTCTCGTGGCAGGACTATGCCGACGACACCATCTCGGCTGCGCGTATGCCCGTCAAATACGCCGTGCGTGACGCTTTTGGTATCCGTGACCTCATTGAGGACTCGAAGCTCACCTTCCGCGGCGACAACTATGCCTATCGCGACTTTGACTCCAACGACAAGATCATGGCCCACGCCGACTCGCGCTCGCGCGTTGCCCGCCTCCAGGCCGGTATGCGCTACGAGCGGGGCGGCAAGGCAAAGTACTGGATCCCCAGTCCGGACAAGATCAATGCCAACGAAGCGGACCCGTACACACCCCTGCTGGGAGGCAACAATGGCAACAGCAGCAACGGCGGTGGCGGTAGTGGCAACGGTAATGGCAGCGCCGGCCCGAGCCGGAGCAATTCTCGCTCTCAGAGTACCGCCGATTTTGGCGAGCTAACGCTCGACGACGATATGGAGGAGCTTTACACAAAAGCCCGCAAGCTCGAGTACGGCGACTGGAACTACCCCGTTGTTCCTGCCAATGTGCCCTCGCGCGCTGCCCGGTGGCATTCTACCGCTCTGGGCGGTGCGTACCAGCCTGTGCCTGGCTACTACTCGCCCTTGTCGCCCGCTGGGACGCCCGATCTGAGTGGTGGTCCACGGCGAAGCAACACCAATGGCAGCGGCAGTGGTGGTGAATCTGGCCGCAACAAGAACGACAGATCAAAAGACGTGACTCAGGGCGCCCCCGAGGCCGTCGTCGTTTCCAAGAAGAAGAAGGGCAAGGGCAAGCAGAAGCAGCCGGCCGCCCAGCCCGCGACAGCAGCAGAAGCCTCTACCCCGACACCAACAAAACAGAGCAGCAGCAAGCCGCCAAAAAAGTCCTCGTCAAGCGCCAAGAGTGGCAAGTCGAGCCCTGACGCCTTGGCTAAACCCAAGGTAGAAGACAGACAAGCCGCATCCGTGGCACCACTTCTACAGAAGGAGGATGGCACACTGGTCGACAGTCGCGGCCAGGGCTACGAGCGGAGCCCTGCGAGTGACGACAACGAGTCTCTGCGGCTGTGGCGCCGGAACGACGACGATGAAGAGGAGACAACAACGACGCCGACTTACAACTTGGAAGGCGACGAGTTCCGCAATGTCTGGGGCGGCGGGCAGTCGGAGCAGTAGTGTAAAGAAAAGCGAAGGGGTGTTCTGTTGTTTCTATTTTCTCTTTATCTTGGATTCTGGGTCCTTTGATTTTGCAAACTTGTTAAGCCTGTAATCTTTTTCTTTTTTAATCTGTTGTGATACCTAGTCGTCATCAAGAGCGCCGACTGTACTCAGCTCATTTTTATTTTCAGTTTGTTTCTTTTCCTGTTCTCTCACCGTGCAAATACACATAGCACTGGCGTTTTCCCGGGCTTTGCTTTCTTTTCTCGTTCATAGAATACCGATACATTGCGCAAGTTTACAATGCCTATCTTTGCCCAGCTCCTCAGTCTTGATCATCAACGTCAACACAAAACACAACACACAGACGAACAGAAGAACATAACAAACACGACAACGACGCGTTAAAAAGACGAAACGAACGCGTCTTTCCCCTCCATTTTCATTCCCAGCAACCCCTCTAGAGCGGGATGGACGGGAGGGGTGAAAGTGAGGGTGAGCCGTGAGTAGGGGCCTCTTTTTCGACGACACGATGCAATGCTACCAAAGAAACACCCAAAAGCACACAACCGAAAGGGCTGTTGAACCGGGAAAATGTAAAAGAGGGACAGCAGAGCCTGTAATGTACGAAATAGATGAGGAAGGAGAGGTCAGAGCATTAAGCAAACATGAAAACCAAAAACCTGGACAAACTTCAAAAGGACGTGATATCTTTGCCGCCGGTGACCGAAGCAAAGCCCCTCTCTTGAACTCTCTTCCTTTGCACAAGAGGAGGAGACCCCTGTTCGACGTATGAACCGTTCCGCTTCCCCCTCTATCTCACTCACTCACTCGACAACCTTCTGTTACGCGCTCCAAATGCACTGAGAAGAAAAAGGCCACCCATGACCGTGATCACAGGATCGCTCGTTTTGTTTGCTGATGGAGGGGAAATCGAAACACAAAACGAACGCGGCCCTGTATCAAGGAGTGCTACGTCGGACACTGGTGAAAATAGTCGGTGAACAAGGACACCTCGCTTTTGACTGCATCGTTTAAGCGCCGCGATCTAGGTTTTGGGGTCCTTCTGAGCCGTCTTGTGGTCATTTTGTCCCCATTTCTTCTCACTTCAGGGTGTTGCGCCCTTTTATTTTTAGGTACAACGACCCTTGGGAGATGTGGATGGCAAGAAGATCTTGAAAGTCAAGAGAGAACAGCAGAACCTGCCTGGGGGGGGGGGGGGGGGGCACGGCCGTTCTTGCCCAGTGAATCGTTGTCCAACGCGAGCGACCGAACAGGTGTGACGAGATGCGCTGCAGAAGGAGAAGGAGCAGCGAGACTGGAAAATACAACAAAAAACAGTCACAGTCGCAGCGAGTACGGGCAATCTATTTTCAGTCGGGAGAGAGGTGAAAGGAAGATAAAGTAACGAAATAGTACGACGTACGTTTTCATACGTCGTAATGTGTGCCTTTTTGCGGTCTTGTGTCTGTGCGGCCAACCAACATTGAGCAAAAAGGTCGACGTTTGGACAGGGGTAATTAAATAACCATTTCGGCTCGCGCTGTTGGATGAGAGAGACACGGGCTGCAATTCGCAGAAATTGACAGAAGTTCACAGACATCAAATTGAGTCTCTCAACCTCTCAACCTGGAAAGTTGAATGTAACGTCTGGAGAACGGACAGAATGTCAACTTTGTTTGGAGGAGAGAGTAATCAACACACATCCTGCACATTCTTCACTAACATGTTATTTTGTACATATTTTGTAGGGCTTCTGTATGTCTCGAAATAGACGGAAGAAACTTTGCGCATCACGAAATAAAAACGAGGTAAATACCAATTTGAGGGGCTTTTGGGGCTTTTTTTATGGCTGCAGTCTGCAGTCAGCAGCGATCCTACAGCAAAACAAAAACGAAATTAACTTCCTTCAGCGATGTACGTCGTACTTTTGTTTCTGTCTCATTTTTCGTTTATTATTTCTCTCTCCCATTCTCGTCTGCCTTGCCTCCTGTCTGCCTCCTGCCTCCTGCTTTCTTCCTTTTCAACTTTTTTTTTGTCCTCTTCTGTTTCACAATATGCACGTTTTGGGATAGAAAACACGCACATCAGTGGGAACAGACTTTTTGCGGGACCTTGGACCTTGCTCTCGGCAATGGGGCGGGCGGGCGGTACATAGTACACATAAAGTATGTAAAGAAACGGAGAAGAACGGGGAAAACGACAAGGATACAGGGGGCTTCGGAGGCAGGAAAGAAAGAGGAAGAAAGAAAACGGGGCAAGCAGGCAAAAACAGCCTGGCTCCTGGGATCTTTGAAGAAGACAAATGAATCAACGTCAAGCAACTTCAAGGAATGAATTCATCTGACAAAAGTACAAACTTGCTTACGAGAGGTGCATTCGGGCCTCGAGGGAATGTACCGAAGATCTAGTGCATCGAGATACGAACTCGAGGATGCATCCAAGAGAGAAAACAATGGATCATCAACGGTTGCTCGGATTGATCCTGTGAACAGAATTTTCAAATCGGGATGTGGCAGCTGTCAAGGTGTGAATAGTGATGGACATCAAATCGTACGAACAAGGCGATGACGGCAGGGGGGCTCAAAGGTCAAAGTGGAGAGAGGACGAGCGCGTTGGACGTCTTCATAATCCAACGGTTCTGACATAGGTAACGATTAACTGGGTCGCATTGCGCCTTTCAGTCTTTTCAGTCTTTCCTCACCTTCTCTCCAGCAAGACTCCCGGGGCATTATGTGGCGGACATATGCACTGGGTTGTTGTTCTTGTCACTGTCGCTGGCACCTGCTATGCAATGGTCTTTGAATATGAGATTGATACTCCAATTTATCGCCCTGGGTGGCCCTGTCTATCCCGTAGCAACGGCGCATTGGCTTAAAAGAGCGGTGCTGCAGGCTATATTGACAGGATGCTATGGCTATCACCGTTGGGACTGCGAAATTGGCTGCTGGCGCATGTCGTGATATACGAGGCAATCTATCCACGGCATGGGCATGACTGACGAGAGACGAGACAGAAGAGACAGACTAATGATTGTTTGTCCGTCGCCAGGTAAGACGTGCCCCGAGCCGTGCAACAGTGTCTGATATTGGCAGTTATGACTTCTGTACTCCGTAGTATGAGTGACAGCTCTGCCTGTCGTTTGATTATAATGCCATGGGACCTGCAGCGGAGGGTTGCCTTGGAGTGCAAAATGCAGATGTTCGTATGTGTCTGTCGTACGGAGGACTGGTATTGACGTCGTATAACCTGTCACACTTGGGAACACAACGACCGTTGACAGCCAACCAGGGCCTTCAATGGAGACGGCTGGCATGTTCCTGTGACAGTATCCCGTGACGTTTGTGTTCCATCTGCATCGACTTGACGTCGGTATCGAACAGTTCGTCGTGCAAGCCGAGTTGATTTTGGCCATTGATTGGCTTTGGAATCGAGGCCGGTCAAGCTGAGAGAAGAGAAACTTGCCACCAGTCGTCTGCAGCTGCAGCTGTCACTGTCAAATGCCAGCGAGCCAGCCACCAACACCAAGCAGTGTCAAGTGCATGTACGGAGCATGTCTTTACTGTCTCCGCTGATAATCGTCCATCCAGACCGTCTGCCTCTTTTGTCAGTGGGCCTTTCTCGTGTCGCCTCGCGTGCCCCAGCATTCCTCATGAGACAGCGACCTGGTTTTTTCGCAGGAAATGTCGAGTAGAAAGTCGAGGACTTGAAGTATTTCCTGTTGGATGTTTTGCCCTTTAATTGATTTCTCTTGGTTCTTTTCTTTTTCAGCTCTTTTGTGCCGTCGCAGAGCAATCAATCCAGGCCATTGACAAAAGTACGCCGGCTGCCGTGTTTTCTGTGCTTTCTGCTTTTGCCGCCCGTATGCATACGACATTGCTATGCCTCAGTTCCGGGCTATTAACTGTTTGAGGCTGGTGTTATCGTCAAGATTGCTGACATTTGTTGATATTTGACGTCTCGTTCTTTTGTTTTGATTCGATGCTTTCTTTCTGACGGACAATGCCCTGCCGCACGATTGACTGGTTCGCATATGTTCTGCAGGACCCGCGTGCACACCTTGTCTTTTGTCTTCGATGTCAACTCCTCGTTCTCCTCCGTGCGCTGCGCTTGTGTCGGCGGAGCGTCATGGCATATGCAAGCCAGACGGGACATAACGGGCGCTGCTGCACCTTTCCTGCACTTGCACTCCTGCCTGCGCAATGCTCTTGCGCCGCCTCTTGCCTCTACGTACTTTGAGACTTTGAGACATGCTCTTTCCCTTTTCTGCTTTCGCCCCCTTTGTGTCTCTTACACCAGACAAGGAAAGAGCCACTTTGTTTTGGTCTTTCCGTTGTGCATATTCTGTATGCATGTTCCCGCAACGGCCGACCAGTCTTCATTTGTTTTCATCATCGAGGGAAGGCGCTGCCTTCGTCGTGACTGCCCTTTGACACTGCCCGTGTCTGGCTTTGGCAACCCTTGTACTTGTATATATCCCCGCGTGCTTGCCTTTTTCGCTCTTGTCGTGCTTCGTGACGCTCTTTCCCTGCCTCGCGCTCCTGCCTCATAGGGTCCTTCCTCTCGGAGTCTCGAACCACGGCCAGGTCACTTTATCTCCTTAGAGCCGAAAATATGACTTTTTTGTGGGCCGTCCTTTTATTGGCTAAAACGCCGAAAAAAGATCCACATGTACAAAAAGCTACATACAACTAACTAGTAAAACGAAGTACCTCTTAATCCTTTCAGCGGCCTTTATGCCACTCTTGCCAACACCGTCTTTTGAAACTATCGCACAACGCGACGCCGCACGCACTGCATCCCGTGATAATTTTGTGCTTTTGGCTATGCGCTATGGGTGACTGCGGCTGGCTGATTATCGCATTTTTCATCTTCGAAGAGCAAAAAGCACAAAAACCACGCTTTTGGAGCCGTATTTTTTGGTGTGGTTGTTGTAGAGAAGTGCTTGTTGCCAGGCGTCGATTGCGAAGAGTGACGTAGAGACCGAAATCCTCGAGTATTCGTGTGTATAACTGCTTGCGAAAAGCACTCTGTGTGTCGATAGGAGACTCCCAGCCGCGGCGTTGAAGAAGGAAGGTATTCGTAATAGCAACTTCGAACAAAAAGAGGTACAAAAGCGCTTGTTGTCCACCTCTTTTTATCCTCTTTTTTGGTTGAAATGTAGCCCGGAGTTGATCGCCAATATCCACGCCATTTATATTATTATTGTACGCATCGATAAAGAGAGGTATCTTTAGAATTTTCGTAGATTCGTCGCCGAAAGGTACTCGTGCTGTTTTTGCGCTTGTTGATGACTTTGCTGGCTGTCGACGAAGCTTTTTAATAAGATTCTCCCAGCCGTCAAAAGCAGTGCTCAAAAGAAGCACAAATGTATTATCTTTGAAGCCAAATTATATGACTTCTTCCTCGCGATGTTTTCTAGCATAAACAGTACCCCATGGTACTAAATCTTTTGTTTTTTCTGTTGTTTTTAAAGCCAAGAGTTGCTTACTGTCGATTCTATTCGGTCGAGTGGTCCCTGTGGCGGCAATGTTATTATTACGAAGTTTTTTAAATAATTGAGGCGTTGCGAAGAGATTATCCATAAAACAATGGTAACCATAATAAACAGAAGGAGGAGGTGGTAAATTCATCAAAAGATCAGCGACTATGCCTTGCGTGGGTGCGAGTTCTAGATAATTCGACTTCGTGTATCCAATCGGTCCTTTGTCGCGAGAGTGGAAAATCCAATGAAGGAAGAAGCCAGCGTCTGCGACGACCCAAATCTTGTATCCCACTGAAATTGGCTTGTTTGGAAGATAAACGATATCTTTACTTCGGCCTGTGAAACGAACCATAGCTTCGTCGACGCTAACCCTCGAAGATGGCTTATAAAAAGAGGCCGAAACGCGCTGAATATAAGTGCTCCAACCTTTGATTTTTTCGAATACATTCGTGGTGTTTTAAGTGGTGTCCCAGGTACAAAAACGGCGGTAGATTCCGAAAAAGCGATCTCTTAACATAAATCTCGTAATAAGATGTGTTACGCTCGTTGTCGACGTATCCCAATATTCTCTCGTTGACGGGAGAGGGCAAAAGGACATGTACAATAACATGCCGAAAAACAAGTAAATCTCCTCCCTGAAAGTCGGCAGCCATGTTGTTTGTCTTCTCTCGTTGATATATATAACCCATTCGTCGACTAGGTCTCCAGGGCAAAAAAGAGCAAAAATATCGAATAAATTGCGAGGCAATTCGGGAGAAATCCATCGATCGAAAGGAAGAAGTCGAATTCTGTCAAAAACCGGTTGATTCATAACGGGCCGTAAAGAAGGTGCTGGAACTGGGTCGAGAGGTGATGAGGGTATAGCAAGATTGGGCTTTTTCGAAACAGGAGTTTTCGGCGCATCTTCTGATGCAGTTGTCTTTCGCTTGCGTGGAGGCATCGTGGAGTAGTCGTCGGATGAAGATAATAGAAAAGAATGAAGATGTTTTTGTTTACTTTTTTTGATTTTTAGTGGGCGATGCGCGTGTTGGGCGCGATCGCAGTACAAAGGATTCAGACCCACTTTTCTGTACACGAATGTCGACGGGAGGGCCCACAAAAAAGTCATATTTTCGGCTCTAAGGAGATACTTTACACAACAGACGCTCGTCCCCTCTGCCCCCTCCGTCGCGCCTGCCCCCGCCGCGACGCGACAAACAGCTACAAGGAGCAACACCAGAAACACAACTGACATCATATTTCTCTCTCTGGGGCGTTCCTTCCGTTTGGTGACCTCCGTTTTGCATGCCCCTGTCTGCTCTGGGTCGCGCCTGTTACTTACTCGATATCTCCAGTTTTGGCACGTGCAAATATTCCCAGCAACAACACTTCCCCAAAATAACCTCACTCGTCAAAAATAATTCAGAACAAACCAACTGCACAAACACACACCACTAACAATCATTCAACCACGGCACCCACCTTCAGTGGCTTCCACACCCGAACCACTAAGAAAAAGAAAAGAAAGAAGAAGAAAAAAAAACGATAACTTATTGTACCTGCGTCCCCACCGTGCACCCCTGTCTCCTCATTTCCGCCCGCCACCGTTACAAGCGTCCTAGCGCGTGGGTCTCGCCCGTGGTCAAACTGCCTGGCTGTTTTGCCCTCGGCCAGACCTTTTTGAGTCTCTTCTCGAGAAGAGTCCCAGCACACCACCTCGTCCACCTTTCCCTTTCCCTGCCCGGGGCACGGATATGCCCCCCGACCTCTGGGATCTGAGGGACCTTCTGGGTTGTCAGCACACTACCCAGCACACTACGCCCACGCTAACACCACGCCGCGCGCAAGCCCTCGGCCGCGCTGGGAGCGCTACGCCGTCCTGCCCACGCTTGACCCCTGGTCTAGTCCACACCAGCCCACTCGATAGCGTGCAAAAAGCGCAAAAGCACAGGCCGGGGCGAGACATTCGAGAGACACAGAAGAGGGAAAAGACCGAGAAAGACAGAGGACAGACGAGGAGAGAAGAAAAAGCGAGTCAAAAAAGACCACGCAAAGACCACCTCCAAAGCTCCAAGACAGCAAAAAACAGACAAATAGAACGCTTGACAGCTGAGGAGACCAGAAGACCGGCGAGCCTAGCCCACACTGCCGGCCGTCGACTAAAAAAGAAACACAGGGGGTCGAAAAGAAAAGAACAAAGGGAAAAAAGAGCAGAAGAGGGAAGAAGAGAGACGATCCCCTGTCTCCCTGTCTCCCCTGTGTGTTTTTGCGTTTTGCGACTGCTGCAAACTCCTGCCAGTTGTGTGGACTCTTGTGAGTGTGGACTGTGGATTCTGGCAAGTCTGGGCGTGTAAACGACACTTTGACGGGACCCCCTTCCAACGCTTGCAACCCCCATGCTGGGGATTTCCTGGGAAAACCTACCGTCGAGGTCCTTTCTTGCAGTTTCTTCCTGGTCTTTGCCATTTACTTTTTTTCTTTCTTTTCTGTATCTTTCACTCCCACATTTGTTTTTGATTTTTGATTTTGCTTAGTTCTTGTCTTTTTTATATTGTACTTGTACTCGGCGCGTGATCGTTTTATACACATCTCTGGAATCTGGAACTTCTCTTACACGACTGGCTGGATCGACGACACACGAGTAAACAACTCTCAGCGACCTAACACCACTCCTCGAGAAACGAGAACAGAAACTCATAAACACCACAGGCTACTACCGCAATAGAAAATCGGCAAAGGAGGACCACGCCACGAAAGAAAACGAGGGCATCGCCTCCACCTCGACTCACGGAGGCCACGACGGCGACACAACCCCATCTCATCTGCCCACGCTATGTCTGACGCAGCGGGCGTGGCCGCAGACGAGGCCCCGTCGTCCAATACGTCCACCATCACGACTCTCGAGTCTCTCCAGAAGCAATCCAGCCACACGCGCCGCATGCGACCGCCAGATGTCCTTTCCGACAGCAACGGCGCCGACGGGCCCAGAGTGCCGTTGCGAAACGGGCCGCGTGAAGGGGGACTTCTTCGCGCCGCTGACCCTGAGAAGCTCGCCCACAGAGAGTCGCGCTTGGGCCTGCGCGGTCTCTTCTCAAAAAACAAGTCCGCCGGCCAAGGCAAGGACGTGCGCGCCTCTATCGTCGACTTTAGCGGCTGGCCTTATTTTCACTCGGCTAGGTCCGACTCTGCCCTGACCAAGGCCTCTTCGCCGGCAGCAGCATCATCGTCGTCGGCATCGTCGTCGCTGCCATCTGTGCCGCAGGAACCTGAACAAAGGACGGAGCTTCCCGTTGCGCCAACGCCAGACTACTCTGCCTCCACCACCTCTCTCCATACTCATACCCAACATGTCCCCATTACACAACCTGCCGAGACGACACTGCCATTATTAGGAACACCGAGTACCACTAAGGCAATCAAGAAGCCTGTCGTGCCGCAACGCAACCGGACACAGACACCGTCGACACGCGCCGTTCGGGGCTCGCTCGCCACCTGGGACCCGCCGCCATTGTTCCAGGCCTACCCCCAAGCCATCAAGCATGCCCAGCTACCGATATGTACGACATCCATCGAGGTCCTCATGCGCCTGCAGGGCAGCGTGAGTGGTGCTGATGCTGCCGCTCGTGAGGGTGACTCGCCAGAAGATGCCGCCGACAAGGCTGCTGAGAAGCCAAAGAGACGGCACCGCCGCAATACCTCTGGGTCATCGATGAAGCTTGACTGGGTGAGCAAGATCTATGTGCTTGTTACCTCCGGCTACCTCTTGCAGTACTCGGCCGAGGGTTCATTCGACCGCCTGCCCGAGAAGATCCTGCCCATCAGCCGTGACTCGGCTGCATTTGCAAGCGACCTGATCCCGGGCCGCCACTGGGTCCTCCGTGTCAGCTCTTCCATGGACGCCGACGGTGCGCAGACAAACGACTCCCGGTCTCTGTTCTCTCGTCTGCCCTTCCGTGGCAGTGAGCGCCGGCATGCCTCCACGTTCCTGATGGTCTTTGAGGGTGCCGAGGAGATGGAGAGCTGGATCACTATTCTGCGCCGCGAGATCGAGCAACTTGGCGGTAAGAAGCACCTGTCCGAGACGGGCAAACCCAAGGTCGAGAACGGTGCCGTCGACCCAAGGTTTCAGGTCAACCCTCGGACACTTGTTGTGCGCGACCCCGAGCGCTTCTCACGGATTCTCAGCCCGAGTGATGTGGCACATATCCCCCGTCGCTCACCAAGGGACAGTCAGCTTCTCGATGCACCCTCGCCGGCGGCGACTATGTCGATTCACGACCGCGATCTGCTGAGCGACGATATGTCGACGACGAACAGCATCTACTCCCAAGACGGACGCCAGCTGGAGAACCTCCGCGATAGCGCCGGCAACCGCTTCTCGTACATCTCGTCTGGCCAGCGCACAATCGTGACGTCCGACAGCTCATCGCCGCCATGCTCGCCTGTCCGCAACAGCTTTACCAGCAACCACACCACCAGCAACAGCCAGTTTGATGAGCAGCAAAGTACGGCGGCACAATCACAGCCAACACCACCACCCCTCCTCCCCCTCCACCATCACAACCTGCCGAAAGCCCAGAGGCGCGGCCAGCGGCCCGTCCTGAGGCCGGCTTCGACCCAACGCAGCCGCGATCCTTGAGCGCAGACAGTCGATGCAAATTTTGGCCTCGAGCCAACGTGTTGCGGAGATGCACATGCTCCCGACACAACTACCGCCGCAGCAGCCGCCGCCGACGGATGCACTGCCCCGTCTGCCGACTTCGGCGTTCTCCATGTCAAAACCCCTTCCTCCACCTGTCCCCCTGCGGCGCGAGACGAACTACAGCCTCTTTGACGCCGCACCGACCATCCCCAACTTTAGCGTGCCACACTCGGCATCAAAGCGTTACTCTGCTGCCATGAAGACCACCGCGGCACATGTCATGGCCCCGCCTCAGGATCTTCCTCTGCCTCCTGCCCCTGGGGCTTCACTGGCAGCGACATACTCTGCCTTCCCGGTGCCGCTCGCGAGGCGCCACCTCGGCCACAGCAGTCAACGTTTGGACCGCCCAGCACTAGAAAACAGCAGACGGCGTCTCCCTCCGCCATCTCTGGCCTTCTCACGCCCGCTGTCGATCGTCACAGACCACGCATCACCCAGCGCCACATCACCGCCACTTTCCAACGAGGTCGTTGTTCCCAATGCATCCGTTGACGACAACAACTTGAGCAGCCCGGGCTACGGCTCTGATGTGCCTGATACACCGGCCCTCTTCAATGCTTGGAGGAGTCCCGAGTCTATCGCTGCCAAGGCGCCTTCCTCGCCAACCCGTCCGGTATCTCGCCGCCGCAGTGGATCGTACTCGTCGTTTACCCAGAACACCAAGCCGGGTAGCCGGGGCAGCGACAAGAGTAGCAAGAGCAGCCACACGGCATCCGAGGTCGCCGTTCGCAGCAGCCCCCGTAGACACTCTAGCTTGCTGGCTCTGCGCTCGGTCTCCGATTCGGCGCCCGAGCGTATTGAGACACGAACGATTGTCGTGCCGCAGCGGGCCTCTATGATCATCCCATGTCCAAGTACAACGCACTGTCGCCTAAGTTGCCCGAGGACGACCCGAGAGACAGTTTAAAGGTGCAGCCGCCAGTTTTGATGCCGATGATGGCACCACCGCTGGCGCCTCCCCCATCGCAGCCCCTGCCCTGCCCCCTTCGCGGCCGCAGTCGCGCGGAAACTCACAGTCGCGGACCAACTCTCTGACGCGCCTGCACAGCGGCTCACCCACGCCGCCGACGTCTTCGCACAGCAGCAGCAGCAGCTTTGCGCCCCGGCGGACGGCCGAGTACAAGCGCGCGAGCATGTTTGTCCAACCCAGTGTCAGTACTTCTGGTGGCAACATGACATCGTCACGCCCGCTCTCCCTCTACCACGCTACGGCCATGTCGCGGGCCGGTGGCAGTGTCGATACCGGCCGCGGCCGTACTTCGATCAAGCCGGAGCCGCTGGCAACCCTGACGCCGGCCTCGCACGCCAACATGTCGAATGTGTTGCCCACCAGTTTCAACGGCCCACCGCCGCCGTTCGTGCACGCTCGTGCCCGCTCCACATCCTCCAAGGCGGTCCTGAACCGTCGCAGCATGCCCCAGCTGGCGCTGGCCGACGGTCCTCCGCCCGCACCGCCGCCGACGTGTGCCCTGCCGCCGCTGCCCGTGAAGTCGGCTGCCGAGCAGGACCCTCGTCGCCGGATCCTGCAGATCTAATCTATTTGTCTATACCACTGTACAACACAACACAACACACACTCTTTGGCTGTATGCCGTTTTCTTTTCTTTTCTTGTCACTTTTTCACTTCTTTTTGTTTTCTTCACATCTTCTCATTTTCTTCTTGGCCATTTGGTCGCCTTTCCAATCCTTTCCCGTTTCCTTTGTCATATAGAGGCGCGATGCACAAAATGCCGATGTCTTCGGTTGTATGGAGTCTGTTTGCTGGGTTGTTTTCTTCTTCTTTTCTGTCTCTTTCTTCTTCTTTCTTTTCTTTTCTCTGTGTATGACTGTACTATATCGTGTATGGTGTATTATTATATGGCGGATAGCCAACGGCAGTATTTTTTGCCTTTGTGGACGAATAATGCGGCCAACGAACAATCTATATTTTGGATTTTGAGCTTGAAGCGAGAGAGATAGAGAGAGAGAGCGAGAGAGAGAGAGCGAAAGACCATTGTGAATGATAAATGATGACAAAACCAACAGAGACGAGAAAGATCGATGCTTCTGGGCAACAGAGCTCTTTGGCTCTCTGAAGTACGCGTTAGAGGCGTAGAGTGCGTCGTTTTTAGTGTTAGGGCGGGCGAATCAGGGCGGCCGACTGGGACGCAATGGAGGGGAAAAGGAGAGAGTTCGCCCCACTTTAAATAGGGAAGAGCCAACAGAGAAGCACACAGAAATAGGGCCGCCCAGGAGGGTGTACGGAGTACCTTACCACCAAATGTTTGAGGCGGGGTACATCACCTGCTGAAAAGATTGCCCCACACTTGCCTGGCAGTGGCCAAAAAATTCGACGCAAAAGGCAATGAGAAATTCACACAAAGTTCCCAAAAAAATAGGCCCACGCAAATCGAGAAATCACAACCACAGTCCATCACCACGTTATCACATCCACGCGACGACGATACCACCACCACAACCCATATCGACGACGCAGAATCAAATTCAACTACCCAGCCTATATCGAAATACACAATTCCACCCACATCCACCATGTCGACAGCCGCGCTGCCGAACCGTGCCAAGCACGACTGGGCCGACGACGAGGACATTGACGAGACGACGACCAGCAACGAGCTCCCGCCGCCCCAGACCATCAGCAACAAGGATGGCACCAAGACCACCATCAGCTACCGCTTCAACGAGCAGGGCCAGAAGGTCAAGACCACTCGCCGCATCCGCTTCATCACCCACCGCGAGGTCGTCAACCCCCGCGTCGCCGACCGCATGACGCGCCCCAAGTTTGGCCTGTCCGCCAAGGACCCCGCCGGCCCGGCTACCGACACCACTTCCGTCGCCGAGAACATAATCTTCAAGCCCTCCTCCAACTGGCGCAAAGACGCCAAGGACCCCAACGCCAACGCCCTCAAGGACAAGCTCAAGGACAAGAAGGTCAAGTGTCGTATTTGTAACGGCGAGCATTTCACTGCCCGCTGTCCCTACAAGGACACCATGGCACCCATTGGCGAGACACAGGCGCGGGCGACACGGGCGCCGACGACGACGACATGGGCGGCGCCTCGCGCGGTGCTGGCGGTGCGGCCGGTGGTGACGGCAAGAAGGGCTCCTATGTGCCTCCCGCGCTGCGGGGCGGTGCTGCGGCAGCAGGTGCAGGCAGCAGTATGGCTGGTGCGGGCGGCAAGTACGGCGAGCGCGACGACTTCGCGACGCTGCGTGTCACAAATGTTTCGGAGCTGGCTGAGGAGCAGGAGCTGCGCGACATGTTTGAGCGTTTCGGCCGGGTAACACGCGTATTCCTGGCCAAGGACCGCGATACGGGCCTGGCCAAGGGCTTTGCCTTTGTCAGCTTTGCCGACCGCACAGATGCCGTCAAGGCGTGCGAGAAGATGGACGGCTTCGGTTTCAAGCATCTGATTATACGCGTGGAGTTTGCCAAGAAGGCTACTTAAAGGGATGTCTGAGGGGATGTTTTATCTACTTTGAATTTCTTTTGTTATGTTGCGGAGTAGAAGGGGGCAGAAAGAGGTGAAAAACAGGGCAAAAGGTCAAAGGGAAAACGGGAGGCAAGACCGAGCAACAAAAAAGTTTTGACAATCATTTCTTAGACTGCCGTGTGTTTCTTTCATTTGTTCATCTGTTATTTATTTTTAGTCTTTCTTGTAATTCATGAATTCTGATAGGTTATGAAAGATATTTACTCTACTACTATCCTACTATAACAACGATCCTCACACAAATATGTGCTGTGCTCCTAATACGAAAAGAACCACATGATGCCGTGGTCGACCTCTTCCTGGCTCCTTTTGCGTAGTTTGCGACTGGCTGCACTTTTGGTACGAGCCCGGGGCCTAAGTTCGTAATTATCCCGCATTCTGGCCGCAGTCCGCGTCGAGACGGAGGCTGGTCGAGAAGGAGCTGCCGGGGCGGATCTTCTCTTGGGTCTCTGTCTGTTACTGTGACCCGAGACACGAGTTGCCACTGTGGCGGCAGTTGATGCTGGAGGAGGCACCGGAGCTGCTGCTGAGGCCTTGGTTGGAACACTCCGTGATGTAGTGTTGGACCGGCCACTGCGAGACGATCCAGCAACAGACGACTTGGAGCCTGTATATTTGACCACAGCCGCACCGCCCTGGACCAGAGCATCATCTGCTCGCTTCTTCTCCAAGGCCTGTTTTCTGTCCCTTTCATTGCTGCCCACATTACCCAGCAGTGGCGTGAACAGAGACCGGTATTGGATACCAAGACCAGGATATTCTGGCACATAACGCACGCCCCTGTTTGCGTTCACGCTCACAAGGCTGGCAGTTGGTGCTGCAACTGTAGTCTTTGTAGCCGCAGTCTTTGTAACCATGTTCTTGGGCCGGATCTCTTTGGTAACAACATTCTCGACGAGAACATGCGGTGCCAGACGAAAAACATCCACGGACAGCTTCAACGCCTCTTGTAGATGGTTCTTGGCCTTGCCGTAGTGGTCTTTGGCTTCGGCATAAAGAGCACGAGCCTCGGCCGAGCTCGTATGTGTCCGGTAAACATCCTGGTGCTGTTGAAGACGCTGGATCCTGCTGCCGCTGTGACTACTTCGGAGGAGAGACTGTGCGTCTGAGACGGAGACTGCACTTCTTGTGGCCTTGGAGGAGTGTGACCGAGTTGATCTTGCAATCTCGGTTGACGCTGCAGACTTTGTTTTTGAGATAGAGACTGCTCTCTGTGTGCTGTCCTCTTTTGTGATACTTTTTGTCGTGGACTTCTTTCTCCTTTTGCTTTCCTTTTGACTCAGAAATGCTTCTTTGACTTGGGGTTGGCTTCCGAGTTGGTACTGTTGCGTGCGTGGGCGTTTCCACTCTTACAGCCGGCTCTTTTGTTGATGCGTGCTTGACTGTCTGCTTCTCGACAGCGGCCTCCTTTGGCCCCTTCTCTATAACAAAGAGAGTTGGACCAAGAGAAGGGCTTCTGCTACCACCAGCTGTGCTGGAGGTAAACTTGACAGCAGCCTGTTCTCCGGACGACGGTCTGCTGGCTTCCTTTACGACTGCCACTTCCTTCTCGAGTCCTTTATCATTGGACCTTTTCTTGGTTGGCTTGTCTTGCTGTAGAGCCCCAATATTGGGAGATACTGCAACAGATGTCTGTTGCGAATAGATAGACGGCGGTGAATTTGCTGGAATGAGGGGAGACGAAGGCGATGGTGCAGGCGAGCGTGGACGTGGTTGTGGCCGCAGCTTCTCTGGACGTGGTGGCACCACTGGCGGTTTTGCTTCGCGGACCATGGTGAGGATGGACTAGGGTCGTTGGGAGCGTATTTGATGCCTCTTCAAGTTGAAACAAGACAGAGACTTTCACGAATTACTGAGAGGACATCGACTGCGAGATCTTCCCTTTTTATTGAGATTCCATTCACAAACACACAGCCCACAACGAGGAAAACACATACGCAAACCTCCATTTCGTTACCCGTCCCACGGTTTCCACACCTCCATCGGTGTCCCTACACACCGGACCACCGAGCGGTGTTTACCACCCTCTTGGATGGCGGGTTCGTAACCAAAGAAGAAGAGCCAATAACGGTTCCAGCAGGAGACACAAAACAAGGAACACCGCTCGCTTATTCGCTTACCCAGAAATGAAGGAAAACAGAAATGTCAGAAAGGACAAGAAAAAGGAGCAAACGAAACGAAAGGGAGGTGCGGGCTATAAAACTATAGCACAGGGCGTAAATAAATACTAGGCAAAACAGAACGCGAGACCAACGTGCATGCTGTGCCTCAGTCTGTCATGCACAGGTGTCCTGCACAATTATGTGCCCTGGTGTCTCTCACTTGGAGATAGATAAAAATGACGGGCCCAGCTGCAGAGTCCCATACCTGACCGGATGTGGCAGAGGCGTTCTCTTGTCCTGCCCTTACTCTCATTGTTATCCATCTGCCCGACTTCCGACACTGCAGGAGGAACACTGGCCAAGAACATGGCTGCAAGGCATGTATAAGGCATGGATCACGAAAACGAGAACCACTGCCTGGCGATGGCCTCATCCTGCCCATTCCGCCCATTCTGCAACTTTGCAAGCGAAATTGGACCGGGGAATTTCTCATTGGCGTTTGTGCTCGCGGCCGCTGGGCACTCTTTGCTGGCAAAATGCGGGACAGCCAGGGAAGAACAGACATAATAGACATAAAGAAATGGCCAGCCGCGATAACAGCGTGTAATAAGGCACAGGCGGGACGGAGGTGCGCAGACGTGGGTGAGGTCGAGAAAAGACTGGCAGAAGATGGTGGTGGCTGTCTGGGCGTATGTATGGGCGGCCGTGTCTTTTGGTGTGTGTCAGTTTCTTCAGGAAAATTGGAGGTTCGTTTTCCCGATTTGCCGTTAACAATCTCCCGAAAGCACATAGAGCATTTGTAACCTGTCAAATGTCCACGTTGACGATCATCACAAGGCTGCGTACTTTGACACATGTTTTGCACAGAGCCTTGTTCTTTCCCAGTGAGCTGGTCGACGACGTCAACCCCAAACGGTCCTTGGCTCCTTCCTGTCAAGCCTGGCAAGGCTCGGCTAGCGGTTAGCTGTTGGCTCTTGCCCTGGAAGTAGCAACCACGGGGCTAGGAACAGGCAAGAACAGCACGCTAGCCTCAACCACCGCGCTGCAGGAAGGTGCGACACAACCGCCGATATCCACACTCTGCGTCAAACTGCACAACAAAAGCCGAGAAGCTTCGTCCCGCATACGGCTTAGGCTCGTTGGGGGCGCGAAATTGCCCACAGCTTTTTTCTCGATTTTCCTATTTTTTTGCTCTTTTCTCTCTCACTTTCTGCCCTTGTCGACTCCGTAATTTTCGTGGTTTTCGTCGCTGTCCTTTGCTGCCTCTCTGGGATTCGTCCATCTTGTCAAGTGGGTTGCCAAAAATGCACAGTTTCAGGCATGTGACAGAGCCCACGCGCGTGGCCTCCTTCCCGTCCTTGCCTTCTTGCCCACTTGACCTCTCAACAAAAACCAACAAGCGTTCCAAGCGTAAATAATACGTCGTCAGAACGGCAGGAGCTATGGGGCGAAAGTGCTCTCCAACGGTCAAGAACGGCAACTACGATCGCGTTTTTATCTGATCGCATGCCGCCTTTTGCGTCTGTGCCTTCATTGTAGACCGCAGTACCCCTCCATGGTTCTCTCTTCTTTTTCTCATTTCAACCAACTGCATCGCTGCTTCCTGCCTCTCCGGTTTCTGGATCGACGGTGAACCAGATATCTGCATGTTGGTATTCTGGCTTCTCCTGCCTTCCGCCCCCTTCTGATGGGACCCCACTTAAGCTTGATCCCTTCTTTTTCTCAACTAAAACACAAGCGAGACCCGGTGTTTCCTGCCTCTTATCTACTTCTGCTTCCTCCTTCCGTGAGCGCCTCACCTCGCCCCTCTTTACCTTTTCTCTTTCTCTCACCTTCTCTCCTCAATTGCCTCGTCTATTCCCAATTGTTACATCCCTCAAACCTCCCATTTTGCAGCTAATCCCACCCCCACCAAACCATGAGCTCTGCCCCGGACGCAACTCTGGAGCAGCAGGGCCAGCTCCGCCACCGCCATGCACCAACCGACGGTCCCGCGGCGGCATCCGTCTCCGCCAAAGGCGATGTGAGCACCGTTGGATCGGAGCCGGCAGAAGACTTGCTGAAGCCCAAGAAGACGTACGGCCGGACGCCCGACGGCACAGGTATGTACCTCGAGTGAATTGTACCTTCGTATACCCCCACGTTCTCCGGGATTGCCCCATGTGGAGAGGGATCGTGCAAGTGTGGAAAGCGACACCAAAAAACCAGAGAGCCTTGTAGCTAACGATCCGCCGCTTTTTTGCCACGCAGTCTTCACCGTCCCCACTACCCACGATATGGTCTCGCAGCTGCTCGATCCCCGCCAGCCCAAGAACTTGTCCGACGTCGTTGTGCTTGTCATTCTTGCCCTCCACATCCTCGCTGCCTACCTGCTTCCCGCCAACCTGAAACGCCCTGTTTGCGCTGCGCTCTTTTTGTTCTGGCGTGCCTCGTACAACATTGGCATCGGCAGTTTGTTGACCGTGCAGTCCAAGTACCGGCTGCTTGTTACCTGGGCTAAGCGGTGGAAGCTCTTTGAGAACCCGGAGAACGGCAAGAACCCGCGCCCATGGCTCTACCGCCTCCTGAAGTGGGAGCTCGAGGCCAAGATCCCGGAGGACTATGTCTTTGAGGAGGCGCCCATCGAGTACAACACCTGGCTCGTCTTCCGCCGTGTCGTGGACCTCATCTTGATGTGTGATTTCGTGTCGTACTGTCTCTTTGCTATCGTGTCTAGCCACCGCCCCGAGAGTGAGAGCTTTGTTATGGCCGTTGCCCGTTGGGCTGTTGGCATTGCCCTCATTGGCTTCAACCTCTGGGTCAAGCTCGATGCCCACCGTGTTGTCAAGGATTTCGCCTGGTACTGGGGTGACTTCTTCTACCTGGTTGACCAGGAGCTTACATTCGACGGTGTCTTTGAGATGGCCCCGCATCCCATGTACTCGATTGGCTATGCTGGTTACTACGGCATTTCCATGATGGCCGCCAGCTACGACGTCCTCTTCATCTCTATTGTCGCCCATCTCGCCCAGTTCATCTTCTTGGCTATTGTCGAGAACCCGCACATCGAGAAGACATACAACCCGCCCACCCCGCGTGCCGCGCGTGCCGACTCGACCCTGAGCACCGACAGCCTCCATGCCCAGGCCGTGCAGCAGCTGAGACAGCTCCAGGACAGCCAACAGCAGTCTTCAACCATCGACTCGACCGCCCCGGCTGTTACTAGCGGCAACGCTGCCTCTCCTGCGATTGTTCACGACCTGTGGGGCGTGGCCAACCTCGACCTGTTCCGCTCCATCGACTACTCGGTCATCCTCCTTGGCGGCTACCTTTCCTTCCTGACGATTGTGACCCCGAACACGCCGCTCTGGCAGGGTCTGTCTCTGTTCCACGCGATCGGCTGGCGCCTGTGGTACTCGGTCGGCCTTGGTCTGATCCTGCGCCGCCAGTCGAGCTCCAAGTGGTTCACCCGTCACTTCCTCAAGTACGGCGAGAGCGCCGACGAGGCCTGGCGCCAGTGGAAGGGCATGTACCACATCAGCATGGCCATGTGCCATATGTCGTTCATGATGGCCTGCTGGAAGATGTACTCGCCCCCTGAGGACTGGAGTTACGGCTGGGCGATGCTGAAGCACGTCCTGGGCTGCAGTCTGGTGGCCCTGCAGGTGTGGACAGCATTCAGCATCTACGACGAGCTCGGCGACTTTGGCTGGTTCTACGGCGATTTCTTCTTCGATAGCACCGGCAAGCTCACGTACAAGTCCATTTACCGCTACTTGAACAACCCCGAGCGTATCATCGGCACGGCTGGTCTGTGGGGCGCCGCTCTGATTACCTGGAGTCGGTCTATCTTCATTCTCGCCCTGATCGGCCACATCCTGACCCTCGGTTTCCTCGCGTACGTTGAGAAGCCGCACATGCAAAAGATCTACGGCCGCAAGCTCCGCTCCGAAGCTGGTCTCACCAAGTTCATCCGCAAGTCTCTGCCGCCGCCGGTCAAGGAGTGGCAGGACAGCGTCGACCGTGTCCTCGACGAGACACGCCACTTTGTGGAGGAGTTTGTGGATGCTGCACGGCCCAAGCTGGCTGCTGGTGTGTCTACTATTGTTCGCGATACCTCAGCTCTGTTCAACAAGTACCCTGCCCGCCTGACCATTACACGTATCGTCCCCGATCTCGCCGGCTTCGACCCCAAGTACTACAGTCTGGAGGTTGAGGGCGAGCAACTGTCCTCGCCCATGGTCCAGAGTGGCAGCCGGGAATCACACACTTCTGCCTCCGGCTCCAGAAAGACAAGGCCAAGACCGACTCGCGGTCACAGAAGGATGTCAAGACGATTGTTCTCCAGTACGGCGCGCCCATCCGGGTGCGGTGGACGGCACCAGCCAACCATAGCAAGAAGGACTGGGTCGGTCTGTATATGGTAACGGACAATCGGTCACGAGAGAAGACGGAGGTGCCGTCTCTGGGTCGGTGGGTGCCCACGACGCCGGGTGTGTTTGACACGGCCATTGACCGCGGTATTCTGTCGTCGGACGAGCCGGTCAAGGCCAAGGTGACTGATGACCGGGACCTGGTGACGGGCGAGATGGTGTTTGAGGGCGACCAGCTGTGGTGGACACAGGGCGTGTTCGAGTTCCGGTACCACCACGACGGCAACCACAACGTCATGTCGATTTCGCAGCCGTTCGAGGTGCGGATCGGCAAGTTCGACGATGACGAGGAGGGCTCTGTCGACGCTGGCCTTAGTGGTGGCGGCGGTGGCAGCAAGGTTGGCATCTACGAGAAGGCTGTGGAGGAGTCGCTGCTCCCCGTGGTGCAGAACTGCCTCGACCGTGACCCGGACATTGCGCCAACGACGGCCGACGACGTGTTTGGCGGGCACGTGGAGCGGGACTCCAAGTACGCACGGCGTGTGGTGTACGCGATTCACCACATGTTTGGTATCGAATTTGCACCGGCCGTGGTGCCTGCAGACGGCACGGTGCGCAAGCTGGCGTACCGGATATACAACGCCAAGCAAGTTCTGGTAAGTGGCACGGTCCCTGTCTCTCTTGGAGATGTTTTTGATACCTTTCCCATTCTCCCATGCTAACTGATATGAATCTAGGCTCCGTACAGCATGTCGCCGTCGCGGTAAGGCACGAGACCCTGCGTCTTGTCCTGTCTTGCCTTGACCGCTTCCCTCTCTTGCCTCTCTTCCCCTCGCCCCGACCTCGCCCTACCACCCACTCATCTCTCCTCTCCTTTCCTCTCCTCTCTCTCTCCCTTTGATTTTTGTTTTTCTAGAATGATCTTTGCATTTGGCACCAAAAAAGCGATACCACACGGGGCGGACCAAAATTCCATACAAACGAGGGATAGGTATATGTGTTTTTTTCTTCTTTCTTCCTTTTTACGCACATTTTTTCAGGACTGTGTTACCTGGGACGGAGTGGACGGTTGGGTGTGTTTAGAACAAGGTGGAGGTTCCCGTTCCAACACGGACTACATACAACTAAGCATACAGTTTTGCAGAGTTTGATTATTTATTTTCAATGATACTTTTGGATCTTGGGGTGCCCCTCCAAGCCTGTCTTTTTCAACATTTTTTACTGTTCTCTCTATTGTTCAAGTGACACCTACTGTCATACACATCTCTGTCTTGTGACTTTGTCGAACTGTCTCGGTTTCAAGGCCGGGCTGCGCACAGACACGATAGAGCTCAGAGCGATATCGATGAAGAGCACCGACACTGTGAACAACACCGACGTTCCCCACAAACCGAAAGTCTCATTGCCGTTTTGTTTGACTCTTTTGTTTGACTCGAGTTTGTTATACATCGGATCTTCCTAGTCGTCTTTCATGATAACAGCTCTTTCTCAACAAGCACAAGACGACAGTTGCATGGTCCGTTTCAAGACAGTTTTGATTCACAAGACCAGGCGCAATGTCACTGGAAAAAGACAGCGAAATTCGGCACGTTCAACATGACATCTGCAACAGGTGATCAACCAGTGGAGTAGTGTACTGAGTAACCCGTATACAAAAAAGCAGAAGCCCACTCGGCCGTCTTTCGCTTCACCCGTTGTGAAATGGCGTGCTGCTATTTGACGGGGGAGAATACTATTAGAGAGGCAAGGAAGAAAAGAAAAGAGGAAAAACGAGGGAAAACAATCAAGTGAGACAGCGAGTGGTCACCGACCTGCTTTTTTCGACGATGTCCAGTAGCCAACAAGCAGAGAGAACACGGCGTCGTGTGGCGTTCTTGCGTGACTTTATTGGCCGATGACATGTGCGCGGGATTTTAGCGGGGGACGACTCAGAGGGAAGTCGCAAAAGTGAAAAGTCACAAAGTCGCAAGAAGGTGGAAGCGACGAACGTGGATGTCGAGGTATCGTTGTAGCGCACCTTCCTCGTGTGGTGGTGCTGGGAGCGGGCCCCTATCCACTGGTTATGGTTAGGCCTTGCCCTAGTTTAGAGTTAACTTGTTTGCATTTCCCAGCAGCGCGAGCACACCTTTTCGTTTTGTCTTTTTTTCTTTCTTTTCCACCAGTCTCGTCGCTTGCATTTTTGCTTTCGTTTTGCCTTTTTGCTGTCTTCGCCTGTTAGGGCCAGGCCCAGGGGACCTGCTGGCGTTGCATGGGCTAGGCCTCTTTCAGCGTCTCGGCAGCCGGTAAAGAAGAGGAGGGAAAAGCAATTAAGCATGGCCCCTGAAGGTCCAGACCCTTATTTTGTGTTGCTTTTCCCTCTTTCCTCCTCTTCGAGTACTCCGTACTTCTGCCATTTTAGCCTATCTAGCAAAGAGGGTGCCTCAAGGTGGTATTTCCTGGAGTTCTCCGGGACATTTGTGCCAAGACGATTTCTCCAACTCTTTTCGAACGTTTTGGTGCTCGTGGTGTTTCCTGACGACATATTGACAGAAAAGAGCGAGAAATACTCTTTCCCAGGCCCCAAGTCACCTCGACGTCCCATCTCTACTCTCTTTGGAGAATATGATGTCGCTTTTCTGCAATGGCGTGCGATACCCAAAAGAGGAGAAGAGGAGAGATGCGAAGAGGGAAAGAGCGAGCCAGACTAGAAAGGACGAGAGTTCAGCTGGACCTGGCAGGCTAAACGACGATTGTTCCTACCTCTTCTTACACCGCACCTGCCTGTATTCTCTTTCTCCGCCCGTGCCTAGGCTCTTCTTTTGCTGCCGCTAAAAGAAGGGTCTGTTCGGGCCAGGCACGATTTCTATCACAACAGATCGCCGTGAACTTTGTCTTGTATCTTATT
The DNA here is from genome assembly GCA_016097105.2 of Sporothrix variecibatus. Classification (NCBI taxonomy): domain Eukaryota; kingdom Fungi; phylum Ascomycota; class Sordariomycetes; order Ophiostomatales; family Ophiostomataceae; genus Sporothrix; species Sporothrix variecibatus. The sequence continues at coordinate 2,214,347 of JADMNI010000002.1, read as the reverse complement.
TGCTGGGAGAAAAACAAAGGCTGAGCCGGGCCCGAAACGAGTGGAGAGTCAACAAAGCGAGCAAATATCCGAGTATTGTATATGTACATATGCTGAAACGAAACAGACGATCTCAGCAGAAACCGCATATAGGCTGACTCTCGTCGGTCACTCCTTCCCTTTAAATCGCCAACTGTGCCGCAATGCGAGCGCCTCCCCCATTCGGGCCTCGACTCGCTGCCGACGGCGCCGTAAAAGGCAGCGGCGACATAGACATCGAACAGAGGGGCGCAGCGTGTGTTGGCCTCTCTCTTCAGAGGTACTGTGTAATATGCTTTATGCCTAATTACTTGTTAACTCGCGTTAGTGCTTGTCCTGCTGCAAAATCCTATCCACAACGGCCCAGTTGGTCCAGGCGGTCTAGACCCTTTTCTCAACTTCCACCTTTCCCTTGGTGCCTCTTCCTGCGAGTTGGCTCCTGCCGTCTCTTCCTTCCTGCCATTGGTATTCAAAGCCTACCACAGGCTCTTTCCCTCCTCTTTGGGTCGTTAGTTCCCGTAAAGCTTGTCCTTCCCTGTTGCCCATCCTGCCTCTTTTGTGCCTTTGCGTCTTCTGACGGCGAACACCCCCCGTCCTTCCCGTTCTGTACCTGTACTTGTACCTGTTCGATTGCCGTTCTTTCCCTTCTTCTACTCTTTTTCTTTCCTCAAGTCTGCCCATTGCCAACAAACTCTTTGTTTCATGTAGATCTGGCCGTCCAACACAGACTCAACCGTCATATCGTGTCGTCTCCTCTTCTCACCACTTTTTTTCTGTCTTTTGACCGTATCATTGGGCCGCAGGCTGTCTGTTCGCCGCAACGAGCCAGACCCATTATGGCGTCTTTTCGACCATGACCCTCCCCATCTCGCCCATGACTCCATACCCCCCTTTTTTCTTGTGTCGTCTTTGGTGTCTGTTTTTTTTTTTTTTTTTTTTTTTTTTTTATAATGTGCAACGCCTCCTCTTTCATCCTCTACCTTTCCCTTTTTCGATTTGCCCTCCAGCGTAGTCTAGAATAATACACATAATGGATACGTTTTTATTCGTCCAAAAGCTCCGTCCTGCGCTCCATCGACTGAACGACGCCATAGCGCCACTCTCGCGATGATTTCACTCCTTACGCTCTTCCCCCACACTCACCTTGCATCAGAGGCTTGTCTTCTTTCGTCCATCGTCGTTCGTTAAACTGTACACAGTATTATTGCGCCGCTCGCGTGGCCACTTGTGCATGTCGTGCTGGCTGCCGCCTACTGCTGTTTTCCTGTGTCAACATGACCGCCGGAGAATCTCCGTTTTCCGGGAGAGTGAGGCCTCGAACACTCTTCGCCGTGCCTCCCCCTGATGCGTTGGTCGGGTCTCCCACCATGCATTTTTACTATCTGGCTGTGTATTGTGTTGTCTGCCCCGTACAAGTTTCCCAACTTACAAAGTTGTTGCCCACTTTTTCTCAGCCTCCGCCTCCCCCGAACTGTGCCATTCTTGCTTTTTGTTTCCTTTTTTCGTCTTCTTTTTTCTTTTGCCTCGACCGGCCGGCTTTGCGAGCTGGCGAGTTTGTGTTTCTCTACCTTTTATTTTAGCTCGCCCGACATACTGAGTACGAAGAGCTCATGCTGCCTTTCTCCTTCCTTTCGTCTCTTTTGTCTCTTTAGCCGCTCGTATCGTGTACTTTTGTAGTCTGTACCTTGTCCACATTGTAGTTACGGTGCGCCATGCTCGTCTCTCGTCTACTTTTCTACTTGTTGCTTGTACATTTAATACTTTGGCCGTCTCTCTGCCTTTTCTTTTCTCCATTTCTCTCCCTCGTCACACTCTCTCGTCTATCCTTTTTCTGCCTTCCTTGCCTACCTTGCTTCCCTTGCCATTTCTCTGCCTGCTCACCGTGCCTCTTCCTACTTTCTCGCTTTCTGGTTCCAGATCCATCTTCTAATATTTCTATTTTCCCTCGTATAAATTGCAAAAAGGCTTGTTTTCTTCTTTATCCCGTCCGCCTTACCCCTCTTCCTGGAATCCTTTGGCCTCGTTCGACTCTTTCTGACCTTTTTGATTCTCGTCTTTTAAATTGTCGCGTGCCGGTTTTCCTTTTCTCCTTTCCCGCATTAAAAAGAGGACGAAAATCACTTTTAATTCTCCTTTTGCCCTCTTCTTTTTCTTTTTCTTTATTACTGTGCTCAATTACCCCGAACCCCTGCGACGCTCTTGCGGTGCATCAACCAGACTCCAAAACTCCAGATCTCCCGCTTCCCTGTCCACCACACACCACCAAAAAAGGAACATAAAAAGAAGGGTTCCAAAAGTCTTGGCATTCCCACTTACACCAGAAATCCGCCCAAAAAGGGTCAAATCAACAAAAGTCGACATTCAAACTCAAGAAAGAGGAACACAAGAATAAAATCATAACCTTTTGCACCTCCTCAAAAGACAACAACTGAGACAGCACGCAGGTAGCCCGGCACCCCGTCCACTCAGTGTCGCACCAAAAAAGCGCTCATTTTGCGCACACTCAACACTCTCTCTCCAGCACTTTTTGCGCAAAAACACCCCCTACGGTCTAGACTTTTTCGCGGGGATCAGACCCTCGCTCTGATACCACGATCAACCCATCGACCGAACTTTGCGAATCGACTTTGCGGCAGAACAGCCGGTTTGCGATCGCTGGTACAGCCTCACCTGTCTGAACCCTGAATCTGTCGCAGAGTTTACGGGCGCAAAAAAAAAGTGCGAAAAGAGATCGCCGCCAAAAAAAAAAGTGACGCAAAAAAAGAGAAAAAGAGGAAGGCACGATCGTGTTGCACGTGGGCCAATCCGGCACAGCTCGTGGACCGCACCTTCCCCAGAAAGAGCATCAGAGCAACACCCCAAGCTCTCCCAGCACTCCCGAGAGCCCTTTCCCACATCGTGGGACCCTCTGATCATCGCTCTTTCCCGCCGCGTGCACTTGCCTCGCTCTTTCCTTTTCCTGTCAATTTGCCGCTCTTCCCTCCTCGTCTTTTTTTTATTTGCTCCTGCTCCTGCTCCTGCTCCTGCTCCTGCTCTTGGCATCTGATCTTTTTGGCACTTGACACAAGACGCACCTTGATCCTCTTCTTCCTTTCTCACTCTCTTATACTCTTATGCACCCTCTTACACACACCTGAACTACAGACTACTCGTTCCTATTTCTGTGCAACCATGAATTCTCTCAGCACCTTTACCTTCTCCTCGTCTTCTTGACAAGAAGAAAGAACACCGCTGCATTCTGGCTAAGAGGAGCCAAACTGCCGGTTGAAAGGGGCACTCATCTTCTCTCATATTTTTTTGGTTCCTTTTCTTCTCTCCCCTTACTATCACAATGATTACCTTGTTACGAACTCTGGCGGTCTTTGGGACCATGGCTGGCATGGCCAACGCAGTCGACCTTGCCAGCTATGTATTACCACTTGTAAGTCGACCCCAAAACAGCTCTCATTTTACTCAAGAAGCCCCAACAAAGCTAATATCTTTCTAGACCGGTACAGCAGAAGGTGGAAACACCTTTCCTGGTGTCTCGGAGCCCTTTGGCATGGTCAAGCTCGGCCCAGACATGGACACGGGCTCAAATGCCACCGGATCCAGTTATTCGGGCTACGTCCCGGGCAAAGCCTTTTTCACCGGCTTCAGCATGCTCCACGAGAGCGGAACAGGCGGTGCTCCAAAATACGGCGTCGTCTCGCAGATGCCCGTCACTGGAGAACCGGTAGCAAACCCGCTCATACGCCACGCCGACGCCCGCGGTTCCACGGGCGATGTGGCTAGCCCGGGCTCCTACAAGGCCACCATGGCTTCAGGCATTGTTGTGGAACTGGCCGCCTCGTCTCGTGCGGGTCTTTACCAGTACACGTTCCCAAATACCACCGACACTGACGATGTAAACAGCGTGATTGTGGATGTGTCACACTTTCTGCCCGCTCCGGACCGAGCCTACCTCAGCCAACACTATCTCGGCGGCAACATCGCAGTGTCCTCCAACCCAGACGGTAGTGGTCTCCAGTATCAGGGAGCAGGCACATATAACAACGGCTGGAACTTATCGCCGGCCTGGACGGTTTACTTTTGCGGCTACTTTGACAAGCCCGGCACTGTCAAAACATTTGTCGGCAGCGGCAGCACGGGCAGCACAATCAACCAGTTCCCCGCGGCCAGCACCGTAGCCACGACCACAAGCCGGCTTGGTGCCGTGTTTGCCTTCAACTCGAGCACGACCACAGTCACATCCCGCGTAGGTGTTTCTTTTATCTCGACGGCCCAGGCCTGCAGCAATGTCAACAGCCAAATTCCCGCGGGCACAAACCAGACGGCACTGGCGGCACAGACGCGTGCGGCATGGAACGACCAGGTGCTCAGCAAGATCACGACGGCCGACACCAGCAACACCACGCGCCTGCAGCTTCTGTACTCGTCCATGTACCACATGCTGCTACTTCCGCAGAACAAGACTGGCGAGAACCCAATGTGGTCCTCTACGGAGCCCTACTACGACGACATCTTTACTCTCTGGATCTGGTAAGTCGACCTTCACTCTTTTCTAGTCTAGCATTTTATTTCTCTAACGATGTAGTTCCGCTGCACTACCGCCCTCTTCCACATTCTCCAACCTACCATGTACGAAGAGTTTATCCGGTCACTCGTTGACATCTGGCGCCACGAGGGTTTCATGCCTGATGCCCGCTCGTCCTTTTTCAATGGTGCCACCCAGGCCGGATCCAATGCCGACAACGTTTTGGCTGATGCCTATGTCAAGGGTGTCCGCGGTAACATCAACTGGGACGACGCATATGCTGCCATGGTAACTGATGCCGAGACGGTGCCACCAAACAACAACGACCCCCGCGACCCGACAGGTTCCACAAAGGAGGGCCGCGGTGCTTTGCCAGACTGGCTTAACCACGGCTTCATTACTCGGTCCTATGGCCGGTCAGTCACGCGCGCCGTCGAGTACTCCGTCAACGACTTTTCGCTGTACCAGGTGGCCTCGGGCCTCAACAAGACCGACGATGCCAACAAGTATCTGAATCGGTCGCGCAACTGGCGCAAGCACTGGAACCCATCGGCCAAGTCGCTCGGTTTCTCGGGTTTTCTGGTTCCGCGGACCAAGACAGCCTTTATCCAGCAGGATCCCCTCCTCTGCGGTGGCTGCTACTGGAAAGATGATTGTAGGTGCCTCCTACTTTAATACAGTATTTTGACTACAGCCTAACATACCAGACTACGAGGCCCTGTCCTGGGAGTACTCGTTCAACGCCCACCATGACATCAACACGCTTGTTAACTACTCGGGCGGCGACACCACCTTCTCCGACCGCCTGGCTATGATGTTCGTCCCCGGCCAACGTCCCTTTGGCTCGTCCGAGTTCAACAACACCATCTTCAACCCGGGCAACGAGCCCAGCTTCACTACGCCCTACCTCTTCAATTTTGTCGGTCGTCAAGACCTGTCTGTGCAGTACAGCCGTGCCGCTGCCGACGCCTACTACCAGCCGACACCGGACGGCCTGCCGGGGAACAGTGATGCAGGTGCCATGGAATCGTGGGTGCTCTGGTCCATGATTGGCCTGTACCCCATCACCGGTCAGACCACGTTCCTCATCGGCTCACCCTGGCTCAGTGACCTGACCATCAGCCTCGGCGGTGGCAAGTCCCTCACAATCACATCGACCAACACTACTGGCTCTTCCTCCTCCTCCTCCCAATCGATTTACGTCCAGTCCCTTCACGTCAACGGCCAGCCATGGAACAAGTCCTGGCTCGCCTACAACGACATCTTTGCCAACGGTGGCCGGCTCGACTTTGTTGTGGGACCGAACCCGTCCAACTGGTCGGCTGATGGCTTGCCTCCTCCTAGCCCGGCCACCGAAGACGACGTGCCGCCACCGCTGCTCCTACCCTCCATTGTCGACCACAACCGCTTTAGTTGGCGCGTTACTCGGCCAGTGTTGGCGACGCTGGCCAGTGCGGTCAGCGCCACCCTCGTTGTCTCCGGCATGTACCTGTACCTGCGTCACCGCCGGCTAAGGCTGGCGGCTGCCAACGGGGATCAAGAGCAGTTGCCTGCGGTGGAGATAGCACCGTCACCACCGCCCCAAAGCTTCACGAAGAAGTCACTTGAGGCCTTCAAGAGCGTGCCTGGACGGGCCGTTGTGTGGTTTACCTGGCCGAAACGGTTGTGGCGGGCCACAGACCCGGCCATTATCTCTGTCAAGACAAGTTCTACAGTGGTTGCCACGACCGATCTAACAAAAGACACTACAAAACCAACTGGGACAACAATCGTGGTCAAGTCCGTCGACTCTGCTAGCGACACGGGTAGCGAACTGACCGAAAGTAGCGACGACGATGCTGCCAAGGCTACGTCACTGGTTGGAGTGCCGGCACCGACACTGCTGGGGCCATCACCACCGACAGGCCCTGACTCTGTCTAAGCTTACCCCCTTCACCTTTTTTGCACTTATTTTTACGAAACGAACATACTTATACGACGGCGCATATTGGAGAGAGCCTTGTTTCTTTGCATTTTCTTTTACCTCATGTTGCACTTTCCACACGAGAACCTACGTTATGTTTTACGATCGATCCAATGAGATACCCAAGATACTAGATAGTCTTCATTGTTTACTAGAGCACAAAATTAAACAAACATGAGTTTACATCGGTGTCCTTCAATATGCAGTTGTATTGTATTATCTCTCTGCACTATATTACTAGTAGAGCTATATATGGTCGACCGCTGTGGAAATAGCGCTATGAACCCCGCTAGCCACGCCCTGGCCCGCGACCAACTTCCGATCCAGTACTTACACGCTCCAACCAACGTCACACTCGACATATCGCGCTTGAGCCGAGAGACGTCCGATTGCGCTCCCGTGCCATCTTGACAATCAGTTTTCGACTCAACATCCGTCAAGATGCTAAACAGTTCTCGACAGCGCCTGTTTTCAGCAGCGCGGAGAGCGACCGTCGAGACGAGTAGTACAGCGTCCACCAGCTTGCGACTCTTCTCCGTGTCCGCGCATCGGAGGGCTGACTTTACACATGCAGTAGGTTGCCTACAGTCATTCTCATTCTCATTCTCAAGCCAGAGCCTCGTTTATTAACACTCCCCTTGGTTATCGGCGGTGGTGTGGTCGGGCTGGCCGTAGCACGTGCTCTCGCTGAGCGGGCAGCTTCAGTCGCACCTTCCTCATCGGGGTCTTCATCGTCGGTGCTCCTGCTGGAACGCCACGACACCGTCGGCACCGAGACTTCTGCCCGCAACAGCGAAGTCATCCACGCCGGGCTATATTACGGGGCCGACTCTCTCAAGACACAGCTCTGCATCCGCGGCCGCCAGCTGCTCTACAGGTTTTGCGAAGAGTACGGCGTCGGCCACCGCCGCACGGGCAAATGGATAGTTGCGCAGACACCCGGTCAGCGTGAAGCACTCGAAAAGATTTATGCGTTCGGCCAAAACTACCACGACCGCGATGCCATCCCTTTGCGATGGGTCGGTGCCGACGAGGCCAAACAGCGCGAGCCGGCTGTGCGGGCGGAAGCGGGCGTGCTCGAGAGTCTGGCCACGGGCATTGTCGACAGCCACGGGCTAATGCAGACTTTGCTGGGGCTCTTTGAGCAGGCGGGTGGTGTTCTGGCGCCCGGGTCACCCGTCACGAAAATCACACCCCTCGGAGACTCAGAGAACGGCTCTGGTGGGTGGCAGCTGCATGTCACCCCGACAGACGCCGATGCCGACGTCGAGGAGGCGGTCGTAACGGCCGAGACGATTGTCAATGCCGCGGGTCTGGGCGCAGCAGCTGTCCACAACATGATTACTGGATCTGGGTCTGGATCTAGATTACGACAAGATCAAGAACCCATGAAGCTCTACTACGCCAAGGGCAACTACTTTTCTTACGCACACAGCCAGCCGCGTGTATCGACGCTCGTTTACCCAGCACCGGAGCCTGGACTGGCGGGTCTAGGAACACATTTGACTTTGGATCTGGCAGGACGAATCCGTTTTGGACCGGACGTTGAGTGGGTAAACGACCCAACCGACTTGGCCGTCAACGCAGGCCAGCTCCCACAAGCTATTGAGGCCATCAAGACGTACTTGCCGAGTGTGGACCCCACGGCGTTGCAACCGGACTATGCCGGTATGCGGCCAAAACTGGTCCAGGCAGGCCATGGTGCAGCCGATTTTGTTGTCCGCAGTGAGCCGGGCTACCAAGGCTGGATCAACCTGTTGGGCATTGAGAGTCCTGGTCTGACGAGTAGTCTGGCGATTGGCGAGATGGTGGAGAAACTGGTCTACGGGAGTTGACAGGAAGGTAAAATTTTTGGAATGTGTATGAGATAATAACTACAACTGGCACAATTTAGCAAGAAAGAAGAATGACCATATTATTTTTTGTGGTAATATAACCAAGGCACAGAACAAACGGCCTCTGATAAATCGTGAAGCAAATAGAATCTGAACAAATAGTGGCCAACAAGGCCGAGTAGACAACCTAGGAAATACGCAGGGACGTATGCGTCCGCACTGCGTTTAAGAGCAAGAAAGACTGTATGGCAAAACGTAATCAAAAGAATCAAATGAGAGAACGACGGTATGTACCATTCAAGGGAAACACATAGATAGACAAAAATAATCCAAAAGGTAGATAAGAACAGAAAAAGACAGTAGATATAACGCCAGTGTGTGCAGCATGTATCCCCATGGAAAGGGAGCTGTCCCGTATTGCAATCCCCCGAAACAGGCAAGAAAGGACTGGAGAAGCATAAAACAATCAAAAGATAAATCGAAGACGGGCAAAACAAATCCAAGCAAGATAGCAAGAAAGAGAACGAAAACAAAATCGCAACCGTAAACGCCCCGTAATGAGTCCCAAGAAAGCAAGAAAGCAAGAAGGCAGGAAAAGCAAGAAAGAAGAAAAGTCCTCCTAGTTACCGCATCGTCACACTCGGGTAGAACATGCGCGTCTTGATGTTCACCCGGAACTCGTAAATACCGCCCTCCGTTCCAATGTACCTGAAACTGTGTTAGTGATGATTCGATTTATAGAGAGGAGTTGGGCAGTGCACTCACAATATACTTCCGTCCTCGCTCCAGGCCAGACCGGCCGTGTGGCCGTCCTTTTGCTCGGTCGGGCCAGGCTCACGCGCTCGCCGCGCATTCGGAAGGGTCGAGTCCCAGTTCAAGAGACTTGTCTCGGGCAGCGGCAGCGGCAGCGCGTTCCGACCAGGCCGGCGGGTAGTGTTGGTTGTAGTACCACTGCCACCAAACGTCCGGCTACTCCTGCTGCAGCCGTCGTCGTCTGTTGATCGCCAAGCTGGTAGGCATGCAAGATATCCATGGTCCGGCTGCTGCTGATGTTGTCATCGTTGGCGTTCAGACCAGCCCCAACATTGTCACCACTGGCCCACGGATCCCGAAGCCGCGACGTCGTCGCATCTCGCGACGAGAAGGCATTGTCGTCACTGCCGGAATCCTCATTCTCAACACCGGCAGCAAACGCACTCGCCCGCTGAGCCGCCTGGAGCAGTCCTGTCGGTGCCGGCGCCATCCAGCGGCGCTCAATGTCGGCTGCATCGCGAGCATTACGGAGGTTGCGTAGGCTGCCGAGAATGTCGTTGACGGCCATCGTCACATTCTCATTTTGCTCGCGTGTGCGGGCTGCACTCCGCGCGCGGCTGTTGCTCGTGCCCGTCCGTATGTTGATGATACCACTGGCTGTGTTGCGCGTGCTGGCCAGATTGCCGCTGCACTCGCCATGGCGCTGCTGCTGTCGTTGCCCGAGGACATACCACGCGAGCCGAGTGACGGCCGCGAGCGCAGAAGCCATGCCGCCCGACGACCGAAATCGGATGTTGTGTCCCGGTCCCGGTCGCGGTCGCGTGGGATGAGTGACTGCTGTTCCGCATCAGGCGCTGCCGCCGCAGCATACTCTGCATGTTGCGCATATTTTGCGTCTCACTCGAGTTGCTCGGGTTGTGATACCAGTCCAGAGCTTCGCGGATACGCATGGCCTGCTCGGTTGCACTCGTATCGTAGTCGTTGATGGGCGGCGGGCTAGTGTTGTTGAGAGCGTTAGTCATCGTGCTGTCTCCACCAGCACCACCAGAGCCAGCGCCCTGGCCTGTCCGACGGCGGCGGTCCTCCTCAAACTCGTTGTTGGGCGGGACTTCTATAATCTCTAGATGCTCATATGCATCACCGTCGCACAAATTGAGAATCTGACGGGAAACAAAGCCGCTGCGCACATCAGCCACACCAACGGCGCCGTGATCTTCGCTCCATGCAAGCAAATCGTAAGGTCCCGGGCAAAAGGACATCTCGCGCACCGCGCCTGAATCTACGTTGCGGTTCGACGAGTTGAAGCACGCTACCAGGCTTGCGTCGGTGTTGGAGAGCAACTGGGTCTCGTAGACGTGGATGACGCCGTACTGCGTGGCAATGGCCAGATACTGGCCCGTGTTGGAGAAGCACGCCGCGAAACTACCGCGATGGACACTAGCATCGACACGACTCTGGCCGCGCAGGTGGTGCTTAGCCATCAGCTTCCATTCGTAGTGTTTTGGTGCCGGAGGTCGCTGCGACTCGCTGCCGCCCAGGTTCAGGCGGTTGGAGTTGCCGAGCTGTTTCTCCACACGCTCATGAATGTAAAGGTACGGGTCGTCGCTGATCGACGCCAGCAGCCGGCCATCTGGCGAGATGACGGCACGGTTGACGCAGTCTGGATAGTCGAGCACATCGAGCTCTTCGGCCGTCTCCAGATTGACGAGTGTGACCTGCTTGTCGTTGTTGGAGAGCGCGGCGATGGGGCACGAGTAGGCACCCGGACACAGGGATACAAAGTTGGATGGTGTCCATATTGTGATGCAGTTGACACGGTCTGTGCCAAACTTTTGGCCCTCCACCTTCAGTCCCGAGTTGGCTGCCGTCACCAGCTGCCTTGGTTGGCCCACATCGGTCATCCGCATGTCGAAATCGTCGTACTCTTCGTCGTCCATGCTCGGGTCGTCGTTGTCATCGCCATCGGCGCCGTCGTCTTCATCGTCTTCATCATGGTCGTGATCCATAACACTCGTATGCCGGGTGTGTCTGTCGTAGGTGCTGCCTGCTGCTGGAGAAGCAGCCGCTGCCGCTGCAGCGACAGCCCCTGTGGCCGTAGCTACACTCTCGCTGCTATTCCTGCGTCCCCGTCCTCTGCTGCTGCCGACCGCACCGGGCGACTGCACGCTGGCGGCTGCTCCTCCTGAGCCCCGCGTCGCATTTACCCGGATCGCCACAAACTCGCCCTCTTCACCTCCGCAGCACACCCAACCCTGTCTGGCCACAAGACATCTCGGCGAGAACTCGAGCAGGGCAATGGTTTCCGATTCTCGTGTTGTTGGGTCGAACTGTTGGATGTGCAGATTGCCGATGCCTGCCGGGAAGTAGACGGTATCGTTGACGGCGCCAATAAGGGATCGTAGTTGCCAATGACTGGAGGTTGAGGCAGACATTAGTAACAGAATGAACAGACGAAGAAGAAGAGACGAGCAGTGTCTACTGACATTGGATTGATGCGGGCGCGATAGTGACGCCTCGGCCCCTTGCAAATCAGGGCCTCGGTCGGAAAGCACCTAGAAATCGAGAGTTGTTAGCAAGTTTTGTTGTTTGTCGAATTGATGGCGGTCGTTCATCACCACCATCGCCAGCTCGAATCAAAAGCCACTGCAGACGTACGCAGTCTCATCCTTCACATCATCCACGGCCATGGCGGGGACGAATCGTCGTTTGATCAAAGCAGGCCGAAAGACAATTGGCGCGACATCCACCAACAAAGATGGAAGCGCAGAAAGGGATTTGTATTGTTTTTGGGGGCCCCCAGGTGCGGGCCGAGCGATCAAAGGGGGGAATCGACAGTCGTCAGGATTCGATGACGGGGTGACGCCCCAGTGGTTGATTTGTCAGTGGGTTGCTAGATGTGCGATGCGAATGTCGTGATAAAGTCGAAGTCGACAATCGAAGAACAAAAACGACAGGTTCAATTGAGTCAGGCAATCAGGAGACCGCCGCGGCGATATAGATGACGGGCCGCGCGATTCGTTCGATAATTATACAGTCGAGGGATGTGTGTCGATGCAAATAGACAGGGCGCGGCGGTCGTGGTCGGAGGGTGCCGTTCGATGGAATGTCTCTCTTTTCATTTGCGATTATAGAATTGCGAGGAGGCTTTTCGAGATGACGTTCAAGCCAAAGGAGCCGACCGTTGGTCGCTCTTTCCGCTCTCTCTCGCTTGGTCACTCTACTCCAGACTTCAGTACCTTCCCCAAAGGCGAACAGGCAGGAGACGCCGTATGGTTTGTACGCGGCACTGTGTACCCTGTAATTGGCAGGCAATTGCTGCCCGTTGCGCCGCCTCTGGTCACTGTGCGGGCGGGATAGTGCGCCTTGGCGCAAGGCTGAAATCCCTTTAAGGCTCAAGGGAAACCCACTGGGGCTGTTCTACGCACTGTACAACACTGTGCATTACTTAACTTCTCCAGGAGCGGAAGGTGCAATTTCAACGTTGACAAACCGTCCGGCCGGGAGCCTCGAAAACGGCAGGTCCAGGAACCCAGGATGCATCGCGACCCGCCGGACAGGTGCAGGCCCGCCCTGCAGTAATCAGTGCACCCCCCGAAGCCGCGCCGCTCGAGACATGGGAGACATGGGCTGGGAAAAGTAACAGTCCTTCCGCCGGTTTTCGCTCAGAATGAAGGCGGTGAGGCTGTTTCGGCGAGGAGAGTGGCAGAAAATGCTGAAGACTAGGCGCTCTTTCCGTTCTTTTTATTTCCTTTGGGACCTTCCTCTCGTAGCACGACAGCTTGGTGGGCTCTTTCCCTCTCCGGCCCGGAACCCAGCTTTATGACCTTTTTCTTTTTTTTTCTCTTTCTTTTTAGAGTGGTGCCCAGCTCACAAAGCTCGCTCGCTCCTGCTTGATTGACCTCGGTCGTGAGCAAAAAACGGCAACAACTCGGTCTTCGGTCTTATTCCACTCCTGCCTTTTTCTGCCCTGTCCCACCACTTCCTGCCACTTCCTGCCGCGCTTGCTCTAGCCGGTCAAAGAAAAGCCGGCGGGGTCATGTGTAAGCCCTGGTAGATGGCCCAGCATCGAGGTGTATCTGTTTATGTTTCTTACTACGGCATGCTGGAAAAAGAAAGATAGTCACTGCGAGAATTGGTGCAGCTGTGCAATCGTGCACTCTGGTCTTTTTGGTGCTTTACCGTGCTCTCTTCAGGCATGACAGCCCATCGTTTTCCTGGGCTTCCGCTGAACCTCCGCTTAGACCCGGCGTACATGGTCACGTGCATAAAATATAGTGTATACACGTGACTTTTCCTCTGTCTGTGGCAACCGATAAGTGGGGCCGCTGCTCTAGTGGACTCGGCACAGCCAATAGGGTGCTTCGCTTGCCTGTCCGTCCAGCACCTTCTCGAATTTTTCAGCGAGCAGGGGCAATGAAAAAAAAGAAGGAAAAGAGACGGCCGAAAAAAGCTCTTCCATAAAATCTTCCATTCTCTCTCCAGGTCCCTCTCTGCCCACTCCCTCCATTTCTTCCTCATTCCCTCTCTTTATACCCCACGGTGCATCTTGTTCCGATTCACGATTCTGCGCATTTGTCCTGCTCATTGCTGTTGATTGAGTGGTAACTGTTTGCATATTTTTGTTTTCTTTTTTTCTCTTTCCCCCCTCCTCCCATCACATCCGACAATATGTTGGCCTCCCGTTTCTCCAGAGCTGTAAGTGTGCACCCACACCTCGATTGATGTGAGCTTGTCGAAAATTCATTTCTAACAGCACCGTGCAGCTCCCCCGGGCATCGTCCGTGGCCATGCGCCCGGCTGCCATGCGTCCCAGTGCTTTCCGCCCGGCCTTTGCTCGCTTCGAGTCCACCGGCACCGAGGAGAAGGTCAAGGGCTCGGTTATCGGTATCGATCTCGGCACCACCAACTCGGCCGTTGCCATCATGGAGGGCAAGGTCCCCAAGATCATTGAGAACTCCGAGGGTGCCCGCACGACGCCCTCTGTTGTCGCTTTCTCCGAGGACGGCGAGAAGCTTGTCGGTGTTGCTGCCAAACGCCAGGCCGTTGTCAACCCCGAGAACACCCTGTTCGCGACCAAGCGCCTCATTGGCCGCAAGTTCAAGGACGCCGAGGTCCAGCGTGATCTGAAGGAGGTCCCTTACAAGATCGTCCAGCACACCAACGGCGACGCCTGGGTCTCGTCCCGTGGCAAGAACTACTCGCCCTCGCAGATCGGTGGCTTCGTGCTCGGCAAGATGAAGGAGACCGCCGAGGCCTACCTCAGCAAGCCCGTCAAGAACGCCGTCGTCACCGTCCCGCCTACTTCAACGACTCCCAGCGCCAGGCCACCAAGGATGCTGGTCAGATTGCCGGCCTGAACGTCCTGCGTGTCGTCAACGAGCCTACTGCTGCTGCCCTGGCCTACGGTCTGGAGAAGGAGGCTGACCGCGTCATTGCCGTCTACGATCTGGGCGGTGGTACCTTCGATATCTCCGTCCTGGAGATCCAGAGCGGTGTCTTCGAGGTCAAGTCGACCAACGGTGACACCCACCTGGGTGGTGGAGGATTTCGATATCACCTTGGTCCGCCACCTGGTTGACCAGTTCAAGAAGGACTCGGGCCTCGACCTGTCGGGCGACCGCATGGCCATCCAGCGTATCCGTGAGGCCGCCGAGAAGGCCAAGATCGAGCTGTCCTCGTCGCAGCAGACCGACATCAACCTGCCCTTCATCACTGCCGATGCCTCGGGCCCCAAGCACATCAACACCAAACTGACCCGCGCCCAGCTCGAGAAGATGATGGACCCCCTCATCACCCGCACCATTGAGCCCGTGCGCAAGGCCCTCAAGGACGCCAACCTGCAGGCCAAGGATATCCAGGAGGTGATCCTGGTCGGTGGCATGACCCGCATGCCCAAGGTCGCTGACTCCGTCAAGGGCATCTTCGGCCGCGATCCCGCCAAGTCGGTCAACCCCGACGAGGCTGTCGCCATCGGTGCCGCCATCCAGGGTGCCGTTCTGTCGGGTGAGGTCACTGACCTGCTGCTGCTGGACGTGACCCGCTGTCCCTGGGTATTGAGACCCTGGGCGGTGTGTTCACCCGTCTGATCAACCGCAAACACCACCATCCCCACCAAGAAGTCGCAGGTCTTCTCGACTGCCGCCGACTTCCAGACTGCTGTGGAGATCAAGGTCTACCAGGGTGAGCGTGAGCTCGTCAAGGACAACAAGCTGCTGGGCAACTTCCAGCTGGTCGGCATCCCCCCTGCCCACCGCGGTGTCCCCCAGATCGAGGTTACCTTCGACATTGACGCCGATTCGATTGTGCACGTCCACGCCAAGGACAAGTCCACAACAAGGACCAGTCCATCACCATTGCCTCGGGCTCTGGTCTGTCCGACTCGGAGATCCAGCGCATGGTTGACGAGTCTGAGCAGTACGCCGAGCAGGATA
Source organism: Sporothrix variecibatus (assembly GCA_016097105.2). Lineage (NCBI taxonomy): Eukaryota > Fungi > Ascomycota > Sordariomycetes > Ophiostomatales > Ophiostomataceae > Sporothrix > Sporothrix variecibatus. The sequence continues at coordinate 2,198,831 of JADMNI010000002.1, read as the reverse complement.
AGGCCCGCAAGGACGCCATCGAGGCTTCCAACCGCGCCGACAGCATCCTGACCGATACCGAGAAGGCCCTGACCGACCACGCCGACAAGCTGGACAAGACCGAGTCCGATGCTCTGCGTGAGAAGATCACTGAGCTCCGCGAGTACAATCTCCAAGAGCCAGGCCGGCGAGGGTGATGCCACTGCTGAGGAGATCAAGGCCAAGGTTGACGAGCTCCAGAACGCTTCGCTGAACCTGCTGGACAAGGTCCACCGCGCTCGCGGCGAGGATGCCCCCGCTGAGGAGGCCAAGCCCGAGGGCGAGAAGAAGGACGAGACCAAGCCCGTAAAGAAGGAAACGACGAAGCGGACTTCTCTCTTTCTTTTCGGAGAAAGTCAAAATATTAAAAAAGCAAACAAAACTCACAAAAAATAAAATTTGGGACGAGGAAAACAAAAAAAATGATGGGCCTGGGATTCCTTTTGATTTTTTTAGCGCAATCTGTGGTTTTATAGATTTTTATCCCCCGGTGTTCTTCCCTTTCCATCACTCTCTCGCACATACTCATACTTATACTCATACTCATACGCATCTCACACACTTTCATGTCATCTCATCATCTCTCACATTTCTCTTTATGTATCTCCTCTCTGTACTTTATACACTCACGATTTCATTGTCATATTTTTCTATCTTGAAAATCACTCTTTCTATAATATATTGAGAGCTTTATGTTGTGGAACGAGACCTTATCTGATCTGGATTGTCTAGTTTGACATGATGGCCGAATACAGATAGATTCACGACGCATTGGGGCGGGAAGGACGGAAGAACGGGCGACGGGCGATGGAAAAAAGGAGGAAGAAATGGAAAAAACTCGGCGTTTTGTGAGCATTTAAACAAAGTTGTTTTATGTTTCTCTTTTTTGCAGTTTTCAGACTGATTCATATTGCTATTGCCCGACAAACTTTGTCTTTGCGGCACTCTATTTACATAAACATAATAGACATATCCCCACTCATACCCCAGTGCTACTTTTAATGCTGCTCGTGGCTTTTATGAATTTTAAGCCATGACACAAGGGAACAATAAATAAATGTTATTTTAATTTGAATATCTTTTAATGAAACGAAGAAATGATATTGACGAAAGACACATGCTATCTCTTGAAACCGAACCAGCCACGCTTTGCTGGCTGTTCCTGCTGGGGCGGCGGCGTGCTGCTCGATGCCGGCGCTGCCTGCGGCTGACCTCGCCCTTGGCCACGGACACGGCTGAACCAACAGCCGACGCAACACTAGCGATACCACTGGGCTTGCTCGGATAGTCAATGTAGTTCCATGCAATGTCAAGGAAGATGGGCTTGACGGGGACGACCTGTATCCGCGGCGGGTAGGCCACAATATTCTCTAGATCGACAGCACCGCCTTGCGGGTACTCGCCGAGCGTCTCGGACAGGGCCAGAGCACCGGCCTTGGCGGCACCACCCGACGATGGTTGCTGCTTCTCAATATCAACGAGGGCGCGGGCGCGCTGAAGCTCGGCCTGCAGCAGGTTCTGCAAGAAAGACACATCGTCAGCCGAGACGTGGATGCTGCGCAGCGGCGAGTCCTTCTTTTGGGCAGAGTCAGAGCCAGAGTCAGCCTTGGTCAGACCGGGAGCAGCCTCGGCGACCTGGTCGTGGGCCAAACTTGACGAGGGCCAGAGCGTTGGCAGCGTTGCCCGCCAGCGTGTGCGAGCGGGCAATGGCGAGCGACTTGAGGGCCACAAAGTACTTGGCCGTGGCGTCCAGCTGCTCAGACAGCTCCACGTCGGCAGCCACACCAGGCAGCTCCTTGACAGTCTCGAGACTCTGGAGCGTGCCGTCGTACAGGACCAGCTTCTCCTTGAGCCGGGCCAACAGGCGGCCAGGTGCTTCGGGACGAGGGACAGCCGCCTTGCCCTTGGCCTTTTTTGTCACAGCGGGGCCGGACTGCACAATAGCGCCGTCGTGCGGGCCCGTCAGGACACGGTTTCGGCCGATACGGTCGCTAATCATCTCGTAGTTGGCCGCCGTGCGGGCAATGTACAACAGCTGCATGTTGGGGTCGCTCTGGGGATGCCCTCGTTGCGCAGGTCGTCAATGGCGGCCTTTGTGGCATCGACAGCGTCCTGGCTGACCGTCAGCACGTCGTCGTAGGCAGCGGCCTTGTCCTTGGGCGCCATACGTGCGCCGCCAGCCACCAACTGAGCCTCGAGGCGGGCCTTGGCCAGGTCGAGCGCAGCCCATGCCGAAGCAATGGTGGCGTCCTCAATCTTGACCTCGCGCGAGCGCCACGTCAGCGTCCGCGTCGAGGCCACAACACCGCCCACAGTCCCTGGTGCTGCCGTCTCGAGGCTCTCGCTGCCGTCGGCGGTGGCGGCCGTCTGGCTGCAGGATGGTGGGGTCGATCTTGTTGACAGACGCAACGAGGGCATCCGTGTCCGGAGTGGCAGCAAACGCTCTTGGCCGATGCCAAGGCCTCGCGGGCAATGATGGGATCGGCTTGGAGCGGGGCATCTTGAGTTGGTAGCGGCGTACCGCAGCGACGGCTCAATGGTTTCCGTCAACAGGTCACGGAAGATGTCGGCACGGGTGGCCGAGGCCGACGAGAGGGCACTGTAGATGGCCCAGACGGCAGCGTAGTTGGCCAGACACAGCTCCCAGGCCTGCTTCTCAAAAGCAGCGGCGCCACGGAGCATCGCAGCATAGGCACGCGCCTCGAGCCGGTCGACATCGCTGGCGCCGCTGGCGTCCTCCTGCAACAGATCCGACAGGTCGGCCCGCGTACTTGGCGGCCTTGTCGAGACGGGAGACGATGTGCGAGCGGGTGTGGCCGGTGATGCCCTTCTTGTTGGAGGCATGTGCGGCCTTCATGGCCATGGCCTGGGCGAACGCCCGTTCTGCGGTCAATAGCTGCAGCCGTGCGTAGCTGGGGAGAGTGTCAGTATGAGGGGTAAAAAAAACATCAAACCCCCCAAAAATTGAGAGAGGCACCGAAAAAAGCTTACCTCACGTCCTGAGCCACCTGCTCGGCTTTGATGTTGATCGCATTGTGGTTGTATTTGCCGCGGTGCCGGGTGGCCACGCGCAGCTTTTTCCGGATGTTGAGCAGGCGGTGCGCCAAGCTGTAGTGCGGTAGGTGCTGTAGTCGCCGTACAGCAGCGCCTTGTCTCTTGAAGAGACGACAAACTGTGTTATATCCATTGTCCGTCGTTGTGCTGTTTATTCCCCCCCTTTTTTTCTTTCTTCTTTTTCCTGCCCCTCCTCTTGGTTGCGCAAAACCGTAGCAATTGTGCTCGTGACCGTCGCTGAATGCTTGCTCGCCGTAAAAAAATCGATCGTCCGTCCGTGTGCGGCGTCGGTCGGTTCGCAAGGGGTTGTGACAGTCGGTTGTCGTCGAAAAAGTCAGTCGCTTGGTGGAGTGGTGATCTGGCCGGCTGAACGATGGTCGAGATTCTCTCTCCTTGTCGTCTGCTCCTGCCAAAAACGGTGTGGGGTTGATGTTCTGTCAACAGCGTGTAAATTTGCTAGCACCCGGGTTTTCGTTCGTCAGGAAGCAGCGACACTGTCGTGCCCCACTACTGGCCTGTGTGCACCTGCCTCCTCGCCTCGACTTGAAGTACGGCGGATACCAGCGCATTTAGCACCGCCTAAGAAAGTCACGGATCATTCATTGGCCGCTCCGGCGCGACAGCTCCAGCGAAGTATTACTCCGTACTATGGTACCTGCCGCTAGCAGTTCAATCGCCGGGCCCAGCCATACTGCCATAGAACATCGAACCACTGCTCATACTAGAAAAAAAAGTTAGTACGACATCCAAACTGCTGATACTCCGTACCTCAATTCCAACCAACAGGCCGTCATTTGCTGCCCAACAGTACCACAAGCACCAACACGACCACGATTCTCGAACTGTACGACGAGAAGCTCAAATCTTGACACTCACAAAAGCTCACGTAGTTTTCCCCGCCTTTTTTGTGCCCGTTTCGGCCGAAGCTTTTCTGCTGCACGTGCTTTTGGATTGAAGCTTCAAAAGTTTTCGCAAATCAACATCCCGACACAGCTCCGGTTTGCTCCCCAACAACGCGCTCCCGGGCCACAGCCGTGCCCAATTGGCATAGGCCATCTTCGGGATACCCTCGCCTCTGCCCATAATGCGTCGATAGTCCTCTCGTCCACCCGACAATCCCTCCTTTTTCTCCCCGGCAAGAATCTTTGCTCTCGAAGATCTTGGCCGACGACTCCCCGGATGCCGCTGCTCGATCGGACAGCCGCCGGGCTGGAACCGGCCGGGATCCAGAGGCTGCTACCGCGGGTGTCAAAAGCCAGTGGCAAGCCGTCTGGGGTCCTGCAGGCTCTCTTCTCACAACAATTACAACAATCACAACAAAAGGGACTGCACGGACAAGATTCTCGAGATGGCTATAGAGACGGCTACTTCGACATGTACACACCTGGGCAGTCTCATGTCGAGCCACTAAACGCTTCGGCCTCCTTCTCGACTTTCTATATCCAAGGGCACATTGACCTTTGTCCGCAAGCTCTCGAGCGCCTCCGGCCGTCGTGCCCGCTCGAGAGGCTCTTCAAAGGCAGCCGTGCCAAAAAGCCCTGCAACGACTACAATAACAACAGCAACAAAAGCAACAGTGACAACGGCAGCAAAAGCAAGGTCTTCAATGTCTGCGAAGTCTACCGCCCGCACTCTTAACATCACCCGCAAGCAGACACGGGAGCTTCGATATGCCCTCTCCTTCCCTTCTCTGGATGCCGAAGAAACAGAAGATAAAGAAAAGCGCCGCTACTGCTGTCGAAGAGGACGATGAGACCCCAGCGCCACGTAAGGACCAGGCTTGCTATTCTTGAAAAGCTGAATCAGCTGGTGGAAGCGGCAGGGACAAAGGTTGGCCGGCCAACCTTCGAGGAGGCGCGGAGTCTTTACAACAAGCTGAAAGATAAAGAGCAGAAAAAGAAAATCGGGCCTGCACTCTTAACTCTGCTGTCGGCGTCTAGGAAAGGACCCGATTACCGCCGAGTCATCAAGCTGTTCGATGAACTCGAGCCTTGGCAGTGGACGGCCGACAATGTGACCGCAGTGGTGAGAGCCAAGATCAAGACCAACCAGCGGGACGAGGCCGTTGACATCTACTTGCGCGCCGCAGAATACGAAGCATGCTGGGCCGACGGACAGACGCCGGGCCTTGCCTTGCTGCTGGTCAATGGTTTCCGGCTGGAGGACTGGCATGTTCTGTCGGACGTGTGGAACGTCTACAAGGAGAAGACGGGCCGCAGAAAGGCCGACGAGGCGAAAGCTGTTCATTGGTGCCGTGTACCTGCCGAACCTACCCGCACAGCTGGACCAACTTGCCAAGGCCATCAAGATACTAAGCACAAAAGGCACTCTCGACCATTTGAACAAGCTGGGTTATCCTACCAAGACGACACCCACGGTCGACCTTGTGGCGCTACAGGAGTCGTTCAAGGCCATTCTCGAAGCCTCGCTGCACCACATGGAACCGGAGAAGGCCCTTCCCCATGTCACGGCCCAGACGAACCCGCGCATCTACGAGAACTTTATCCAGATCCTCATTGGCAAGAAGCGCTTTGACCTGGCTGCACAAACCTACTCCGAGTACCGTCTCCTGCCCAAGTTCAAGCCGCACGTTGTGACCCTCACGTCCATGGTCCGCGACGTCTATTTCCCGCAGAACCCACGTGGCATGGAAGAGGTGCGCAAGGACTGGTACAACAGCCTAGGCCGCCTCAACTTTTGGGCTACCAGAAGTACCTGGCCTTCTATGCCTCGCGCGGCGACGTCACCTCCGTTCACCGTCTGTGGAGCGAATTCACCAACGTCTACCCGACCGCCATTGAGAGCGCCGAGGACACGTTTGCCCATCTGCTCAAAGTCCATGCCGTGCGCGGCGATGTGACGCAGGTCGAGCAGATCTTTGCCGAGATCTGGGACAAGTACAAGGTCAAGCCCAACACCACCTGCTGGAACATCCGGCTGCACATCTATGTCGAGCGCGGCCAGTACACCAAGGCCATGAAGATCTTCGAAGACCTGTGCGAGGCCGTCGAGCCCGACGACTATAGCTTTAGTACTATCATGACCATTGTCGGCGGCCGTGGCGACATCAACCTTGTTTCCGACCTGTACTGGCTGGCCCAGCAGTGTGGTGTCCTCATCACCGAGGCCATCATCGACCCCATCGTCGAAGCCTACTGCCAAAACGACATGTACAACGAGGCCGAGCGCCTGTGTGTGACCACCACCCGTGACGGCAAAGTCCACGGCGCGCCCTACACGGCTCTGTGGAACACTCTGCTGTACCACCACGCCCTCCGCCACGACCTGGTCGCCGTCAACCGTATCTTAAACGTCATGACGCGGCTCCAGGTCAAGTACAATAACGGCACCTACAGTGCCCTGCTGTTTGCTCTCGCGCAATGTCGCCAGCCGCGTCGCGCCGTCGAGCTGCTGCGTGCTGCCCAGGAGGAAGGCATCTTCCGCCCCTCGGCCCATCACTACACTCTGCTTATGATGGCCTACATCCGCAGTAAGCAGCCCCACCGCGCCCTGCAGGTCAACCGTCTCATGCACCACATGGGCTTCCAGCGCTCGAGCCAGCAAATCCAGATGGTCATCAAGGCCTTCAGTCAGTGGCAGGACTTCCCAAAGAGCGACCAAACCGCTGAGGGTGGACTTGGTGCGACAGAGCGCCGCGACCTCTTTGCCAAGGCCCTGCGCGAGTTCCAGCGCTCGTTGACCACGCAGAGTGGTGGCAGAGATCCGTCGCGGAACAAAGAGGCTGTCGGTCGCGATGCGGCGCGCATGCATCTCGGTGCCGTGCGTCGCTTCTCGTTTGTCATATTCATGCTGGTGCAGGCGCGCGATTTCGCTGGTGTCGAGGAAGTCATGCAGCTGTACCAGTCCATTGCCCCCGCCGAAGAGCGCCAGAAGCCGCTGCCGCTCAAGCTGTGCAACGCCCTCATGCTGTCCGACTACTACGAGGGCCGCTTCGACCGCGTCAAGGAGATGTGGCAGAACATCCTGGGCCGCACTCGGGAGATTAGTCGCCCGCAGACATTCAAGGAAACCCGGCTCGAGTCCATTCTGGGTGTGACCAGGGCTGAGGGTATCAAGACAAACATTGAAACCGACATCCAGGCCGCCATCGCCGCCAACGAGCTGGTGCCCGAGTCCCAGCAGCCCACTTCTCCCTCTTCTTCTTCGACTACTGTGTCCCAGAAGCGCGAGAAACAGGATTCCCGCGTCGTCGCCAAGCTGCGGTACGGCCTAACTGATCCGCTCAAGACCATGCAGCGCCTGTACGCCGCTGAGCGTGACTCAGATGGCCTCATGAACTTGGTCAACCACGACGTCCTCGCCAATGGCTTCTTGCTCGATTCCAAGAACTGGAACCACTACGTCCAGAACCTGGCCCGTCTCGGCCGCCCGCGCGAAGCTTTCGAGGTCTGCGAATATCGCCTCATGGACCAGTGGAGCGGGTTTGCTCCGCTGCGTGCACGCAACCGTGGCCGGGCCGAGGAGGATGAGGACAGCCAAATGAAAGCCTGCCAGGCAACACGGTCTCGGTCTGCATCGCCTTCACCGACGTCACCGGAACAGGCGATTCAGGATGGCGACTCTGCCACTGGCGGCGGTGGCGAGGGCGAGGGCGAGGGCGACTCGTTCGACAAGCTCTTTGGCAACACGACTACTGGCAGCACCATCCCGACCATGGCGCGTCTGCAGCACATCCGCGAGAGTGCGACGCGCTACAACCGCCCCACGACCTACACCTTCATGGTCCTGGCCAAGGCGTATCTCGAGCTGGAGCAGATGGCTTTGTGGTCATCGGTTGCTGAGCGCGAGTTCAAGACCCTGGGCGCCCGATACCCGCGGTCCGTGCATGCCGTGCGGACCATGGTGCGCATGAACTCACGCATTGAAGGCCGTGTGTTTGGCGGCAGCGACAACTTGAACACGGAGCTGGGCATGCTCCCGCTTGTGAATGCTAACGCTATGCCTTGAAGCAAAACAACAACAAAAGAACATAACAACATAACAAATTTAATAACGAATACCAACGGCATTGCATATAAATAGAAAGGGGGAAGGGATATATGAAAAGAAGAGGGGAAGAACCATCGCATATACTGTACATTATGGCTATACCAAAAAGCTAAACAATTGTAAATAGAAAACCACTAGATCTCATGATAACCAAGAGGTCCAAATGTGTAAATGGGTGATGCGTATATTCAAAACTAATGCTATATGGTAGGGTATCTATGATCCAATGCGACCCTCTTGAATTTTGTCTATCCAAAAAGTGAAGAAAAAAATAAAGAGAAAATAAATATGATGGGAGATTGGTCGGTGAGTTGTCTCGTTTGACAAACTGTCCTCAAATGTCAGGAGGAGTTGTTTCTTTGCTTGCCTCCTCGGAAGACGAGTTCTTCTCGACTTCAAGTGAGCGAAGACGCTGTGATAACAGACCCTCGGCTGCAGCCGGACTGCCACTGACAAAAGCATTTCCGCCATAGCCAATGTCACCCTTGCTGAGCTTTTTGTACAGAGGAAGCATAGGAGACGTAGCCACCGAAGTCGCTGTAGAACTTCTCTCGCTGGCATCGTTGCTTGTATTTGCGTCATAGACTTTGCCGTTTGTCTGTTTCAGACCCGTGGAAGGCCCAAATCCGAGTGGTGCAGCAGACGGCGAACCCAACGGTTCGGCAAAGCCAGAGAAAAGACGACCGCCAACCGTGCTACTTTCAGCCCGGCCAAAAGAGGGCGACCTGGCAGTTCTCTGGTTGGACCAAGAACGTGAGGATATCGCCGATTTGGGCAGGGCAGCCTGGGGAGGGATAGCAGGCACGGGTGGGTGTTGGATGCCAAACGCGTCAAAGGCTTGCGGTACGTCATGCGCAGAGAACGAGAATCCAGAACTCCGGCGGCGGTATGCCTTTTCGGCAGCAAGTGCGGCTCCCGGGCCGCTCTCGCCCACGTGGTGGTATCCACTCCCACCGGCAGCACCCGCAGGCGGATGCATCACGCGGATTGGCTTGTAAGGCGAATAGAGGGGTTCGGGGAACGATAGCTCGTTTCGCAGCTTCTCTTTTCCGTCTGGTACACGGTTGGCAAAGACGACGCGGATACTTTTGTACAGGTAATAACGTCCACGCGACGGGCAGCAGATGTGCAGGTGAATCAGGTAACGCAAGATGGGACGGTCAGACGCCGAGTCGCTCGCGGCCGGTAGGTTGTCGATAATCGGGCCAGCCGAGTAACTGCGCTGACGGATGAACGTCTTTGTGCCCGGCTCCATCCAGTCAAGTCGTAGGGAATGAGAAAGAGCTTCACGGCCGTCTTGTTCTGGTTCTTGATAATGATCTGGAGTTGGCCCTGTTCTGGGATACGGTACGATCCGCCTGGAGGCGCCTTTGGTCCATGCGCCCGCCGCTTGTGTGAACGAGATGTGGCAGTGGCTGATTTGCTTGCCTCGGCATCTGAAAGATCGAGCCGCTCTACATGGACGTCTTCCATGACGATCTCGTCCCCGTTGGGTTGCCTTCACCTTGACGGCCAATTTCCTTGGTCGCACCAGTATTGACTAGGCTCTTGGTTTCTTCTCCAGCCGGTCGGGTACGTGAGGCTGTCCGTCGACTCGACATCATGGCCTTGCGCTTTGAACGTTGATCAGAGCCCGAGTTTGGTAGTCCATTCTCGAGATCGGACCATGCCAACATAGGGACTAGGACCGTCCTCGGCTTTGGACCGACCGTAGGACGTCGTCGCGTAGCTGTAGAACACGGCTGAGAATGGAAGTGTGACGTGTGCTGGGCAGCGCAAGCTGGGCTTGCATTTGGCCCCGAGGCCGAGAACGCCAATCTGAGCGAGGAAATCGAGCGGCTTCGAGGGAGTTGTGGACATGCGGCCACGCAAGATACTCTCTTCGTACGAACCGACCATCGACGCGTGCTGGAGGGGAGATGAGTCCAAGGTGAATGAGGGTCGTCTGGAACGAGAAAGGAACGGTGTCTGGGGGGTAGATGCGGAGTTGAAAGTTGGCATGTGGTCAACATCGTAGTTGGAGGCTATGGTGAGCGACCGGCGGGGTTGGTGTGCTTGGTACGGGAAGCTGTTCTCGCGACGAACACTCGAAGACGGCTGGCGAGATAGAGGATGTGAGACAATCGGCACCGAGAAAGGAGACGATTGAGAGTGACGGTTGTGTGAGAAAGTCAGGGTGTGTCGTCGCGAGTTAGCTCTCAAACCACTAGCTTTACGTGGCGGACTGCTACCGAGGGCGATATCGATATTGTCCATGGGCAAGCTGCTGTCTGTGCCGTCGTCATCGTCGTAGTTGCTCTGGGACTGGACAAGCGGACTTGTAGGTGGCTTGTAGACAAAGCTGGAGGATATTGACGAGGACGGAGATGGTACGGTGGACCGGAAAACGCCAATCCCTGCCAGCGCCGATGTTGGTGGTGACCGGTGATCGAACGAGAAAGGCGTGTAATGACGTGGCGGTGAAGTTGCAGCCCATGGCGAGGGTGAGATGTCTGCTGCGGGTCCTGGCCGGGGAAGTCCGGCCGGCCGAGCTTCGGTTTCGTCGGATGTTCGCCCCTGACGTCTTGTTGATGTGCCTTGAGTAAAATCGCCGCTATGCAAGGCCGATCGTGGCCGTTCGATGTTCAGGCCGTCTTCTAGCCTGGCAGCAGCCTCGGCGTCATGATCGTGTGCCTCCAACGGAATTCGTTCTGGCGTAATGTTTGCCGCAGGAAGCAACGTTGTGGACTTTGGTGTGCCCGCTGATGGCGGCCTTGGACTCTGAGTTGGAGTGCGTGTGTGATATACAGACTCGAGCTGGGATGTGTTAGCAGACGGTACAAAAAGATGCCGCTCACCGTAACTGATGCAGATATCTCGTAGACGGATTTATACTCACGTGTCGATTTGGGATCCAGGTTGGGCTCTCGCCTCGCTTGATCCTTTCGATGAGTTCCGCACGATCCGTGACCTGTTCATAGTCGTTTTGACCTGGTGGTGTCTGGGGTGGGAGAAGCTCAATAAAAGTGTGCTGAGCGTCGGATGCTGGAGAAGCTCGCGAGGCAAAAGATCGGGGTAAGGGTGACGGAGTGTTCGGGAGAGGGCCTTCACATAAGTCGGTCCGTATACTCTCCTCGGACATCCGGCGGGACATGTAGGGGGGTGTGGGGATGGAGATGGGTTTTTGACGGGGTGCTGGCACGCTCGGTGGGTGGTGATGAGGGCTGTGCTGGTGGCGGAGAGGGTTCTTTTGGGGAAGCTCGCCGCTCTGGGCGAGTTCCATCGTATCTTCAAACATCGGCATGGTGACCGAAAGACCGAGGCCGAATCTCCGGCTACAGCAGCTGACTTAGAGTGGCGGAGAGACGAGGAGATAAGTGTGAATGGGTTGCCCAGAAATCCGATCCCCGTCTCCGGCTCAGACGGGGAGGATCAAATCGTAATGTCGGACAACGCTGGCGATAGATGTAGATACAGAGATAGCGTCGTCTGTGGTGATATTCAGGTCATACTGAAGTCGATAAGTGACAAGAGGCGTAATCTGAGTCTCCAAAATAGTGAGTCGTCGATTTCGAGTGTGCCTTTTAAGTGACGGAAGCAAAAGCTCTATGGTGGTTGAGCATGAAGAGGAGAGTGAAGATCACGCCTTTGGTCCCAAGCGAGACAGCATGTCATTCATGGATGGCTATCTGCAATCAAAGCAATCAAAGGATAGCTCCAGTATCTGTCTCTGTTCGTTTGTCCGTTTGTTCGTTTGTCTGCGTGGCCAAGCGGCAAGGGGAGTCGGCCTCTACTGTCGGTTGTGCATGAGCAGGTGCGTCCTGTAATGCAGATGTAATGCAGGGAAAGCCAGCCTAACGAAGCAGCGGTCAACTTGGTGAAGAGGTAAAAAGGGCCGTGAATGTGAATGAAGTTTAGTGGCGATTTATGGCGCTGGACCGGTTTCGGCGTTATTGTCGTGCTGGGGAGTAGAAAGTGGAAAGTGGAGAGGGTTTAGGGAGAAAGGGAAGGTCGTTTTGTGAAATAGGATGGACAACAGCCTACGACGGCCAATGTTCTCGGACGAGCGAGGGTGGGGTGAGACGGATTGAAGCTGTAGAGAGCGCTCGGTTTTGCGTGGATATTGAGAAGTGAGGATGGGATCGGAAGAGAGTTAAAAGAGGATGGGGAGAGAGGAGTGGCAGGCTCGCAGGGGAAGAAGAGTGGTGTTGCGTCAAACAGACAAGAAAAGGAAACAACGACTGGACAGGACCGCCTTGGACGGCAGGAACAGGAGAAAAAAGGGCCTGTAATTTGCCGTTGATCCGCTGGGTAAGGAAGGCGTGACCCTCGAATAATCGCCGCTGTAACTGACGTCAGGGACGGGCTGGTTTAGGTGTTTGCTTAGTTGGTTCAGGGTGTAAAGGGATCCCGGATTTAGGTGAGAACGATGTTGGAAAGAGTACGGAGGAATTTAAGAGTACTCTTTCTGATTTGGTTCTTTCCTTTGAAAAGTCCTATTGCAGTTATTCTTGGAAACTGCAACCAACAGCTCCTGCCTCCAACGACCGAATTCAATACTGTTGTTTCTTGGCTGTCCCGTTGTTTTAGGAAGGCAAGGATATGCAGATGAGCAAGCAGGAGCACCTGTGCCCTTTCTGCTTTTCACACGCCACAACGGCCAGCTGAACACTGCGTTTGGGCGTGTGACTCAAGGTGAGAAGGGATTTTGTTGGCAAGAGGAGAGCGCCAAAAGGGAAGGAGCCCCACACGCACCCACCCCAAAAGACACTCAACGGCCCTATCTCCTATTAAGCAGCTGCGTCCGTGCTGAAGCGCGGCAGCGACGCCCCATTAAATCCATTAAAAACCCATTAAACCTCCATTTAAAACAGATATACGGAGTAGAAACAAGAAACGGGGCTCCGCCAGCTGCATCTCCTTTGCTCCTGCCACTTAACACGCTAAATTGATCGTTAGCGCTTTTTACTCATTAATAGACACCCAAGCCGCCTGAAAGGAGCTCATGTGAGGCGCTGGAAATGGCCCCAAAAGTTGGCCGCTTTTTACTGCCGGTAGAAAAAGACGGCAATAGAAAATAGAGAGGGTGAAAGCGAGGCAAAAGAACCAACCTGAGACGAGACAAACACAGTGTCCCGAGAGAACTTTCCTTTCAGGCAAACAGGTAACCAGAAAAAGAGGAAACAGGGGACATGGCTGGGCATTTTTGGTGCATTGCCGCCTAAACCGCATGGTGCAACAGCAGCCCACCGCCCGGGAAAGAGCGACCTTATCGATAAGCACTATCTAATCGTGCCTGCCAAAAAAAGTTTGGACCGCGCTTCAGACGGCAGAAAGTACTTTTTCTGGAAGGCGCAAATCTTCACATCTACGGCAGGAACCCTGACGGCTGTCAACCACTTTGCGATTTTCTTTCACGACACTTCCAATACAGAACGTACATCCCTTCCACAATGGGCAAACGATCCGCCGACGACGCCGGCAACACGGCCTCCGCTGCTCCCCACAAGGCCAAGCGTTCCCGCACCGGCATCCGCGCCGCCCTGCCTGCATCCGATGATGCCTGGCGCCGGAAGCTCGAAAAGGCCAAAGAGTCCAATGTGATCCGGGCCAAGACATTGCAGACATATGCCAAAGTTAAGGCACGGGCGATGGCTGAGAGCGGCGAAAAAGACAGCAAGGAGAAGGCAGACGACGGCGAGGCAGCAGGAATGCACCCCGAGCGGCAGGCACGCATTGACAACGCCGAGGAGGGTGGTGACGATGATAACACCAACGAAAAAGACGGCGAAAAGGCTGAGAGACAACGCCGCCCTCGCGGGCCTGGCAGCCGTCCCCCGAAACGGCCGCAGTCCTTCTTCCAGAAAGCCCAGGAAGAAGCAGCACAGAGAAAGGCCGAGGCCGAAGCACGACAGGCCGAGTTTGAGCGGCGGACGGCCGAACGGGAAGAGGCCAAGGCACAGCGGGCACGGCAGCAAAAGGCCATGGCCAAGGCACGGCGGGTGGACACACATCGGGGAGCACGGAATGGCAGTGGCTTTACCGGCAATGGCGGTGGAGACAACCAGCGACGGAAACTCGGCCGTGAGAGCGGTGTTTTGCTTGACAAAGTGCGGAGAATGATGGGCAAATAGAGAAGGGGGTTGTTTTATGTTTTATTTTTTTGTTTTATTCATACTCATCACTCGGCATAGCACGGATTTCAAAAGCGTCATAGATAGTGTATTCATCATTCACAGTTCAAACAAGCTTGCATATCAAAACACAACTTTGTTTTTTTAGAAAAAGAAAAACAGCAAACGGATATCATTAAATGTCCTAACATTGAAACAGTGGAGAGTGCACAAAACCCACTTCGGTGACGACAGAAGAGTAAAGAAAAGATAGACATGCTTGCCGTCTTCGAGAAGAGGAGGTAAGCGCAAGAAATCAAAAAAGGCGGTGAAGAATATGTTGTGACAGGAGGGAGGCCCTCATTCCAAAACATGTTCGTCCTCGTAAACGCTTCGAAAAGTCCAAATGACGCAAAAAGAGGAGAAGAAGAATGAAAACGTTCCAAAGGGAAACGCCGGGGAGAGTACAAATCATAAGTGGATCTCAGGAGAAAGGAACAGAGACAAACACACAAAGACAAACACACGCTTTTCCCACACATACAGTGGACAGTCGGTCGAGATAGTATGTACACGAGGTTGAAGGCCAGGTTTACTCGAACAAAGTCTTCTCATGCCTCGGAAAAGATGGTGTGGCTGTTCTCAATGACAAACTGGATCGAGAGGTTCTTGGAGTGCATGTCCGACATCTCTCTCTCCAGGTTCTGGGTGTGGAGAATCGTCGGCGCAAATACCACTGCCAAGTTCTTGGGGGACATCTGCAAGGTGTTAGTCGATGTACAACGATATAATTGATGAAGAGGTGTATGAGGCTTACCAAGTTCTCGCGCTCGCGGCTGGCAACACGGGCAAGATGGAACATGAGGAACTCGAGACAGTCGCGGTGCTTAGCTGGCAACATGTTGAACGTCTTGCGCAAATGGTCACAGCGCTCAGTAGAGTCGGCAATGTCTGATTTGTTAGTCTTTTAAAAGGCACACTTAATGCTTTTTTGGGGGGAGGGGGGGGGGTCGTGTCAACTTACTGATTGACTCAAGAACACCGTCGTAGACGTCAAACGTCAGCAGCGGGTTCGGCAGCTTGCGGAAGTACTGCTTCAGCACGCTTGTGACCGCCGTGATGTCTAGACCAGGGTCTGAGATGTCGTAGTCCTCCTGTTTCTCGAAGCCCTCCTGGATCGCCTTGACCTGCGAGTTGCCGCCCGTCTTGCGGTAGATGCCCTCAATGTCCATACCGCGCAGCTCGACCTCCTCAATACAGCGTGTCACGACACTCGGGATCTGCCGACGCTCGTAGTCGGCACGCTCAACCAAGTCCGAGCCGAACAGCGTGCTCGGCGCCTCAGCGACAGGCGGGCCCTCCTTGTTCATCAGGCTGGTAGCCGTGCCAGACTTGGGCATGCCTGACTTCTTGGAGAAGAAAACCAAAGCCGCCGTTGGCATTGTTCGGGCCACCCGCACTGCCAGGGACAGCGCCAGGGCCCATGGGACCAGAGATGGGGCCGCTAATGCCACGGCCTCCGACACCGCCAGCGCCGGCACCACCAACACCGCTACCCGTAGAGCCGAACTCGCCCGGACGGATTTGCTGGGCTGTCTGGGCGCCAAAGGCAGTAGGCGAATCGACCGAGGCCACCGTCATGTTATAGGGCAGGCCGATGCTATCGCCCGTCAGACCTTGGTAAGGGCCGCCACGCTGCTGCTCGCGGTCGTTTTGGAAGGCGCCGACAGCGCGGTTGACACCCTTGGTCAGGTTCTGGGCCACCGTCTTGGAGCCCTTCTTCCAGTTGAACTTGCGCACCTGTCCCTTGCGGATGTTGACAACCGTCGGGCCAGACTCAACAATCGGCTCCTCGCCGTCGGTACCGATCAACGTAGCATTGGTCGAGGTCTGGATGCTGGCAGTGTCCAGGTTCATTGAAGAAATTGAAGGACCCTTGTGGGTGTGGTAGATGCCCAGGCCGTTGGGCGACTTGACCTGCTCGTTGGTGCCGATTTGGGACTTGAAGCGCTCCTGGATCTGGTGCGTCAGGTCGTTGTTCATGTCGGCCAGCTGGGCGTTCTTGGACGATAGCTGCTCAAACTCAAGCAGAGCCCGATCGCGGTCGGCCACTGCTTGGTTCTTCTCTTCGACCAGCGCATCGCGCTCCGAGTGCAGCTGCTCAATCGTCACAGCCATGGTCTTCTGCAGCTCGTTCAGTCTCTGCACAAAGTCCTTGATGGCCGAGTCTTCCAGATCCTTGGCGTCAATCGGCTGCTTCGTCGTCTTGGCACGCTCAACGTAGCCAGCAAGCACCTCGAGCTGGCGGATCATAATCTCAGCCTGGGTGTCCAGGACAGAAACCGTGCGCCGCTTCTCCAAAAGCTTCTTGTTAAGAGACTTGAGGTCCTTTTCAGCACCAAACTGGCGCTCCAGCTCGGCCACTCTCTGCTCCGAGTTACGCAGGCGACGCTTGAGCAGGGCCGGGTCCTCGCCGGTGGTGCCACCTGCCAGCGAGATGGGGCTGCTGATTTCGTGGGCACCAGAGTCCTCGACGATCGGCGTCTTGGGCCAGCGAGGGGATGCCGTGGCGCGGGTGGTCTCGCTGACACTGCGGTTGTGGCCGCGCGGCGAGATACCGTTGCCGTGGTTGAAGTTGCTCGACTCGGCGCTGCTGTTGCGGCCGTGCCGGACGGCGTTCGAGACGCGGCGGAGAATAGAAGAGGAGCTCTCGTCCGTACCGAGTATCCTGGCCATGTCTTCGTCCATACTGAAGTCGCCGCCGGCGCTCCATCGCGGGAGCTTGGGTGAGGGGCCCTTGGGAGGAGACTGAGGGTCGCTGCCCGAGACAGTGGTGCTGACAACCGACTCCTTGCTAGGAGTCTGGAAGGGGCCGGGGGAGGAGCGGGGCCACTTGGTGGCTGCGGTGGTGCGCGGGGCTGCATGTAGGTGTCGCTAAGTTTGTGCTCCTGCATGGCGGGACGAGGCACGGGCGGCGGTGCCAGGGTAGGCTGGGGGATCTCGTCTGCTGGCGATGCCTTGCCGAGGGGGCTCGAGATGGGCTTGCCGTTGATTGTACGAGCAGAAGTCGGCAGCTCCTTTCTTGCGATGGGACCACTGCGGACGTGCTGGTCGCTGCTCTGGCTGGGGCGGCTGGTAGGAGTCGTCAGGCCGCTCGAATCCGGGTATTCGTCATCGTCCTGTGTGTGACGGTCGTGCGATGAACGACCGCCAATGCTAGAGGTGGAGGTCGAAACAGGGGGCGACGCGTTGTTCTCCTTGTCCCTCCTAGAGGCCTTGGGCGTATCGAATTCGAGAGCGTTGCCGAGCGAGTTGTTGGCTTGTGAGTTGGCGCGCGAGTTGGCTGTGACCTTCTTGCTCTTAGGTGCTTCTTGCAGTTTGAACTCGTGCTTGTGGTCCTCGCCAGCGCTGCTAGTACCCGATGACAGAACACTACGGTCCGTTCTTGAAGACTTGGAGGGCTTCCGCGAAAGGAGGTCCTTGGAAGTCGTGCCGCTGCTGTCGTAGTCGGGCGTAGAGGTGGAGCCAGGCGTGATGCCCTTCTCCTGAAAAGCGATGTGCGGTGTCGAAGCCTGCGAGTCGCCGCTTTTAGTCTCTGTAAAGTAATCAGACCGCTCCTTACCCTTCTTGACGTCCGACAGCGAGTCAGACACGGAGCGCGGTGTGACAGAAAGGCCCGGGCTGGGGTCAAGAGCCACAGGAATGAAAAAGGACTCGCTGTCGCTGGCACCGATGTCGATGTTGTTGTTGAAAACGGACGAGTTGCGGTTGTTGCGGTAGTTGGACGAGGGCAGGGTGAGCGATGGCTTCGTGCCGGTCAAGCTGTCTCGCGTGCTGCTCGAGGTGACTTCGGTCGACGAACGCTCCGGGGACCGGTCCGGGCGCATACTACTACTGAGAGACGACGGTTGTGGATAGGGCACGCGTGGTCGTGGTGAGAGTTCTGTGGGTGTGGCGGGAGGAAGGGCGGGTAGGGACTTGTCCGTGATCATGGGTGACCCGTCTTTTTCTCGTGCTTTTGCTTGGGCTGCTGCTTTGTGCTTTTTCCGCCGCCGTGCCATAAGAGACTCGTGACAACTCATGCAAAAGATGCCCTGGGACGTGCGAGCATAGCGTAGATTCTCGATCTTGCGCTTGCAGTTCCGGCAGCGGAAGCAGGTGGCACAGAAGGCCTGCTCGCCGGTCAGGATGGCCAGGTCTTCAATCTTGTTGCCGCAGGCGCTGCAGCTATACGTGCAGTTGTTGCAGATGAGGGATCCATCACCGAGGAGCAGGAGGTTGGCGTCGGAGTCGAGCAGAGTGCCGCAGGAGTTACAGCGGAAAACAGTTGAGATGCCACCTATGGCCGGCTGTGATACTTTGTCAGTAGGTGTTCCCTGTGATCAGTTGCGAGTTTGCAGTTGTGTCGAGTCGACTTACCAAGCTCAAATGCTTTGCCCTCCTCTAGAATATCGCCGCAGCCCTTGCAGGGGAAGATATCGTCGGCCTCCATTGTGTTGTCGAGGTATTCGTCGAGGGCCGCCATGGTTTACGAAGGGGATAAGGCCCCGCAAGCCCAGGAGTTGGATAGAAGGTCGTTTAGTAGATGCGATCAAGAATAGTGTCGCCGGTCGCAACTAAGAGTGGTCGAAGCGGCAGACAACGGCCGTGGAAGGATCATGGAAGAGATGTCGTCTCGACTTGTTCAGTGGCGCGGACGATAGATGCCGATGCCAGATGCTACCGAAAGAACGGTCTGGCCTTTTCCCACGTATATTTTGCGGGGTGTGAGAGCTGAGGAGCTGAAAAAAACGACGAAAAACGAGAGACAGGCCGAAGGATGATGTCGCAGACGAAGAAAGTCGAGGCGACTGCTGAAAGGTAGAGAGGAATAACGGAGAAGGGGTAGGAAGGGATGGGCGTTGGTGAAGCTGAAGAGAACAGCTGCTGTGATGCTGTGCTGCTTTGCTGAGGGAGGGGAGGCGAAAAAAGGAGGTTCCAAAAAATGCAAGTCGGATTCGAGGACCCAAGTTGCAGCCAGCAAAGAGGACGAGAAGCACGAAAAGAGGAATCGAGCAAAGGAGGCCAGAAACTTTGCAAAAAAAGAAAGCAGGAATGCGAGATGGAGAAGGGGGTACTAGAAAAAAGAAACGAAAAAGGGAAGCCAACAGGAGAATATAGCACGGGGCGCGAGGAGACTATGAGCAGAACCAGCTAGCCGCCATTCGCAGGTCGTGTCGCGATGGGAAGAGGATGGGCGATATTGGGGAGGAAGAGAAGAGAGAATATGCGAAGAAGAGGAAATTCGTGATGGAAGTGTCGTGGAAAGTCGCGGCGTCGTTTCGGGCAATGAAGGGCGCAACAAAAGCAGGGTGGGCAGGAACACACACGGTGGGTGGAGGACGGCAGGTGCGAGGGACTGCGAGGGACGTGGAACTCTCTTCTGGTGTGGACTCCCCAAGACTGCGTGCGTTGCGTGCGTGGGCGTGTGTGTGGGATGTGGACGCAGGCGCGGACGATGGATAATCAAGAATGGAAGGAGTGGGCTGCGGCGTGGGCACAACGAGAGAAAGAGCGGTCCAGGGTCGAGAAGGGTGCAGTAGGGAAAGAGCGGCCGACCAGGGGAGACACCAAGGCCTCCACTGACAAATTGGCCGTTTCGAGGGCAACGACACAAATAACGATGCAAGTAGATACTCCGCACAGGTGCAATTTAGCAGGTGAATAGAGACTAATAGGGTGTTTACAGTGGACCGGACCAAAGTTTACGGGTGGAATTACTGTGAGCAGGCAGCGCGAACTGACGAAGGCGAGGGAGAGAGGGGTCTTTCTAGCCAGGGGTATTTTAAGAAACAGATTGGCAGAGGCTCGCTGGTGGGTTTCGTAAGTTGACTACGATGTCCAAGAGTTGCTAGCACTGGGTGCTCACTCACAAGGGCGAATTTGTGAGAATATGGGCGAATATTGGAGATTGTCAGGACAGTAAATACTGTGGCGATAGCGGCCATAGCGACATAGCGGCTGTTCGCCAGTGCTAGCGGCCGTTGAGATGCGGGAGTCCGCACTGTTTTAGGGGCTGGTGGTGGTGGTGGTGGAAGGTGCGTCCTGAGGTGGAAATACTCAGTGCCCAATCTCGAAAGGGGGAAAGAGAGATGGAGGAGAGGGTGAGGGAGAAAGAGCCAGCAACTGTCGAGCGATATGGATGGAGCTTTTAGGGAAGTGACCTGGGAGACGATGTGGAGCAAGGCAGGGGTAGCAAGTCTTGGGGCCTGCAAACGACAGTGGTCTCAGAAGTGCAGTGGTTCAGAGGGCGGTGGGCCGGGAGGGCAATCTTCAGCAGGCGGAAGGAGCGAGGGGAGGCTGGGCCAGAACGTGCCGTTGGGGCAGGCGCTGGCAGGAGTAAAAAGAAGCTGAGACCTCAAAGAAGAAAAGAAGGAAAGAGCACAAAGATGGAGGGAGCAGATGAAGCAGAGAACGATGTAAGGTGTACGGGCTTGATGCAAGCAAGATGCTTGAAAAATACAGATGGCATTGTTCCCGTGTCAGTTTCCAGCTACAGCAGTCGAGTCTCGTCGGCCAACGAACAGGACGGACGTGCCCAAATGCTGAAGACGGGAAAGCTTCTCGACCACGACCACAAAATTCGAAGTTGGGTTGGGAACAGCCCCAGCAGGTGTGAGTGTGAGTGGGCAGGCGCGGCCAGTGACCAGGGAAAGAGCGAGCCAAGCCAGTCAGGGACCGCAGGGGTTTTTTTCTACTGAGCATGGCAAGATCAGGCCAAGCATTTTTGAAAGTGTGGACAGGAAAGTGTGGAAAGGAAGGTGTGGACGAGGAAAAGAGCAAGAGGAGATGCAGCACGAAAAGGGAAAAGATGTGCACCGACAAGGAGCACGACAGCAGGATGCGGTGTGACAGGGGTTGGACGAGAAAGGACCTGTCGAGACTGTGAAGGAGAAACAAAACCAAAGAAGGACTCAGTGGCGGGCCGTCGGCTTCGTCGCCGTGATGAAGGCGAAACGGTTCAGGTTGGACAGAGAGAAAGGCGTGAGACAGAAAAGACTGCAAAGGAAGAAAAAGGTGGCGGACAGACGACAGACCGAGAGACATGCAGATATTCGTCGAGAGAATGGGTGAACAGGACCAGGACAGGGGAGGGAGCGGTGACAACTGCAGGAGCACTCGAGGCACCTACACATTCACTTTCTGCACTGCAACCGCTGCAGCTTGCTTGCTCAGGCGTGAGATATCTGACTTGCACAGATGCTGCGGGCTACTGCACGACTACAGCGCGATGCGGCTCTGATGTTGGCGAGAGAGAGAGAAAGAGAAAAGGAGAGAAGGAGAAAAGGGGTAAAATAGTGCAAGCAAGTGCATGCAAGGAATGCAGAAACAAACCGAGTCCAAAAAGCCACCAAGTCGAACGAGAAACAGAACCGAGATTTCGGGATGCCTCGATGGCGTGAAACAGAACATATAGCATTCGTACGATGCAGACTTGGCGGCAGAAACAAAGCAGGAAACAGAAACAGCTGCAAACAGCTTGAATTGAGCAGACAAGGTGGGAATTGCAAAGGCAAGGCAGGGGAAACGACAGAAAACGACGAAAAAGAAAGCTGCGGAGTGCGACTATCGCGACCGATTTAGCGTGACGGATGCAAACTGGAGAAGGTCGTATTAGCGACCACAGTGCCATGCGGTAATACACGCTGGCGTTGCGCATTGGATAGGGGGCGATTGCCGCTAGGGGAGGTGTGGATGTGCGCTAGGGAGGGGGGAGCGACAGGCGGGCGTTTCCAAAACAAGCGACCAGCACACACGGCCCTGAAGCTGAGCGATGATGGGCCCACCGGAGAAGGAGCGAGGGGAGTCGCAAAAGAGAGACGGAGAGAAGCTTGAGAGAGGCAAGGCAAGGCAAGAAGAGGAGGCAAGAGGCAAGAGGCAAGAGGTGACGAGGCGACCAGTGGGCAGGAGCGACTCTGCAACAACTGCATTCGTCAGCTTCGACAGCCGCCCTATCCAGCCTCATGCACTGACTCTTTAATTGCAACATATTGAGGCTGCTCGGCGCCGTCCGTTGAGTCTTGTATCTAGATATATTAGGCGTACACAACAGACACCACCTGCAGGAAATTGGCCTCGTTAATCTGCTGCCAACCGTCTCGGGTGCCAAGGCGAGCCTGCGGCGTTGCTGTCGTTGCTTTCAGGTAAGCTGAAGAAAAAAGATGACATGAAAAAGTCCAAATGGCATGGCAGAGTCACTCAGGTACACAAATATGTCTTTTATGTTTTATGCACTCTCTTTGCCTCAACCGCGTTCCTGGGCTCCTGGATATCTTGCAGTTCTTGTACTCCGTAGACGTGTCGCCTTCCGCCGCCGTAGCGCATCACGTGACTCACCCTCCCTTACCTACTGAGTACAATATCACACAGGAACAGGAACAGGAACACGCAGCTGGTTCCGCTAACCGAATACAGACTAGTCTCTATCCTGTTCCGGCTTAGACCCACCTCTCAGGTGTGATTCACCTGCAATTGAGATTTTTTTTGAGCTCTGGTGGTGTGTGTCATACATCACCGCCGCCGATAGCCAAAAGAGCGGACAGCCCAAAAATTTACAGCCTCCAATTCTCTCTTTTGATTTCTTTTTTTCTCAACAAACACCACACAATCACACCCGCATTCACAATGGCACCGACAATCATCCACCTCAGAGCCGAGACCAAGCCGCTGGAGCGCCGGTCGCCCTGTATGTTTTCACCTATCAATTCCCCCACTATGGTGCTGACGTCGCTTGGCTGAAGCTAACCCCTCCGTTCACCAGTGTCCCCGGCATCGGCCAAGGCTCTCCTCGACGCCGGCTACGTGCTTCACATCGAGCGCTCGTCCGACCGCATCTACAAGGACAGCGAGTACGAGGCCGTCGGCGCCGAGATGGTCCCGGCCGGCACCTGGGTCAACGCCCCCACCGACCACATCATCCTCGGCCTCAAGGAGATCACCGACGGCGACGCGCCGCTGCCGCACACCTACATCCACTTCCAGCATTGCTTCAAGAAGCAGGACGGCTGGGCGGCGGCTCTGTCGCGCTTCTCGCGCGGCAACGGTCTGCTGTACGACCTTGAGTTCCTCGTTGAGCCCAACGGCCGCCGTGTCGCTGCTTTCGGCTACTGGGCTGGCTACGCTGGCACGGCCATTGCCCTGCTCGCTTGGGCCCACCAGATCCTGCACCCTGGCACCCCGCAGGCTGCCGTCCCTGTCTTTGACAGCGCCCCCGAGCTCGCCGACCACGTCAAGGCCGCCATTGCCCCGCCATTGCGGCCAACAAGGGCGAGCTGCCCCGCGCTATTGTGATCGGTGCGCTCGGCCGCTGCGGCAAGGGTGCGCGCGACTTCTGCCTGGCCATTGGCTTGACCCAGGACAACATCCTGGAGTGGGATCTGCCCGAGACCAAGCGCGGCGGTCCGTTTGAGGAGATTGCCACCTCGGACATCTTTATCAACTGCGTCTACCTGGGCGCGGCCAAGATCCCGCCCTTTGTCACCTTCGAGTCGCTCGCCGCCGCCGGTGCCAACCGCAAGCTGCGCGTTATTTGCGACGTCAGCTGCGACCCCAACAGCGAGAACAACCCGATCCCGCTGTACTCGACCTACAGCTCGTTCAACAGCCCGACGGTCCCTGTCAAGCAGGCCGTTGACGGCGCCGAGATCCGCGTCATTGCCATTGACCACCTGCCAACGCTGGTGGCCCGCGAGTCGAGCGACGAGTTCTCATCGCTGCTGCTGCCGAGCCTGCTGACGCTCGACAAGCGCGACACTGAGGGTGTGTGGACGCGTGCCCAGAAGACCTTTGACGACCGCGTCAAGGAGCTGCCTGCGAGCAACTAAGCTGCGTTAGGGGGATAAGAAAAAAAATATAGAGGAGGATTGACTCATCTGTTTTATGTTTTTTATGAGTTAGCCATGGTTACGTTATTTGTTCGTTATGGGAAAAGAACCAAAAAGGAACACTGAAAAAAGAAATATATGATAAGACGTTCAAAGTTGGCGTTGTTCAACGTTGACGAAACACAGCATACTGTGTACTCTTGCCCTCCAATCCCACCAGATCGTCAGCCACATCCTTTCGTAACCGTCGCAAGCCGCGAAAGCCACCAAAACTAGACAAACACGTCGTAAGATGTCACTGTTACACCTTGCACACAGTCACAGAAGCAACATCTTCTTTGCCTGTCTTTTCTGTGCTTTTCACTTCGTTTCTGTGCCTTTTTGCTTGCCGATCAAAAAAGTGCACAGAGGCGTCGCACGCAATCTATCGCAGGGCTGTCCCTGCAGCCCGCCCGGTGTTTCAGGTAGAGTGGTATTGACCAACGTGTCGCAGCTGTGGTCCTTTTTTGGTTGTCTGCAAGTCTTTTGTCGCCTTTGAGTGGTCTCTTCACAAGAAACGTCTTTTTGCCTTGTGTCTTTCTGCATTTCTGTCCACCCACGCCTCTTTCCCTCCCTGCAGCTTCCTCTTTCTGTCTCCCCGCTCTGGGCTGCAACACTAGCGGCAGACGCTAGCAAAGAGTGGTTCCGGGTGCTCACAGGGCAAGGGGGTAGGGAGGTTCCTGAGTGGCTGCAGGCGGGCAGGCGTGGCCAGGGCCTCTTATTGTCCCCTGGGTCGATCCGCAAACAGCGGCCCCCTTTTGTTTACCCCCCGGTCGGTGCTATCTCTTACTGTTCTTGCCAGTTGCTGTACGCCAGTTGCCGCTGCTCTTTCCAGAAGCCGACGGATGATCGTCCGTCTCGCCTCGCATATGGGAAGGAGAGACACAAACGTTCTTTCCATTTGGGACATTCGGGAGAGCACAAGCAGGAAGGAGCTGTCTTTGCTTGAGGGATTTTCTCTCCGAAACGGCAGGATACCAGAAAGGAAAACAACGCAGGAAGACGGCAGGTGCGAGCGAACACCGGGCATGTGAGGAGGGGAAGTGAAAAGGGAAGGAGCGAGGGGTGATGAAGAAAAGCGCAGTTGGCGAGGCTGAAGTCGTGTTGAAAAAAGACGACGTTCAAAGGATGCAAGCTCCATCGACTCCAATAATCAGCCCACTGAGGATCGTCGTCGACGGCATCCTGAGGGCACATTTTTATTTCTTATTTCTGGTGGCCACTGGTCAGTCAGTGTCTGTTCGCCAGGGCGGGCGGGCCGCCGTTGTAACCTTTTATTTTGTTTTGTTTTTCTCATCTATTTTCCGCAAAGCGGTGAATGTAACATAAGACAGATGAGATATCTCCTGCAACACTACGCTCTCGAAGATGCCTGTGTCTCTTTTAAATCCTTTGACACGAAAGTCGGTCAACGAGATGAGTTGTATGCAATATGCATTAAGAGTGACAATAACATATCGCAATGATATTCAAAGAAAACAAAACGACTGGATCGGACATCTTCCTTGGCACTCACTGGACGGAAAAGTAACCTCACGTCATCTTGGGGAGAAGTCAGGCAGACATACGGAGTACAGGCTCGTGTTCACTGCTGTAAGACGATGAGAAAATAGACGGGTAGTGGCAGTGCCAAATAAATACAAAATAAATGAAAAATAAGTCATAATGACTCGGACAGCCAGAGGAGCCAACAGGAGGGAAATATGTGAACGTGCAGCCCTGGATGCAGAATGAACAAATCCACCGCCGTGCTTGCGGCTGACGGTGACTGCATATGCATACCGAGAGTGTGCGGATGAAAAGGGGGGGCGGGTTAGCCGACAAGACGAAACTGTAGTATTTGACACATCCTATTTTTCTACTGGGACTCGGTGAGATATTATACATCATCTTAAAATCAAACAGAAAACATCAAAATCAAATAATAAGAATGAATATTACAACTAGTCACTACAGAAGGGGAATGCAACAGAGGCAAACGCAGAAAGAAAACAGAAAGAAAACAGAAAGAAGAGAAAGAAGAGAAAGAAAGAAAGAAAAGAAAGAAAATAGAAGAAGAAGAAGGGACAAGGAAAATATTGGGAAATAAAAGAGAAAGAGAACGAAATGTGGCCCAATGTACACAAAAGAATATACCCCTATCCCCTTTTGTTGACAAAATAAAAGTACACCATCTTGAATGTCTAGCTTTGTCTATCACCGTCACCAACCTTGATAGATACACTCACACGGACTGCTCCCGCTGCCGCTTCACAATGTAGTATGTAATCAACGACTTGGGATCGTCCTTGACCCCCCGCAGCGCGCCCCAAAAGCGGGCATCGCCTACCCGCTCATGCACCGCAACACACAGCTGCACAGCGTCCATGCGCACACCAGACTCGCTGCTCTCGAGGCAGTGCTGCGCTAGGCCCGACAGCTGGGCCAGTTCTGTGTCGGTCGGGTGGAACGCGGGGCGGGCATCAACGAGCACCTTGAGGACATGCAGGCCCATGCTCAACGAGTGCGGCGAGGAAAGGGGCTTTGTTTTGGTGGCGGAAGCCCCATTACCATTAGAGTTTGTGTTAGCCGGCCCGCTCAAAGCCCGCGTCAACACGAGAGCAATCTCAGCGGCATCGCCGAGCGTTACCAGTTCGTCCGCCAGCAACTCCAGACCGGCCACCATATGTGTGCGTGCATCGTAGCCAGCACGCGCCGCCAACAGGGCCTCGAGACCGCGCGAGACGTGCGGCTGGAAGTTGTCGCGAGACTTTTTAAGTAGCAACTTGATCGTAGCCAGAATCTGCGCCTTAACGTCCTGCACCTTCTCGGGCGGCACGTTGGTGACTGGCGACTCGAGGTAGGCAAAGAGACCGAGAAGCAGCGCATCAAACCGCTCGTCGGTAAAGAGCGCGGCCGCGCCTGTCTTGGTCGTCATGCCGTTACTAATGGCCGCATTGCTGGCGTCCCGGATAATACCCTGCAGCTTGCGGAAGCCGTGCACGTCCAGAGCCTGGGCCTTGACTTTAGCAATGCCACTGTCGAGCAGGCGGGCGTTCTGCTTGGCCTTCTCCGGCGACGAGGGGAACAGGGCCGGCGACGCATTGGGCTCGAGTCTTGTTGCATCCGTAACAGTCGTCGCAGAGGCATCAGCAGACACGTTCGTTGCCACGCCCGCATTGGCACTCTCGTCCGGTAGACGAGCCAGGTTGCCTGCATCCTCGTTGACAGGTCTGTCCTCGAGAACCGTAGGAGCAAAGATAGCCGCCGTCGGTGTCGCCGTAGATTGGTCGTCCTGGAATGGGTCCTCGTAGACCTTGAGTGGCGGTGACATCACCATGGCATTCAAAGCGTCGTCGTCATCCACCGGAGTAGGAGCGACTGCGGGGAGTGCTGCTTTCCTTGCTGCAACCGGCTTTGTCGGCGTCGGTGATGTAGGTGTGACAGAACGTTCCAGAGGCAGCTCAATCTCCACCTCAGGCGCCTTCTCAATAACCTCTGGTTCGTCTTCCGACTCTGCCTCGGGCACAGGCTCGGGCGCGGGCTTGTTACGGACCCGCGTCGGGCTGGTCGAGGCGTGTGCAGGCGGCGCCTTATGACCGGCTGCGCCACGCACTGCTCCAGGCTTCGGCTTGGCGGGCTAGTTCGTGGAGATGATGCTGCCACACCCGGTCTGCTGGCAGCTGCTTTTGTGGCAGGCGGTGCAACGGCCCGAGAGGGAGTCACCAAGTTGGAGTCGCTGGCCGTCGCCTGGTGGCCAGGTCGGGTTCGTGGCCCAGGTCCTGTCCGCTTAGGAGAGGCGCCGAGCGTCTTTGGTGTGATTGCGGCCTTGGAGCGCAGCCGCTCAGGTGGGCTCGACTGCTCTGCCGAGGGGTGATCGTGTGTGCGCACCGAGTAAGGGCCGGCCGTGGCCGGCCGTGCGTGCAGTTCAGGTCTTCGCCGAGCAGGCCGCACAGGCGCAACTGACAATCCACCCTCACCGCGCTGGCGGGTGAACTTGGCCTCTGCCGCTGCCGCTGACGTACCTGACGTCGCTGCGGTGGTAGTGGAAGAAGAGGTTGCAGTAGATGAGCCAGAGACTGTGCGCACTGGCGAGAAGTGGGCCATGGCCGATCCGGGGCGTGCAGGCAGATTGCGTGTCGCCAGAGCCTCCTTCTTTTTGGCCAGCATGGCTTCGCGGAGGGACGGCTTGGATGCGCCCGTTGTGCTCTTAGAGAAGCCCAGACCAGGCGCACCTTCTCAGCTGCGCCTTCAGGCTTCTTGGGTGAGTTGGGGTTGTTGGAATCATTTTGCAGCAGCTTCTGTGCAGTACCGTCGAGACCAGTCATGATGACCTCAGCCCGTGCCGGCCAGACGCCGGCAAAGAACCAGTAGGTAGCACGCATGCGTTCGCGGACGCCCGGGTTGGGGTCAACGAGACCCTTCTTGATGCACTTCTCAATCAGATCCAAGCCGCCAGAGTGCTCCACGTGGCTCTTGTGGTGCATCTCCTTGTTGATGATGGTCTTAACCCAGCCCGAGGCGTAGGTGCGTGGCTGGACGTTCTTGTCCTGGCAAGCGCCCCAGACGTGTTGGAGGATACGTGTGCTGTAGGTGGCCTTGGAAATAATGGCCTCGACGGTAGTGTTGGCTAGCTGCGAGCTGATCTTCTTCGTACCTGCGGACAGTTTGACGAGCGTCTGCATCAGGATCTCAACCATGGGGTCAATGCCCGAACCAAAGGTGTTTGCAATGTCCTGGACAAGGCTGCAGCCTTCCTTGCACAGACTAGTACGCAGGGTGACGACGGCCTTGATGATGCCGTCGAGCAGTGCGCGGGTGTTGTTCAAAAATGACTCGGCAAAGTCACCAGCATTGCCGGCCAGAAGACGGCGCAACCGTGTCACGCTCTCCTCGCGCTTGAGCCAGTTCTGTTCCGTCTCCTTACCCTCAAACCAGACGTGCATCTCCTTAAAAATATCGTCGAGTTCGCGCTGTGTGTTGACGTAGGCAGGCTCTACGGCCTCGGCGCGGCTGGCATCAGGCATTGGGGTAATGGGCCGCTCGCTGAGAGATGAGACGCTCGCAGCAAAGCTCGTAGCTGTCGAGAGAGGGGCCTTGGGCCGCACGGCCTGTACGGACTCGGGGCGAGAAACAGGATCAGCGGCGGCGACAGATGACGAGGCACCAGTTGGGGCCAGCTCCTTGACAATAGCCTGCTCAATGGCCGGGCGCACCTTGAAGTTCTTGAGCTGCTTCTTGAGGTCGGTCTTGGCGGCGTTAGGCGCGTCGCGGAACAGTTCAATGACGGTAGCCTTGGCGGCATCGCGCACCATGCCATCGGCATCCTCAAGCAGTTCCATGAGAACAGGCACATAGGCGCGGAAGGGCAGGTTGTGCTCGTGGTGCATCTGAAGTAGCCACTGCATGCTGGTCTCCTTAGCGCGCGGGTTCTTGCCGGTCATGGCCGTGTTGCGCAGCGAGCGCTCGACGTCCATGGGTGCGGCCTGATACAAAGTAACGAGTGACTGCTGGGCCAGCGTGCGGTATTTCTCCTTGACATCACCGAGCTTCTCGACAATCAATGGGAGTGTGCGAGCGGCCTCCTTGGCCAGAAACTTGGGTTCCTGGCGCGAGAGTCGCGTCAACAGGTGGTTCAAGCCTGTGAAACCGGCATTCACAAGCGCGGCGTGTTGTGAAGAAGAGGCTGTGCGCAGAGCCTCGAAGAGGATGGGGATCGCATGGTCGGGCACGTTATGCTGCTTGATGCCAGACTTGGCGGCCGTGACGAGCTGCACCTTGGCGTCGACGGAGGCGTCGGTGCGCAGGACGCCAGCAGCTCGTTGACCTGGTCGAGGGTGATCTTATCAGCCATCGCGGGCTAGAAAGTCAAGGAGAAGCGGCGGGGAATCGGGGTCGGGGGAGGAGGGGCGAAAAGGGGTTGCGTCGGTGACGCGCGGGTCAATTGTCGCGTCCGTCAATTAAGAGGTATGTTGGCGAGCAAGTGTCTATGTGTCTGTCGTCGTCGTGATATGTTGCTGTCGTCGTTCGATTGACTTTTCAAGAAGATATCAAAAAGTTTGGGATTGGAGATATCGAGAAAGGTCGATGCGGCTGCAGAACAAACAAACAGGGTCTGCTGTTGGTCGACGCACGGCACACGCGGTGGACTGTGGACTGCGTGTGTTCAGGGGGGTGGGGAGGTGTGGGAGGAATGGAGGGGAGTTGGGCGTGTGCACGCCGTCGAGAGTTGTGGTCGTGGTTTTGGTAAGATTTCAGGAATGAAGCCTCTTTAATCTCACAATTCACAATAGGAGAAAGATACGTGGAGCGTGCGTACGATATGGAAAGAGCCCATGGAAATAACGGGCAGGCAGTGGCCAGTCCCAATCCACACTCATCCACACAGGGCAGGAGCCACCCCGATCGCCAAAATTAAAGTGTTTAGAGTGTTTTGCGTCAACAAAAGAACGGGAAACCGCAACCCAGCATATCGCCCTGCAGCTGCGCACCTGCCCTACCAAAGTTTACCCCTATGTTTTGGGGTCGCACTTTCCTGTTGTTGGTGTTCTTTGTTGTATTTGGCAGCCGCGTCTGTTGCTGTAGCAAAGTGCGCTAGTGCCCTGGAGTCGCGTTCTGTGGCGTGTGGCAGCCGCTGGCGGGGTTGGGCTAGGCACTAGGACTTGTAGAGGGTACTTTTGAGCACTGTAGTCCACTGTACTTTGTCGGCACAGCCCCGCTGTTTGCCGTCTATAGAGCTGCACTAGATGAAACTGCTACCAATTGCGCACCAAAATATGACAGTTGGAGCTGCCACAAGTACTCTCTACCTAATCCCGGAGTCCACTCTGTAAGACGCTCCTTCTCTCGCTTACAGAGCGTTGCACACTGAAGCCTTACACAAGAGAAACAACAGAAATAACCCAAACATCAACCAGATATTATTACACCTGGAAGCGAGAAACACTTCGATCCTGCACATCACTCTCTCCGTCCTCTGTCCTCTGCCCAGCCGATCCGAATACCTACGC
Organism: Sporothrix variecibatus; assembly: GCA_016097105.2. Lineage (NCBI taxonomy): Eukaryota > Fungi > Ascomycota > Sordariomycetes > Ophiostomatales > Ophiostomataceae > Sporothrix > Sporothrix variecibatus. The sequence goes on along the minus strand of JADMNI010000002.1, from coordinate 2,167,766 downwards.
ACCCCTTACGCCGCCTCTCCACCTCAACACCCCGCAGCCGATGACGGTCAAGCGTATCCTGATCAGCCGTCCCAAGTCCGAAATCGACGACACGGCGACGATGACGGCCGACAGTGGAAATGGCCGGCCTGTGGCCTCAAGCACAGCTGCTCCGCCAGCGCCGACACCGATGCCTCCACCAGGAGTGTCGAGTGACGGTGCAGCAGACCGCCCTGCCGACGCAGAGTCCAGCGATCGCATCTCGGAACCTCCACCATACCCCAAGCCTAAGCTGCGCATCGAGATCCGTGATCTCAACCACGAGGGTGCCGACGTGTTTCTGGGTGCCGTTAATGTGTCGGCTGTGCTGCAGCAAGCTGTGGGCAACGTGCAGCGCTTCCTATACGGCCGCAACGCCTGGTACGCCGATCCCGAGACGCACATCACGCCGACCCGCTCAGTCACGGTGATTCTGCGTGACATGGACGGCGTGGCCTACACGACCGGCTCCGAGCTCGACGGCGACCACAAGGAGATCCATTTCAGTCTGCGGTACATTGCGGGCATCAAGCCGCGCAAGGAGCGGGCGACATCCGAAATTGCCGGCGTGCTGACCCACGAACTCGTACACTGCTACCAGTGGGACGGCCGCGGCACATGCCCCGGCGGCCTCGTCGAGGGCATTGCCGACTGGGTACGGCTCAAGTGTGCACTGTCGCCGCCGCACTGGAAACGCGAGCCGGCAAACGTTGGCCGTTGGGACGGCGGCTACCAGCACACGGCATACTTCTTGGACTACCTGGAGCGGCGGTTTGGCGACGGCACAGTACGCCGGATCAACGAGAAGCTGCGGCTGAACCACTACAACGGTGATGCCTTTTGGCCAGGATTGCTAGGCCACAAGGTCGAGAAACTGTGGGAGGATTATGCTGATGCCGTAAAGCACGGACGGCCAGAGGCTTCAGGTACTGTCTCGAAGTAGGCAACGGGACACTGTGGGTGGAGTAAACGAGTGTGGCAGTGATTAAGCGAACTTCCAGCCTTAGAAATATATTTTTTGAATATTTTAAATGACTGGTTTCTGTAAAATACGCTTCGTCAAATTGGACGTTGTCGTCTCTAATTATGTCATTATTTGGTGAGGCTACAGCCGTGCACTGGGAGCTGCCTGTAGCGCCTTCCTCGCCCACTAAGACCACTAGACCCCGCTCCTTCCCCATTGGCCAATCTGCTTCCCTGGCACCTTCGCACCTTCGCACCTTCCATCTTTCACCAGTGGGCTCTTTCCCGCTAGCGGAGCTGCACACGTATCATCTCACACCCACACAACAGGCCAAGAACAACGGAGGTTCTTCAACACTTTCTGCCTCCTCATCGACCACCACCAACAACCACACCGATTTCTGGCCTGCTGCCACCCCCCACCTCCACGATGGCCATCACCGAACCGGACGTCGGGCTGCTGACGTCCTCGGCCCAGATCTTCTCCTCCAACCACACCCTCCCCCAGATCCGCGCCATCCACAAAACCCTTCATGTCCAGGTCGACGACAAAGCCACCCGTCTGCGCACGCAGGTCGGCGGGTCCTACCGCGAGCTGCTAGGCACGGCCGAGACGATTGTCCAGATGCGCACCGATATGGAGGGCGCGCAGACAACGCTGGCCGGCATGGGCGGGCGCTGTGGCCGGGCGGTCGTTGGCGGCAAAGTGACGGCGCTGGCGTCCTTTGTCGACCACGAGCAGGAAGCAGTCTTCTTTGAGTCTGGCGGCTCGCGCAAAGCTTCTCGAGGCGTGTTCGCGGACGGTCGGCCGTCTTCTGTCGCGCACGAACCCCGACTACAGCGCCAATGCCACAACCAAGACGTCGTCTAAAATTTCTGTCCGCCAACAACGACAGCAACAAAGGCAACAACAACAGCAACAGAGTTGGGGCGAGAGATTGATGTTGGCATCCAAAGTGCTTGTCCTCAGTCGTCTGCTTCTCTCTGGCATGAACGACAAGTCAGGCGACGCACCCAGCTTGTCAAAAACAAGATCGAAACAGTCGGCACTTCAAGACGCAGCAGTCCTCTCTTCCATTGAGGCATCGAAGCGGACTCTTGGCAGTCTACGGCGGAGACTGCGGGACATGATTGAGGTCGTCGAACGCTCGGTGCCCACGACGGCGTCGGAGAAAGCAGCAGCGGATGTCGAAGAAGCCGGCGACGATGACAACGATGACTTGGACGGCGCCAACGAAGACGGCGAGGACGACGAGGACGCACGAGAGCAGCGTAATCGAAACCGGGTTCTATCGGCAGCAGCCACGGCACGTGATGACCTCCTGCGTGCCCTCTGTGCCCACAGTCTAGCCACCACATCGGGTGCACGCGATGTCCTGTGGCAGCTGCTGCATGTCCGCAGCCAGGCCATGGCGCTCGCCTTTGAGATGGACGAAGAAGAGCACCAGAACCATCACCAGGCCGACCAGGGCCAACAGCCACTGGACTGTCGTGCGTCATGGAAGGCTGACAATGTGTTGCGCGGCCTGGCTCTCTATACCAAGACGCTGCTCGACGTGCAAGCTCTCCTCCCTCATCGTCTGCCTGAAGCTCTGTTGGGCCTCAAGAGGCGGGCACTGCTCGACGACGATGCTCTGCGCCAGATTGAGGGTCTGCGTCTGGACGTGTATTCTCGCTGGTGTGGCGAGGACGTGCAGTACTTTAAGCCCTACAACCGCCACGACGACCTCGATGCCGCACAGGCGCGCGAGATGCTTACGAAATGGGCCGAGCGCGGCAGCGAGGTGTTTGTGTCTGGCCTAAAGCGGGCTCTGGAGCAGGCAGATACTTCGTCGTCGTCGTCATCGTCGTCCGCCGACAAGCCCGCACAGGGCCATCCCTCCGTTATCCGGCGGTACTTGGATATGCATGCCATTGTGAACCTCCGCACGCGCGTGCTGCAGCTTTGGATCCGCGACAGCAGCAAGGCCCGTGGCTTTGATCCGTCGGAGCTGCTCGACAAGATGCGCGCCGTCTTCAACCAGCAAATGCTGCAGGTGCTGGCCACCAAGGTTGGCAAACTGCGCCTTGTCGGGTCCGAGGTGGCCGCGACGCTCGCCTCGTGGCAGGACGGCGTGACGGACCGCCATGCGCAGCTGTGGGGCAACAGCAACACGGACGTCAACCACAAAGACATTGACACCGACTTGTCTGAGGGCGCCGTGTCGTTTGTGCGCGATGTGGTCACGCGCCTGCATGGCCGCAGCGACGCCGTCGCCAAAGCCGTGGCCTCGTACACAACCTGGCGCCATGTCGTCAATGACGTCGCGGCTGTGGTCGACCAGCTCCGCAAACAGCGCTGGGACAATGATGTGGACGACATTGTCGAGGACGAGGACACGATTGCGCAGCGCCAGCAGCTGCTGAGCAAGGACGACCCGCAGACGCTGCACGACCGCCTCGAGGCGGCGCTGAACACAGCCTTCCAGGACCTCAACACACAAATTACAGCCGAGTGGGCATCCGTCGCCAAGTCGGACACGCTGAGCGCAACGACAAAGGGCAACATTGCCATGTACCTCGTGCGTGTGCTGCGCGAAATCCGCAGCCGCCGACCGGCCACGTCGTCTTCGGCGGTCATGAGCCAGCTCGGCCTGGAGATCATTCCGGAGCTGCACGCTGCTATTGTCCGCGTCGTCGTCGTGTCGCCTCTCGAGCAATTTACTAGCAAAACGCTGACGCGCAAGACGGTGGCCGGCCGTGTTCTTTGGGACGTGGCGGGCACGTCGGCTGCTCTGCCGTTGACGCCCTCACCTGGCGTCTTCCGGTTTGTGCGTGACCTGTCGACTGCCATGGACACGGCCGGTATGGACCTATGGAGTCCGGCAGCCGTGGCCGAGCTGAAGCAGCAGGTGGCCGAGCAGCTCGGTGAGCAGTGGATCAAGCTGCTCGAAACGGCAGACTACCTTCAGGAGACAGCCGAGAAGACAAACGGAAAGGAGGACGGCGACAATGATGAGAAGGGAGATGAGGTATCAGCATCTACGGCACTTTCCGAAGACGACCGCAAGGATCTGCTGAAGCAGTGGCTTTTTGACATTGTCTGGTTAAGGTGCAGTTTGGGCGGTGATAGCACGTCGTCGACTTCAAGCAATAAAGACAAGAAGGACAAGAGCGAAAAGAAGGGCATTGTCGAACTCGAGAACGCCGTGTTCAAGCGCACGGGTTTGTCCGAGGCTAAGGAGGCCAACAGCAGTAGTGGCAGGACGCCACAGCAGCGCATCACCAAGGCTGCCCAAGATTACTGGAAGAAGACGAGTCTCTTGTTTGGCTTGTTGGCATAAAATTAGAAGGATAAGGCAAAGACTAATTACGTATACTTAATGAAGAAAAGGGAACCCAGTTTACAACATTGACAAATCTGCGAATATCGTGATGAACATCCAAAAGCAGCGTTTCCCGCTGTACATTTCATTCTATGGATCATTTTTATACAATATCAATCATCGTACAGTCCTCTTCCGCTTACAGCTTGTGCCGCTTCTCGCCCATGGCCAGCTTGCGGAACTCCTCCTGCGGCACGCCCGTCATGAAACGGTCCAGGCCCGCAAACACCTCGCTCACGTTCTGGCGGTCCAGCGTCTCGTCGTCCGCACGGCGAATCAGCCGCTTGATGCCCAGCATCGAGTCACCAATCAGGTGGTCGCCCAGACGGTCGTCAATCTCGCGGCGGACGCGCTTGTGGAAAGCGGCATCCGAAGCAGCGTCCTCGCCGTCGAAAATGGCATTGACAAAGCCCGTCTGCAGCAGCTCGGCGCTCGAGATGCGCTTGCTCATAATCAGGGCCTCGTTGGCCTTGGAGCGGCCGAGACGCTGGACCAGACCTAGGGAGGCACCGCCTTCAGCCACAAGACCGAGCGAGCTGAAGGGTGTCAAAAGGAACGTTGAGGGCGTGCAGTAGACAAAGTCCGCAAAACCGACAAGGGCAGCCGACAGGCCGACGGCCGGGCCATTGAGACCAACGACCAGAATCTTGGGGTGGGAGTAGAAAGCACGGGCAATGTTGAGGTTGTTGGCGACAAACGAGCGGAGCCAGTGCTGGTGCGCCTCGCGGCCGTTGCCGAGGGGGGTACCTTCAGCGAGGGAGACGTCGGCGCCGCTGGAGTTGTTAGTGGGTGTTCAAATTGAATGTAGATACTTTGGAGGACCTACGCAGAGAAGAAACGGCCGTTGCCGGTCAAAAAGGTGACGTAGATGTCGTCGCGCTTGGCAATCTCGGCCAGCTTGACGGCGAGGTCGTAGTATTGGCCGAGAGACAGCGCGTTGAGCTTCTTGGAATTGTCAATGGTCAGCGTGGCGACGCGGCCCTCGTAGGACACGCGGATGACATCTGGCTCGGCTTCGGAGGACATGTTGGCGGATAATGTGTTTGTGGAAGAGTGTTGTAAAAGACCAAAAGAAGCTGGAATCTCTGAAGATCGAGAGTTGAGGTGAGGTCGGTGGTTGGCGGATGACGTAAGAAAAGTAGCCGAGGCACGTGTCAGTCGCTCTTACTGAAAGAAACGGGGATGCACAGGTGAAGATGAGACGAAAGAGGAAGGAACGAGATAAACGTTTCCAAATCAACCAGAACTTTGCAACGATCAGATTTGAAGCAAAAAAAATTGGGGAGAGGATTGCACAGTAGATAAATATTAAAGAGAATACAGAAAGGGAAAAGACGAAATGCTGCCCCCATCCAAAAGAGACTGCCGAGCACCCATTCCCATTCCCACGGTCAGCGGCTAGAAACTCTGAGTCGGCGGCCCAGTAGCAACTTACAGCAAGAGCGACCCAAGTACAGCCTATGTGAATCAGTAGTGCCGAGTGACTTGCAGCTTCCAGTCTAACGCGGAGCTGTGTGAATTGGCCTGCTGTGGGGGAAGGTGCGAGTGGTGCGGTTCCCCATCCCCAGCTGCAAGAGCCCAAAAAGGTGGGGATAGATACCTCGGCTAGATCTGGCGCCCGCATATGACGGCCCTACAAGCACAAACGACTCTTGCGGAAAGCAAACGCGGACCGCTATTACTACGGTGTATGGCAAGGCAGGAGCGAACGACATACGGCGTATTACGGCACTTACTACGTCGTACTGTCCACAATATCGATGACTTGCATCGGATTGACACAACCAACCTCCGCGTTATGTTTTGTCATTATGTCTTGGTATTGCCATACTTTTTCTATATCTCCTCTTTCTCCTCAGTCTCCTCTTTCGACGACAAATATGTTACTGTGTACTGTGTAGATGCCTCGATGCTTAGTCTGGCTGAAAAGTATCGGTCTTTCCACAAGCCGTCTGCCGTTATTACACGTGAATTGAAAAGGACTAGATATTCGGGAAGGCGAAAGATCCAAAGATGGTGTCCAAGCCGGTATGAAAGTCCCTATTTATATGCTCTTATTTATATGTTTATATGATCATCCCGTCGGATGGTCCGGTGATGACTGCGCCTTTGTTGGCTCAGCCTTGTTCCTCAGTCTTGATTGTCGGCATCGGCGTCTCATGTACGCCGGGCACTGGCAAGGCCAAAACGACCGTCTCAGGCCCGGACGGAATACCCTCTTCGGGGCCCATGGGCAGTGCTTCTTCGTCAATCGGTTGACCCAGCAGACTGCGCAGCACAACAACAGCGCCGGCTTTACTCATGACAGTGTTGGCCTCGTGGCAATTGGGCGAGGCAATGCACTCGAGACAGCCACGCGAGGCTGTTAGAGGGTCGACGGCATAGAGGCCGCAGGCGCAACTCTCGATGCGTGTCAACGCCTGCTGCAACAGCAAATCCACAAAGTCAAAAGCCTTGGCTGTAATTCCCGTCCCGCCAGCGCCACCTTTGGCATCATAAAAGGTCAGTCGTGCGGGCCGCTTGCGTTGTGTGACGGGCCGGTTCTGGAACTCTTTGAGGCCGCTCTTGCATTCGGTGCGCACGTCGCCCGGCAAACTAATCACAAAGTTGGGCAGCAGGCTCAGCACGGCGTGCTCGGCGGCATGGATGGCAGCGGCCATGTGCAGACGGCGGCGCTCGAGGACGGCCAGACCAAAAGCGGGCACGTCCAGCCAAGTGCCCCGGCTATACCGTACAACGGGCGGGTTGTCGACTTGCACGGCGTCCAAAATACGTTCGCGACGGTCGACCTTAAAGTAGCCAAAGACGTGCTGCGAGATGCGGATCTTGCCCAGGTAGGCGCGGGCCACGCTGGTATTCGTACTCTCAGAATTGTCCCCGCCAATGCGCCGGATGGCTTGTGTCTCAATGGGGTCGACATCGGTAAAGTCGCGCTGCTGCGTCGTCCAGTCCACACGCACGCGCTCAACTTTGGCCATGCCCTGGTCCGGATTGAACTCGCGCACGAGATAGGTCGTGCCCTGGTGCAAGAAGATGGCACCGTCGTAAATGGTGAAAGTAGCCCGCGACGCCTCCAGCTCTTCGAGCACAATCGGCGGGTTGTGGCCAATGTCGATAATAGCAAAATGGTCGTCCTCGGTGTCGCGGATGGCTACGAGCTTCCACGGCTGCGGGCGGAAATGGTCGTGGCAGTGGAAGCAGTCGAGTTCGTCGCGTACCAGCCGCTCTTCACACAAGGTAACCAACCCAGGGCCAAAATACTGCTCATCCTCCACAGGTCGAATGGGCATCTCGTAGGCGGCGCACTGCACATGGCCCTCGCGGACAAGCATGTTGGCCAGGTCAACCTGCAGCGAGCCGTGCGGCTGGTCAAAGAGCTTGTCCGGGTTCTGCATGTAGTACTGGTCCGTGGCAAACGAGTCGCCGACCAAAATCGAGAGCGAGTCGCGGCCTCGGCGGCGACCGGCACGTCCACTTTGTTGCCGCAGGTTGGCGATACTGTAGGGGAATCCCCAGGTCATGACACAGTCGAGCGAGCCAATGTCGACACCCAACTCAAGCGCCGACGTCGCGACAATACCCACCAGCCGACCCGCAAACATGTCCGACTCGATGCGCCGACGGTCTTGCGCCGTGTAGCCGCCGCGGTAGCCCATGACACGCGTTGTGCACTCGGGTCGGCCTCGCTTTTCGAGTTCTTGCTGGACAGCCCCGACAAGCTTCTCGCACTGTTCACGGACACGGCAAAAAGCAATGACGCGCACACCGCGCAGGATCAGCTCGCAAAACAGCCTTGCACACTCGTAGAGCGCACTCCCACGACCACTGGCCGGGTCGCCCGGTACACGGAAGGGTGTGTTCCAGCACAAAAACTCTTTACGGCCGGACGGCGACCCGTCAAAGTCGACAAGCTGCACGGGCTGGTCGCGCTCCCAGTCCATGACACCGAAAATGGTCTCAAAGTGCTCGCGCGGGTTGGCCACAGTAGCCGAGCAAGAAATGAAGCGCACAGAGCGGTTGCCCAGCGTGGCACATACACGTCGCAGCCGTCGCATGATAAAGGCCATGTGCGAGCCCATTAGACCGTTGTAGTAGTGCAGCTCGTCGACAACAACGTAGCGCAGTCTCTGCAAAAACGACCGCCAGCGGCTTTCCTGTGGCAGGATGGCGGCGTGCAGCATGTCTGGGTTCGTAAAGATGACGCGAGCCTCTTCGCGGATCATGTCGCGGTCTTTCCAGGGTGTGTCGCCGTCGAAAGTCTCGACCAGAACATCGCAGAGGTTGGGCATATAGGCAAGCAAGTCGCGTAGACTGCGCTTCTGGTCCTGGGCGAGCGCTTTTGTCGGGAAGATGTACATGGCGCGCGAATAGGGGTCTTCCTCGAGTGCATGCACGACGGGCAACTGGAAGATAAGCGACTTGCCCGAGCTTGTCGACGTCGACACCACGACATGGCGGCCAGAATGAAGGGCGTTGATGGCCTCGGTCTGGTGGACGTAAAATTGTGTGATGCCCTTGACGTTGTACAGAGCGTTGACCATGTCCTGGCTGAGCAGAAAGTCCAGGTCACCGTAGACAGGCTCCTGCTCCTCAAAGACGCGATGGCCGTCGGGCACCACCTGGCCCGAGTACCATGAGCTGCCCTTAAGCTCGTCCACAATTTCAGGGATGGTCTTTCGTTCGGTGGGTATCGTGGGTGGTATTCCGTTGTTGTCGCCATCAACGCCTGGCTGACTGTTTAGTAACTGTGTCTTGTTGTCGTGCTCCTCTTCCGGGCTCGGAACGGGTACAAACACCTCTGCTTCTTTTTTCAGAGTTTCAACAGGGTCCTTCACTTCTCCCTCGCCACCATTGCCCTCGCATCGATCCAAAAATGCATTCACAGCCGTCGAAAACCGTCGGTTCCGCTTTTCTATAAGCGCCGTCATCTGTTTTTGGCCGTAGACTGGCATCCGTAGCTGTTCGTCCTTGAGCATGCGCGTCGCCTTGGCAGCTTCCCCTGTCTTAGGGTCGACCACCTCCCGCTTGAGGCCTTCGTCGATAAATTCAAAGTAAAGCACCTCTTTGTTCAGCCGGAGATCGTCTGTCTCTGTTGTGGTGGTGCCATTATCGTACGGCCCGCCATCGGATCGGTTCCTCAGTCCCTCTCGGCCAGTAATTCCTCCCACAGATGCATCTGCTGCTGGACCCTGTGCAGTCACTCGGTTCCGTATTCGGCTCGTAGATCCCGTCTTGAACGTAGCATCACGCTCTGAGCCTTGGATATCGACTTGCAGCGACAGTTCGTCCACGTACGCGAATCGAATCGTGCCGGCACTTCCACCATGGCCACCCGTCCCGCCAAAATGGAGCGACAGAAGAGCGGCCACAGCAGCCACTTCGGTTTCCAGCAGTGGACGGCCTGTATTGGACTCGACTGTCGTTTTTATTGTGGCAAATGTCGTGAGTAGATGCTTCCGCGTGCAGCAGATCGTGTAGACTAAATTGAGGGCGCGGTGTGTCTTTTCCAGTGCACGAAACCACTCAGGCCAGGCGTCGATGCTGCGCGGAGTCGGCCCGCTGTCGGCCGATGCATTGCTGTCCTCCTTTTTGATTGCAGGCTTTTTCTTGGCCGGGGCCTTGCGCTTTGTTGCAGGCTTTATTGCCGAAGAAGTTGCTTCAGCACTGTCGGTCGACGGAACGTCTTCGTCTCCAACCACGACTGCGTCACTGGGTACTGCCCCCGCCGTATCAGCTCGTTTCCGTTTGCTGGATGTGCCGCCGTGTTCTATTTCTGCTTCTGTGTCTCTGTCTGTGTCTGTATTCTGTTCGCTGGCGGCAGGCGTTGAGTGGCGTCCTCCTCGGCTTCTTCCTCCCCTTCCTCTTCCTCGTCCTCGGCCGCCGCGCTGACTACTGCCGCCACTGCCGCCCGCTATCACCGTGTCGGCCATTGCTTGGTGTGCGAATTGACGAGCAGATCCATTTGGTGCACACATGTACTGTCGTAAAAGTAAATCGCAGTGACTTTTGTCGAGTTGATGCAATGTTGAGTTGACAGTCGTGAATAAAGTCGCGGGGTCCTCTTTGCCACGCGAAAAGGGAAGGCGACTCCTGTCGCGAGCTCACGTGATGCACTTTTCGACTTTAAGTGCATCGACCTTCAACCTTCAACGATATGCATTCACTCGACCCACGAAACTTTTGTCCCTATATTTAGAATAGTATTGTTTCTATGGATTTTACCTGAATCTCATATTTGCTTGTTTATATTTCAGAGGATTTTTGTGTTTTTTTTTAATAATAATAAAAACAATATATGGTTTTATAAAATTTTGTTGAAATACTATTGTTGACTTTTTGATAACAATTTCTAGTATTAATTCGCATTTTATATTTGAAGTCCATATTCCTAGAAACTACCCTTTAAATTCAAAGAAAAATACGCTTAACAATCCAAGCACGCTTTTGTTTCCGTATATGCCAAAGTGCCACGCTTGCACAAAATGAGAAAAGACAAAAAAAAAAAACGAGAAATCAAAGTCAGACCACCCCTCTCACAGCCCACTCTTTATGGTCACAATTGTTGTGTAAATCATGGCCACTGTGCCTACAGCAATCAGCGCAATGTCCAGCGTCCGCAGCCAGGCCGAGGACTCGTCCGCCATGCCGCGATAGTGCAGGTACGGCGGGTAGATGAAGAGCAGCGGGACACAAGCCATGGACCCAATCAAGGCGACAAACTGGTCAAGGTGGCCCGCGCCCAAGACGGCGACGGCGCCACAGGCAACAATCATGAGTGTGCGCAGGCCGTTTTTGAGCCACTTGATGCGTGGGTCGCGTTTTCCAGACCGATAATAGACGGCGCCGTTGCCCGAGGACGATTTGGTCCTGAATAGTTTGCCCTCGATGATGCGGACGGCCGGGAAGATCTGGACGGGCATACCGGCCAGGACGGCAATGGCGTACAGACATTGCACACACTGCACGAGGGCGCTGGCGCGCGGGTAGTTGTCAATGACTTCCGTCTTGGTGCCTGTGCCAAAGGCTGCATAGCCGAGGGCGCCGACCGAAATGTAGGCGGCCGTGATGATGGACATGACGACACCGAGCAGCCAGCGGAACTTTTCGGGCCGGGCCATGGACGACTGGATGGGCAGGATGAGTCCAATGCCCTCAAAGGTAAAGATGGCGGCACCAATCGTGAGTGCATACCCAGAGGGGTTGAACCAGAACTCGACAGTCGGATGCGTGTGCCAGTTGCGTGATGCAATGACGGCAATGTCGTAGGTGTACATGTAGACGAGACCGATGGCGATGAAGACGTCGCCGAGCAGAGCTGCGGGGCCGAGGCGGGCAATGTCGCGCACAAAACCCAAGGGAATGAGTACAGCCACCTCGAGGGCGATGATCGTATTGGTCGACAGAACGCTGTCGTCCACACTACCGTCACCACCGCCAACGGGATTATGACGGCGCGTGTTGGCGTGGGCCACGGCCGACGCAAAGGAGGCCAAGTTCTCGGCCGCAAAGACAATACCAGCGCACACGAAGCCCAGCTGCGAGAGGGCAATGGATCCCAGGATCAGGCCGCGCATGCGTGGACCTGCAATGGCCTGGCCAATGTCGCCATATCCACCGCCGTAGCGTTGCCGACAACGCAGAAGCAGCTCGAAGCCGCCCATAGACAGCAGCGAGACGATGAGGAGAGTAACCGTCGAGAAGACCATGCCGCCGTTGTTGAAGGCCTTGGGCAGGAACATGATGCCCGTGCCGACAAAGGCTTTCAAGAGAGTGAAGAACGCCTGGGACATTCCCGCCTTGGCTTTGCCTCTGCCGTCACCACCAGCATCGCCATGGGATGAAGCGACGGCACCGGACTGCCGACGGTCGAGCAGTGGCTGGCGTTCATGAGGCCGGCGTCGGACAACACCTGCACCCACGCCACGCTCCACATCCTCGCCAGCCTCTTCCTCTTCTGTCTCCTCCTCCTCATCGCCCTCGGGTTCTTCTTCGCCGCCGTCCTCCTCCTCCTCCTCATCGTCATCGGACGCTTCCAGATCTTCATCGGCAAAGTGTCCGTACAGCTCCAAGAACTCGACAAAGTTGCGTGCAATCGGCATTTTCACAGCGCCAAACGCAGTTGCACGCCGTTCGCGAAGATGGGTGCGGCGGCGCTGCATCGTCGCCTCGCGTTGTTGCAGCTGGCGCTGCCGGATCTGTTGCAGCACAAAGTCGCGACGGAAGCCCTGCGGTGCCAGCAAGTCGCGCACGTGCATCGGCGGCCGATCGTCGTCACCGTTCCCGCCACCGCCGCCATATTCGCTTCCGTATTCACTTGCATCACCATCAGGACCACCAGCCATGCTGCTCACTTCGCTCGGTGTTGTATAGCGGTCGTGGAACGTTGCGGCGCGTCGATGATGGGGCTTCTTGGGATGTTGTGGTGGTGCGGGTGTGGGTGTCGCGGGCAGCTGTTGCGACTTCTGCTGCTGTTGTTCCGATGACTGCGAAGATGATGCATGGTCTTGGGCAGACGTTGCTGTTGTGGAGAGAGACAAAGGAGATGGTGTCAAAAGAGGCTGGCTCTGCAGAAGCTGGATCCGTTGCGGAGCCTCGGCCATGCGAAACAGCGATCGATGGACATCGCCGCCCTGCAGATGCAATGATGAAATCTCTTCCGGCTCCACGTCGCCATCACCGCCTGTCTCGACTCTTCCTGATGACGACCGTATTGATGCCGCTGCCGATGCTGATGGAGCTAGGGATGGCGTGTTGGGATCGTTGGGATGCGATGTGCCGGATGCTGCACCGCCTCCGCTGGCACCGCTGCCGCCACTGGTCGTGCGTCCGCCAGCAGCTGGACGGTCTGCATCGGACACAGCTCCGTCGCTTGACTGCTGCTGTTGCTGCTGCTGCTGCTGCTGTTGGTCCTCCGGGACAAAGTCGGCCGTGTAGCCTTGCGGCAGATGCTCAGCAAGCGTACGAGCTGCACTTCTTTCTTGGGCCGAGACGGCGGGCGAGTCCGGTGGTGTTTTCGTCATGATTCCATCCGGTCACAGTTTGGTGATGATGGGAGATGATCAAAGGGAGGATGAAGTTGGAGTTGCCGATTATCGTGTCTGTAGTGGTTGTTCGATGTTCGATGTTGGGTTGTTTTTGTTGCCTGATGTTGATTGTGTCAAAAATTCGATGGTCACAAAAAAGTGACGTTGAAACTGATTGGTGTGATTTCGTTGGATGAGAAGAGAGAAACACAAAAGACGAAAAACGAGAAACGAAAAACGTGGAGAGAAATGTACGAAGTACTTGAGGAGTTAGGTAAGGCCGATCCAAGCCGTAATACTTTGTCCAGACCATGGAAGAAAGAATGCACGAAACGCACGAAAAGCACGAAAAAGCTCTAGTTTTTGAGCTTGGTTTCGGTCCACAGTACTCCGTACAAAGTACTGACATCACTGTTTTTGGCAGGAAGCCAATGGGATCGCTCCCCCGCTCTTTCCCTCTCCGAAACCTTCAACTACAGACGACCCACTGTGCGTTTGCAACTGCCGTTTTAGGAAGGCAGACCACTAGACGATGCTTAAAATTAACTTCACACAAATCAGACGGAAAAGTGTCTACACGTGATTCCCACGATGACATAAAAATACATGCGAATATAGAGAACGGCATGAAATGGGCCAAAGAACCTTTAAAATAGACATTGCCTATCGTGCATTTACACAGTGCAAACTCGCTTCTATCCTCTCTATAAGATCATCAGACAACCAGGCACGGAATCAATAAGAAGAAATGCAACAGTGTGGGAATCGCTACGACAGTGTACAAAGAAAGGTGAATCCAGAATAAACAAAATTGTAATAAGTTCGTAAAAAACAAAGCGTGTACGGTGGAAAGGGAATCGTGATATCAAAACAAAGGAAATGCGATGCAAAAAGAACTACGGCGTTGTGTTGAATGGCCCGCCTACATGCATATGATTAGAACTGCTGCACGACCTCGTCGTCGTTAAGAACGTCCGTCTGTTCATCAACAACACGACGCGATGGGTTAGAGGCGGCCGCATCCTCCTCTGCTTCAACAGTATCATCCAAAAAGACTGAAATAGTTAGCACTGATATCCATCTAACATGCATCGAGTTGAGGGAACTAAGCGAAACTTACCGTATGGCCGAATGAGGAACGAAAGAAGGAAGACAGAGGAAAAGACACCGGTAAGCAAAACAAAGACAGCCTGCGGGTAGCTGCCGACGGTTGCGGCATACAGGCCGTTGAAGATCATCGGAGCGAAGACGCGCGAGAGCGAGTGTAGCAGGCCAATGGCACCGAGCAACTGGCCGACCCGATCGGGCGGGACAGTCTTGGTGAGCGACGACTGGATCGTAGCGGATCCCAAGCCGCCAAAGGCCGTTACGACACCAAAAAAAACAAAGACGGCGGGTGTGCGTGCAAAGATGTAGCCCGCCACACCGAGTACATCGGAAAAGATGGCACTGCGAATCAGGACGACGTCCAGACGATCGGGACCCGTGCTGGCCTCGCTCGGTGCCTCGCCAGAGATGCGGCGCTGTCGCGCAGCCGGGCGCACACGGAAGAAGTAGTTGATGACGGGGAAGATGCCCATGAGCACAAAGACACGCACCATGGATACGAGGGAGATGAATGCGGACGTCTCAAAGTTGCCCCAGTGGAACATGAACTCGCTGTACAGCAGTGTCACACCGCCCATGCTCATCGCCGCTGAGATGATCAACGTGTCGACAACGGCCAGGACGATCAGGTTGCGCCTCACCCGCTGCTGGTGCGTGCCCTTGGGGAGCAAGATCTTGAGCGGGGCAAGCGGGTTGGACCGCTGCACCTTGATGATCGATTTGCGGACAAAGCCCGTCAGACCCGTCTTGCGAGGGCTCAGGCCGGACGCCACTGCCTCCTCCTCCGCCATGTCCTCTGCACGGATTCTGGCCGCATGCACCTCCTTCTCCTTAATGTACTTCTCGCGAGCGATGGCCCGACGACGCGGCGACAGCGACTCGGGAAGAATGAAAATGATGTACAGGATGAAGGCCGTGTGGCAGCCCAGTGTAACGTAAAAGATGGACAGCAGCGATCCTGTCCACTCGACGAAAAAGCCTGCCAACAGAGGGCCAAAAGCCAAGCCGGAGAAGAGGCATGCGTGCATGTAGCCAAACGACACAGCGCGCTTCGAAGGCGGCGTGCAGTCGCTGGTGTAAGAGTGGCTGACGACGCTGCCGGCTGTGAATGAACCTGCTAAGCCGTCAATCACAGCAGACAGAATGAGCCAGTTGTAATGAATAAGATCTGGGTATTTTGCCGCCAGGATAGTGATGACCTCGCCGACAAGACCGCCGCACGACGAAATCACCATGATGCCTTTCCGGCCGTAGCGATCGGATGCGGCACCCAGGCGAGGTGCGGTAAAGGCGCTCAGCGAGCCGACAATGACACTGAGAATGAGGGTGAAGGTAGCAACATTGCGCTGCACCTCGGCGATCTGGCATTGCGGGTTGTTGGCGCCGGGTACAACGGGCAGCACATGGAAGCCATCATGTTCGCGGTCGGCAAAATATCGACGACAAACCAGGTCAATGACCAGATTCAGCTTTGGCACCAAAGAACCACCAAACGCCAGCGTAAATAATGCGTAGGGGCCAATGAGCCAGTAGACTGAAGGCCTTTGTGTCCAGGGTAGGCCTGCAAAGTCCTCATCGCCGGTCCAGCTGTCTTTCCGGGCGCCGGGTCTTGCTGATCCTGACGGCTCGGAGCCGATCTCTGTTTCAATGTCGGCGCTCAGCAGCGCATCGGTCTCCGAGTGCTCATCTGCCGGAGAGTAGTTGCCAGGTGACGCCGCTGGCCGGCGCTGCCTGCTTGTTGATTCCGGCATGTCGTCTGTGTGTGTTTTATATCGGGTGAGTAGTTTTAGAAAGTAGAAAGCGAAGATTTTGAGATCGATGGATGCGATTTCTTCCCGCTCATGAATTTATCGTATTTTTATCGATCAATATTGTTGCCGGCGCAAAGTGACATATGGATTGGGTCGTCGGGTTTGTGAGATCGGACTTGTGAGGCTGCCCTGCCGTACGACTGGGTGGGTGGACGTTTAAGAGGTGAGATGTGAGATGCGGTACACAAGTTTTGTTGTTTGCCGTGTTGTCGTAATTCACAGATACAAAACCCGAGATAATTGTCGAGAAATGGTAAGTTTGGTGGCGTCGTATTATTGCGTGCGCGCAAGAAGGTGTGTTTTGTCCTGATGATTGGCAATGGGGAGTTGACGAGCTGCGCCGGGCAGATCGATTGCGAGATATGGTGAAATTGGTGGGAAAAGGTACAGTCTGTTCAGAATAGAAAAAAAATGCCGCCGTTTGAGCCAATTTGCTTCTCGAAGCCCTGTGGGAAGCCGGTGCCTTTTTAAAACCTCTGCAAAAAAAGCCTGTAACACATCGTCTGCCCTGTTTCAGGACAACATAGAGATAGGCAAAGTCTGGGGAGGGAGAGGGTTATGAAGTAAAAGGGGAGGGCGTCGGCTGGGATGGATCCTGGGCCAGGATAGACTGCCGGGATTGCGTCGACGCAGGCTGAATCGATAATCGAAGCGCTGTCAGCTTGTTTCTGACTGGTCGGACCAGACTGCGAGCTGGGGTCTGCACGCTCATTGGCAAAGCAAGGAAAACACGGCAGACGACAGATGGACGGCAAGGAGAATAAAAAGGCAGAGTGCGAGACGGGAGGCGGGAGAGAAAAGAGGGAGGGGATGGAGGATTGAGAGTGGACAATGGGTAAAAACGAGATAAGTTGAAAGGGGCCGCACGCTCTGGGGAAAGATGCGTATGTGTGGGATAGGCGTGGTCCGTCCTGATAAGGAAAGCACACGTCAGGAAGGAGGAAAGGAGTAGATTGGTCCGATGTGGCGGTTGGTCAGGAAGGAGCGTGTTCTTTAAAGAATATGGAGAAGGAGCGAGGGTGTGCAATCAACACAAACACTCCTGCATGCGCGGCAAATCTGGGGCGAGGTTAACGGTTTGCAGAGATAATTGGGAAGGCGCAGAGAAACGAGAGAAGAAGACGGAATGGGTGAGGGCGCACACAAATGGCAGTGAAATTGGGCAAGAGCGAACGAAACCCAGCTTGTTGAAATGAGGAAGGACCTATGGAGCACTGAGAATCGCTATCAGGCACGAAGGGGGGAGGTCCACGACAACACAAGTAAAAAGGAAAAAAGCTATCTGGACCAAACATTCCGCAATCCGCATAGTCCTAACCTCCACGACAGTGGTCCAAGGCCGGACACTTCTGCCCAGTCCCAGGCCGATGGGGGCGACAGCATCAAAAACACCAGAACGTTTAGTGGCGCTCTTTCCCTCTTTTTGTCTTAGTGTGGTGTAGAAATGGGGCAGCCATGAGCATTCTTCGGCTCGCACCTTCCACCTTTTGCGCAGTGCCTGCCCTGTCCCCCTTGCAAGTTGCGACGCACACCAAAGCGTCCCCCCATTGGTAGGTTGGCTCGTTGGGTCTTGCCCTGACAAAGAGACATCAGAAAACGGGCTGAGTTGTGCCTGCCACCCCCCAAAAGTGGCCGAAGGAAGCCAGCGCACCAAGGAAAGAGACAACGGAGTCGGCAGCAATGGAACTCCGTTTTTCTGCCTTAGGGCTCCTTTATTCGTTTTTATTCGACTTTATTTGATTATCTTCGTTCTGTGCCTGTCAGCCAGCCCAAACGTCCCACGCGGCATGTCGTCAGAGACCCAACACATGCGGGCAGGCGTGAGAAAGTAGAGGGATCGACTGTCTGCGTATCACAGGTCGCCTACAAGCGCATTTGTCTGCTTTTTACTGGTGCCCTGGTATCATGTCGTGGTGAACAGTTGGCACCCAATGGTCGTTTTGCACAATGGTTTCTTTTGTTGAGCGTGGCTGCCAGCACAGCGCTCGTATCACTGCTCGACTGCACCTTCCTCACGTCGGCCGAATCGGCTACCGTGCCTTCCTACGTCGCAGCGCTACAGAATGTATTACGTCGAACAACACGGGGAGCGGCGTTCGGTCCCATCCCTTCCACAGGCCCCCTTTTCTATGCACACGATGTCTCTTGACCGAATAGGGGAAGAATAAACGACACAAACAAGGAAAAAGCGACGTAGCAGGAAGGCGAACAGGAAGGGCAGGTACGCGACGGTACTTTGGTGTGCCGCCACTGCCCATTGCCATTTGCTTCTGACATGGAAGGAGTGTCCCAACAGTTTCGGCGTTAACGGAAGGAGCACTAAAGCTTCAGCGCCTGTCAAACTACTCCGTACGGCCATCTTTGATGGATGTTTTGCTTTTCAACAGCCATATTCGAAAGTTGTGGATTAAATGTCCGTGTATATTAATTGAACCGATCTGTATCTATCGAATCCCGTGTCGGAGCTAAAGTCGAGATACTGGCACCTCCATGGCTGGTCTATCAAGATCGACCCCTCCTTGGAGATTGATAACAAGAGTCATGACGGCGACACACCTTCTTGGCCTTCTTTTAACCCTCTGAGCCTGTTTCTCCACGGTCTCTACAGTGACCAAGATGGAGTTAGGGATATACGCGTGTCCGCCCCCGTTTTGTGCTTCTGGGGTGCGCCTTTGTGTGTACTTTTGGGTGGCATCGGTGCCCGTCTCGGCCGAAGGCGCTGTAAATCCGGTGGTTACTCTTTCCCTAATTACTAATTAACCAACCGCACTCGATCCAACATGGGCCGCTCCTTCCCCCGTTTCCCCTCACACGGTCAAGACCATCAGTCATCGTGTCGCTAAGTTTGCCTTATCGCTAATAACGTCGGTCGCTAACAAGTGTCCGATCCACAATATAATCTTCTTGTTTAGAGTTTATCACCGTCTTCACACCATTGCGGGGACATATCGACTTGATTAAACATGAAGTTGTTTTTTGTTCACTGGCCTGGTCCTTTAATATTTCCTGGTTTTGGTGGGCTACGGGGTCGACGACGGACCTTTTGGTTTAGCCAAAGGCATCTTCTATGTAGTTGGGTTTGTTTTCTTTTCCTGTTTTCCCCGTGTATTTATATAAGAGACATATTGATTGAACATTGCATATTCCGAATATTACGATCCACGTCCGAAATCCATGGGACTACCCTCCGAATAGCACAGATATTCTCTTGGCATGTACCTCGGCCCTTCTGAAATATCCGTCTTCGAATTTCCTTGAAGCTTATTGATCCTGTTTGATTGTCAAAATATCCACACGGACACTGACAACCAAGAGTCTCGTCATATTATGACCCGGAGGACCAGCCGGTTGTCTTGGCCAGAGTCCCGGCCCGGCCGGCATAGCGGCGGAGAATGTTGCAGTTGCTCCAAGAAGGGAACGGAGGTTGCGAGTGGCACGAAACGCCGTTCGAGTTGCCCAAGGACAGAGTGATCAAGTGCAATACATAGTACTTTTATGTTGTTTTGTAAGGCAAGTAATAGGAACAATGATTGAATATTGTCTGGATCAATCTCTGCTCCCCACCTCGAGAAGTCTTTTTTATTTCTTGACCTAATCTGCACAATCTGTTTGTGTGGTATGTATATGCATATAAACCCAGTAATGAACGCTTTTTATCCTATCCCAGCTGACAATCAAAAGTGAAAAGTGAAAAGTGAAGAACAAAAAAAAAAGCAAAAAACCCATAATGCTCCGAAAATAATACCGTCACAAAGATTGCAAGGCAGGCGGCCAGTTCCTTGGCTCATCTTCTTAGTCAGCCGGCTCGTCCTGCTGCTTGCGGCGCTCCTTTTCGCGTTGTAGCTTCTTGAAGAAGGCATTGCTGTCGGCCTTCTTGCCCTTCTTGAGCATCTTGTTGACCGACTTGTTCTGCTCAATGTACGCCATGTCCTGGCCACCACTGAGCTCGCCCAGCGTGCCGGCCGTCCGGCGTGCACGCGGCATACGCTTCATCGACTTGCCCTTAGTCTTCTCCCAAAGATCATCGTCGTCAATCTTGTCCTCCATGAGCTTCTCCTTCTCAACGAGCACTTCTTGTAGGAGCTCGCGGCGCTCCCGGGCCGTGGCGAAAGCCAGACCAGGTGTCTTGTCAATGTCCTGCAGCTGGGTAATGACCTTGAAGGCGTAGCCCTGGTCGACAAGGAACGCCTGCCGCTTGGACGAATAAAACATCTCCTGGGTATCCTTGGAGACGAGCGAGTAGAAGAATGCGTTGAAACCCTCATCGTTACGACGCTTGGCCCGCAAAATCCGACCGAGTCGCTGCGCTTCTTGTCTCCGGGAACCGTAGTGCGACGATATCTGGATCAGGCACGTCGCCTCGGGCAGATCGAGCGATGTGTCACCAATCTTGGAGAGGAACAACGTGTTGATACTCGAGTTGTGCTGGAAATTTTCCAAGATACGCATGCGCTCGCCCTGACTCGTGGCCCCGTAGATACACGCTTTGCCGAGCTTGGTAGCATATTTGGTGAGCGCAAACACATCGTCGGAAAAGACAATGATCTTGTCGCCGCGACCTTCGTGGTAGTTGATGAGGTACTGGCACGCCTGGAACTTGCGCGGGTTCATGACATACAGAGACTGCTTCGTTCGGCTCGACGACTTGAGGTACTCCTCGAAGAACTCCGTCGTCATTGGGCACCACACCTCGGCACACTGCACGCGTGCAATGTGGCCCTGCTCCGACAGCTCCATCCAGTTGGCCTCGTACAGCTTGGGGCCAATCAAAAAGTTCAAATCGGAAATCTTGTCGTCCTCACGCAGCAGCGTCGCCGTCAAGCCCAGCTTGGAGTGTGTCTTGATGTTCGACGTGACCTTGCGGAAGATGTTAGCAGGCACGACGTGCACCTCGTCGAGCAACATCAGACCCCATTCGCGGCCCTGCAAGAAGTCCATCATCCTCTTGGCATCGTGAGAGCGCTCGCGCGTCTGCGTCACCATGGAATACGTCGTCACTATGATACCCGTGTTGCCGGAAAATTTGGACTTGTGGTCCGATGTGAACACGGCAATGTCGTTGGGGTTGATGTTGGACCACTTCAAGAACTCCTGTCGCCACTGCACAACTGACATGGAGCTGGTGCAGAGCACAATGATGCCCTTCTTGACAGTGCAGGCGGCCGTGATACCCACGAGTGTCTTGCCGGCGCCACACGGTAGCACGATAATACCGCTCTTGGCACGGCCGTTACCGAACATTTTACTCAAACTCTTTTCCTGGTACGGACGGATCTGGGCATTGGGCCGCAGGTCGATGTCGAGGTTCGCATTGACTTCGTCGTTGCGGAAGTCATACTCCTCGAGCACAGGGTAGCCGAGCTCGAGGCAGCGTTTCTGCACAATCTCGATGCCATGGTCGGCCACCTCAAAGGAATGCACGGCCTCCTTATCGTCGTCGGCGTCTTCTTCCTCATTGAGGGCTGTGTTGAGCACCGCATCGGGGATCGAGTTGTCGCCGCCACGGCCGCCGCCGCCGCCGCCACGCGAAGCTTCGCCTTCACCGCCGTTGCCATCATTATCGCCAGCTGAAGCACCAGGCTCACCGTTGCCCGGCTTGGCCGTGTTCTTGCCCAGGCCTTTAGCCTGGCGGACACCAGCCGCGTTCTGGGTACCAGGAATGACAAGACCGGCCATGCTCGGTGCTGCCACGGTCGTGATGCCACCTTCGTGGACACGCAGAGGGCCAATCACCAAGTCCTTGAGCAGTTTCTGGAGAATAGCCGGGTCGTTGCTTTCGAGAAAGTACTTTGTGTTCTTCAGCACCAGCTTGACTTTGCCGAAGCTGTCGGTGGTGCTGTTGATGAAGTCGCGGATCACGTCGGGCACGTCCGTCTTCAAAAACCGGTTCAGCGTATTGATGATGTCCTGCGGATTCAGACCAACAGAGACAGCGGCGTACAGACTGTGTGTCGTCAAGTGGTACTCGTGCATAAACGTCGGCCGCGAGATGGGCTCAGCAATGGTGATCAAGAAGTCCTGTGCGGGTTTCGCCAGCGGGTGGAAGCTCTCAAAGATGATGAAGCCGCGTTCCGGGTCGATGTACATGGGTCGATTCTGATGGTCGGCTTTCAGTTCGAGAAACGAGAAATCGCGGCGGCCAAAGAAGCGTGAGGCGGCGTCAACATGGCTGGTGGGCATGCGGCTCTTTTGCATGCCATCGAGGTTAAACTTTTCTACGGCCTTATCAATGTTCTCTTCTTCGGCCTCGCTCAACGGATCGTCGTCTGTGAATTGCTCGTGATCCGAGCTGGCTGGACTGCGCGGCGTCCCTGGCCCCGGCGTCGACGCGCTCGAGACTTTGCCGCTTTTCAGCGCCGTGGCCTGAGCCGCCGCCGACCCGGGCGGTGCCTTGCGCTTCGGCGCCATGATCGACGGTTGTTGAGAAAGGAAAACGATTCACAAAGTCGTCGGTTCGATCGGTCGTGGGGTCGTCGCAAGGCAAAGAAAAGAGTCGTATCGATCCGCGCAGTGTCCTCCTCTACTATGTGCTCTATCTCAGATGCACGCGCAACCTCTTGTGGTGATGGATAACGATGGCCAACCCCTGTTAACGATAATGCTGGGGTTGGTGGTTGAGGTTGAGAAGAGTAAGATGACAATCTGAGGTTGAAAGTAGGGCGGATGCCTTGGATTGTTAATATGGGCCTATTGAGACGAGGCTCTGGAAGGAGCGGCGTCACGGCCGAAAGTTAGTGCGGATCAGGCTGCGTGACTGCCGGAACGGGCAAAAGTCGCCTCCCACCTTTCACATTGTCCCCACGAACTCACGTGATGTCGCCGCCCCCTGAGTCCCCTACCCGGTAGCTCCCTCGAGCCCATTTTCTAGCAATTTCTAGGCGCAACACCCGCCAAAGCTTCGGTGATTGGAAATATCGAAGAATATCCCCCACTTCAGGACGACCACGCAAAAACGACAACCTTATTTTTGGTCTCTGCAAAGTCGAACGCGGCGGGTTTTCTCAAGGAGTCTTATTCGGGTGAAATCCAATTTCTGTCAATATGTGGTATGTGTGAATCTGCCAAAAAAGTGGTCCTATTTCCATGCATATCTCGCCTTAAGCTTCCTTCGTTGACATCTCCTCTTCCCCCTCAGCAAACACGTTCTCAATGCACAGGTCTCCATCCGGTCACCATGCTGCCGCAAGTGGTTTGACTGCAGCGAATGCCACCAGGAGACCGAGGACCACGCGCTGATGCAGCGGTTCGAGATGATCTTTGCCTGCAAGAAGTGCAAGAAATGCTTCCGCAAGGACGCCCGCGAGTTTTGAAGACTCGGACGAGTACTGCCCACACTGTGACAACCACTTTGTCATTGACGCTGTGACGCCCAAGCAGGCGATAACGATTGAGAGCGAGGATGTGCGTGTGGACAACCGCATGATCAAGGACGACCGTGTTAAGGGCCAGGAGATGCGAACGATCTTCGACCCTGATCTGGATGCCGACCGGTTGGGTTAGAGAGGTGGAGGGGGTTCTCTGATCGTCTGATCTTTGGACGGACCTTAATGTTTGTTCTTTTGTTGGAATAGAGGGGAAAAGCAGGCTGTCACATACCCACGCATGCGAGGGCGAGCAGAGCTAGAATAGCATCGCATAGCGTTTTTAGTTTTATGACCTCATTTATATTTACTTATATTTTTCATTTTTCAAAGCGCAACAAACTCAAGGACCACGTAACATGCACACGGAGTAAAAGGAAACGAAAAAGAGTATATGATTACATGCTGATCGATGGTTTGTAGCGGAGGTCCACATGTCGTCCCTGCCGCTTTGCTCACTATTCATAATGTCCCTTCCATATGAGTGAGAGAGTGACGACAAAAGAGCCACTCACAGACAGCTTACAACTCGCCGACATCTACCTAGTCTGAGTCGCCGTGGTCGTCAGCCGCCCCCCGTGTCGGGATGGCCGCGCTGGTCGTGGCAGAGCCGCCGCCGCCGCCACCAGGCCGGCCGCCCTTCTTCTTGGCCGCCTCCTCTTGCTTCTCCTGCTCAATGCTCTTGACGTGGTTCTCAATGTCCTCAACGGGCAGCAGCTCCATAGGCTTGCCCGGTGCCATGATGGCAATCTCAATGTTCTTTGCGCCGGTCTGCACGACCTCCAGCAGCGACTTGATAGCGAGCTGGATGGTCTGCTCACGGTCCATGTCCTCCTTGTAGTTGCGCTCGAGGAACTCGCGGACCGTCTTGCTCGAGCGGCCAATAGCGTTTGCGCGCCTACACTGTTAGCCGTGAACAATTCAAATGCACTCTCGTCGGAGGGGACCTACCATGCAGAGTAAATGCCCGAGGGCTCGGTCTGGTAGAGACGCGGGACCTTGCTGCCCTTGTCGAAGCCGACAATCAGCGTGCTGATACCAAACGGCCGCACACCACCACTCTGCGTGTACCGCTGCTGCACACCGGCAATGTATTTGGTAATGTACTCGATCGTAACTGGGTCCTCGACTGTCAGGCGGTGCGACTGGGCCTCTAACCGGGCCTTATCGAGCAGGATGCGCGCGTCGGCGTTGAGGCCGGCGAAAGCCAGGCAGGCGTGGGTGTCGAGCAGGCCGATCTTGGACGGGGTGATGCGGGTGTCTTGCAGCTTCATGGCGGACCGCTTCTCGCAGCCGAGAACCACAATGTCGCTGCCCTTGACGCCAACGGCGCAAGTTCCTGTGTGAAGAGTAGGGTTAGCCAATCGGTTCCCCTGGGTGGCTTGGCATAGTCACCGTCTACCACATCTAGTAGGAGAGTCTGTCCATACCTCTCTTTACTGCTTCGCCGGCATATTCGACCTGGAAAACGTGTCCATCCGGACTAGGGTGTTGTTAGAATCGTTAACCCGTCAAATGGTACAAGGGCGGATTCGAGATCGGGGGGCGGTCAGATGGTGGGAGGCGCGACTGGAGCACGCATCGTGGTACGAACCTGAAGACTATAAGGGGGGTCAGGTTAGCATAAAAAGACCACAACTGTGTACAAAATCATCTTTCAGCTCCATCTTCATCGAGAACATACCAGACAGAGCTCTGTCGTAACCCGAAGCCATGGCTGCTTATGGAGGTTGGTGTGGCGGGCGGTAACGGCGAATTGAGGTGGGCAAGGTCGATCTGAAATGTGAAATGTATGCGAATGGGTAGCTTCGATGTCGGGCAGATTGCTAGATGCCGCCGTGTTGCGTCGTTTATTGTGGTGATGGTCAAAATGGCGATGAGATGTGATGTGGATTGGAGCTTGGAGATGCTGCCGCGTTTGAAGGAGGTGCTGCTCGGTCGTGCTTGCCAGCCAACGCCAGCCAAACGCCAGCACCCAGCACCAGGCTCCAAAAGCTCTGACGAAGCTGGCAGCCTATGGGCGAGGAAGGCGCGGCCACTGCACATGGCCTGGTAGGCTGTGATTGGTCGAGGTACCTTCCACTCCTCCACTCAGAGGGTATGTGGGTCCAGTGCTACCGGTCGTTCTGTCCCGCTAGGTGTCTCGACTCGTCCCACACTGACCAAGTTAGGTCACGTGCCGATAGCATAATTTTCGTATGGAGCCTGGTGAGAGCACCACGAAAAGGGCGAACAGTCTAAGACGCAGAAGCCGATTACGGGCAGACGGTTCTCTTCAGAGGTAAATAAGCGCGGTTAAACTTTTGTTTTCCAGCGAATATAAGTACATGCAGGACGACGGCCCGAAAACAGGCGACGAACGAGCATTTGGCAACAGCGAGCACGTAATTGGGCTTTTCAGGAAGTGACATTGACATCCTGGATCGTTGTTTCTGGGAGCCAGTTTTTGGTGACAATTTCCTCTTGGATTTTCTGGATTTTTCTCTCGGATATTCTTCGAGAAAATCAAACGGCGTCGCACATAACGTCACACACCACACATCTCACCCCTCACTTATTTTGTGCTCCCTGCCTTCCACCATGGCGTTCAAGGCACAAGTCGGATCCGTGCTGCGGAAGACGGCCACACCGAAACCGGCTGCGTTACGCTTGGCATGCACCGCACGGACAGCAACTCCGGCCAGCTCGGCCTTCCGGGCCGCGACGACAGCAGTCCGGAGCTTTTCTACTACCACTGCGCGGTCATTGTGGCCCACGCAGGCACGGCGAGCGGACATTACGCGTACTCGGAGCGCTACCCGGACCTAAAGCGTGACTCCCGCTTTGCGCCTCTGACCCGCGAGCATGTCGCCTACTTTAAGGAGCTGCTCGGCGAGAACGGCGTGATTGATGCTGTGACAGACCCGGCGTCCCAGGACGACGTCGAGCCGTTCAACGGCGACTGGATGCGCAAGTACCGCGGCCACGGCCAGCTGGTTCTGCGTCCTGGCTCGACAGAGGAGGTCAGCAAGGTGCTCAAGTACTGTAACGACCAGCGCCTGGCGGTTGTGCCCCAGGGCGGCAACACGGGCCTTGTTGGTGGTTCGGTGCCTGTGTTTGACGAGGTGGTGCTGAGCATGGGCCGCATGCAGACGATCCGCTCGTTTGACGATGTCAGCGGCACGCTGGTCGTGGATGCTGGTGTTGTTCTGGAGGCGGCTGATGCGTACCTGGCCGAGCGTGGCTACCTGTTCCCGCTGGATCTGGGCGCCAAGGGCTCGTGCCACATTGGCGGCAACGTCTCGACCAACGCCGGTGGTCTGCGTCTGCTGCGCTACGGCAGTCTGCACGGTACTGTCCTGGGTGTGGAGGCTGTGCTGCCTGACGGCACGATCGTCGACGATCTGTGCAAGCTGCGCAAGAACAACACGGGCTACGACCTCAAGCAGCTGTTCATCGGCGCCGAGGGTACGCTGGGTGTGGTGACGGGCGTCTCGATTGCGTGCCCACAGCGTCCCGCGGCTGTCAACGTGGCGTTCCTGGCCTGTCATCGTACGAGCAGGCGCTCAAGGCTTTCCGCGAGGCCAAGTCGCAGCTCTCCGAGATTCTGTCGGCCTTTGAGCTCATGGACGCCGGCAGCCAGCAGATTGTGCGCACCGTGCGCCCGGACGCGCGACGGCCGCTTGACGGCGAGCACGACTTCTACTGCCTGATCGAAACGAGCGGCTCCAATGCGGAACATGACACGGCCAAGCTCGAGGCATTTTTGGAGGACTGATGGGCAAGGAGATTGTCGAGGATGGTGTTGTGGCGCAGGACGAGACGCAGGTCAAGGCGCTGTGGACGTGGCGCGAGGGCATCACCGAGTGCCTGGGCCACTTGGGCGGCGTGTACAAGTACGACGTCTCCATTCCTCTGCCGGAGCTGTATAAGCTGGTAGAGGACACGCGGGAGCAGCTCGAGTCCAAGGGCCTTATCGGTGACGGCGACGAGTTTCCAGCCGCCCAGGTCGTGGGCTACGGCCACATGGGCGATGCGAACCTGCACCTCAATATTGCCGTGCGGCGGTACGACGATGCGGTCGAGAAGGCGTTGGAGCCGTTTGTCTACGAGTGGATTGCCAAGCGGCAGGGCAGTATCAGCGCCGAGCACGGCCTCGGCCTGGCCAAGAAGAAGTACATCGGCTACAGCCGGAACGACACGCTGGTCGGTCTGATGAAGCAGATCAAGAACACCTTTGACCCTGTGAGTTGCCTCCCTGCGTTTTTTTTTTCCTCATTTCCCTTCACTCCTCCCTCTTTGATTCCTCCCGGTCTGTTTCCGACATGCCATCGGACGTTCCACTTGATCCTATCATGCTCTAATCCAACCAATATTCCACCAATATCTCATGCTGACCAAACTAGAACGGCATCATGAACCCGTACAAGTACATTTAGGCCGGTCCTGAGGCGGTCGGCGGCACGCAGGACGGCGGGGGCGGTGTGCGAAGTAAGTGTCTGGCTCGTGCCGATGTCCCAAAACGGTTGATATATCATGTATGACTCCATATCTTGACGCAATAGATATGGAGATAGAATCGATAGAAGCGAGAGAATCTGTACAAGTCGTTCAGGCGAGGAAGCGAAGAAGCGATAGAAGTGGAAGGGTGGTGGAGTCGAAGAAACCGACGAAAAGACGAAAAGACGAAAAGCCGGAGCAAAATGACGGTCGAAAAAGAAATCATGAAGCAAAATATCAAAAATAAAACAGAATCACCACAGAATCACTGCAAAAACATGAACAGACGTTCACATCACCAGCATCGCAACAGTATCGGACCGGAGAGCGGAGAGTCAAGCGAAGAGTCAAGCGGGGACTGGGGCGGGAGGCCTCTTCTTTTTTAACTTCTTCACCTCCGTGCGTTGATATGTGCATCCTCCTTGTCTCCTCTTGTCTCGGTCTCCATTTGGGCCCCGTCTTTGATGGTTTTGGTACTGTGGTAGTCTCCATTGTAGTCTCCATATGGCCCCGTGCATCGTTGATGCTGGGCCGCACGCTTTTGCGTCTAGTGAAACTCAAAATATGCGGCTGCTGCATGTTCCTGCAGGACTTGCATCGCATCCCTTTCCTTTTCTTCTTTTTGAGGGTCTGTTTCCTTCCCTTTTTTCTTCTTTGGTCAAGATTCTTCGTCTCCATCGGCTTTGGAACACCCCACCGTGCAGCTAATAGTGTCTCTTTTTGGCCTTCAAGGAGGGCTGTGTAAACGGACCAGAGACGCGGACCAGACGACCAGAGGAACGGGCAGTCTTCTCCGCAACGTTCGATGAACGTCGTAGTCGCACTCCGAACGGAGCAAAGACCCACACGGGAAGAACAGAACACCATGAGAGACAACAAGAGAGAACCAACAGAGACGGCAAAGACAAAAGATAAAAGACAAAAGACAACAGACAGAGACCAGCATGGACAGGAACGCAAGGGGGCGTGCCGGTGAGGGAGAGCACGAGGAATGCGAGTGGTTCGTGCGGGAGAGTGGAAGGTAAGAGGGGGTGGAAGGGTGCCGGGAGGAGGCTGTTGGGAGAGGGGAGCGCGACCGAATTTTCTTTTGTTTTCCTTTCTTTTGTCTTTTTGATATCCGCGTACGGACAACCTCGCTCTTTCCTCCCCCTCAATACTTCACACTCCTGACTAATCATATGTAAATATTGCTCGTCGCTGGACGGCGTCTTGCTTCTTTGAGACCCGACGGAAAGTAACTGCGAAGGCAGGTACGCGAGAGGCAGGAACGATGATGAAGAAAGGGCAGGCGTATGCACTGGGGCTCGATAGTTCTCGTGAGATTAAGACAGAAGAGCGAAGCACCAGCCGGCGTCCAGCACCGGTTAGCACCCGAGTATAATAATATGGGGCTGGGAAAGCGACCGGTGGTGCTCTTAGGGCTCTAATACTTGCACAATTCTGTTTGCGAAATATGTATTGTCTGCTCCTACCTCCTTCCTGCATAGGCGGGGATTTATTGCTTTCGTAGCGCTAATAGAAAACAGCGACCAGCAGCGCACTGGAGGGATGGTCAAAAGAGGAAAGAGCGCCCCAACCGAAGTCCAGCTGGAAGAAGTCTGGAAACGCGCCAATATATGCAAATACAAAAAAAAATTGAACCGAGCACTCTAGACTCTAGTGCACGGGCAAAGCCGTGGCAGCTCATCGAATCCCATTCGCCAGATTTACGACGCCTCCGGGACTTCAGTTTTTGTGCTTTGCTGGAGAGCATGGTGCTGGAGTGGAAAAAGAAGGGAAAGAGCAACGGCTCGAGGCACCGGCGCTGGCTTGGCCAGGCGGCCGGTAGTACGGAGCAAGCACAGGGCTGAAGGACGTGGAAAGAGCAAGGGAGTATATGCAAATAAGTTCCTAAATACAAGAGTTGCGTGAGTGTGCAAGTATAGAGTGCAGACAGGTGCGTTGGAGCGCGCGTGGGTGCATGGAAGGTGCATAAGAGCTTTACAAAGTAAGACTCATGGCAGTGACGATGCTGCATTCCGTGTGGGCAAGTGCCAGAGCAGCGGAAGTGGGCGTTTTGCTCCGGTGCCAGTTTTAAACTATCCTATCCCTTGCTTCATTTTTAAGCGTGTCTTGCAAGTTGCGGCTTTAGGGAAGGAGCGCCAACAATGAAGGCCACAATGGGCCCATCACTGGCCAGGCCCTGCCAGTCGCTCTTGCCCAACACTTTAACAGTCGCGTCCACAGTCCACCAACCATTACGGCGAGGGCAGGTGCAGAACGCTACTTCAGCTTTTTAGCATGGAGAATGGAGCATGTTTGCCACGATGTGCAGACCGAAAAGCGTTATTGCAACGGCCAAGCCAGACAGGGAAGTCACGACTGGTCGTCCAGCCCATTCTCTGCCAGCATGGTTCCCCATCAGCTCCCTCGCTACTTCCAATATATGCTGCAGACGTCCAATTCGGCCCAGGCCCGCCTGCCAGACGGGGAAGCATGGCAAGTGCCACCGGCCAATCAGCGGCAGTTAGTGCTTGCTGAGCACCCGAGCAGCGGGTTCTCTTGCGCAATTTCCACACTTGGCTATGGAGACGAGTCGCTCTGTTCATACGACGTCGTCTTTATGTCCCGCGATGTACTCCCACAAAAAAAAAAGACCAAAAAAACAGTATCTCTCCGCGCACAACGCACACAACAAAACCCCGTTCACAACTCAGACCGACGCACCACACTAACAACCTACTAACTCCAAACAATCGCACTATTACCCGGCACTGGGGCACGACAAACGGGTTAACGACTATGGATACCCCCTCCGGGCCTCCCCGGTCAACTTTGGGCTGATCACAGCAGAACAGCAAAGCAGGCCCCCTTGTCAGGGCCAAGCCCCTGCCACGCCCTTGCCATGCTGTGCCCATGCGGCCGCCAGAAGCCTACGCCAGCCAAGTGCGTCCCCTGACAGGCTGGCACCAAAGGGAAGAAAGACAGCGCCCATCATCCCATCATCCATCCTTCAATCCTCCCAACCCCCTTGTCATCTGCAGCCCTACGAGCAGCCATCCTGCCCAGCTGCAAGCAAAACAGCTGCAATAAGTCCGCTCAATACTACCCATATGGCCATACGACGCTGCAATACGCCGTGCAATGCATCTTATTATCTGACGAAACAGCCTCATGACGGGCTGCCTCTCCAGTGTAACTCTATATCAGATGCCAGAAAGTGGCCGTGGACCGAGCCAGATGCTGTTTCTGCTGTTTCTGCTGTTTCTGCTGTCTGTCTCTCTAACTTTCCGGTTTGCAACTTGTGGTTCGTGACAACGAAGTACTCGTTTGGCATGCGCCCAGACACTTTCCGGGCGAGTACACGCGTTGCCCATTGTTGCCCATTGTTTTTCTATACGCAATCTTTTATGGTCAAGAAAACAAGCCTTTCCCTCGCTTTTTTTTTTTTTTTTTTTTTTTTTTTTTTTTTTTTCTCAAAAAAAAAGTTTTTAATCTTGCTTGTGATCTGTTGACTCCTCTTTCTCTTCACGGTACTCACTTGTATAAAAAGTCTTTTTTCACTGCTAGTATTTGCTGGTCTTTTACACAGCCCTACTACCTTGCTGCTGGACCTGCTCATCATCTCCACCATCTGTCCGCTTGTCGTCCCAGCTCTTGTTAGTTTCTTCACATCCCCCAAGAAAACCCTCTTTTTTTTCAACAGAACCCTTCTTCTCAACGTCTGTTCATCCACCTCGTGCACTTACTACTTTGCGCATCGTGCAATGCCGGAAGCTGCCCAATCACTTGCCTCGCCGTGCTTTTTCATAGTTTTAGTAGCTCAACGGCGAGCCGTTGGTAGGATGCAAAGAGTAGAAGAAGTCCTCCGTCGCAGGCAGGAGGGAGAGAAAAGCGACACTATGCGGAAGAATAAAAGAGGGGGTCAAATGGGGCAGGTGTCAGACTGTTTGTTTAGACTGCAGTACGGAGTAGACAAACTTCAAAAGCACCAGGAGAATTACCAATGCAAGAGGCACCGTCATCGTGCCTACTGGGTACTTCTTAGGGGAAGACGCAGCTAATCCCGTCCTGTGTCGTAGGTGAGCCCCTCTCCCCTGCTTGTCTTGCTGCCGACGGCATGGTTTGTGTCTCATCTTGTAGCCTCTTTGGTGAACAGATGGCTGGCTGAAAGCAATAAAAAGAAAGCAATAGAGTTCAACAATGGAGGGAAATAGGCCCAGAGAATGGGAAACGAAAGTAGGTAATCAAAGTGATTTACAAGTGATTTGCAAATGACGAAATAGATACTCCGTAGACCCATGGAAATCGGAAATCGTGAGAAAGATAGTCCAGCAAACCCGATGTGTAAAGAAGAATTGGGTTAAGCGACTGCCAATAAGAAGGGCCACAAAATAACAAAAAACGATATAATAGACGGAGATGAGAAAAAGGCACAGAAAAGCGACCACAGTACGAAGTAGAATGAGAACAGTAAATCAAGCATAGATTAATGAGTAAGTAGAGCGTAAAACACTTTCCTCCAGTATTGCGGCCTTGGGATATCCCTCAAGTCACTCAAGCCATCTTGTCCACTGTTACTTTTGTTACTTTGTCACCTTGCCAGCTCCTAAAGTGCCTCAACAGTCAACGACAGAATACACACAAACACACTTGTCTTTGCTTTCTCTCGTACGGCCCGGGAACTTGCTCGGACAACCTGTGCTTTCTCTTTCTTCCAGATGCATACCGGTTGCCTCCTAGTCCTCCTTTTTTTTCTCATCCTTCTCTCACTCTCTTTCCTTTCTCCTCACCCTCTCAGGCTCACCATTTCCCGCTCTTCGGCATGGCGTGTGCCGTGTATCCACCGGACCAGGCCATGCCACTTACGAGTAGCCGCCCGCCGTCCTTGTAGTCTTGTTCTCTCTCTCTCTCTCTCTCTCTTTATGCCCTATTTCTTAAGGTCTTGTGGTGTCGTACGGCAATTTGACGCTCTTTGATGGGGCCCTTCTGGGGGTTTTTGGGGGCTTGTCGGTAGCGCTGGCCCAGTCACCATTCTCATGCCAAGCCATGGCCACACCTCGCGAGCACATGGCCGGCGGCTAGGTGCAAATGCGGCATAGGGCGTGCACCCACTCGACTTGTCTGGGAAATAGCCCGTGTGGATACTGTTTCTAGGAACGCTCACTTGCTCTTTTTGCTCTCTGCACTTTTCTCTGTTTTTTTTTTTTTTTTTTTTTTTTTTTTTTTTTTTTGTTCGGTTGTCTCTCTCTCTGTGTGTGTATTCAGTGTCTTGTGTGTCTTGTGTCTCTCGTTTGCTCTTTCCTGTCTGATATTCATTCTTGCCGGTTTATTGTGCAGTATTCCGCTCTTGCTTTTTTCCTTTTCCAGAATGTCACTTGTTCCAGCCTTTTCATGTTCGCTGGCCCTCGCTCCTTCCTCCCCAAGCGAAGCTGTCTGTGGCGTTGCCGGTCGCTGCTTCTAGCCCAAGTATCTTGCGATATAAAATTGCTTCCATACGCATTCGAAAGCCCCCTCGCCCCCCTTTTCCTTTCCTGCACTCCCATGTACTTGTCCAGTAAATGTGTTTTTTTCTCTCTTTTTTTTCTCCCTCTTCTTTTTGCCCTCGCACTTACGATGTACTAGCCAAATCAGATTACCAACTCGCCCAGCTCCAGTCCAACGAGCCGGGATTTTCGTGTATCTATTCACGAGCCCTACCTCGCCTTTTTCTTCTCCATTGCCCTTTTTCATCTATTCAAAAGCTCCCTCAAAAGCTCCGTGTGCGGACTGCATCTCGTCCGCACCCATTACCCATTTCCATGCAGAAAAGCACATGCCACACCTCACGCTTGCCTGAAATCGGAAGCAACCTAGTCAAAGCTGAAGCCTCGAGAGCAAGGGCGTGTCGAGCTATCCCCCCTCCTCTACCCCCGGGATGCTCTCCCGCGGAACAAGGCGACATGGGCCCTGGCGAGATTGTCGTGGGTTTTTTGTGCTTCTTGTGATTTTTTGAAGCTTCTCGTCATGTTCCATGACCGTTCTCTCTCCTTATTTGGCTGCACGTCTGTCATAGCCACGCCCCCTCCCACTGGTGCCCGTCCCACACCCGTCCTGAAAACCAGATAGATCAAAGAAAACAGAAGCCGCACACACACTTTGGTTTGTCCCCTTTCCCCCTCCCTTCCTCCCTCTGCATCTCTCTCTATCACCCCATGAGCCCACACACCACGTACACGCCCCCCTTCTACTCACACACTCCTCTGTCCTTCCTCACCCTCCTCTCTACACTCCCCGTTCCTTTCTCCATCGTCCCAACCCTGCCACCGCTCCTATCCCCTCTTGGTCTTTGTCTCTTGTTCTAGTTAAGATGCTGTAATACAAAATGGATTCTAGTCTATCTCTGCCGCAGATCGACTGCCGGGCTCGTTCATCCTTGGGTAGCCCCCCCCCCCCATTCTTGTTCCTATCCCCTACGGAGTAGTGCTCCGTGCCATCGTTTGGCTTGACTGACTTGGCTTGCCAAACATTGTTAGCGCCCTCTTGTGGCTGTTCTTGGGCATGGAGTGCGTCGTAAATACATCATCTATTTTGACCCCCCTGTCACATACGTCTTCTTCTTCTTGCACATCATATATCTCGTCCAGGCCGTCCTCGAATTTGTCTTCTTGGCTATTTTCTTGTGCCTATATCTCCGTCGAGCCCAATATATACATACCTCTTGTTTACATATTCAAACTTTGTTTGAACTTTTTCTTCAATATTATCTATCTCTCATCTTTCTCTCGCGCTCGCGCTCGCGGTTTATTCATCTTCCCCTACCACCCCCGTTTTCAGCTCTCCTGCATAGACGGTTTTGCCACCACCACGCCTATCCCTAAACGACAAGAGACAGGACGACGAGAAGAAAACAAGGGAAGAGCCAACACCCGAATAACACGCCGAGACCGAGAAAAAAAGCTGGCACGGGAGTGGGCTGCCCGTTGAAGCCAACCATCACTGATCGACCGCAGAAATTTCCGTTCTAGAACTCGTCGACGTCTGGGGGAAAACGTGGGAACTGTTGAAGCGTTGAAAAAAACCGTTGACAGCGTTAACAGCGTTGACAGAGTTGACAGAGTTGGCAGTGCGGGAGAGTGTGCGTTCGCCTCATTAGCCCCCTGTTCCCCCGAAGAAGGAACGGGACTTCCAGAAGCGACCGAGCCGCCAGACTCGCCATATGTCGATTCTGTTGTAATTCTCTCAGCCCCAAAGGTTCCTTTGTGTTGACGGCATCAACCGTGTTCGAATTTTAGTTTCCATCCCATCTTTTCCAAGTAAGAAGAGCATCAACAAAGTACCAGATCTTGGCATCAACAAAAAAAAAAAAAAACAAGCATCACATCAAACATCGAATTCAAAAATGGTTGGCGTCCCAGGAAAATTCAAAGGCTGCGAGACCTGCAGACTCCGCAGAGTAAAGGTACGATACATGGACGAAAGGACTATCCTTCTTTTCTATTAACATCACGACATCACCCCTGTCTTTGTCATTGATTCTTTCATCATCATCATCGTCCTCTCCATCCCCCCAACTGTCTAACATAACGTCCAGTGCGACAACACACGTCCTTACTGCCAAAAATGCCATGATACCGGCCGTGAATGTGCCGGCTACGAACGCGAGACGGTCTTCATCATCGGCACACCTCAAGATGGCGGCCGGTGCTCGTCCCATCCGCCTCGCGTGATCAAGTCGAAAAAGCCAGCAACGGCGACAGCCAACACTCCCAGCAGCATCGGCAGTCGGAGCAACAGCAGCAGCAATTTCGTTGGGAGTAGCAGTGCCAGTGTCAGCAGCAGCAGTGGAAAGAGCCGGACCAGTCCCAAATCACACTCCAACTCGCGGTCGACGTCCGTGTCAAGGACCACATCCAACTCGCCCGCAGGTGCCCTGTCACCTTCGCCTTCTGTTTCTATTTCCATCCACGAACAGCAGCAGCGGCACTTGTCTACCATGTCTGCCGTATCTGCATCTGCAGCACCCCCGCCTTCTGGCATCATGTCAACGGCCAAATTTGACACAGCCGCCATTCCCATCGTTCCCGCCATGATGGCCCAGCGGCCGCCCAACAGCGCAGGCGCACTGAAGGGTTTCGGCGTGCCCGACTTAGTACCCGTACCACCACTGCGGTCAGCATGGCATGACTCCGTCGCGGTCGCTAGCGGAGGCATCATCTACCAGGTGCAAGTGGCCGCCCTGTCGACCCAACTCCAGTCCATTGTCCGGCAAAAGGGTAGCAACGCCGCCGACGGAAGCTTTGCCCTTTCGCCCTTTCCGGTCTACACACCGACCGGTGTCCGGCCACCTAGCAGAGACAACGAGTTCCACCTGTCTTCGCAGTGTATGGTGCATCTAGCAGCGGCCGACAACAGCCACAACAGTTTCGGTGCAACACCCACGGACAACATTTGTCTTTTTCTTTACGAGGTATGTGGCTTTTTGAAGAGGCAGTATGGGAAGAGACAATCCTACCAACGCAGAAAGGGAAAAAAAGAGGATGGAAAAGACAACACAAAATTGAGGGTCTTGCATACTCCGTAGTAGTGTGCGTTCCATCTCAAGCTGGATGTGCCGTAAGCTGACTTTTCTGACTCCTCAGCACAATTCGCCCTTGTTGACAGGCTTACTGCCGCCATGGAAGGATCCGGCCGTGCAGCACAGCAGCATCCGCCAAACCGGGCCTGCTCGCTTCGCCACTTTTCCAGCCCACCACTTCTTTGCACGGGTTTACCGGCCGAATGCGGTAAGTTTAGGACGGCCAGGAAAGGAGTGTGCAACTGGTTAGATACAGTTACTAATTTTTCCAGATTTGGTCCGCATTGATATACCGAAAAGCCACCTTCCTATCCGATCCCGAGTGGACGTCAATGCCATGGGAGGCCCATCCCAAGTCCGGTCTCGACCGTCTCCTCGATATCGCCGCCCTTCTTCCAGTTATGTTCAGCCGCGCCGACAACGTCACACCCATGAGCCGACCATGGGCCGCCGTATGATGGCCCAGGACGTGCTGGCCAACTGCCTCTACGTCGAGCGGGTTCTCGAGCAGTGGCACGCCAGCGTCCAAGACCTGGGAATGCGTGGAGGACCTGGCGTCAGCGGTGCGTCGACCATGAGCAGCGCACCAGCTAGTGTGGATGGCAGTGTTGGTGGTGGTTTCCGGAGCGGCGGTGCCCGGGCCCGAGCCAGCAGTCACGGTGGCAGTGGTAACTGGTACTGGATAGCCGATCCAGAGCACACCTCGGTGACCGCCCAGATCCCTTTTGCCGACACATTTGCGTTCCGAGATACTGTCACAGCCCTTATGTTCATCTACTACTGGGCCATTCTCGTCCTGTTGTATCCGTGCGTCGAGAGCTTGTACGGCAGCATCTTCCAGCCCGTGCTGGACGCCTTTCCATCACCCTATCCCAACCTGCCTGCTAGTCTGCATATTCCCGGAGGTGACCCTTCCATCTATTATGGCCACAAGGAAGTACGCGAGCTAGCTGCCAACGTCTGCCGCGGTCTCGACTTTGCTCTGGCCACCACAGTGCAGCCCGATCTGCTGGCAGCTCCGTTGTTTGTGGTAGAATCCTTTTACCGACAGATCAACGCTGCATCAGGTGACGGGGCACTGGAGCTGCTGTGGTGCGAGGCGTTCCGCAATCGTCTGGCTGCCAAGGGGCAGTACCTTGCAGAAGTGGTACAGAGCCGGCGCTGGGTTGATGCTGGCCAGTTCTAGTCGAGCTAGGAAGCACAGTGGTAATGATGACTGGGGAGGTCAGGAGGTACAAGAGACAAACTTAGACGACCAACAGGACTATGATATAGAAACGAAGTTATGATGTTCCAACAAGACCAATACGAAAATCCAAAGAAGGAGACCAATAATAGGTGCCGAAGCGTCAGTCTACTTTTGATGACCAAGGCACGTAGTGCATCCGCGCGAGGGTAGATTTCATCCGAAGTAGAAAGCAGCAGGC
Organism: Sporothrix variecibatus; assembly: GCA_016097105.2. NCBI lineage: Eukaryota > Fungi > Ascomycota > Sordariomycetes > Ophiostomatales > Ophiostomataceae > Sporothrix > Sporothrix variecibatus. The sequence continues at coordinate 2,129,676 of JADMNI010000002.1, read as the reverse complement.
CGGATCATCTAGGTGTTGGCTGGGGTTTGCGGGGCTCTACTAAGTCCCGCCGGTAGTTGTACCGGGCTAAACCATCATGACATGTTGATGAGTGCCCGGGGCTTTCCCATTTGCCTCCTCTTGTTGGTTCCTTCCCATCTTGTCTTTCACCGCTGATGTCACTGGTTTTTCCTTCCTCCATCAAAAGCCATCAATGTGATAGGAAAGAGCAACCGACTGCTCCTTACTTGTTCATTGCATCCCCAGACCAACAGCTATTTAGACATGATGGAGCTGTCTCCTTTTTCCGCCTCCTCTGTCCATTCTTCTCTCCATTCCCATCCCCGCCACCTCCTTTCCATCAAAATAAACTCGACCACCCACCTGTCTTCTTCCATCCCACATTTCCTCGCATTAAGTTGCTGGTAATCCATCATCGTCATACCATGATTTCACCTTGATTTGTTTCTAGCTGGCGTGGTATCAGTTGCTCCCCCCATCAGATGCACTACTTATACATCTAATATCTCCATTCTACTCGATACCCTTCCTACCATTCCCATCTTACGTTCACACCATGCTCGAAGACGGACTGTCAAAACTTTTTCGATCGAAAACGGAGAGCAGCGCTCGAACACAACGACAACTCGAACGGGAAAAGCAAAAGAAAGAAAAAAACGAGCGCCGCCGAAAGAGCGACCCCGGTCATTTCCGGTTAAAATTCCTTCGCCGTGGATCGAACCAAGCTGAAGCTCCTATTGAAAAATCGGGCAGGTCAGGGAAAGACAGTACACCCAACGAGAGAGCAGAGTGGCTCGTCTTTTGTGAACAACAACAGGCTCGTATGAGCCGCTTACAGCTTCACAAAACCATTCTCTTGAAAATCTCGCACCTTTTTGTCTACATCACTGGCAAGCTTGATCTCAACGATCCCGCTGAAAACGACCGCTCAGCTCCAATCCCAAACGAGTGGTTTTCTCTCCCAGAGAGTAGCGGAGACGCAAAGATGCCTGCTAGGAAGGCGTCGGACGGGAGCCTCTGGCATGGCTCAGCTGTCGATGACCAGTTCCCCATGATTGTCATCATTGGGGAGCCGTTTATCGGAAAGTCGATCGTTGCGCGAGAACTGGGAGGCTTTTTGGGGGAGACGCACGCCAGGGAAGAGCGATCACAATCAGGCGACCGGTATGAAACAGTGTATGAAGCGGCACGGAACCTTTTCAAAGACTCAAGCCACCAGCCGACGAACGACGAGCCGGGTGCGTGTTACAGTTTTGGCGCACCCACTGGCCCCAGAGAGATATTTGCAGGCGGCCATATAATAGTTATTGATGTGAACCACATGAGCCATTTTCACCGCCTCAAGCAGCAGGAGCTTGAACTTCAGGCCAATGGAGAGATTGGAAGGCAGGCACGCATGTCTGACGTCGAGAGGGAGGCTCAGTTGGCCAGCTTTTGTTCATCGCTTGCGACAGTCAAGAACGACAAACTCGACGACGATGCTCCAGCTAGCCTCGACAATGGCCGCCGCATGGCACTGCAAGCGGGCCTGCTCGATCATGAGATCCGCAATAGCACAGTGATCTTTACCGAATACCTCCCCAAATCGGATGACTACAGGGATACCGAGTTTGCGGCGGATGCCTACCGGGCGGCGGCAAGAGTATTCCACCGGCGACTCATACCCATTTACCTCACCTGTAGTACCGAGGAGCACCAGCGGCGATTTGAATGCCGGCAGAGGGAAGAGCTTGAGGATTTCAAACAGGCCTGTGACGACGGCATCGTCTTCCCGAATAATCTAACTGCGGCCATGGCGCCCGAGAAACTGAAGAAGGCATTTCGCGCTCTCGGCAAGCCGGACTACTACGCTAGGGAGCTCTACACGTTCTCTCGGCCGACCAACCATGCCAACGGACGATATACCTATACGGTACCCGAAAACAAGAAGGAGCCTGCAATGCCGGGAGAGCACCATGGCCTCTGCATCGACACCACGGGACGCACTCCGCGGGAGGTTGCCAAGGTGATCCGGGACTTTGCTCACGATGTGATCTCCGGCAAAGCCAAGGCCACCACGAAGATCTGGCCGGCTACACGTGAGGAGCGCGAATTGCTGAAAGAGGAGGAGGAGAAGAGGAAAGAAGAGGAAATGGAGAAGGAGAGAAAGGAGCGGCAGCAAGAGGGGCAGCTGAAGAGGGGACAGAAAGGAGCGGAGAAGCGGAATAGTGACAATGGTGAGAGTTCCGATTGGGTCGTTGTTAACAATACAGACTGGATTGCATCCATTTGAGTGGAATACTGCTAGCGATTGGCGTTTGGTGTTGGGGTTTGTTTGAAGCTGGTATTGTTCTGATTCTTCCCCTTTGCTTTGTCCATTGTTTTTTTTTGTTTTTGTTTATATCCCACACTCGCTATCTCTCCTCGATTTCTTGATTTTTTCCCCGTGCTTATTTTGTTTTCTCTCGTTCCCTTTTGTTTTATCCCACTCCCCGTACACAATTTTGGAGAACCTTGTCGCGAAATAATCGTAATTGTAATAGTTTTAATAGTAATGTTAATTTTTGGAGATTTATTCAGATAGTTTCAATTTGCCATCTAGTGTCACAACTAACAGAAAAGGGGGCCACTGCCGCCAAGTAAACAATGGGACTTAGCTTGCCGTCAACAAAGGAAACATCTAGGAGAAATGCTAGTCGATTCTAGCCATACACATACCGTGTGCTTGAGCTTCTTTATTTACTTTTTTTCTTCTCTCTTCCCCCCTTTTCAGTCTACACAAAGCAAACGCAATATCGGCGAGGCTCTGAGCAAACGGCTGGATATTGCATTTCAGGAACACATTTGATCTTTTCCAATTTCTAGCTCCCATTTTCCAGGCTTGCGACGCCAACACTGACGGCAAGATATGAACGTAAAGTGCTTTCCCGTCGCGAGTAGGCGGGCTTTCTCCTCTTTTCACACACCTATTCGTCGAATTCTTGTCTTATAAAATGGAGTATTTCTTGAGGCTGCCACTTTCTTGCCGTGCCGCGACTAACTAGGCTCCACAAATCGGAAGAGACGTTGGCGAGCCGGCTTACACCAGAAAGAATCAAGGAAAGTCGAAGGAAGCTCTTCAGCTGGGCATGATATTTTGTACCTTTTGTACCTTTTTCATCGCTCTAGAACCAACATCGAGAGATCAGGCACCAACAAGAGAAGGAATCTGATTTTCGTCGCATCTTCTCGTCAACGGGTAAAAGGAGCAAATAAGCAAAGGGATGCAGCACAGTCAGGCAGATCAGGAAATTCGAAGGTAGCCTGGATGAAGGAAAAGAAGATGACAAGATATGGTTAGAGGATGGGCGGTGATCTCCTTCTCATGGGACGAACGGGGCCAAACTAGAGACAACTCGTGAATAGGATAAAGTGCGTGCAGTCGGCGTTGAAGAATGCCATCCAGTCGGTTTGAGAGGCAGGCTAACAGAACACCCCCGTCTGTCCTTGTTGTCTCCTCTTCTCCTTTTAACCCTTTCCCTTGTTCTTTGTTAGAAACAACTTGTCGCCACTTGTCTCCTCTTTTTCTGTTGCTCACAGCCTCTCCCAAGATTCATGCATCTCCTTTCTCCCCTCTCTCCCCAAACTGGATAAAAAGCCAATGCGACACTGCCGGGCCGTCTGTGGTGGAGAATAAGAGACCTAAAAACATGACAAAAAGTATAGAGATGGCATGACTTACAAAGAAAACAAGGCGAGATGCATCAGAATGTGTGCTGGTTCCAGTAGACGCCGTAATCACAAAAAAGTGCTCAATCAAGGTGGCATTGAAAGGCCCAATTGGCCTGTCCCAAAAGTGAGTACTGTGTATTGGGACATATCTTGCAATCCTTGGTGCCCAAGAAAAGAAACGGCCTCACAGAGCCATGTTGCCTCTTGGTGTCGAAGGATACGAACCCTCCTTTTTGTCGAAACGAAACGATGGCATTGTTCCTAGTCTTCTTCTTGGCCGGGACTCGATCGCATGAATTGCGAAAGACGCCGGTCGTTTGTCCTTGGAGCCCTGGCCACCGACTTCCAGTCATTGTAAGGTCTGTCGGGCCCTGTGTTTCTGTGTTCCCTGTCTTCCCCATCCAAGCAGCGTCGAACGATGGGCAAAGTTGAAGAGGAGACAGGGATCTTTGAAGAGAGAGAGAGAGAGAGAAAGAGAGAGGTTTCGACTCCCCTCTTTTTCATCCTCGAGTGGGAAGAAGGCTGACACGCAAGACCATTCGTCAAAACGAGGCTCGGCTCTTGCAAGCAACAGGGGTGGAGACGGGCGAAGAGAGCCAAAACGGGCAAGTCGTTGGGAAATGCATTGCGACCACACAAAAAGAGACCACAGACTCGATCACGCAGAAAAGGATGATGTGCAGCAAGGAACTGGACTGGGGGCAGGCACCAGACAGGCACGGCACGCCAGAACGAGGGCAGCGTGTTTCAGGCTGCCAGAGGCAGAAGACGTGAGAGGCCGCCCAAAACGGCAAGAGGCGAAGACGATGGGCACGGACAAGGAAGGAGCAGGAAGTCAGAAAGGCAGGAAGGCGTGAAGAACAGGACGACAGACAGGACGCATATGCAAGACAGACAGGCCCGACGGGAGGATAGAGGACGAGCGTTTCGGCTTTCTTGGGTCTTTCTCTCAAATAAAAATAAGATAAAAAAAAAAAAAAAGAAGAATAAAGATGCTCTTTATCCTGCCCTTCACGTAGATCCCATATAACCCCAGACAGAGCTCTCACACTTGACCAGAGGAGCTCTTTTTATCCTTCTTTCTCCTTTTTTTCCTTTTCTTTTCTTTTCGTTCATTCCTTTTTACTCTATCCTTCGTCTGTTGTCTCATCTGTTGCCGAATTTGTTTTCTTTTTCTTTTGGCTTCATTCTTGATCTTTTCTTCATCAACCTCCAATCCACTCAACCAGCGTCACCAAATATCGTCAAAGTCCCCTAAGTCGCTCACTTCCAGCGCACAATTCGCTATTAATCGCTGCGCTACCCCTTTCCCAGCGGACACTAGCGCCTTCAGTGCGACAGTGGCACTCAATCAACCATCGTTCCTTCCTCACGACGGCTACAGCAGGGTCCCAAGTACCGATCGTACCCATTTTTGCGGGGCCAGATACAACGTAACCCCTCCATTCCGGCGAGCCGTCGTTGCCCAAATAGGGCCAAATAGGGCACCACTAGGCACCACTTCTATCAAGTCTGTGTACCCAATTACCGCTCATCCTCCCCAGCTAAAACCCCCTATTCCCCTGTCCACAGTGGACCACTCCCACGAAATGGCCACCATCGCCGCGCCAAGCCTGCCCGGCAACGCTACCACCGCCGAAGCCCAAGAAACCAATGAGGCGTTCCCGACCTTTGTTTACATGAGGAGCAGGAGCACCAGCGCCAGGGGCAGCAAGAGCGATCCAGCACCTCCACAGAGTATCACCAAATCTCTCAGCAATCCGACGAAAATCAATTTAACTCTGTCGATACACACAACACAAACAACACAATCAATACCATCAATACTATCCACACAAGCCACCACAATCAGCATTACCAGCATTACCAGGTTGCCGCTCGCCGGCCAACACCCTCCCATCCCGCCCAAACCCACCGACCTTGTCAACCGCCCGTCGTCTGTTTCGCTCGTCTCGGCTGTCTCGTCGTTTTCTGCCGCTTCATTCTCGACCGATTCTGTTGTCATCCCTGTCCACGACGCTGTCGACACCTCTTATACCGACGCCGACTTTGACCCTCGCCGCTTCTCCGTCGTCAGCACTGCCAGTGCCGCCTCCTCGCTCTCCTCGCTCTCCTCGTCTTCGTCTCCGCCACTCCCGTCGACAGCCACTCTAGAAGATCCATCACAAACGCCCCAGACTCCCCAAACGCCTCGTCCCCTTACCCGCAGCCGCCGCGACGCCAAGCAGCTGCATGCCGCCAGGGTCCAACGATCAGCGAGCGTGGCCCTGGGCGACCCCAACAACAGCAGTCCTCTGAGTAAAGAACGGGACCTCGAGAGCATCGCTCGTCGAGACACCAACGGCGGCCGCGAAGCCAAAGATTGGGACTGGACCAGCCGAAGAGCCGGCAGCACATCTCCGTCTCCGTCATCGGAACACCTGACCGAAGACCAGCAACAACAGCAACAAGGAGGAGGCCTTTTAAGAATGGCGTACGCAGAGCAGCAGCGGTGGATCAAGGTCCAGGAGAAGACGTTTACAAAATGGCTCAACACGAAGCTGCAGGAGCGTGATCTCGAGGTGAAGGACTTGGTGGCTGACCTGAGCGACGGTGTTATGCTCATTCATCTGCTGGAGTGCCTGTCGAGCGAGTCGCTCGGCCGCTACGCCGCCAAGCCCAAGCTGCGTGTCCAGCGCTTCGAGAACGCCAACCTGTCGCTCAACTTCATCAAATCGCGCGGCATCCAAATGACCAACATTGGCGCCGAGGATGTCGTCGACGGCAACCGCAAGATTATCCTCGGTCTGATCTGGACACTAATTCTGCGGTTCACCATTAGCGACATCAACGAGGCCGGCATGACGGCCAAGGAGGGTCTGTTGCTGTGGTGCCAGCGCAAGACGGCGTGCTACGACGAGGTCGATGTGCGCGACTTCAGCGGCAGCTGGAACGACGGCCTGGCGTTTTGTGCGCTGCTCGACATCCACCGCCCGGACCTGATTGACTATGACGCCCTCGACAAGAACGACCGCCGCGGCAACATGCAGTTGGCCTTTGACCTGGCCCACCGCGAGATTGGCATCCCAAAACTGCTCGATGTCGAGGACGTCTGCGACGTGGCCAAGCCCGACGACCTCAGTTTGATGACCTACATTGCCTACTGGTTCCACGCCTTTTCGCAGATGGAGAAAGTCGAGAACGCCGGCCGCCGTGTCGAGAAGTTTGTCAACAACATGCAGGGCGCCTGGGAGATGCAGAGTGCCTACGAGCGCCGCATGGCCGAGCTTTTGAGCCATGTCCGCGCCCAGGTCGGCGACTGGCGCACAGCCAAGTTTGCCGGCACCTACGCCGACGCCAAGGCCCAGGCGGCTACATTTGCCTCGTACAAGCGCGGCCAGAAGCGCCAGTGGGTCGCCGAGAAGAGCGAGCTGGCCACGCTGTTGGGTAACATCAAGACGAAACTCGGCACCTACCGCCTGCGCCCCTACGAGCCACCTGCCGAGCTGCGTCTCGAGGTCATGGACCGCGAGTGGGCAGCGCTGACAACATCTGAGATGAGCCGCGGCCAGCTGATCAACGAGACCATCCGCGACATCAAGAACAACCTGCGCAAGTCCTTTGCCGACAAGGCAAACGACTTCGCCATGGCCCTCAACACCGTCCAGCTGGCCATCTCCGGGCTCGAGGGTGACGTCGAGGACCAGCTGCACCATGTGCGTAAGCTGTCTGAGAACATTGCGCCGCTCGAAAAGTACCTAGCCACGATCGAGGCTGTCGATGCTCAGTGCGAGGAGGCTAACATTGAGGAGAACGACTTCACTACCTATACGTATGACGAGCTGACCTACGAGCTGGGCCTGGTCAAGACCAGCGTCTCCAAGAAGCTGGCCTTCCTCGAGAACCAAATGGTCGCCCGCAGCATGACCAACCTAACGCCGATCCAGCTCGAGGAGTTTGAGTCCGTCTTCCGCCACTTTGACCGCGACGACAGCAATGCCCTGCAGGAGCTCGAGTTTTCCGCTGCTCTGGCCTCGCTCGGTCTCGTGTTCTCCGAGGACGAGATGCACGAGTACTTTGTCGACGCCGCCAGCACCACCACCGGCAACGGCATCACCATCCACAAGGACCGTGTTTCCTTTGAGCAGTTTATCCGCTTCATGGTCGAGGTCACCGAAGACCAGAATACCGCCGAACAGGTCTTCCAGTCCTTCCGTGAAGTCGCCGACGGCAAGCCCTATGTCACCGAGATGGACCTGCGCCACTCGCTCGTGCCCGACGAGGTCATTGACAAGCTCGTCACCATGATGCCCAAGCACGCCGGCCCGGATCTGCTGGAAGACCGCGGAACGCCGCAGTACGACTACATTACCTTTATGGACAAAATGATGGGTGATCTGGAGCCATCGTCATCATCATCGTCAGGATCACCACAGCCCCAATCGCAGTCACAGCCTTCGTCAGCAACACCCTCACAAGCATCCACCTTCTCGTCCGCCTCCTCACAACAGCACCAGCAGAACCAGTACAAACACAACTCGGCATCGTCATCTGTGTCCTCGTCCTCGTCCTACTCGCTGCCGCCCGCCGGCAGTCAAAGCCCAAGGAAATTGGGCTACTAGGGAAAAGACTGTCCTGTCGGGAGTGTTGAGCTATGCTGATCAGATTGTTTACTTGCTGTTTACTTTTGCATGTGCGTTTATATTGCTTGGCGTTTTTCATTCGGGGCTGACTACCTTTTTGACTACCTTTTTTGTTTAAAACCTCTTCTTTTTTTTGCTGCAGCTGTTTGTTTTGGCCATGGTACATACTCTCTTTGTTCTTTTTTTTTTTGTTGCTCTTTGGTATCGTTTCTCTTCTCGATATAATCTACATTATTATCTTTTCACTTTAACATTCCTGTCACTAAAATGACTCGACGTCATTACAAACTGACGACCAGGTCGTCTGTATTCTTTATTCGTTTCTTTTCTCTCTTTTCTTCTCAGTCATTCACTTTTTCGCTCTCCTCATTATAGCAAGCTCCGTAGCAAAAATCTGGATATCATTTTTGAATAACACTCTTCTCATTCCAATTTTCACAGTCACAATTGATTCACGAGTAAGATAACATATATCTCTTTTGCGCCCAAAAATTCATCCGTATTTCTTTTAAGAACGATAAAGACAACCAAGAAAGAACGCCGTACTTAAGATGAGTGACCGATGACACAGTGAAAAACAATCAAACGCTCCGTCTACTTCTCTCGTCTACACTTCTCCATCATATACTCTGTCCCTACTTCTCAAACGCCCCCATGTCTTTCAGCGCCGTCGCCAGCCGCCGGTAGTCCCGCAGCAGCTCCATTACCTCACTGATCCGCAAGTCTGCCGGGTTGTGCAGCTCCATGAAGCGTTTGATGGGCGGTGCCACCTGTGGTTTCGGAGGGAGGGCAGCAGCAATATCAGGAAAGGCCTATTTGTTAGCTGTGAAATGTGAACAAATCGATACAAAAAGGTTAGGGAGACATACTGTAGCCAAGTCAACCCCATCTGCCGGCTTTTCACCGGCTGCGGCCGCCAACGGTGCCGAAGGTGTCGACGCTGTACGGCCAAACCCGCGGAAGTTACCGATGCTCGACAGTCGCGACATGGGGTTGAATGAGTTGCCGAGGTTGCGCACGGAGTCAAGGAGGGCCGGGTTGGTGGCGGCAGCTCCGGTCACTGGTGTAGAAGCACTCGCCGTCGATGCCGCATCGTCGTCGCCCAGGGCTTTGCGTGAGCTACGGGAACTATCTGCGCTCGGATCACGGGACGTTGCTTTGCGTCCAGCCAGCACGGACAACATCCTGTCGTCTTTGCTATCTTTGGGGTCCTTTCCGTCCTTGTTGGCAGCGCTGGTGGACATGTTGAGACTCGAGATGCGTCGGTAGGTCTTCTTTGGTGGTGGCGGTGTCGTCTGTGGCGTCTTGTCGCGTTGCAGGTCATCGCCATTGACAGAGGCCTCGTCATCGCTGACGGGAGGCGGCGTCGTCACCAGTTTGCGTGCGTCGTCGAGTGTCTTTGGTAAGACAACGTCGGCGGTCGCAGCAGCGCCGTCGGCGGCAGGCCCTGATGCCGCCTGCTGTTGTGGACCCAGCCGTCCAAACAAGAGACGGTAGCTGCCCTCGAGGCTGTTGCCAATCGTCTTCAAGCCCTGGTCGGCCGCGTTGAACGTGTTCATAACTGCATCGCTGGCCGTGCTCAGGGCGTGGCCGGGGTGTTGACCAAATCGCTAAGTCGCCGGTTCCGCAGCTGGACGGCAGCAATGAGGCCTGCTGAGGGTGAAGGCGTTGGCTTAATGCCCGTAGCAGCCACATCACCAGTGTTCACTTCGGGCGCGCTGGGCGTTGCGGCTGTTGCCGTCAGGCCCTGCTGGGCAAAGTAGGCGGGCGGGAACGTCTCGGTCTTGGGTGTCTCGACACCAGGGGTCTTGACAGGACCAGAAGGGGCCTCGTCGGCGCGGAGGGTCGACAGATCCACCGTCTCCAGGAAGCTAATGGACGCCTCCAGGTTGGTCAGACAGTAGGCGGCCTCGCCCTCCATCTTCTGCTCCCACCGGAAGCGCTGGATAAAGTTGAGATCGCTGACAACATTGAGCTGCTCGGGCGGCAGCGTGATCAGGGTGTAGATGAGCATGGGCATGATCTCGTCAGCCGAGGACGACGGGTGGAAGTGTGCCAGAGTGTCCACAATGCTCTTGTGCGCCGCCTTAAGGCGGTTCAGCTTGCCGAGCGGGTAGTGTGTCTGGCCCATCTGGACAAGCTGTTTCCGTGCGGGCTCTAGCCACTCGCGGACCTCCTTTAGCCGTGTCGCCACGGCCTCGGGTGAGGCATCGGCTGGCACGCCCAGATCAACACCCAGATCGGCCGGGGAGATGCCCACCAGATCGAGGGCGGGCCGTCTTCGACCGCAGCTTCTCGTCCTGGGCCTCGTCCTGTGTGGTTCTGTGCCGGTAGATGCGGTCATAGATACCTTCACAGAGCCTCCGCTCGGCAGCCTCCTCCATCAAGCCCCGCTTCTGCTCGAGCACCCGCCGTGCCTTTTTGCGTTCGGCGATTTCTTCGGCAGAAAGCATCCGCTGCTCGGACTCGTTCTTGGGTGGTGGTGGCGGCGGTGTCCCTGACTTGTCCTTACTGCCAATGGACGCGGCCTTGGCTCGCAGGATGCTGGCTGTGGAGGCCCGGGTTGTGATGGGTGGCGGTGGTGGTGCGTTTTCGCGGTTCTGGCGCATAGCCAGGGCGGCAATGTGTGTTGCGATGTGGGTAGAGGCGGTGGCGTAAAAGTCCTGGAACTTTTGGGAGAGGGAATCGATGTTGGGAGGCGTCCGGTGCACCTTGGCTTGGAGGGATTCGATGAAGCTGAAAGGTTAGTATGCTATAAAAAAAATAGAAAAATATAGACAAACGGGGTGTGCCTACCTATCAGCCAGGCCGATCAGCTCAATGGGCAGCTCGTCCATGTCGACGGAGGCCCGTGGAATCTCGGGCGTGTTGTCATCAGAGCCTGCTGCGTCTCCAAAAGTGTCGAACTTGTCTTCACCGGATTGTGCCTGCTTGTCGGTCGAGGTCGGTTCGTCGGGCGGCTGTTTCGAGCTTGCTGCTGCTGCTGAAGATGCAGGCTTCTTTGTGTCTGTTTTGGAAGCAGTCCGGGAACGCAAAGGACTCGGCCGTGAGCTTGTGTCCTTGCCCGTCGTCTTGCCGCCAGCCTTGCCGGCCGCGGCGGCATCTTTTGAGCCAGCCGGCGCCATGAACGTCTCGGTCAAGCTAGAAAACATTGTTAATGGGGTTATTCTCATCGCAGAGATGAGGGCTAAGTCATGTGGGGAAGATCAAGGAAACAGAAAAGAAACAAAAGATAACAAAGTCCAGACGAACAAGAGTGGGATGGTGTGCCAAATAAAGCAACACCAATGCAACACCGACAGACACGAGAAATAGCAGGGTTTAGAAACAAAACGCAGAGGCGAAATCCTTTCAACAATGCTGCCAATGCTGAGAATACTGAATATACGCACCAGATGGCGGACGCATGAAGTCCGTAAGTGATTTTTGAAACCCGCTGTGGCCAAGGGGGGTTGGAAGTGGAGCGGGGGAGACTGTTGATGGGGGATGGAAGTACTGAGTTTGAAGAAAAGAATTGGGGAACTTCCAGAAAAGTTCCCAGCAAAACTGCTGTGGCGGGTAAAGTAATAGAGAATATGGCTGGGGAAGAAGGCGAGGTTGTTGAATAGAAAACAAAACAACCGCGGGCCAGGCCAACAGACACGGGCTGTGTGTCTAAGGCAATATAAACGGAGGAGGGGCGGTGGTTGTTGGATTGTTGGAGAAGAACAAGGATACTATGCGAGGATGAGGATGGCTTCGACAAAGGTTGGTGAAGCAATAGAGAAAACTAGGGAGGTCATAGGAAAAGGGCAAGAATTGTAGGTCAGGCTGAGTGACGTTGGAGGCGGCGGAGAGGTTGATGCAGGTAAGATAGAAGCACCGAGGAAGCCGATGTCGCGAGAGAAAGAAAAGAAAGAGAAGGTGGAAGAGAGGAGGAAGAGGAAGATAGGGGACGAGAGGATGCGCAGGATAATCGAGGATAGATGGACAGTCCTCCGATTTGTCGAAGGGAGAGAGATGTCGTAGGTTTGCCGGCCGTCGAGGATACGGCGGTCGTTGGTGGCGGTAGAAGAGAAACGAGGGGAGGTGGTCGTACAAAAAGAGAAGATATTATGAGGAGAGCGTCATCGTCAGGGACGAAGGAGATGCAGTTCGCTGCTGCAACTGCCCGTTGTGGAGACACCAGACGAAAGACACGCTGTGCGATAATAGGCAGGCGCCACCGACTGGTGAGCTAAGCTTGGTCGTGCTTGCCTTTTGTGCCCGCCCAGTGGGCTCCTGCTGTAAGGCAGCGCCTTTGGTGCTCTCGATCTGCGGGTGGACGCGTGCGTGGGCCGCTAGACAGGAAGCTGCGATGGGGCGCCATTCGCTAATCCGACCTCTTCGCAGCTGCTGGATTGGGCAACCGAGCTCTGTCACTGCAGTGTGGATATGCGTAATCAGCGCATGAGAGCTCAGAGTCCATAGCCAATCCAAGATGAAGCCTGCAGCCATGCTGTGCTCCTGCACAATTGTTTATCTGCACAATCTTTGTTATATACAATTCGTTTCATCGTATTTCATGTATTTGAATCCATTGGTATCTAGCTGCTTGAGATGTTGCTGGGATGAGTGGATGGAATGATCACGTGAAAAAGCCTGGAACATCAATGGGTGGGCATCTAGGCATGTACTCTTACATAAAGCTCAATGTGAAGTGGTACCTCCACCAGTTGTATTCACTCTGGCTGCATTTGGTTGAGTTTCTGCCTCATAAACAAGGCACTGATCTCCGTCTCCACCTAAACAGACCCGCCGCGCTGCGCGCCTTCCGCGATTGCAGCCTGCCTAATCCGCCCTGTGCCTGGCCTCCTTATCAGCAATTCGTCATAGCCCCCCGGACCCAAGACCACCCAACAAACGCCCACATGACTACCCTTTGGCGGCGACTGCCAGCACAACGTCCAGCCAGTGGCAGTCAACAGATCTCCCGCGGCCCTTTCACAACTTCGCCATCGTCCCTTTCCGATCTTCAACGCCGCGAACCCCCGACTGCGGCCTCGTGTCTGTTGTCGACTGTTCTTATTCCTTTACCTGTTGTTTGCATTCGCATTTGATTCCAATCATTTCCTTTGTTTAGCCTTGTGTTTGTTGCTGGCACAAATCAGCATCTCATCACAACATCGTCATCGACAACGACATCAACATCGTCATTCACATCTTCTCTCTCGACGACTCCCTGTCTTATCTCATCTCTCCTCTCCCTCCCAACCTTCGCCATGTCCCAACAATACCCATACCGTGGCAAGTCAAAATCACGATGCAAATCGGCCGGCCGCGTGACGGCCCAGATGCTGCTGTCGTTTCTCGCCTTTTCCACAACCTCTCTGGCAGCCTCTACGGGCGGCAGTGCATCGGAACAGCTCGTCCTGCCATTACCGCCGGCTGGCCAAGTACCCGCGCTCTCCCCCGAGCCGCCAGCACCCGCAGACCATGTATTTGTACGTCAATCCTCGACCACTTCTCTTATCCTTCTTACTACCATTTTACTAACTCCTTGTCTCGTCTAGACCCTCCGACACATCTACCACCACGGCACACACCGATACCCCATCTCCACCGCAAGCTCGACATCCACCAACGCGATGCCGAAGTCTGGCTGGCCGCCGAAGACGGCTACGACCGCCAGCAACTGCCAACGCTCCATGCAAAAAGCCGGCCCGAACAGCTGCAACGGCTCGTCGACCGGCGGCCCAGCGTCGTCGATCCCATGGTGGCCCTGGCCCGTGAACAGGGCTACGTGACGGTACTCTCGCCCGACGCGTGGACTATCGACCATGTGCCGACGCCCAACATTACCGACAAGACAACCGTGCTCAACTTGGCGTACATGGCCTCTAACGCATACGTCGAGACGCCCAAGCAACCCGATTGGGACGATGTCGGCCAACACTTCAACCGCACATCGGACTTCGGGTGGGAGGGTGACGGACTGCGTGGCCACGTCTTTGCCGACGCAACCAACTCGACGATTGTGATTGGCCTGAAGGGCACGTCGCTGGCCGTCTTTGACGGTGAGGGCACGACGACCAACGACAAGGAGAATGACAATCTATTTTTCAGTTGTTGCTGTGCCCAACAGGGCCAGTGGACGTACCGGCAGGTGTGCGACTGCGCGACGGGAACATACACCTGCAACAACACCTGTGTGCGCAAGGCCTTGCAAGACGAGAATCGCTACTATATGGCGGCGCGCGAGCTCTACGCCAACGTCTCGGCTGAGTACCCAGACTCCAACATCTGGCTGACGGGCCACTCTCTCGGTGGTGCTGTCACTTCGTTCTTGGGTTTAACGTACGGTCTTCCTGTCGTCACGTTCCAGGCCGTGCCCGAGGCGCTAGCAGCTGGCCGTCTGGGACTTCCTGTGCCGCCTGGTGCCGACCCAGACTTCCCGCAGACGCGCGAGTTGACGGGCGCGTACCATTTCGGGCACACGGCGGATCCCATCTACATTGGCACATGCAACGGCGCAACGGCCTCATGCTCGTACGCCGGGTACGCTCTCGAATCGGCGTGCCACAGCGGGTACGAATGCGTCTACGATGTGGTGGCCGACAAGGGGTGGCGCGTGGGGGTTGGCACGCACAAGATCCGCACTGTCATCCACGACGTCCTCCTGCCGTACGAGAAGGTGCCTATGTGCAAGTCGACGCCCGAGTGCCGCGACTGTGCCAACTGGAAGATGTACGAGAGCAACGGCACCGAGAGCACGACGACGTCAACAAGCTCCACGTCAACAAAGACCAAGACGCGCACGCAGACGTGCAAGACACCTGGCTGGTGGGGCTGCCTGGACGAGACGACAACCACGACGGGCATCACAACGACCCGGGACGTTCCAACCACAACTACGACCACGACGACAACCACAAAAACGTCGACCAAGACAACAGAGACCACGATCACTACGACCTGCAAAACACCCGGTCGGTTCTGGGGCTGCCTGGATGATGTCACTGAGACGGGATCGGTCTCTAACCCCGCCACATCTACGTTGCCCTTGACGTCGACATCGACAGGAAAGAAGTCGGAGCCGACCACGACAACCACCAAGACCGAGCCACGGAAGAAGCCCGCACCGACCCAGACGTCAAAAACCTGCGAGATTCCCGGTCGTTTCTGGGGCTGCTGGGACGAGCCACCCGTTACCACAACGTCCACGTCCACGACCTTGACGACGGAGACGGTGACCAACACAATCACAACGCCGCCGACTGGCCCGACAGCACCGGCCGTCGTCCCGCCAGTCACGACCAAGCCGCCCACTTCTAAGCAGCGGTGCCGGCACAGGAGCTGGTTCGGCTACTGCAGAGAGTGGGACGTCACCGATGAGTTGTAACAAGACCTGTGTTGACTCTCTTTTTCTCTACTCCTTTTATGTTCTCATTCCCTTTGTCGGCGTTTCTTTTACCTCGCTTTCCATTCCTATTTCATCTCTTTTCTTTATCCATATTACCATAGCATTTTGGGCAAACATGAACGGCGCAGCAGAAGCAGTAACATAACAGCAACAGCAATCACAACTGCTACAACATCCAACAACTATATCACATCAATACCATTATTTTACTTCGATAGAGTGCTGCTTTTCAAGGGCGTCTGGCGGCGTTTTGAGTCCTTTTATCGCTCTCTTTTTTTTGTGTATTTTTGTCTTTCATTATTACAGTCTCTTTCGTGTCTTCTCTGCCTTTCCTGCGTTTTACTTGTATAGTTGCGTTTTGACCAGGACATCAGGCTGCATATAGCGATGCACATAGGGTAGATAGTAACAGCGCCCTTCCAAACTTGAATATATCTTTCTCAGTAACAACTGCCTTCCTACCGTCTAATATTGTGACACGATGTGGTTATAGTGCGAAAATCATAGCGCTTGACAGTGCTGTTCGGCCTATAATTATAGTGGGCCATAGCACACTTACGGTGGCGACGCGTGAGCACTCACCAAAACCAGGCTGCAGCCGACCACACTGTAATTTAGTCCGATAAGATAAGAACACGCTCCACGCATTCCTGGTTGCGCCTTCCCCAAATTTTCAGCGGGCAACTTTAGACGCGACGCAGTGCCACAGCGAGCTTGCACTGCTCTAATATTTTTTCGACACTTAAAGAATAAGGGAGGAAAAGCTTCCTTTTACACCACCACCATCGATCGGTCTCGACCACCACCACAACGACCACGACCGCAACGATGGCGACCGAAGACGACGGCGTGGCCGTCACGCTGGCCGTCAATGATGAGACGACAAACAATCCTCCACGACCAGCTTCTCCTTCCGATCTCTCCAGCCTTTCCGATTCAGACGATGATACTCCTACAACTACAAAAGCGAAATCACCACCAAAAAAGATTGAGTGGCTCGCCACAGGACGGGCCAAGCGCGCGACGGCGGGCAACCGCATGAAGAGTCTGATTGCGAGCGTGGCGGCGGCGGAAGGTGATCTTGTCGTGTCCGGCGGAAAGGGCGCAGAAGACGACGACGACTTGGAGCTGTTGTTTGCCGAAGACGGCGAGGATGCAGGGTGGTCTCTCGACGAAGACCAAGAAGGGAGTGATGACGGTGACAACGACAATGATGATGACGATGACGAAGATGGTGACGCAGACGAAAAGAAGACGACAAAGAAAAGTAAACGACGCCGCGAAGATACCACGGCCGACGGAGGTGACGACGAAAACATGGACACGAGCGACGACGACGACGAAGACGACCAGGAAGGCGGTGCCGATGCGGACGACTTGGCCGGCGAGCGCGAACTCGAACGCAAAGAACGCGAGAAGCGCAACGCGGCACGCAAACGCAAAGCCCAAGCAGCCATCCCCGCCCGGTTCCGCAAAAAGGTGCGCATCGATCAGCCAGAAAAGACGACCCCTTCTGCATCAACGGGTAGAAGGAGAGCACCTACCTCGGGCGGCTCGACACCGTCTGCGTCCGCCACACCAACACCCTCTCTACCACCATCAACACAATCGCAACCTCCTCCACGTAAGAAGAAGAAGAGCGAACGCGCCTCCTGGCTGCCCACCGCCGCCGACATGCCCGTCCGCGCCTCGTCGCGTGCCACCACCCGCACCAGAAAAGAAGAGCTCTACCAACAGATGGCCGAGCGCGAACGCCGCCGCGAACGCCAGCTGGCAATTATGGCGAAAAAGGCCGCGCGCGACGAGGCCAACAAGAAGCCGCCTTTGACCCAGGCCCAGCGGCTGGCCGAGGCCGCCATTGTCGAAGAACAGAACGCACGCAGTCTCAACACGTGGGAAGAGGCCGAGAAGCAGCGCGAGGCAGAGCGGGCGGCGAAACTGGCAGCCATGTACAACCGGACGTTGGAGGGTCCCGTGGTGACGGTGTGGAGCGGCATTGTGGAGCTGACGGGCGCGGGCCAGCTGCAGTCGCATGTTGGACGGATGGTCGCGATGGAGGAGAAGGCGCCGCGGAAGAAGCGCTTGACGGCGGCCGAAAAGGCGGCTGCTGCTGCTGAAAAGGCGGCCGCGGAAGAGAAGGAGAAGCAGGCCAAGGAGGGCGGCGAGGTACCAAAAGAGGGTGAACCTTCCAAAGACGGCGAACCAGCCAAGGAGGGCGAAGTGAAGAAGGAGGGTGGTGAGGCTGCAAAGGATGCTACAGCGGGTGCAGACAGCAATGCGCCAGAAGCCAAGCCACAAGAGGCCAATGAAGTTAAGGAGGGCATGGAGGATGTATCACAAGCACCAGCACCAGCGCCTGCAGATGTTCAAGCAGCTCAACCGCAGCCCGACTCTGCACCAGCATCAAACACGGATCCTGCCACAGCACCTATAACAGCCAACGCTGCAGCGACCACCGCCACAGAAACATCAGCTTCCGCCTACTCCGAGTCCATCTTCCAGCCCATTGGGCTTCCTCCCATACCGAGCCCAGCTACCATTACAGACGACGCCTCGAAACCTGAGGCTGCAGCAACGAGCGCACCCGATGTTGCCATGTCGGATGTACCTGCCACGGGCGCGCCTCCTACAGACGCATCGACTACGACAGAGGCCACCGAAGTGGTCGTGGCAGATGCACCGCCAGCCTCGACAGACGAGACAGCCCCAACTTCCTCAACCCAACCTCTTCCCACCACAACCGAGGCGACAGCCACTACCTCTGCATCGATTGAGGAAGCAATAAAGCCTCCTCCAGAGATTGCGCCGATGAACTGCAACCTCCCTATTGCCCAGCCTCCATCATCAGAACCTTTGGCAGACGACAAGGTTGTTCCAGGCTCCGTCCCCGAGAAGGCTGCCGGCGTACCAGCTGCTACAACAGAGATAGCTGCACCGCGGCAACACCATCAGAACAGCCAACAGCCGAACCGACATTGCTTCCAGCGCCAGTGCCGGCCAATGAGGTCTCGGCCTCTGAGCCTGCTCCGAAGCCAACAACGAATGCTGACCAGGCCAAGAGTCAGAATGGGGAGGCCGAGGCGGCAGCTTCTATTCAGCCAGCTGGAGAGATACAACAGCCAGATAATGCTGCTGCCGCCCCCACCACCCTACCGGCTCCAGCACCAAAACCTGTCGACAACTCCATGCCGCCGCCTCCACTGCAAAGTCTGTCACAGATGCAGCTCCTGCCAAGGATGAAGCAGCAGCAGCACCGAATGCAGCAACCCCTTCAGCACCTACGGATGCTCCTGCGCCAGGTGGTGCACCCTCTGCAGACCCCGCTACAGCCCCAGCTGATCCGTCAAAGCCAACTGAGGGAGCCCCGCCTTCAGAAGGCGCACCGCCTGCAGAAAGAGATGCTGCCGCCGCCGACTCTACCCCCACTGACGCCCGCATCACCCGCCACTGTATCGTCCTCCAAAACTTTGACGAAGACGCCGTCGAGGACAAACAGGTCCAGATGCAAATCTTGTTTGGCCGCCGCATGGCCAAGATTGCCAAACCCTCACACGCGCCCATCTGCAGCATCACGGGCCACCCGGCACGCTACCGCGATGTCGAGACGGGGTTGCCGTTCTACAATGCGTTTGCCTACAAGCAGATCCGCAAGCTGGTCAAGGGCGAGATGCGGTGGAGCCAGCTGGTCGGTGCATGGGTTGGCCCCGGTGGGACGACGGCAGAGACAATGTCTGCCATCCCGGCAGCCAAGGGTGTGCCCGACGGCTTTGTGGATGTGACGCAGCTGAAGAAGCGGGAACCCAAGCCGGTGGAAGCAGAGGGTGAAAAGAAGGAGGGCGAGAACAGCGCGATTGATGAGAATGGTGAGAAAAAGGACGGAGAAGGCAAGAAAGAGGGCGAAGCAAGCGAGGCGCCGAAACAGGGCGAGACTGCCAGCCAACAAACTCAACCAGCTGGCGATGCAGAGTCCAGCAAGCCGGCAGAGGCTCCAGCTGCAACTGCAATGCCTACAGCTCCTGCAGCTTCTGCGCCTGTGGCGGCTCCCAATGTTGCGAAGCCGGATCAGGCAGGTATTTCCAACTCCCCAGCACCGCCACCAATCGCTCCTGCTCCTGCAGTGGCCGCACTTGCCGCCCCTGCCGTTCCTGTCGCTCAAGCTGCGCCGATCGCGCCTGCCACTTCAGTAATGGCGCCTACCGCAGCTCCTTCAGCGCCTGTGGCACCTGTGGCACCTCCTGCTGCTCCCGTGGAAGCACCTGTTCAGAAAGATGTCGTCATGTCTTCAGCACCAGAGGCTACACCGGTCCAGCAGGCACCACCGGCTGCTGTTACCGCTGATGCTCCGGCCACTACAGCTCCTCCGCCCACGGACAGCACAAATGTGTCGGATACGAGTACTTGATCACTAAAGGTCACTAGCATATGGGAGAATGTTGTACGATGATAATGTATATTTTGTATGATGGAAAACGTTTAATAAGATACCAAAAACATTGCAAAACTATAAGCAGGTCTATCTGCACTATTATCTATAAAACTATTTAGAGTGCACTTTTTAATGTTTGCGAATGTCACGATTGAATGGAAGAGGTATAATTTTTATAATGTTTTGTATTTTTGATTGATCCAACTTTTTTTGTTGGTCAATTGGATAGAGTGCGAAAAAAGTAAACAATGAAAATAGGGGTTCAATGGCCCCAAAATATTAACTCCGCTGTGAAAGTAGATAGGCGTATGAGAGCCAATGCTAAACAAACAAAAAAAAAAAAGTAGGCAAAAAAGGAAACGAGACGTAAGAAGTGGTATGTCGTAAACTATGTACAGTGAAGACAGAAATATATTTGTAAAAGAGGGGGCAGGTGGGCAAAGCCAGTCGCCAAAATGCCAAAGAAGGGTTGTAAAAAAAAAGTTGTTGAAAATATGTGCAGAAGAAGTGAAAGTTTTGGTGATGGGAGAGGAGCGTGGGATATAAGGGCTAATGGTGCAATGAGGGAAGGGATGAATCGTGTAATGGAGCCTTGTGATGTGAGAAGGGGTATTTTTTTCGTCAAGTCTCAAGGAGAGGTGTTTACTCCAGAGGAAGAGCAGCCTGGCTGCCAGTCAGCTCCTCCACCCAGCCACTCATCGTGGCCACGGCCGAGGCGACCATGGGCGAAGCGCCGGCAGCAGTGCCGGCCGTGGCCGCGTAGGTCACGAGGAGCACGGCAGCAGTGAGCACGGTGCGGACCACCAGAGGGCGGATGAGCATCGCGGCCACGGCCGACGCAGCAGCCGACTTGACGACCGACGAGACGAACGAGGAGATGCTGGCCGAAGCAGCCGTCACAGCGGGAGAGGCAGCGACGCGGCTGCAGAAGGCGCCGACGGGCTGGGCAACGCGGCGAGGCACCAGAGCCCAGACCGAGCGGCCCATACCGCAGATGGCAGCCCACAGGTAGACCAGCGACTGGTGCAGGAGCAGGGCAAAGCGGGTGGACAGATCCGGGGTGGTGGAGCAGCCGGAGCAGGCAAGTCCATCTTTGACGAGGACATCATGAGCTGCTGCTGGCCCTTCTCGAGGTCCAAGGTCGACTCCTCGGCAGCGCGGTCGCGTGCCTGCAGAAGCATCTTCTCGTCGACACTGCTGTCCACAGCGGCCATGTTGAGGAAGGGGGCCATGGTAGCCATCTCGCTGCTGGGAGGGGGCGAGGCAAGTGAGCGGCGGAAGTGCTGGCGGCCACCCACAAGCTGGCGACCACGGCGAGCCATGTCGCGCAGGCGGATGGGGTTGGAGCGCGTGGCGCTGGAGGCAGCAGCAGCACCGCTGGCACCACCGCCGCCAATGTAGACAGTCAGGACCGCAGGAGCACCGCTCGAAACAGCACCAGACTGGTCGGCACCATTGTCGGGCGCCACATCGTCGTATGGGAAAGCGTAGCCGCGGCCATCCAGGTTGGCGGCGTGCACAATGCGGGCGTAGTGGTTGGTGACGGCAGTCTGGTAGTAGGCAGAGGCCGAGGTGACACCGTCAGGCTGGCTGGCGTAGGCCAGAAGCGTGGTGCGGTTGAGAGCAGCAGACAGACGAGCAGTCAGGTTGCCCATCTCGTCTGTGTTGGTGGCGTAGGCAGCGAAAGCGCCCGTGCTGCACGAGAAGATGTCGGCTGTGCTCGGCTTGGGGAAAGTGCCAACACCAGAGAAAGTCAGGCCTCCAGAGCTGTCGACCTGGCCGGTCACGGTGCCCCACTGGGCCTGAGTGTCAACGCTGATGGAAGTCGTGGCGTACTGCGACCAGACCTGGTCAACGTAGGCATCAAAGTAGTTGGGGAAGAGCGTGTTGTTCATAATCAGGCCGTTGTTGGGCGACAGAGCGCGCAGGTTGCTGGTGCCTGCCGAAGACGAGCTAATCTGAACGACCAGCTGGTCCCAGCCAGCGCAGTCCACCTTCTGCTGTGCCTGCAGTGCCTCGCAGACAGTGTCAAGGCCGTTGGAGGGCATGCCCTCAACAGTCTGTGTGGCAGTGCCGTCAGTCGTCGTCAGCTGCAGAGCGACGGGAATGCTGACAAAGTCGACGTAGGTGATGTTGGCAAAGAGCTGGGTCGAGTTGAAGGTGAACTCGGAGAAGTCCCAGCGCAGCTTGTAGTTGGGGTCGGACGTGTTGGTCACCGAGGGCTCGACCAGGCCGGGGCCGCCAGAGCCAATGTTCAGCAGGAAAGTGAGCTCGGCATCCTGGCAGTACCAGATGCGAGCACCAGCCAGCTGCGGGATGGTCACAGTGCGGACACTGCCGGGGCCGCCGACAAGAATGGAGACGTTGGCCGACAGAGGCGACTGGTTGGCCGAGGGGTTCGCCGGGTAGTAGCCAGTGACACCGTCGCTCTGGAGGAGCCAGACAGCGTTGTTGTTTGTTGAGGTCAAGGCCAGTAACGTAGGCGTAGAGAGTGGCCGAGGTGGTGTTGTTCTGCAGGCAATCTGCATAGTCGACGGCGTGGTCGAGGTCGAAGCGGGAACTGCCGGGGCGTAGGGGCCGTTGGTAACAGTAGAGTCCGCAGAGGGATCCGTGGGCGAGGCCAGGATGCCCTTCTGGCGCTGGTTGCGAATGCAGTCGTCGATGGTCGCCATGGCTGCGGTTTTGTGTGGGTGTATGTGTGGGTGGGTCTGTTGTAAGAAGGGTGGTGTAAGATGGTTGGATGAAAAATAATCTCTCGGCTTTCAATGTCGTCTAAAGAGGCGGCAACACTGAAAGATGATGGTTTGAGAGATGAAAAAAGTTGGATGAAGAGAAAAAAAAAGAAACGAGAACAAAATCTGAATGAAGACGATTCACGGTCTATTTATCTCTCAGAACGACTTCTCGTCAAGAAGCAGAAAAGATAGAAAAGACAGACAAAAGCTGATCGACTTGTGCAAAAGCGGTCCTTTTGCCTCCTTTGCCTTTCTTCTCAATGCTACCAGCCACAGATAAATCCGGGTTGGGGCTTGCGTGCGCCTTTGCTACTGCTTCTACTGCTTGGCAAAGAGACTGACAGGCCGGCCGAAACGGACTGGCGTGCGGTCTTCCGGGTGTCTGGTATGCCGTTCTGGCTGCAAGGGGCTGGTTCGGGCGCGGAAGAGCCTCGCAAAAGGTGGCAGAAGTGGCAGAAATGGCAGAAATGTCAAGAAGGATCCTCGGAAGGGTCTAGGCCGGGAGTGTATGTCTCGGGTATCAGCCTATGGAGTGCTGCACTGCTGCCAAAAACAATGGAGATGTGCGAGATGTGCGAGATGTGCGGGATGCTGCGTAGAATCGACGCAATGTGTGCCTTTTTCGGTGTCGTGGTGACGCGGGAGTGCTGGAATGCAAGTGTTGCTGGAATGTGACTGAGACAGAATTCCAGGTACAGCTTCACAAGTGGTGATGGAAAGAACAAAAAAGTCTAAGATAAGTCCTTTTGGACAACGTCTGGAATGCTTCTAGCGCCGTCAATTAAAAAAGATGGCAATCAAGGGGTCAAGCAAGCTCAGGACAATTGCCAAAAAAAAAAAAAAAAAAAAAAAAAAACGTGCGTGTGGCGGGAGGGGAAGCCTTGTGGTGCGTGGAAGCTGCGATGCTGTCTCGGGAATGCAGAAACTGGGTGGGCCGGGGCTATCTTCTGCTTCTTTCGGAGCCGATGTCAAGATAAAAATAGGGCAAAAAAAAAGAAAGGAAGAGGTGCAACGAGGGCAAAAGTAGGACAAAAAACGGGAGATCCACGGCCAGATGTTTGGCACAGACAGTGATGAATAATGATCGGGGCCTCGGGCGTCGAGCGATATGAGATCGTTCAAAAGAGGAGGCTGAAGATATTCAGGGATGTACGTCACTTGATGACGAAAGATGGGATAGGGGATTAAAGAAGAAAAATATCAAGGGAGTGTCTTAGTTGTCAAAAAGGACAGAGAGAATAGAAGTCTGGTGTGGATGATGCTGTCTGTCGTCACACTTGTAACGCGATGTGGTCGAGATATCGTCTCTGGATGCTTGAGGGAGGTGGCGGAGGGCGTTCTTTATAGAGAAATATCAAAGCAACGTCCCTCGTTGTAAATTGACATGTATCTTATTAATGTTTGAACGTTGGCTCCTTTTTTGTCTTTACGCCGAACCGGTTTACACGCGCTCTCCCCGGCACATGAAAGAATCAAATCACGACGGCGCAAGTACATCTGACCAGGGGAGACACTCGTCCCGGGCAGATACCTGTCGGCGAGGGGGACCACCTTTTTTGGCTCCTGCGTGGTGCTTGTAAAATTCAAATCAAGAAGCGCCGGTGAAGGTAGATGGACTGCACGAGGGGCCATGAGGAGACCCGACCCAAATCAAGCAAGTCAAAGAGCCGTAGAAAAGCGTGGAGCCAGAGGGGGTGATAGGAGGGGATCAGATGAGACGGCCGAAGGCAAAATGAGGCAAATGAGACACTTAAGAGCGTTTTCCACACCCTGAAAAGGAAACGCGTACGTATTAGAGAATTAGAGATATAGGCGTTGAAGAGCAAGAGTGGAGAGGCGCAGACAACGTGGGATGGATCCAGGAACATAGATGGGTACCAAAAGAAGGAAAAAAAGAAAAGAGATCACCCCAAAAGGGAAAAGAAAAAAGAAAGGACGAAGGATGAGGCAGGGGGACGGGAAGGACGGGGATGTGACGGCGAAAGGGGGGTAGATGAGACGAAAGAAAGAGAGAGAGAGAAAAGAAAGACCGAGTCACACTGCATGTGTGCATGCGTTTTGTAGAATAAATGGCATCGCGTCAAAATGAAAGCAGAGAACGGCCGAGATGAACGAGGATCACCAAAGGATGGAATAGTGGAGCAGCCCAAGAAGCGCAAGAAGCACGAAGAGAAAGGGCGTCGACAACCGGGAGAGCTCCGAGAGAGATCATCCAACGTGTACTCAGTATTGTGGTAGACGATGGGAATATCCGTCTAGGACTCGTGGCTTGTGTGTCGGTCTCTGCTCTTGTCGTTTCGGTGTTTTTAGTCTGTCGGGCTTTCAGGGTCCTGTTGGAACGGGAAGATGCCATCTTTCAAATCGACAGACTGCGGCGTAAAAGAAGGCATCGCGAAGGCTGTGTTGGAGTCGTTTAAAACCAGCCTTTGCTTGTGCCTGTGCCTGTCAGCATGCTCCCGCCGTGGGGGCCAAACGAAATCGGACTGCAATGGGTGGTGGGTGGTGGGTGGTGGGTGGTGAGACGATAAGATGCCAGGTAAACAAAAAGGGGAAAGCTGGGAGGGTTAGAAGGCAAAGGTAGAAACAGATCCTACGACACAATTTGCACGATGCAGGCAAAAGAGCCCAAAAAGGGTTAGGTCATAACCAGACCGCCGTTGGAATGCGGAGTCTCAGACCGGCGGAGGAAGGCACGGCCGCTGATATGCAAGCCGAAGACCGGGAGTGGAAAGTGCATTGGCCATCTCCAGTATGCAAAAAAGTGCAAGAGCGCGCCACGGCAGCGGCGGGCGGCTTCCTCTTTTGGGAGTGATTTTTGAAGTCCCAACATTTGAAATAAAAAGGAAAGAAGGCGCCAAAAAAGCAAAAACGGAGATTGGAAGCTGCGATGCTTGGCGCCAGTCGTCCATTTACACTTCCCAAATAGGAAAGTAGAAAATGGGGGCCGAGAAGCAGGCCGATCTGCCAGCCAGGAAAGCGCGACCAGCCAGGCGGAGACTCTGTACTCAGTAATACAAGTAACGCATCGTCTCATCGCAAACCACAGCACGTTGTCGACGTTTTAATTCTTTCGGTTCTGCGATCTTCTGTTATTCAACCAGGGGACCCTGATATGTTTGCTATTCCCGTCAATCCGCTTCCATCCGCGCCAATCCACGTCTTTGACTCTGGTGATCTTTTGCAAACACGTGTGTGGCTGAGCCCCCGTTTGTGTGTGTTTGTGCTGTTTGTGCCTGTCGTGCCCCTGGTCAAAGAGGGGCTTAAAGGACAAGGATATCGAGAAAAGACCAAAAAAAGACAATACCGTTGTCTTGAAAGCGTTCCATCGAGGGCAGAGTTTGCTTCGAGGAGGATGTAGGATCCAGGAACGGGCAAACGTTAATTTCAAGGGAAGAAAAAAAAAGGGAAGAAAGGGTATCCCGATTGCAAATGCAACGGGAAATGGCCCAAAAGACAAGGGAAAAAGAACAGCAAAGGAAGGAACAAGAAGAGGCACGGAAAAGGGGGGCTTAATGGCGATCTTGCGATTTTGCAAGATACCCTACCCCACAGCAGAAAGAGACCGAGCGCCTAAAAAGATGCGCCGAATTGACGATCGATGCGCCTGGCGGAGAAAATCGCCAGCGTGGGCACCCGCTTTCATGAATGAAGAAGAAAAGAAGAAGAGAACAGAGAAACGAATGAAGGACAAAGTACAGCTGGAGCCGCCATGGGACAAAACCAAGACCGGGGGAAGAGGAGACCTAGCTGGGGTCCCAGCCCAGCCAGGCCAGGGTGATGATGCACATGGTGTCCGATGGAAGCATCTCATCTCATTTCCGCGTGCGCGTGCTCTTGTTCTTCTGTTCTGACAAAAATCCGTCAAGTGCCATCG
Organism: Sporothrix variecibatus; assembly: GCA_016097105.2. Taxonomy (NCBI): domain Eukaryota; kingdom Fungi; phylum Ascomycota; class Sordariomycetes; order Ophiostomatales; family Ophiostomataceae; genus Sporothrix; species Sporothrix variecibatus. The sequence goes on along the minus strand of JADMNI010000002.1, from coordinate 2,102,948 downwards.
AGGGACATGCACGACAAACAGCCCGTGATTGGCACACACTGGCACGACGTTCTGTCAAATGATGTTCCTCCTGGGCCTTGCAGCCCCATCACTTGTCGACCCGGCATTGCTTTTTCGTCCCTTTTTTTTCTTACTTTGAGGAAAGAGAGTAGCATGCGCGTGCGTATGTAGATTTGTGAATGTGAGTCTGGGGTCGGAGAGAGACATATTCTGGTCGAATGCAACCCGAGGCCACCACCTTCCCCGAACCGCATTCCGGGCTTCGCGCACGCGTCGATTGTGAACCGGGTTGACGTTCGTGCACGCGCTGCTGCATGTGTTTGTGGGTGTATGTTTTTAATGTAAGCAAAGTCAACTTCTCTTCATTTCGTCATTTTGTCTTTGATTTCCCACGAGCCGTCACATCCACATGCAACATTCACAACTTTTCTTTTCTAATTCTCTCTTTTCTCCATCCCATCACTCCTCACAAATAAAAATGCAATCGGGCCGTGAGAGTTAGATGCATGCACAGGGACAATGGTGTGAAAAGGAGACGTGCAAGGGACGTGCAAGGAGAGGCGCAAACAAAAACAGCAGACAGGAGAAGGACAACATAACGGGGATTCAGGGGTGTAAGTTTGGAGTAGTCGCACTAGCACGATAGTCCGATCTTGTTCGTTTTGCTCCGAGACGACGGAGACGACGAAAGGCGACAGGCGACAAAAAGGTGGCATGGGGAAAGCTTCAGAAAGTGACAGGGGTAACAAAGACGAAAAAGTGTTCTTTTGGACAAGTTGACAGCGAGGCTCCGCGAACATGTCGCGAACATGTCTGTTCGCAAGTGGTTCGCGGGTTCGCGACTTTGTCCTCTTTCTAGTTATGCTTCTCCTCACTGAGTATGCTTCTCCTCACGCTTCTGCGTGGCTTGACGATCGACGTGCGGCAGCGGGGTGAACGGGAGACTTGCGGCGAAATAACAAGTAGTAGCAAAAAGACAACAGCCTTGTCGACATTCGGGAAAAGCTCCGACGCGTGGCAGCCCACAAAGGAGAAAAATGCAAAGAGGAAAAAGAAAAAGGGTAGATCGCAGACAATAGAAGGCCACAAGAAGACGGTGACGAGAGGACAGAGGCACACGACACAAAAAGCGGCCGACAAGAGACAACGCGGAGAGACATATTCAATCTTGTGACTTGACAAATTTGCCGCCGTTTCCAGTGGTATACCCACCTCAAATGTAAAGTAGGTAGTGCTTGATAGATACCTCTGGTTGTATCTCAGCGTGCCAATCATCATTCTCGCGAAACGTTGCATGCGTCTGCTTCAGCTTTTTGTCTTTGTTAGTCTCTGGAAAGCGGAAAGCAGGGTAAGGGTACTCCGTGGTCGTAGATCCGTTCTAGACATAACGCTGTCTTCGGTGTGTGTTATCGCAAGGGCAATGGAAATAATGCCCGGACGGCAAGGAAGATGAGCTCTGGTCCGATATGGCCTGTCATGGTGTGAGAAAAGAATAAATATTAAAATATATAGACAAGGAAAGCGGTCGTAGCAGGAGAAACGATAAAGAAAAGAAGGAATGGACGGAAAGAATCGAAACCAATAAAGATTCTCAAAGGTAACGAGAAGAGGGAGAAGAATAGGAACAGAAAATAAAAACGTAAATACAGACCCAGCTGAAGCAAGATGATATCCCATCCCTTTACCAGATAGCCAAAATACCCAAATACCCAAATACCAAGCAAACCAGAAGTCAAATCAAGATAGGGGCTCAAGAGGAAAGGGGCAAGGGATTGCGAGAATAAAAAAAATAAAAATAAAAAAGAAACAGGAAAAAAAAAAAAAAAACAATAGGCACCTTGCTTTTGCCAACCTGGTCTTTACGCGTATCCGGAGGGGGGACCATGTATTTCCCAAATCCCCCCCTGGGCCTCCTGCGGCTCCCTCTTCCCTGCCATTATCAAGTGACCCTTGATCACCAGATGTTGAGCTCCCAGCCGATGACGGCGAGAACAACGGCGAACATGGGCCAGAGGATAGCCACTCCAGATGTTACGCTACCAGCATTGTCCTGGCCAGACACTGTCTGATTGTTGGTCATGTTATTTTGGTATGTAAAGAACCAGCCCGCCGGAGTTGCGTTTGTGGCCGTCGTGTCGGGAATGGCACACACAGCGCCGGGTGCACTTGGGTCACGGCAACGGAGTGCCCAGTCGTTTTGGCGCTGCGGTGAGGACGAGTTGAAGTAGGCCTTGACGTACGATACGGTCGTGACAGCGTCTTGAGCCGGCGGTCCACCTGACCACAACGGGTTGCCGTTGCTCCACTGTTGCAGGACAAGGTGGCCGGCATGTGTCGGCACCGCATCACTGTCCATCTCGGCTAGAAGCTCGCTGTCGGCATAGAAGTATACACTTCCAGGTAGAAAGTCGATGCGGTACTCGTGGAAATCGTCCGTTGGGTCGAACGGCAGGTTAGCCTTGATAAATGTCGGTGTACGCTGAGCATCAAAGCCATCTTCGGCAGCTTCGCGGGACTGCAGTACGAGGTTGACGGGGTAGCTGCTGTTTGTCGAATTGTACTCCTTAGACAAAAATTCCATGTCGATCTCTTGTGTGTCGTTGAAATACTGCAAACAAAGATGTCAGCAAGAGCAGTCCAGCTAGATGCGCACAATTTCTTCTTTTTCATACTTACCCAGAAAAAGGCAGAGCATGTACCAGTCACGTTGGTCAGTTTCATGCCCGCTCGGAAGCTTCCGTACAGAATATCGGTCCGGTTGGAGTCGATCTCGGAGACGGGCACCATGTCGCCGATAAGGCTCGACTTGACGGTCAACCCCAAGCCCGCCGGCTGGCCGTTCTTCGCTTGGCCGTCTTCGACTTGGCTGTTGGGATCAGGTTGCGTGCGCATGTTCTCGACAGCATACATCTCGCCATATCTGCCACGGTCCTTTTCACTGGTCACATTGAAAGCCTGGCGCACCCAGTCGGTGTTTGTCGCAATGTTATCGAGGTGGGCGAAATCTGTCTCGATCAGATCGGTAAAAGCCTGCACATCGCCATCAATGACTGTGGCATACCCGCACTCGCAGTCCGCTGCAGAAGGACGAGCGAATCCCACGAGCAGGATCGCACCAACAATGGCAGAGAAGGACCAAACGCTTTTGGTGAAGCCTGGTGCTGGAGGAGAGAAACGTCGACGAGGGACCATTGTCACTTTGAGGGAAGGATTGCTCCCATAAGACGTAGAGACAGGTGCTTTTTTCAGAGTACTTTCGTTGTTTGGCCGTGAGATATCGTTTTTCGTGTATCGATGGCGTATTGATGTCGAGCAGGAAGTGAAGGCTTGGCAGACTCCTGAATGCTGGACAGGGAGATCAGAAGGTCGCGAGCGCGCCCGAAGATGTGCACAGAGTTCGGTAAGACAACTTTCGTTTGTGTCCCCGTACGTTGTATACGAGGTCGAGGTGCCAGGAGTAAAAGGCTGTATTCACAGAACACGCAAGGTCGTTGCTGCACCAGACCTTGACGAGTGGGCGTTGTCAAGAAAGTGATGAGTACTGTGAACTGGTCTGTAGATTGACACGGTGAGAAAGAAGTGAAGCAAAAAATACAATAAAATTTTGAGCGAGCGTATGAAAAGTGATGAGACAACGAGTGGATAGGTGAGTCGCAAACAGAGAGCTGGTCAGGCCTCAAGTCGAGAGAGCGTCGATGGCAAACGTCTTCAGGGCGCACAGAATTCGAAAGGAGGGGAATGACGATTTGAACGACAGTAACGAGATCCAAGGAAATAAAAGAAAGAGAAAAGAAAGTAATTAAGAGTGAATGGGGAAAGAGAGGAGAAAAAAAAAAGGAAGGACAAGGGAATAATAGATGGTGACAGAAGCCAAAGGCGAGAAAGGTGAAGCGCTCAAAGGAGTTCCACCTCCGAAAAAGAGAGACAAAAGGGAAGTGAAAGTAACGACTGCGCCGCACTGCGAGAAAAACACGAGAGAAGAGCAGAAATATTATGACAGAAGATAAAGAAATACTATGAATCGAAACAGACAGCAGTATGGGCCAGTAGGAGGACTGTTGGCACAGGTGGTGACAGAGTGGATGGGAGGGGCGTGATGAAAAACGGGTGGCCGCAGGCCGAGGAGGGTACGGGCGGTGGCGTTTGTTCGTCCTCCTTTTAGCTGCTCGTCCGTATTTTTTTTCTGTTCCTGTCTCTTCCTGTCTCTGTTTTTTGTGTTGCGTGACTCTGCCTTCTGGCCATTTTCCCTAGCTGTTTGGTTCGAGGATGACACAGGTTGGTGACACAAGAGTGTCAGTTGGTGAGGAGTCAGAAATACGATTATTGATATTGGCCAACGATGTTCGCGAGTGGTCTTTTCAGACAGGGGTTTTCGTCCAAGGAATCTGAGAGAGTGCCAGTACGGTTTTGTCTGGCTGTCCAGACCGACGCGTCTCCTCTCAGCTAACACTGCCCACGATGTAAGAGAAAATGACAAGCGGAAGAGACATGAAGAGGAGGAAAGACACATGAACGCCGGGGGACGAAAGCCGGCGAAGGATATCACCAGGGACTCTCACCTCATGCCCTCTCTCCAAGCATCAAGGCTGCCAAAGTGCCACGAAAATTGAGCATCCACTCGCACGCGATCGAAAAGCGCAGTCGTCAAGGACCAATCGAAAGCAAAACCTGCAAAAATAGGGCCCTTCGAGCATTGGATTTGCAGTGATGCACTTGCACGTAACCTGGATCAATGTCGCGACGGCCAAAGGCGGAGCCTCCGGCCCAACAGAAAAGGCACGGAAGATGTCGAGGAGATCCGGTTTTGGTAGAACAAAGGGCGTGAAAAGACGGCAGAGGGAGTGGCGATAATAATTAGATGATGGTGAGAAAGGGAGAAGGGAAAATCTGTCGGCTGGGCAAGAAATTATGATATGGGAGGAACAGAGGGGATCTGGTGCGGAATAGGAAGGCACGACCTGATGCCCATTGCTCCTTCCTGCTGTCAATGCCCTACGAGCCTCACCGTGTCGTTCTTTCCTATCTGGGGGGAGATTGTATTAAAGATACATTTACAAGTGGCAGGACCCATTTTAGGAAAGAGCATTGGTGAAGGTGAGGCCACGCCCAGTGAAACAGCCATTCCTTCCCACTGTCCGACTGTCCGAAACAGGCAGGGCCAGCAGACAAAAGGACAAGCGGAAGTATCGTGGATGACCAAAAATAGCACACCCAAAGCAAGTCTCGGACTTCCTACAGCGGGCATGGCAAGCTTTGGTATGTCTGGAAATGGCGAGGATGGAGCCCAGAGTGAAGAAGCGAGAACTGCGATGATCACGTAGTCGCTACGGCTGGGAATACGAGAAGCAGATTTAAATATCTGCAACAGAAAAAGAAGAAAGTTTGACAAAACTGCGTGTAAGGGAATTAGGGATCCGGAAGGACAAGACAGGTAGCTACCGCAGCGCGCATGAATGTTTTATTGCAGCAAATAAATCGATGCTCCCAGCGGCGAGAGAAGGAAATAAGAAGAGAGAAAAATAGTGGAAATGAAATACAATATCGAGCCTTTCCATCGTACCAAAAGAGTCGAGTCACTATATTTTGTGCATGGCTTTTTATCCCTATGATCCACTCAAGTCGTTCCGCCTCCTTTAGTTCTACATACCCTAATGCCTTCACAGCCGTGCAGTTGTGTTCATCGTGAAGAAAGCTTATCGAAAAGACGACCAAACGATGAGAGGTCGTCCCAAGTCACATGTTCTTTAAAACAGAATCCTATACAGAGGCACAGTAAACAGAAGGAACGAGTGTGTGCTGCGGAAGCAACCGGTTTGTCTGTTGGTCCCAGCGGCGTGTTCTCGTCTGCCCATCTCTCGTCCTCTCAAAAAGCGCCCCGAAGGCACAGAAGACACAAAGAGGGTGTTAGGCGATTGACGGTGCAGATTGCGCGTGTCATACATTACGAGTAACTGGGTGGCCGTGTGAAATTTCGATTTTTAATTGCACTCTATCTAGGCGAGTGCAGTAAATTGATGCGTTCCTGCAGAGATTGCTTTGAGACGGGATAGTCATATTGAGAAAGAAAAAAAAACTCCTTTGATGAGAGAATGTTCTATATCTGCTCTCACTTGCACTCTTCTATTGTTCCTTGGCAGAATAAAGGCGGCTCCATCGGTGCTGCATGGCCGTCCACTTTACCCGGACGTCGATCATCGGTTTTGCTTTTGGGAAGGAAGGACACCAAGCCTGCGGTGTGGTGATAGTAAATCCTTACGGAATATTTGACAAAAAATGGAGGCAGACAAGTCTCCGAATTTCCCACCTACAGCTGTATGCATAAAAGGGTGGCGCCAACCCCATCATAGCATGACAATATCACCATAAACAAGAGTTGATGTTGTAACGTCTTGTTTTGACCTATGATAATACTCTGTTCGCGATGAACTACTCCGAGAGTACCAGAAAAGAAAAAAAAGGAAGAAGCGAGCGAGATGCTCGCACCCTTAAACCTTATTTTGAGTATCTGTCCACACCCTCCGTGGCCTAGGAACTGTACCAGCCATAAGATCATGTGATGTTGTTATGCGTAAATAGGAAAGGGTCCAAGAAGCAAAATATTCTCCGAAAACATCATTTCTCACTTCATGCATACACGGAACGAGGTGAACCTTGATTAAGTAGGTCGAGGGAGACCAAGGACAGCCATGTGGTCGTTTATGGCAGGCACACGGTCAGTTATATCACGATAAAGTCAGGGGGGGTGTTGCTTGAGTGAAGTTGTTTTGCTCGCATTGCTTTGGGATAGATAATAAGTAACTACAATGGAATAATCAAGTAGAAGATGGCAAGAAAGACTGGACTAACACGCAAAACGTCGCTGGATACTCAACTCGCTCGCATTACTAGACCTCCCTTTTTTCTTCTGTTTATCAAGGCTCTCCTTTTTAAACGCAGTTTGTTCTTCGTTCACGCAAAATCAAATGTATGGAGAAAAAGACAACAAAACTTTGCATTAACTAGTAACGGGAAATTGACTCTTGAGAAAATAACAAAGGAAAATATAAAGGGAACGAAAAAAGAATAGAGTTAAAAGACAATCTGTATATCGAACAAGGTATCGGGAGGGAGAGGTATTTGATGATGATGAAAGAGTAGTAAGAGTGGGTATGAGGAGAAGGAAAAAGAAATGAGAAGAGAAGAAGCAGTTGGTCTAATCAGTGTCCTTTTTGTGGCAGAGGCGGCTCCTAGGAGTATCGCCAAAAGAAACACGACGTCCAGCATTAAAAATAAAGGAGGTCTTCTCTCTCCCAGGTGAGTAGGAGAAGAGATAGACCGTAGCTAGTAAAACAAGAGTGTGTAAAAAAGAAAGGGAGGAATAAAAAGGAAAAGAGATGTAAGGAAATCCTCCAATATGGACCAGCCAACAAAAAAGTTCGTGCAGCAGATATTAGTTTGTTTGAGGTCTGGATCTGTTTTGATTCTGTTTTGTTCAAAAACAATAAGACCTCGATTCTTTTCTCGAATCGCCGAGAAAAATAAAATAAACCAATATTTGCCCCCAACCCTGCCCTTATATTAGTTGCCAGGTGACCATCGACCCATCCAAAATGTATAGGCCCGCTTGATGCAAAAGAAAAAAGGCAAAAGCAAAAACAATAAAAGCAAAACAGAAACCGAAGAAAAAATGGCAAAAACAAGAAAAGCAAACCGCAATGTAGGAAATGAAAATATGCGACAAATGAAAGAGGAAAAAAGTCAGGGAGCAAAAGAGAAGAGGGAATAAGAAATGCGAAGCGGAAAGACGAAAAGCAGGAAAGCAATAGAGTAAAAGCAAGAAGCAAAAGGAATTTCCACGTGACCGCCGTCTGTCCTTCGCCCGCGCCGTGAACCAAGAAAACCAGTATTGTAATAATGTGACAAAGGAAAATGGTTTTTGTTAAAAAGGTGAAAAAGGGGTGGGGGATAGGCAAGAGTGCATATCGTCCCAAAACGAGTGTCAGGAAGAGGTGGGTGGGTAGAGACGGTGAAAATGATCCCCGATCAGTAGAGAACGCTGTCCTCGTCAGCACCCTGAGAGGTCATGGACGGAGTCGTCGCGCCACTAGAAGCCTCAATGTCGTCCACATAGCCAACAAGGGCCTGGGAGTGAAGACGGAAAGATTCGCCCATGAGTCTCGTGATACTATGCCAAAGTTAGTAGGTGTTATTAAGTAAATGTGGAGAATGTCAAACTTACCCCCAAACAACAACCTCGTCGAGCATGGAGCCCCAGAGGCGTGCAACAATGGAGCTGAGCTGCGTAGCAAACGCCTCCTCCACATCCTGCTCAAAGAGCTGGCGGACCTTCTCGTACATCTTCAGCTCATCCTCGGTCGCTGCTTCCTCGTCGTGTTCCAGACGATACAGCCAGAGACTGAGAATGATCATCAGATCCATGCCGCACAGCGGGTGCTCAATGCTCCAGTTGGTGGGCGACGTGCGCGCGACCCAGCGGACGCCCTGGGCGACCGCCGTCTCGATGCACTCATAGCACTCCTGAATGACCTTGAGCATCTCGCCAGAACGCTTGACCTTGTCGCGGGCGTTGGACATGGCCGCTGCGACCTCATAAGAGTCGTGGTAGCGGAGCGCCTCCTGCACGGTCTTGAGGTCGACTTCAAGACGAGCGCGGGCGCTACGGCACATGGCGCGGGCGTTGAAGGTCAGCGGGTGGCCCTTATGGGGTGCACTCAGCGGCACCGACGAAGCCTCAGGCTCGCAGAGCTCGAGGGATTTCTCCCACGTCTCAAGAGCCAGGCGAAGCTTGTACTCAGTGACAACGTCCTGCAGAGCCTCCGGGCTGCGCTTATGGTACCAGACCTCCAGGAAGAGAGCGTTGATCATAACGCGAGTCGCAAAGGCGCTGTACTTGATGGTCTCGCCCTGGAACAGTTGTCGTGTGCCTCCATAAAGGTGACCGTCTGCGACGCCTTGAGCTGCTCCTGCCACGCAGCCTCATCGGCAACGTTGAGGTTCCACAGCGCCTCGGTCGAAGGTAGCTGCAGGTCCTCGAACTCGTTGAAGCCAATGGCGGGCGTGTAGTTGAAGGACATGGTCAGCAGGCCGAAGAAGATGTAGACGGCGTAGTAGGTGCGGCGGCAGCCCTCGTCCTCAACCCACTCGGCGCGGGTCGGGGCCGGCCCTCACGGCCTCCTGGCGCAGCTTCAGCTCGTAGCGTTACCGGCGACCATGTTGGCGAGAAGACTCTTGATAGAGCAGGCCACTCAAGACCCTTCGGGTCGCCGCTCCAGCTGGCGAAGACCATGTTCAGCAGAGAGCTCTGCATGGTCCACAGCGGACACTTGCGGGAGCTAAAAGTTCTCCTTGTGCTGCAGGAACTGATTGACCATAACCTTGGAGCCGATGTGCAGAATGTATGCCTGTTCGAGATCAAAGGCGTACAGGGCGCCGATAGACAGAACCGCCAGCAGAAGCGGGGGCGATGTCTGTGTGGGGTTGAACGACGCCGGGTTGAGGAACGGCAGGTGGTGGTGGAACAGGCCGAAGTAGGTCGACAGATACCGGTTGATGGACGAGATGTTGGAACGCGGAAGCCCTCGGGGATGGCATGCTCCGTGTCGCCATTGCGGATGTTGTCCAGGATAATGTTGCGCTCGTCGTCGTTGTTGACCTGAGGACCTTGAAACCGGCCGGGGTCGGTGGGCGGCTCGACAGGTGTGCGGGACGCTCAGACTGGTAGACCGATGCAGGTGCGGGGGCGCCGTGGATACTATGGCCGCTGAGCGAGGGCAGCGGCGTGGCCAGAGGCTGGTTGGCGTTGGCGACGGCAAATGACGGCGCATCAAAAGCGCCCGAAGCACTGGAGGCAATGGAGTGCGACTTGGAGTCGTTCTGGGCCATGAAGGAGTCCCACTGGGAATAGCATAGCACCGGACGGTAGGTGACGGCGGGCTCCATCATGTTGGGGCCATTCTGCTGGGGAAGGGCGGGATGCCATTTGCGTTCTCATAGGGACTGCTGGAAGAGCGGGCGGCAGCAGTCGCTTTGTGATGCATTGTCAGCCACAAGCATAGCAGCGGTCTCGACGTCAAAAATACCTTCGCTGCTAGCTTCCAGTTGCTCGATGGCAGCGGTGTCGATGGCGGCGATGGTGGACTTGGACGGGCCGGAGACGGCACGCGCCTTGGTCACACCGCCACCGCGGCGCTTACCGTCGCTGTGCAGAGGAACGCCGCCATCTTTGGCGTGGACGGTACGGTCGTGGCGAAGGAAGAAGATCACGGCGCACGAATGTACTTCTACACTTCAATGCAACTTGAAAGGTCTCTCTTTGGTGTCTGGAGGGAGGGAGTTAGCTTTGCTGGAACAAAAAAAAGAGGAGAGAAGGGTAAAAGACGATCTGGCCGCATAGACGGTGAGACCCGCTGTCTTGTTTGGTCTGAGTTTAAACTTAACGCGAACGCTCGTGACGGCTGCGGTGCTCACTTCTGCTAAAAGCACGATTGCAGAACTGGCACTTGTACTTTCTCTCGGGGGCAGCGGCTGGTTTCCGAGCAGTGGGGTGGCGGCGGCCGGCGCAGGAGGCGCGGCGGTCGGCCATAACGGCTACACTTGCGCCCGGCATTTTGTCTGTGTCTAGCTGCTGTTGCTGTTTCTTTTGTTGTTTTTTGCGTTGGTTCTGTGGTTTTTCGTCAATACAAAAGTAAGGACGATGGAAATTGAATTCTCTTTCTGTTTTTTTCTGACTGTTTTTTGGCAGCTTTGGCTTTGATGGTTCTTCAAAGCGTTTTCTCAACGATTTCAACGGATGGAAAAAAATGTTTGACGGCGGACGGCGACGAAGGCGGATTCGACAGTGGGAAACCAAAACGACGGCGACGAAGACGGCGGCAGACAGCAACAACGGCAGATGGCGACGGGCAAGTGTCGGAAGCCGATAATGAGTCCCTCTTCTTCTCAGAGCGATAGTTGAAATCACCCCCAACACCTCTCTCGCACACGCGCTCCCGTGGGATTTAAAGGGTGTCTTTGGGACTTTGACGGGCGTTGTAGTTCATTTGCTGCGGTATACGGGTCATAGGAAGAATCGATATGGGGTTGGTAGGGGAGACAGGAGGGTCCTGGCTGGGTCGAGGGTGGAAAAGGGGCGACGATGACTGAGGCCCGTTGAATGTTGACAAGATGTGAGCAACGAAAGACTGGTCGAGCTGTGGTAAGCAAGACCGGTCTTTGACGTATCGATTTGGAGAAAATAGAGGTGTAGGTGTTGAGATCAGCAGCAACCGACGGATGGAGGTGCTGTGACGGTGTTAGTTGTTGGAAACGGAGGTCGATGCGCGCACGCGATGCAAAAGATGAATGTTGACGAAGAAGTCGAAAATGGGCGTTGATGGTGATGTTTTGGATTGGGAAATGGAAAGACAAGAAAAAGAGGAGGGAAAGTAGAAGGAGAAAGAGAGAGGAAAGAAAGAGGAGGAAAGAGGAAGAGGGGTGAAAGGGAGGGAATTTTTTCTGGAAGGAAAAAAGGAGGGGAGGTGGGAGGGAGCAAGAGAGAGAGGGAGCGGCGCGCGCAAGGGTGGAGGGAGGGAAAGAGCGATGGGGAGTTGCTGGGCGGGTGGGCTGGTTGGTGTGGGTGGCCGTGTGGGTGGCCGACGACCTTCTGTGTGCTGGCGACTGGCTGGGGGGGAAGAGCGACCAGCGACCGCAACAGAGGAACAGTAAAGAGGGAAGCTCGGGAAGGAACAAGGGGAGCAACGGGCGCTGTTAGTGGGGGGCGTTATTATGGGCTTGCCTTGGGGGGTGGAGGGGGGAGGCGAGAAGGAAGAAGGAAAGAAGGAAAGAGCGACCAGCAGCGGGGGCTCGTCACTGACTGGGCCTGTTGGAGGGGCTGTCTCGTTGTAGCAGGAGCATCGAAGTATCATACGCTCATCTTTCAGAGGGTCAATTGAGGATTGAGGGACACTGCGGACAGTGCGCAAAGACCGCCGGACTGTTTTAGCTGTCTCGCCAATACGAAATGGTGGTGTGTGGGCCTACTAAAGGGAGAGAGGACGACAGGACGAGCGCCAATCTTGCGGTGCAGGTGGCTGGGGGGCCGGGGGCTGGGCGGATGAATGCCAGCGAGTGTGCGCTGGGAGCGCTGTGATTGTGCTGGGAGGGCCCTGTTGTCGCTATATGCTTGGTCGATATAGGCCTGCTGGGCCCCTGGCCTCGGGGGATTATAGGCGGCTACTGTAAAGACACTGTGCTCTTTCCCTTCTGGTTCTTGCTTCTCTTGCAGTCTTCCAGCAGGAAGAAAGAAAAGGGGGGATATCGAGAAATCAGCCCAGGAAATAGCGACCCACTGTTTCTTTTTTCTGGCCTAGCTCCTTCATTCCGGGAGATTTAAATTGGCCCCGCGAGGTACCTGCTACGAGTCACGGCCACCCCTTGCTCCACTATCCCCGTCATCCGGCATGGGCTCTTGGAAGGTTGGCTGGGTACTGAGTACATTACAGGTCTGCTCTCTCTGGTCCCGGGTCGCATGGTGGGGTTTTCCTGCCACGCAAAAGTGGGATGTACTGTAAGTACTTGGCACAGGATAGTATGTGTAAAGCTACCCATTTCTTGAGCAGAGTACATCGCGCCGGCCAACACGCTTCCCCGCCAGTCCAAAGTATTTGTCGGTCATGAACGTCTTTCTTTTGTGACTTTGAAAGCCCGTTTTGCATTCCTCTTCAAGCTTTTGTCACTTTCGCTGCTGGCAAGTCTGCGATCAAAGAAGTCGTCAAAGTCGTCACTGTCCTACTGTGAACGGGTAGGTCGTCGTCGCACTTGCTCGCTCCAGAGCCGTTTTCTAAGCGAAAAGAAAGACCACAAAACAAAAGGAAGGAAGACAAGAAAGAAAGCTATGTGTACAGAAACGACAGCTACTTGTTTATTTTTGCAGCCTCCACGGGTTCAAAAGGGCCTTTTCTCGATATTGACCTGACTACCCGTCTATCGTCCCTTTCCCGGATGGGCAGCATGCAGAGGGAGAGTCTTCTGGCAATACTCCGTACTCATTACTCAATACGACGTCTTTTGTTCGTTCAAACAAGAGTCACGAGGGCTATGGCAGAGCGGTTCCGTCTGCACTTTTCTCTATTTGCCCATTTGAACAGAAGAGGCAAAGACGAGCAGAAGGAAAGAGTAAAAACGAACGTTGTAGCGTCACTTGTGGGTCGGGCCCTCGGCCTGGTCCCGATTCAGACTTTTGAAGGAAAGGTCTCCAAGAATTCGAAGGAGAAGAAAGAGGAGAACGATCGAAACACACTCGTGACAGAGAAAGACGCAAGACTGCAAGACAAGACGCAAGTTCGAAAGCTATCCGCTGCGTCGACAGTTGCAGTGCATCGATCCTGCAAGCTGACGAACGAGGAGGGACTTCACGGAGACAAGATGGAGAAAACAAAAACAAGCAAAGAAGACAGACAATAATAGACGCGGCTACCTCGCACGCCGCAGTCGCAGTCGCAAGCCCAGTCGCAATCACTCTCGTGTCGGAGAACCAACGGCCACCAGCCAAATCAAAGTGAGGCTTGCGTATTTTGAGTGTGTGTGGGTGGGCATCTTGCAGTAGAAACGGACACTTTTCGCCCAATCCCCTCCTTCCCCTCTCCATTTCCCTCCTTGCACGCGCACGACGTAACAGAGCATGTGTGTCGGAGAGAGGGGAAACGATGGACGAACGCCTTCTTGCACAAGTATCTCACGTCGCAAGACAGTTCACAAAAAATACACACAAAAAATACACAGAGAGAGGCGTGCTGGAAACTGCGCCAGAAATGACCCCACGCACACAACACAAAAAGGGCACACAAACACGGGAGCTGCAGGAAGCCGAGCCACTGGAATGCTGCCGCTTGTCATTTTCATATGCTGCCATTTGGAGTGCGTGCAATTTGTGTCCGCATTTGTTTGTCTGAGTCTATTGTGGTACTCCGTATGTGAAAGAGAAAGTCCAAAGGATGCAAGGAGAGAACGTCGACGCATCTCATTTGGGCGATGATGTGTTCTCAAGTTCTCCCCGAATGGCCCAATATAGCCAATGGTTCCGGAGGGCGAATTGGCTAAAGCCACTTTTGGTCTGTCTGCCGGGGACCACGGAAGGCAACGCGCCTTTTTCTCTCTTTTCGAGTTTCTCTTGTCGATAGAACAGAGTACGTTGTCAACGTATTTCTACTTGAAGATGCTCCTTCCAACGGAGTGACGGGGGTTGAACATAAACCTCACGTGCCTCTGTTGTCGTTACTTCTTTCCATTTTCCCGCCGATGCACATCGGAGTCGCAGCCCGGGAAAGAGCGACGACGTCTGAAATGAGGGGCAGTTTCGAACGACCGTCGTTTCTACAACAGGAAAGAGCCGGTCAAACGACACACAATATACAAAAGAAGTCCTCTCTTGTATGAGGAGCAGAATCAAAGAAAAGTAAAAAGAAATAGAATTCGAGAAACCATCGAACGTCTAACAACTAACACGGCACCAAACATCCCACTTGGTGGCTTTTTGATTTTGTTAGTTTTTTGCAAAAAGCTCCTAAAAAGGCCCTGAAAGTCAGAGGTGGCGTTGGTCAGGTACCCGATCAGCCAAATTACAGTAGAAAGAGACAAGGTCAACAGAGAAAGCAACAACGATTTGGAGGGGTCGAAAGGCGAAACCGTCTTGAAAAGCAAACAGAAACAGTGACCGAGACTACGGTGAGAACCGCCCTAAAACGGGTTTACCCCTCGCTAAAAGAGAAAGAGAGAAACTTAAGTAAGAAAAAACAGTAGCAAGTGACCTGCTAGCAGAAGGAGGGGAAGGCGAAAGAGGGAAAGAGGAATAGATGGAAGGAGAGAAAGAGGGGCCATGAATACCGAGGGAAGGAAGGCGCGAAAGAGAGCGAGGTGAAGGCGAAGGGCGAGAGGAAGGAAGGAGCGGATAGACAAGAGACGTAAGAAAATCAAAAGGGAAAAAGAGGAAAGTGCGACGAAGCAGAAAGGCACGCAAAAAGGAAAGAGACAAGCGGCTGCAAAATGCAAGGCAAAAGAGGAAACAGCGCGCAACCCCACTTTGTCGCAAAAGAGGGATGGTGCTCCTGGTCTCTTTTGGTCTCCCACTCTCCGCGAAAGTGCCCCTCGATGCGCCAGTTTTCTTTTCTTCTTTTTCTCTTCCTTATTAATGGTTTCTTTCTTATTAAAACCGTGTGCGCCATTCGCGCACTGTACAAGTACTGCTGCACGAGCTGCATTTGAAGCAGCGCGGGTTGTTGTTGCTGTGTCGTGCCTGCCTGTTCTGGCTGTTTCCTAGTGAGGCAAGTGCGAAGAAGAGAGAAAGGTGGGAAGGAGACGGAGAGGGACCACCAAAAAGCTCGTGGCACGAGGCACAAAAAGGGCACTAAGGCACTAACATGATAGCGCAGTCAGCTATTACGGCAGTGGCCGAGGTCGTTTCTTATGGTTTGTTTTGGCAGGAGCGCGACACAACGACAATCATCACAATTTACTGAGTATGGAATTTATTACTCCACGACCCATCCGAGCGTCCAATATTCAGTGTTGTCCATCACAGGCCATTTTTATCCGTGCAACCCACTAAATGCCAGGAGTATTACGCCCTGAAGAAGCAGAGCGTATTAATTCTACGCGGGCCCCCCCTGGGTCCAATTTCCAGCTTGCAGCGCCCGAAGTGCGCCTCGTATTTTGAGAAGATAGCAGCGCGTTTGGCAGCTCATTCTTGGTCTATTTTCTGCTGGCGCGTTTTGTTCAAGCTACTTTGTGTACTCAGTACTCCGTAAGGTACGAAGGCAATAGCTTCCATGGCGCATATGTTGCAGGATATTGCCCCTGTGTGAACGACGTGGCGCGAGTGCGCGCGCAAAGTAAATCACACAACCGTAGAAACCAGACTGGTCGCACGTCCACCAAAAGAAAAAATAAAAGAAAGAAAGAAAGAAAAAAACACGGATGAACGACCATGGGCGAGCACATCATCACAACCAGAGAACTGAACCAGAGAACCAGGCACATGGCACATGCACAGCGTCATTGTCATTGTCAAAGCTCAACACTGAAGAAGAGAAAGAGGGACAGGACGAGGGACAGATAGAGACAGAGAGGACAAGACCACAAATGCGAAAACAGGTGGGGTTGGAACCTCAATTTCCACTCTTGTTCGCGTCTTTCCAACTTTTATGCTCTTCGGTACTCAGTACGTGACTCTATTTTCTCCTTTTCTCCATCCTAAGAAACTTGATCGCCAATTTCCAGGCGTCTCCAGTTGTCTCCAGTTGACTGTTTGTCTCGTCACAAACCCTGCCACCTTCAACAGCGAGCAGGACACCGGATCGGTACTAAGGCATCTCGGGGCAGTCTTCCGCCCGCGTTAGGGTGCCGAAAAAAGAGGCCTTGCGAGTTTGCTCATGTACTTGGGTGGACTGGGGCGGGCACTCAATATGAGAAAAAGATATGAAAAATAGGAGCGACGCGACAGGGGGGGAGGGGAGGTGGGCTGGTGGGAAAGAAGAAGAACAGGGCGACGGAGGCGAGGAGGGGCCATTTTAAATCTTGGGACCAACATGGGTTCTGGTTCGCGTGTGGAACAGGGGGGCCATGAGAGAGGAGGGCAGGAAGAGAGGGAAGGACGGAGAGGGACAGTCCAGACAGTGAGGACAGAAAAAACAGCCAAGGAAAAAAGAGAGACAAAGTCTCAAGATACAAGATACAAGTCTGAGCTACATCCGTCTTGTGGCCCCCGGAAGGAAGGGGATACAAGTCCCCGTGAGATATGATGCAGATTAAAGGTTAAGAGATGAGCACAGGAAAGAAAAGTACCGGCCGTCCATGAGGCAGGTATCCTTGCTGTTTCGTATTAAAGGCTGCTGAAGGCTGTCGAGGACAGTTGGAGACAAAAAAGACAGTCGGCGCAATGTTTATTTCTTTAAGGGGCTGGTTTGAATATCAGCCGCTGGGGAAACTCTGTCGAGTCCCGCTTCATCTGAAAGACTGGAAAGATACAACCTGCGCTCTTTATTCTCGGTTCTAGAAAAAGCAAGAAGCCGGACAATAGAGAGCGGCACTGTGCGGTGTGGATGCAGGACGGCTCGCTGGACGGTCCGCGTTGCAACATCTTCACCGAGTTTGGTGAGCTATGAATAAGATACATGGGATACAAATTTCGTCCACTGGCTTTCAACGCTCGGCACGACATGGCCTGTATTTGGCCTGTGTGGGTGGACTTGGCCATCGATCCTAGCGGACTGTTTACTCAAGCTGTTGTGCCCGCAGGCCATCCGAGATGTGTATTTTGGGAGCACCGGAAATTTGAAGTACAGGGGTTGTCGTGCAGAGTTTTCCTTTCGCGATTTCACGACTCATTTTGATTTGGGCCTTCAGGCTTCTTGCCTTCTATTGCGCTTCTTCTCGTCCTCGCAGGCTTCGTTGGCGTCTCCTATTTTGGGAGCAGTTCTCCACTCCTCCTCCTCAAAGTTTGTGTCTGTCGTGGCTGTTCGCTGTGCTGGATGCCTCTCGATATTCCAGTGTATATCGACGCTGTCCGCCGGAGATGCTCACCGCATCGACCAACGCTTGTCTTTTTGTCAAGGCGTGGGGGCATGGCTATCGTTATTGGTTGGAATCAAGTCAAGGAGAAAGAAACAATACTTACGGAGTAGTCGTCCGCAAAAAAGAGCTATACTGTGTACATCGTCGTATCGAAAAGCATTCCTGCACCTGTAAACACAGCTGTCAATGATTTGAATCCTCCCTTGGCCACTGGGGTATGCGGTCATGCTTCCTTCTTCCGTTGTCCGTCGCTTTCTTGTTTTTGCCACCCCCTATCTTTCCGCTGCATCATCACAACTCCAAAAACCAACAGTCGGGTCCCAGCGTAAAACGAGGACTGGCCAGCGCATCGTCGATACTCGTCGTCGTTCATTGGGCGATGAGAACAGAATGAGTGTGACTCGGTCCCTCCCTTTGGTGCTCTCCTTTTTTTCCCTCCCCTTTTCTGGCTTGTCCTCGTCATTATGGAGATTCTTTTGGGTCTTTTACACATACGTCGTACTGAAGTCTCTTTGCTGTCCACACCCCCCTGCTGCGAGACTGGTAGTTTCCCACCAGAAAGCAAGAAAAGAAAGTCCTAATAATATGTAAACCAGCTCCTCGAAAAAAAGAAGAAGAAAAGAAGAAGAAAAAACAAGCCAACCCCCTGGCAGGTTTCCCCCCTTTTTTGCCCACCTGGTCTCGCCTTCTGGCGAAAGGGCACCAACACCGTGGTTCCGGGCATCTCAAATCGGCAGCTGGGTTGCGATGGACCTAACAGCTTTATGGGCTCCGGATCTGACGGCGCCCCGATGGAGTATTTTGGAGCGCGCCCCCTTTTTTTTCTGTCTCTCGTCTCTTTTTTGCTGCTCCTTCCTCTCCTTTCCCTTTTTTCCTTCTTTTGTTTCTATGGAGCTGTTTCGAAATGTTCTTTTTGATGGGGCTTTTCCCTTTTCTTTCCCCTGTGGCTCGTCAACTTATCTCTACGGCGACCTCCGTGTGAACTATTTCGACAGAAGATATATCTCAGACCAATCCCTCCTTCGACTACTATCTGTCGAGCGCTGTGACTCCCCCTTTTGTTTGCGTTAAACAGTCGTTCATTCCGACCATTCCCTCGATGAGTCCTCCCTCCCTTAACAAAAAGAGCGCCAGCTCCTCGACCACTTTGCGCTCGCCGAAGAAGCAAGCTGCCAAAACAGACCAAACCAGTAGTTGAAGCAGTAGAAAGGACGCTATTGCAAGCGGTCCGGCCTTAGCGCCCCTGTCGCTCTCTGCTTTTGGTGACCAAAGAGTGGTCAAAAAGTGTCTATCAACGGGGGCGCGAGGAAAGCGTCCCGCTCCCTTCCCTTCCCAAGCCCCGAGCCGGCCGCTATCCGGTAGGCCCAAATGGCCCCCTAAACTGGGGCTGGCAGGCTGGGTGGTCCATTTTTTTGCTCATTTTTCAGTTCGGCTGGAGAGAGGCAGTTCAAACAGACGGTCAGAAATTGGACAGGTGAAAGAACGCACGCTACGGGCGACCCACGAATATCCACACCCATCTCCATCCTTTTGGGAAATGGAGTATCCAACGCGCGCGACTCTAAAGTACATGCATACTGAATACGCCGTAGTCACTGTGGGAACAGAAGGAAGAAAAGGAAGAATGAGAAGAAGAAGAAGCAAAATTTGGATCGAGAGTGGAAATCTCTTTGAGTGGAAGAGAATCGTTCACCGTTCTTTTCTGGCTTTCCACCACCACAGGCAGCTTCTTTCCTCTCCCTCGATCCTCTCCAGTGGCTGCTGACCGTGAGAGCGTGGCTTGCCATTTTTCTATGTTTTTTGCAGTTGCGACTTGCAGCTGCAGCTGTAGCTGCAGGGAAGCTCCATAAGCTCTCCACAACCACCGTCCACCGTCTACCGTTCTCAAATGCTTTCGATGTTTGTAGTCAAAAGTCGGTGAAAGACGAACAACTGTATCATGTCACCGAGGGTCTCTTTCGAGGGGGATGATCTCGAATGATTTTCTTGTGTTTTTGAATAAATGTAGTGTCCATACATATTTTTTTTTGTATGAAAAGACGACTCTCGTAGCCAGGAACAAACAGTCCGTTCGTTTCGTCGAGGCCGGATATCGTACATGCAGCTGCCGGTGTCGACATTTGGTATCGTCCGGAAGCACTCCGTCCACCTCTCATCACCGACTTTTCAGGCTATCCACATGCACGGCGACGATGGACTGCAATAAGTGTATTTTAACTTACTCATATTGCATACATGAAGACTCTGTTCTTATGCAGAATCAAGCCAGCCACACCACCCATACATACATACATTCAAATACATGCAGGCCCCGTCCGCCGGGCTCCGTCCTATGTCTTTGTGTTTTGGCCTGGTCTGGCCACTGTTCCCTGCTCAAGTCCGAGTTCATGATGTGCGGTGAAGCCCTGTGAAGGTGGTCAGAGGAATTGAGAAAGACGCCGACACTGTGCTCCCGACCGCCGGCCTTCCGGCGTCGTGCTCGCATAAAAAAAAAGCCAACAATGATCCCAGGCACACCTGCATCAAAACCAAACCCCTGGTTCCTGCATCTCGTGCGTTTATACGGAGTATCTTACATTTCCGTCCGTGGGTTCTATTTTCTTGCACATTTTCTTTCCTGGCTCAAATTATCCCAACCACCCCACGAACGACACCGCCATAGACCGTTCATGGCACTCTTTTCCCTCTCGTAGCCCGTCGAGTCGGTGAAGGGCTGCAACAACAAAAAAAAATGTCCACAAGTGGGGGGCCTCCTCTTCCGTTGTCTTCGGTGGCTCCCCCTCCAGACCCGCCGGCCGGGGACTGGCAAGGTCCACCATCCGGCACACCGCCTCGAGTCCTAAGCAAGTAACATTACTTCGTACACAACACAGTCGATGTTCGGCAGAGGGACATTCACGACAGTGCGCAAAGTCTTTCTTGTCCATGCCTGTAGCGAGACCGTTGGTAGTATGTGGGATTTTTGTGCAGACAACCGCCAAAGTAGACTGACATGCAGTCTGCAGTCGGCTTCCGCAACGGTCGCGCGGAGTGCGGACCGGTGCGTCTCTACTACATACGAGCCCGTCCGATCAACACGTGCCGAGTGCGGGTGGTGAATCCAATGGCCGAGGCTGGCCGGTAATACAGGTTGCATGAATCCAGACTTGCTTTCGCGGGATTGTTGTTGACTTTGTGCTGGTTCGTTGCCTGGGTTGCTAGTCGTATTTGATTTGTCCCTTTTCATTCTGCATTGTAAATGGTCTTCTTTGAATATTTGCTCTCTGCTTATGCATATCTATTGTTTATTTATTTCTTTTTTTTAATGATTTATTGTCTTTGTTCTTGTTATATTGTTTATTTATTGTAAAATTTGTTCTAGGTCTTACGAAGCAAACATAATAATAATAAAAATGCAGTTTTAGTGATTTTTTGTTGTGGGGGGGGGGGGTTCATTTTCAAACTGCCACAGGAATCTCGAGATGTCATTAGATATGTCTACATAAACCTACACCACCGCCAGGAAAGTGTCAACAGGAACAACCATAGTGCAACACAGCATTTAGAATAAGGCGGGCCGTATAAAAGAAGGTAAATGCAGAGGAAGAAAACTCAGCATCATGCCAGTGGCTCGGCCGGTCGATATAAAACAGATTTAAGGCAGACAACATTGAAGGGCAACGGCATCTGCTTCCGCAGCGACAACGCGAGACACTCAGCCACAGTATAAAGACAGCAGTAAACATCGCAGTTCCACGGTGAGTTGAGTTCGGGTTGAGAAAGTCTATTATAAGGATTCTAGTGCATATCTAGATAGTTGCAGGTCAGAATGTCAACAAAGGGCTACAGGCCCGCAGTGTCTAGACCAGCCAACGGACCAACATCTTCACCAGGCGGCCGCCTCTTCATCTTCAAGACGACACCGACATAGTCCAAAGCCATGTCTGGCTGAACTACGAAGATGGCTAGGCCGGACAGTAAAGGGCTTGCCCAGCTCGACGGACACAGGCAATAGACATGGCATCCCGTACTGGTTTAATAGCCAAGGTCATGCCAGTGGCTCCTCTGGATGGCATTTGGTTGTTGCATCACTCATACTAAAACAGCTGCCCTGGAAACGTATCGTATCATACATATGCCAGGAAAGTACCGTGCTCAATAGTGACCGTGAACGCCGTTCCAGGAAGAGCCGGAGGGAAGACGACGGCCTGGCACGAGACTGGGAAATAGATCCATAGTCTTTTGATTTTCATGAAGGCGAGAACCGTCGGAGTTGACGCATGGGGAAACTCTGTACTGATTTAATTCGGGCATGGCTCCAGACTCAAGTGGACTGACATGGCCTACGGCTGGTGAGAACATGCGATATCAAAGATAGACAGCACGCTGATAAGTAGGCACACATATCGTCTGCAACGGTGGCAGAGGCCGCGGTCTTTCTTTGTCTGACACCTCGTACACACCTGGCCATGGCCAACAGCTTCCTACCGACAACGATGGGATCTTGAAAAACAATTTTAGGGCTGTGAACGATCGATAGAGAGAAGATCGCCTTTCTCTCAAATTGCATCGTCCGCCTGGTGACGTACCGGCACTGATTAGCATCGCCACCCGGGTCCGTTGCTTGAGATGCACGACTCTTAAGGTGCGGCATGTCGTGCGTGACGTGTCGTACATGTTATTGCTATTGTCGAGCACGAGCCTCTGCCCTCTCCTCGTGACCTGCAAGTCAACCGCAAAATAAAAGTGTGGTTGTGTGGGTTGCATCGCAGGCCGCTCTCCTTGACAGGACCAGGCCGGGACCACCGCTGTGTGTAATTTTTTTATGCTGATATATAAATATAGTAATAGGCCGTAATCTGTCCAACCGGCCGATGCGGGAGATTGCCTTTTGAGTCCAGGCGTGAAGAGATTCCGGAACACTGTTCTTAGATACCGCACAAAGAGAGCGTGCTCGGAATGGTCTAGAGAAGTATTGCATATTCTCTCACCAGCCAGACCTGTCGCGCGGCATTTGCACATGATGACGCGCGGATATTTTCCTATTACAAAAGAAAATAGGAAGTTTAAACCGGCGCCCGGACTCCAATCCATAGGAACACTCGGCGGCTTGGCAGTAGTATCGATGCAGTCGGCCGGTTGACCACTCCGGAAAACATGCGGCTCGTTGGCCGAAATGAAAGCACACAAGTAAAAATGGGTTACAATAAAAATTTGATTTTGGCGCCGACTCGAAGCATGTATGTGAGTGAAACGCCGTGCAGTTCCCCCAGACATCGGTCTCGCTTCTCTTACCCAGTTATCACAATATCCAAACTTGTTTGAGATGTGTAATGGGTGAAGTATGATTTTCCACCAAGGAAAGAAGGTGTTTATTTTTTCTCCGGCTTCCTTTCACCTCACCTATTATTCAAAGGAATAGCAGGACAGGGGTGGACAATTATGATCAGGAACATTCCTGAACTTGCAGGAAGATTTTGTGCAAAGACAGACGCGAGTATGAAAAGACCCTTTGCATGACTCGCTGGGAGAGTCTGAACTTTTGTGATGGGATGAACAGCGAGCAGCACTCAGAGGAGCGCCCGGAGAAAAAAAAAGGATGTTCGTGTTCAGACACTATTTTATTATGCCTTCGACCATCGGATGCGTGGTTGATGTCAGGCATCGGACTGTGCCTACCTCGGCGTCCGTTGGTATGACGTTTTGTGATGCAACTGGTTCATAGGGACAAGGACAATCAGTGTTGCCAGAACACTTGATACTCGCTTTTTTCGCTTCTCGACATTGCAACTTGCAATATATTTGATAGCGGCCCGTCCGCCCGCCGCACAGTGATTTTGCGGGGGAAGGAGTGTTGGCGATTCGTGATGAGCCTCGCAACCGCACATCGAGCAACACGAGTCTCCACATTTCCGACTGATGCGCTGTGCCGTCCCTCAGTATTTGATATTTGTGATTGCCATTTCCCTCATATGTGCTTTCCGACAACCAGACTTGGGTGTGGGCGGGAAGGGCAAAGTGTTAAAGGCCGTCAATTGTTGGCCAACAAGAAGCGTGGGCCGTTCGTGGACAAAACAATCTGGGGCAGCCCCATGTTGAAGCAACTGGTCTCGTCGGCTCGTTTATCCTTTGGCTCGGCCAGTGGTAGTGCCAGAGACGCTTGCGTCAGGCCATGGCATGCAATGTCAGGGCAGAGCGGCAGATGGGAAGAGAGAAAGAAATGGACAGAATGCCGTGGTTGAATGGAAATTGACGAAAGACGATGCAGGGCAGAATAATAACAGCAACATGACAGGGTATTTGAAAACCCTGCAATGCTCTGCAAGCCACATGGGAAACGGGGAACAAGAAAAGACAAAAGAACACAAAGAACACCACAATAGAAGGAAAGAAGAACAAGAAGAAAAAAGGGGCAGACAAATTATGATCCACCCGGCGGTTGAAGAACGGCCGAGCCACGCGAGACGGGACGGGCTGGCGAGGAGGGGTGTGTGGAGAGAGGACAGCATGTAACGCGATACCAGTCAG
The DNA here is from genome assembly GCA_016097105.2 of Sporothrix variecibatus. Taxonomy (NCBI): domain Eukaryota; kingdom Fungi; phylum Ascomycota; class Sordariomycetes; order Ophiostomatales; family Ophiostomataceae; genus Sporothrix; species Sporothrix variecibatus. The sequence continues at coordinate 2,078,897 of JADMNI010000002.1, read as the reverse complement.
AGAAGAAGAAGAAAAAAAACACACACACAGAAAGGACAAGACATAGTGGAAAAAACAACAAACAGAAAGTACCACGACAGGAATATAGGCCGAGGAAGCAGCAGGCGGCGGCCTGCAGTGGCAGCTGAAAAGAGGAGGTTGTCCAACAGAAGGAATAGAAGGAAATGGAATCGAGACAAACAAATCTCCGTGACCAACTTTTTGTGCCCGTGGCGCCCCTAATTTCATGTATTTTTCATTTTGGCCCGGTTGGCCCCATTTCCGATTTTTGCTTTTGTCTTCTTCTTGTGTTGGCTGTTTTATGCTGTGTGAAACCGGACGATGTGGGAGACGGGAGCCGGCCGGGACATGTGGGCAGAAAAAGAGCCTTCAAGACGACAGGCCGCCGTAAACCAAGGCTATCTCAATGATAACCGACAAGCTGACATCACACAGTACTGTGTAGGATATCTTCTCATAAATGTTCACGACCAAGTAGAGCATCCAAGCGAGCCATCGATCGGGGCAGGCAGTGGCCAAAGAAGACGGCTTGGCAGACGGGCGAGTTCAGCCAGATATATCGGCCACGGTTTTTTGAGGTTGACATCAGGAGGCCAGTGCTTTGAGCCTCCCAATTTGCTCTGAGCCTTGTTTTCTGACTTGCCTTTCCCTTTTCGGGTCCGCATCGACGTACAAAACGTGTTGACTTGCAGCACTGGCTTTCCCGCTCGGGACGTGCACGGCCATGCTCGGTGAAGAGCACGATATTTTCGCCCTGAACTGAATGACGATGCGCGTGGTCGACGTTGATGAAGGCTGTCGAAGCACTGAGTAGAGACAAGGACTCAAAGACAATGCCGCACCGACCACTCTGGCGCGCGATTGGTGGCGGGCCACTGTTAACTTTCCCCCCTGTTGGTTCGTCGTCGCGTTTTTGTTCTGCCGCTTTGGGGAAGCCCACCTGGAACATTTTCTGGCTCGGCTCGCGGTCCTCCCCCACCAGGCCAGCAGCGCTGGTGTGCATATTGTGCCAGACGAGCCAGCCAAAACAGCCAAAACAGCCAGGCAAGGGTCATGGAGGCGCTGCTGTTGTGCACCCAGAAACGCGCGAGTGCTCTGGTGAACTCCGATTGGAACATAGGACAAAGGGCCTGTTGCTTCCGGATCCTTTTTCTTTCTTTCGTTTTCAGGGCTTCTCTGCTTTCCTGTGGTCAACTGCAGCATCCCCAGACGGTGTTTGCCACGGCTCTGGTCTCAATAGTCGCATCCGGCGGTTTGTTTGGCGCATTTTGAGGTTCCTAGTGCCCGATCCCAAAATTATGTGTACATACATGCACAGAATGGGGCACAATGGCGCGGTATTTGCAAGGGCCTGCCAAGCTGTTGGTGCTCACGGCGTCAGCGTGGTTTTGGTCGAGATTGAGTCGTGCCTGTCAAGTGTCCAGTAACAAAACACAATGTCCTGTCGTCTGTTGTCTGTCCTTTGATTTCTGTCTTCTGTCTTCTGTCTTCTTGCCTGAGCTTGCCCTGAGCGGCATTGGGCACCCTTCCATTGGCCTGCCCCTATTTGTACAGATGCCGGGCGGCCAAAAACAGCCAAAAACAGACGAACAGATGTCCATCTTTGGGATCAGCGCATCTCAAAGAGGGTGGGACCTTGTTCTTTTTCGTAGCATGCAGGATGGTCGAAAAGGGCGTTAAGCATGTGTGTGTGCACCACCCAGCGACATGATTGTGGCCGTGCGTGCATCGTGCATTTCATGCTAACAGAACTTAAGCGATCAAAAGGGTAAAGAAGAGGAAGAGAAGGCATGACAGGTGAAGTCCAAAAACGAATCTGGTGTAGCGCCGGTGAGAAGACGAAGAAAATGAAGTATAGTGAGGGGAAGAAGCTCATTACGATCCAACGACGAAATAAACCGGCCGAAAAGGAGGGGGACAATAATAGGGGGGAGGGGGAACGAGACGTTTCCTAGGGAAAATAGGGAAGGCACGAACGAGCGACAAAAAGGTATCTGAGAAAAGACGCACAGGGCAGGGGCCTGGTGAGATACGCGTGTTTTGCAGGGAAGTTTCTGCAGGGAGGGAAGGAGCGAGCTGGGCAAGGCCCGCAAACGGTCAGACGTGGGTAAGAGCGACTGATTGGCGTCTGGTCCAGAAGAGAGCAAGAGCAAAGCATAACAGGAAGCTGCGATGCGATACCAAGAGAGCAGGATGATATCTCAAGATATGAGAAGTGGAAGGAGCCACGGACGACAGCAACAAGACAGGAAGGAGGCAATGAACATACTTTCCTATCTCTCCTTTCCCATGCCAAAATAAAAGTACGCCTGGAAACGGCAGGAACAGCACTGTACCACAGTACCGCTGACCGAATTGGCGTGTTTTTGGCCTCTGAAACAGCTGGCTAATACCGGCGGCACGGCCTGACCTGGCCTGGCTGCCCACATAGCATGGTGTGGCCCCGACTGCCAAAACCCACTAACACACCATTTTCCGACTCCGCTCATCTTTCTCTCCCCCATTATCCACCAAGTCCACCAACCACGCCCAACGCTCGCACGCTATTGGACCCCTCCTTCCCCCTTTCTCGCTCTCTCTCCCTCCTGCCCGCAGAGACCGCAACCTGGAGCCCCCCTCTTTCTCCTTTCCAGCAGGTCGTGCCTTTCTTCCTTCTGCTCCGAACGAGGCAAGAATCGTCAAAACCACGACCTGGAGCCGTGAGGGGCAGGAAACACGACCGACGACGTTGCTTCTTTCCACTTTCCACACGTCCCTCCTTCCGTGAACTGTATTCGGTGTCACTTTTTACCTCCTTCTACCTACCTGCACCATCTCACCCTGACAGTCGCAGGCCACGCCTTCCCTTCCCTCTTGCGTCGCTGTCACTCTTCTTCCCTCCTTTCCCACCAACGGACCCGACGACATTCTTTTTTTCTTTCTCTTCAGCCTCCTTCGACTTTTGCAAGGCTCAAAAAGGAGTCACCGCCAACCGGACTCACGATTCAGACCAGTCGCCTTTCCCCCCCTGATCTATCTTATCCCCCGATCGGCTCGCTGTCTCGCTGTCTCTCTTGTTGCTATTATCGACCGCTTGATCCCGAACGGCCTCCATAGCTGCCCCGACGAACAACCGCTCGCCTTTTGCCTTTTTTTTCTTCTTCAGACCAGCCGCCATTGCTGTTGCGTCTTCTCGATTGTCTTCGATACAAGACATTGCTCAGCGGAACTGCTAATCCTCAGCTGGCTTGGATAGACGACAAGCGTCTGAAAAGCGGTCACCTCAGGGAAAACGGAGGTACGACGAGAAAAATAGGAGTTCATTGCAACGCTGGCATCAGAAATAAAATTGAGGAGAACAGGAAAAAACGATCGGGTTAACATCAGCTTTACTCCGTGGAACCCCACTGCCTTGCTGCTATTCTTTTTAACTCTGTCGCCCTACAGCATTTGTTGCCTCAGTCGGCTCTTGGACTGCTGTCAAATTCTCTTTCAACGACAGGCTCTTCCCCTCCCGGCTGGCCGATCAATTCTGTGACTTTCGACTTTCGCGACATCCGTCTTACTTGGTTTTCTGCTCTGTCGCCCTTTTTTTTTTGGCCCACGGTTACCTACCGCTACCTGGTAAGGGCTTCACAATACGGTACGACAAGACCTAAAGAGCTATTGACGAGACGAGGGCAAGAGCTTATCGGCCTCTCGCCATTTTCTTCCTTTGACCTACCCATTACGACGAGAAACACGCCATGCTCTTGGAACAACAGTTGAACCTAGCACCGGTGCATATTCAATACCAAAGGCAGCTTTACGAAGCTCACTTGAGTTATATTGACGACAGTCGTGCAATATTTGAGATTTGCTCGGCCTTTTTTTTTCATACTTTCTTTTCACATTTAACTGAACAATACCCGCGACGGCAAGGTCGCGCCCCAAAACACACATGAACGGTATGGTCGGAACGGCGCCTCCCGGCGCCATGTATGTCCGGGCGCTATACGACTACGAAGCAGACGACAGAACCAGTTTGAGCTTCCACGAGGGCGATGTCATCCAGGTCATTACACAGCTGGAGAGCGGTTGGTGGGATGGTGTTATCAACGGCGTCCGCGGTTGGTTCCCCAGCAACTACTGCCAGCTTGTCACCAGCGCCGACGAGCTTCCCGAATCAGAACAAAACGGCGTTGGTGTGGCCGACCACATTGACGAGGATATGGAGGAGGATGTCTACGAGGAGGGCTTCGACGACGAGGATGATGACGACACAGACGACATTACCGGCCTCCCGTTAGAAGGCACCGACTCGAATGTGAGCCGCTCCGGCGCCGATTACTGGATACCGCAGGCTACCCCTGACGGCCGCTTGTTCTACTACAACACAATGACTGGCGAGAGCTGCATGGAGCTGCCGATGGAGTCACCTACATCCGCCACAGAAAGCGGCCCACGCGATCGCATGAACATGAACGTGCCCGAGCGCACACGGCCGCCCGCCGGAGATGATGGGCAAGGGGACTGACCCAGAACGAAGATGAGGACTCGGAGGCGAACTCGGCCGGTCCGAAATGGAGGGCGAGTCGATCCTCAATGGCATCCCGTGGTCTTTGGTAAGGAAAACCCCCCCCAGCCGCGTTCCTTTCTTTCATCCAGTATTTGCCTTTGTGCCTTTTGTTCTCTATATTTTTTATATTTCTTATATTCCAGAACTTGGCTATCTGGCGCAACCCACCTGTCTTTTGTCTAACACTATGAAAAGCCTCGCAACCACCGTTCTTTCCCAACGACACACTTTCCCCGACCATCTCTATGGAGTCTATGAACGGCCAGTCGCCAACACGCGGAAACCTTGGATCGGCACAGCAAGGCGCAAATGGCGCCAACGGCAACGGTCTTACGCCCATGATTGCAGCAGCCACTCCTTCACATCCACCACTTTCAACCTGCCTACCGCTGCAACGATCCCCCGCTCGTTCTTTGACGATGGCACGACCCCACCACTGACCTGGAGGCCGCCTTGTGTCCAACATGAAGAAGTCAATCGACCGCTACCGCGATGCCGTCACCTCGAACAACCGCTCCGAATATGTGGCACGTGCCGAGGATATTTCAGACCACCTGCGCCTCCTTCTCGCCGCTGGATCTGGAACGACCGATAACCACTCCGGACAACCGTCGATTATCTCTACGAACAAGGCCCTATACCCACATTTCAGAGACATGATGTCCAAGTTCTCGAAGCTGGTCATTTCTTCGCACATTGCCGCGGCTGACTGGCCAAATGCTGAGTCGGTCCAGAAGTGCCTGCAAGAAGCAGACGGTGTTTCTTTCCGGTGTCTTTAGCTACGTCGAGGTTGCTCGCCAGCAGCGTGGTGAGGAGATTCCCCGTCTCTTCCCTGGTTTCATTATTGGCAGCGGCACAGGCGGCAGCTGGCAAAACAACTCGCTCGGCGCCCGCGATCCTATTACTTCCAACTTCTTGGACGATGAGGAGGGCGCATCAGAACCGTCTGCCGTCTTGGACGGCAAGCTGCTTGAGAGACTGGACGAGCTAAAACGTATGCTTGTGTCCAGCATTCGTGAGCTTGACAAGTACCTGGCGATGACGGACAAGATTGTGACGCCGTTTATGCACGAAGTGATTGGCAATAACGTTTGCATTGCCGGCGGTAAGGTCCTGGAAAATGTTTAAGCCGTGGATTGCCATGATCGAGTCAATCGACCTGTCTGTGCTTGGCAACAGCTTCCAGACCCCGCAACTCGCCGACTTCAGTACCAACAAACAGAGCCTCTACGACAACATTTCCGACCTCCTGCTCGGCTGCCAGGCTGTCGCAGGACCTCTTGCCGACGAATGGGCAGAGGTTCGCGGCGAGGCGCTGGAGAATCGTCTGGAGTACGTGCGGCAATGCGCCCGTGCGCTGGAGACCAATTCATCGCACATTGGCTTCTCACTACAGCTGCTGTCTGAGCAGGTCCAGATTAACTCGCAGCAGGCTTCAGATTTGCGCCGTGATGATCATATCCTGGCGCGTGAGCCGCTGCGCCGTGGCGAGACCATGCCTTATGCATCATCGGCGGCCTCGACAGTTGTTCCCTCTACAGCCGGCTCCGTTTCCTCTTCAGCAACACTCACACACCAGCGGTCCGAATCGCGCGGCATTGTGCCCCGGCCGCCAATCTTGCAAGCACAGTCCTTCAGCGAAGGCGGCGACGCGGCAGCGCAGGCATACAGAAAGGGCGGCGACTACTCGAAGCTTAAGAAGCTACTCGGCGAAGACCCCTCGCCACAGTCCAACACCATGGTCGACGACACGCCCGACTTTTTGCGGCCCGATTTCGAAAACGACCTGTCCTGGGATCTCAAGATCCAGCCGCCACAGGTTAAGGGTGGCTCGCTGCTGGCACTCGTTGAGCAGCTGACGCGCCACGACAAGCTGGACTCGAGCTTCAACAACACGTTCCTTCTTACATACCGGTCGTTCACCTCAGCACGCGAGCTGTTTGAGCTGTTGGTGAAGCGGTTCGGTATCCAGGCACCAGAAGGCCTGAACCAGAGTGAGTTTGAGCAGTGGCGCGACCGCAAGCAGAAGCTGATCCGGTTCCGCGTTGTCAACATTATCAAGAACTGGTTCGACAATTTCTGGATGGAGGACGCGTCCCTGGAGGACACGAAGCAGTTGATCCGCGACGTGTACACGTTTGCACGGGACACGGTCAAGTCGACAGAAACGCCCGGCTCGGCGCCGCTAATGGCTGTGCTGGACCAGCGCCTGAGTGGCAAGGACACGGGCGCGAGGCGCCTCATCCAGACGCTGAACCAGAACACGCCGCCGCCGATTATGCCCAAGAACATGAAGAAGCTCAAGTTTCTGGACATTGATGTAACGGAGTTTGCGCGCCAGCTGACGATTATCGAGTCGCGGCTGTACGGCAAGATCAAGCCAACAGAGTGTCTTAACAAGACATGGCAGAAGAAGGTGGCCGAGGGCGAGCCGGAGCCGGCACCGAACGTCAAGGCGCTGATTCTGCACTCGAACCAGATGACCAACTGGGTGGCGGAGATGATTTTGGCGCAGACGGACGTGAAGAAGCGTGTTGTGGTGATCAAGCACTTTGTTGCCGTTGCCGATGTGAGTTCATCCCCCGTCTTTTATTATCACCTTGTATTATGAACGCCCACTGACAGAACAGAAATGCCGTGGGCTCAACAACTTCTCGACGTTGACGTCGATCATCTCGGCACTCGGCACGGCCCGATTGCTCGCCTCAAGCGTACCTGGGATATCGTCCCGCAAAAGACGCAGGGCATCCTGGAGAGCATGCGCAAGTTGATGGCCAGCACCAAGAACTTTGGCGAGTACCGCGAGGCGCTGCATGCGGCGAACCCGCCGTGTATCCCCTTCTTTGGTGTCTACCTGACGGATCTTACGTTCATTGAGGACGGTATCCCGTCCATTATCAAGAAGACGAACCTGATCAACTTTGCCAAGCGGGCCAAGACAGCCGAGGTGATTCGCGACATCCAGCAGTACCAGAACGTGGCGTACCTGCTGCAGCCGGTGGTGGAGCTGCAGGACTACATTCTGAGCAACATGCAGGCAGCAGGCGACGTGCACGAGATGTACGACAAGAGTTTGCAGGTGGAGCCTCGTGAGCGTGAAGACGAAAAGATTGTGAGGTAAGTCGATGTCGAAGACCCTTTGACTCCATATTTGCTCTGTTGAAACCGATGCTAACGTACATGACAGAGTGTTGGCCGAATCTGGCTTCCTGTGAGGGAAAGTAGACTATTGCTTTCCGTTGATGGTTAGGCTTTTCTGTCAAGGCCCAAACCTCTGTTCTTCCGCTTGTCTCACGAGGAAGACTTGTATTGCCCGTTTGTCGAGGGGCGTGGTTGACGTTAACGAATTATTGGGAGGATCATTTTTGAAGAGGGGGGAAAATGTACGCATCAGAAAGAGGTGTGCCGATATGATTTTTATTTATTGATACACATTTAGAGTTTTTTTCTTTTATGCGATACCAGGATCTAGTTGGATTTTTACTTTTGATTTACGTTTTCAGTTTGCATTTGATTTCGGGATTTTCTTTTGCTCTTCCTTCTATTTTCGACATTGCTTTGACGTGGTTTATTCTCTTTCGTTTTTCTTCTTTCTCTTATCATTTTACGTTATCCTTCTTCTTTATACCTTATGGATACGGCCTTTGCCTTGTCTATTTTGTTTACCTTCTATTATTATGTTTGAAAATGCGGTTAGCTATGGGAGCATGGATCGGGGTTTACTTTTTCGTTTATTTATCAGACTGGAGGGGATTACTCAATAATATCTACGTTTTATGCTTCAAGTCCACTTGATGCTTTATTCTCGTTGCTTATGATTTACACAATATTGATTTACTCTTCATAGCCTTTCACGTGGACATGAGATATAGTGAAGAAGTGAACGACACTTTATTGCTTTATATATCCTTTTAAAACGCCTGCAAGTCCAATTCAAAAACACAATCCTACCAAGGCTATACCACTACCCTTAATCACGGCTATCACTCCGACTCCGACGGCGCGCTGGACTGTGGCTTCGGCTCGGGCTGCGGCTGTCGTAGCTCTTGCCACGACCACGACTCCGGCTCCGGCTGCGGCTCACACTCCGGCTCACACTCCGACTGGGACTCCGGCTGAGACTGCGGCTCGCGCTGCGTGGTGACCGGACCCGCTGTCACGTGGTGGCGCTGCGCGACCGCGGGGAGCTGGACTTTTCCTTCTGCTGCCTCCTCTGCTGTCATCCGACACTTCGCCCTCGCTCAAGTCGCTGTAGTCGTCCCTCCGCCGGCTGACAGGCGCCTGCTTCTTGTCGCGGCTGCTGTCCTTGTCTTTGTCTGTTGGTCTTCTCCGGTCATTCCTGTCATTTCTGTCGTCCTCGACGCTCTTGATGGGAGGTGAAGTGGTCCGACGGCCTGACCGACCTCCTTCGTCGCGGCTGTCGTAACCGTCGTCGCTGTCGTCGCTGTACCGCCGTCTCCGCTTGTCGTTGGAGGATGCTGCCACACTTCTATCACCAGCTCCACCATCTTCGTCGACCTTCCGCTTCTGGGTCTGCTGCTGTTGCTGCTGCTTCTCTTCCTGCCGCCGCCAGTGCCCGCCTCTTGGTAGTCCTTGTTGATGCGCAGAGCGCGGCGGAGACGTTCGCTCTCGACAATCTTGGCGCGGGCCTGCTCGTGGACTTGGTGGGTCTTGAACCTTTGAGGGCCGTTGTTATTACCACCATTATTGCTGTTGCCCCGTCTCTGGCCCTCTTCCGTCAACTTCTTCCGCAGCTCATCGCAGCGTTCGTCAATGGCGTCTTCGTCGAGCTTGCCCTCTTCCTCGAGCTCGTCCCGCAAGGCAAACACTTGGACCTCGATAGCGCGTTTGCGGTCGTGTTCCAAAATACCCTGGTCGGGCTGGCGAAGACGGCTGGCTTGCTGGCTCGCCAAAAGATCGCGCGGGTTGGTGTTGCCATGGGGTCCTCCGCCATAGGCGTTGTCCGCGCGGCGAATAAAGGCGCGGTTGCGCTGGACGTAGCCGGAGGTACCGCTACCACGGGGCGTGGAGAGGCCGACGTTGTCGGACATTGTGAGTGGGGTGGTGGTGGAAGGAGAGGAAGAGATCGCTGGGTAAAAGGTTGTTGAGGCTGGATGAAAAGTGGTGATGGAAACTGACGAGGCTCGAACTGGAGAACTGCAGTTGGCAGGCAGTCGCTAGGCTTGTTTGCTGTCTGGTCGCGCTTTCCTTCTCTAGCCCCAGCTTGGGAAGGCGGTGTGGCGACTGCGACAAGGCTCTGGTTCATTCTCCTGGCAGAAAAAAAGAAGACCAACGAAGGAGGAAGGTGCCTGTAATAAGTTGTAATGCTCCGTAAACTGCAGCTAACTTGCAGGGACGACGGCAGGCTGTATGCACTATTATGACTGGTCCTGTGGGGTTGACTCACAATTTTCGCCCCTCTCTAAATCTAGACGTTCAAGTCTCGATATAAGACTTGAATGTCTGTTGGAGATTTTACTTTTCCAATCTTACAACTTTTCGTTGATACGATCTGTACATATTCTCGGACACTTTAATTTACGGCGAATTTTGCACACACACATACAATGCCCGAATTCCATTCAGCACCACAGCCGGCGCCGGCCGCCAGCGACGAGGCTGCCGCCGAAGAAATCCGCTTTCCGCCCGTCAGTCGCGATCACATTCTCTACTGCTCCTACGACTACTGGTTCCCCAAATACCGCAAAGTATGCATCAAGTCGCGCATTATCCCGCTGCCGGCCGAGTTTATCGACTACCTGCGCGAAGACAGCATCATCTTGAGCGACGAGAGCAATGGCGCAAAGGACAGCAATGGAGACGATGACGACGATGACTGGGAGCCGTCAAACCCGACGATGCGCCACTACAAGACAGACGACGAGAAAAAATACGATGTGTTTCTGGACGCCGACGACAGCGACGACGAGGACGACAATGCGCCGCCCGTTGTACGGCTGCCACCCAACAGGCGGTTCCCCGAGCTGCACCAGCGGATCAAGGACGAGATTGCGGCACTGGGCGGTGTCGTGGCGCCGAAGCTGAACTGGAGTGCACCCAAGGACGCGGCCGAGCTGATGGAGCAGAAGAACACGATGAAGTGCCGCACACCCGACGACATTTACTTTATGCTCAAGAGCTCCAACTTTGTCTCACATGATCTCGAGCATGCTTTTGACGGGACCACCCCATCATCAACCGAGACTGCCTCCTCCACCTCCACTTCCTCCCTGGGATTCAACCCTGTGCTCGTGCTGCGGTCGTACTTTGACATCCACACCGCCCTCGAGTTCCGCTGCTTTGTCAAGCAGCGCAACCTCGTCGCCATCACACCCCGCGACCTCAAGTACTACCCCTACCTCGAGGGCCTGCGCAGCACCATCATCGAGCGCACCAAGACGCTGTTCCACAGCAAGCTGCAGTTCACGTTTCCCTCGGGCAACTTTGCTTTCGACATTTACATCCCTGAGAAGCAAGGACATGTTGGCGATGTCGGCGACAACGAGGCCGACGCGCCCAACCCGAATGGCCGGCTGTCGTATGCGCGCCTGATTGACATCAACCCGTGGGCGCCGCGGACGGACACGCTGCTGTTTTGACTGGAAGGAGCTGTTGGACCTGAAGATTCCCACACCGTTCTTGGGTATCGTTGGCGACAGCGGTGTGGCCGATGAGAACCAGGATGGTGAGGACAACCAGACAGACGGTGTCGATGGCGAGGCGGCCGAGGACGAGGAGGTGGATGACGGCGACGACGACTACGACGACGACAACGAGGATGACTACAACACAGAGCTGCGGCTCGTCGACAAGGACGACCCGGCAGCCATGAACTTTAGCTCGGCGCCCTACTCGGCGCACAAACTGCCCAAGGAGGTCGTCGACGCGAGCATGGCTGGCGAGGGCGGTCTGCGCGAGTTTGCACAGCAATGGCAAGAGATTGTGCAGGGCCGGGAGCAAAGACGGTAGCGGCGGAAGAGTGGAACAGGTCGAAGAAAGGAGGCCGACGAAACGGAGGAAGGATGGTTTTTCGGTAAATAGAGCCACATAAAAAGCGACCTGCATAGTTCGAATACACGAGTACTTTGGCTTGAAGAGTGTTGTCCTCGTAGAGGTGTGTATCGACTTTCGTAGAGGCTGTGACTCTTCAATCGGACCGAGGTTGTTACTGCCGAGGTGTGTGTTGAGAGTCGAGAGTGGAAAGTATTGAAGAGTGAAGCTTTGTCGGAGGGGTGTTTTCGAAAAAAAGTTGAGGAGAGTCGACTGTGTTATGCAAGTTGGCAGGAGCTGGCTCGCTGGTTGGCGCACATGACCCACCCCAGAAAGGCATGTGCGAATTGGCGAATCAGCCCTGGCAGGCGCGTTCCAGCGCACCTTCCCAAGCGTGCTTGCAAGCGTGCTTTCCCGCTTTTTGCTCGTTCGCTCCAACGCTCCAACGCTTTAACGCTTCAACGCTCTTTCCCATTGCGAACTCCGCCCTTTTGCCGACTGCTTCCCTGGTTCACAAGGCAATTCCAACTACCAAAAGAGCGGCCAGCTGACACCAGCTGCTTGCCACTTCTTTCCCACCCTGCTCCTTCGATCAACAATCAACTTTCAACAACTTCAACATCAATAACCTCGATTGTCACCACTATATTGCGAAACTTTGTGTGTGCATTGTCGCGTGCTTACCCTCTTTGCCCATCCTCTCATATAGTCCCCCAACTTGCACCGTCAACCCCAAAGCGCATTGCGTTGCGCCGAAGATGACGGGCATCATCCGCTTTCCGCGCGGCGGCCGTCCGAACAAAGTCACAAAAACCGCCAGCAACGACAGCACAGCAGACAAGGCGGGCGGCCAATGGCAGTAATGGCACTGCGGCTTCTGGTGCTTCTACGGGCCGGCAATTGGCCATTGAGCAGGCACTGAGTGAGCAACAGCAGCAGCAGCAGCAGCAGCAGCAGCACCAGCAGAACCAACAAGAACAAGAACAATATGCGACGGCGACGTCCACAGAAACAACAGACAACCTCTCCCCAGAACAGGCGCAGTCATTAATACAAGACGGGCCCTACTACAATACCGACGGCGGCGACCAGGCGCATTCGCAACAACATACTGACGGGGACGCGACAGACTACGGCGCAAAAGACAAGACGGACGGCGACCACAGCCAAGAAGACGATAGCAATGTCAAGGCAGACGGACAAGACGGCGTCGGCAGCGACATGCTCGACCTACACGGTGGCGCTGAGAGCAATGCGACACACAATGTGAATGGCCACCCCGAGAACATGGTGACCGACATCAACGAGGCCGAGATGAGCGAGATGGTCGGCGATGCTGTCAACAGCTATACAAGCGGAGGCGAGAATGGTGTCGGTGTTGGCGTTGCAGCAAGACAGGCTCAGGCGACGGAAGCACAGACGACACCATCCAACGGTCACAGTCACGGCATCGATATGGACCTGTCGGCAGCGGCGGCAGCGGCAGCGGCAGCAGCAGCTGTGGCTTCTGCCTCGCACCTCGCGACCACAAGCCAGACCCATGTCATCAACCACCTTCACAACCAAAACCACAACCAGACGACCGACTACAGCCCATCTACACACGCGCCAGAAGCCCACATGGTCGAGGCACAACATCAGCCGGCGGTGGGGGATAACGCAGTAGACACACAGTCTGCGCCGGTAGACCCATCAGTCGCCGCGTCAGAACCGTCAAAAGACGACCCTGCTTCTACCTCTACAACACCCGCCAGCACCGCCGACCTCGCCCGCGACTCGGGCTACAACCACCTCGTTGTCGAAAGCGCACTCGCTAGGCGCCTGTCGCGCGAACCCGGGCTACGGCCCGCCCAGCAGCGCCGACCCGACCAGCAGTTGAATTTGGGCCGCCGCAGCAACGTCGAGGCCCTGTTTGCCCACATTGCCGGCGCCGAGGTCGCCGTCCCCTGCAAGAACTGCCACAAGGGCCACGGGCCCTGGACGGCTTGTGTCGTCGTGGACGGGCAAATGTGTGGCAGCTGTGCCAACTGCTGGTTCAACGCCTCGGGCGCGCGGTGCTCGTTTCACGGTAAGCCTACACTGCACGTATTCCATATTTCCATTTTTAGTACTTCGGCTAACTTTTCTAGAAACCAAAACGACGTCGATGCAGGGCCACTTGCATGGCCATCCGGGTCGGCAGTCACTTGGCGGCGGTGTGCCGCCATCACCGTCGACGACCGTGCCGTCTGCACTGGATCCGCAACTGGCCGCGGCAGCTGCGGCAGGTACATACGCCATCGGGCCGCCATTGGGTGGTGCTGGCACCAACAGTGTGCACCATCATTTTGCGGTACAACAACAGCAGCAGCAGCAGCATCAACACCAACACCAGCATCAAAGCAGTCTACCGGCCCCCTCAGCCACACCGCCTTCGTCATCCTCGGCTGCACAACAAGCTGCTGCAGCTGCCGCTGCGGCCGCTGTAGCTGTCCAACAACTAAGCAACGGCGGCCACTTTCCCGTCCCACCGCCGCCACCAAACGGTACCAACAGCCCCAGTTACCAACGGCGTGGCCTCGAATAACGGTACCAACACCGTCCATCCTGCATCTGCATCACCATTTAGCATGGACCTGGTCACCGCGCTTCTGGGTGCCAACCGGGACCAAACTACTTCGGTGGCCGCCGACCCGACACCTCTTGTCAGCCTGGTTATCAACCAGGCACTGGCCGAGGTGCGCAATGCCGACCAGCGCGGGAGAGATTTGATGCTTGTAGAGATTGCTGCGAAGCAGTTGGCGTTGGCGATTGTTCGTTATGGGGAGGGCGCGTCAACGGCGGCGGCGGCAACGGCGTCGGTAGTGCCGACAGGTGATACTGCGCCGTCCGGGGTTGTCCAGGATGGCATGTCCACCGTTAAAGTTGCAGACGGTGGCAACACGGACGAGACAGCACCGACAGCGGCCGAGTGATACAATTATTGACGATGCCTTACACTGCTGAAATATTTGAAGAAATTTATATAGAAAAGAGACACGATGAACAGACTGGTCTACTGTTATGGGATACGGGCTATGGGTTGAGATTTCTTATATTATGGAGTTTACAAAGGAGGACAGCAGATCGGGGCACAATTATGATGATATCCAGTACAAAAATGGTGGTTTATTTTCTCTACCATCTACTCAAATAGACTTTGCACATTACACCAATTCAACTTTTAACCTTCAACGGCTGTCATCCATTGTCAACTGATGCTAACGGGAGTGCCTGAATATCGCCACTGCTGGTGGTTGCTGTCTCACATAAGAACCTGCTATCAGCCCTTGTTCATCCTTTACCCATTATTGTTCATAACTTACCGTGTATATCAAAGTCACTCATGGGATCAAAGTATAGTTAAAAAAAAACTGTCATAATTAAACAAGATATCGAGCCTTCCCGTGCCCCATTTAGCGGCCTAAAGTATGCGAGAAAAATGAGAGAGAGAAGAAATAATGAACAAGAAAGTAGGAAAAAAGAAGAGAGAAGTCAGGAGGAAGACGTCAGAGGGATGGCAAGAGAATGGCAGACAACTTTGTGTGCATCTTGACCGCCCGACTGCCCCTCGTCTAGACTCCCCTTCAACCTCCCAAAGGATAAAGGAAACTCTTTGTTTTTTGTAGTACAAGATAGACTGGACTGTCGCTCCCAAATGGGGCCCTTCTGCCTCGACACCGGCATCACATCCCCCGGCGCCCGTACTCGTTCCATCCTAATCCTCATTGCACTTCGAATGCCGTCGCGGTAGTCTAGGTCAATCAATCAGCCGGCTCCTCTCCACTGCAGTTCACTGTTCATAGGGTAAGTAGAACCGAACCAAAACACAAAAATAGCAAATAGAAAAAAGAAATAAACAGAAAAAAAGAGAACCAAGGATCGCCAGAACAAATAAAAAAGGTACTAGAGTATAACATGGTAAAAAAGGAAACTGGAAAATGAAAGAAAAATAGTGAAAAATAAGACGTTCAAAGCTTGTTGTCGTAAGATCGATGAGGGAATTTGGCGGTAGTAGAACAACTAGAGCGCAACGTGTGGTCGGTAGGGCGTTGTCAATCGGTTTCGGTTCGACGCAAGTCGAGTCCATTCGAGAAGCGACAACAGAGAGTAGAGAAACCGTTCGGCTGTACCGACGTGAGGTGAGGCGAGGCACACAGCATCGTTATATGCGTGTGCATGCATCCTCTCTTCGGACAACAAAAGTCCCGGTTCGTGCACCATCGTTCGGGTATATAGGAGGACTGTTGTAACGACAAAGGAAAAATGCAATTAGACGCTGATGTGCTTAGATGAGACCACATAGACGCAGGTTCTCCTGAATGATAATATCTGTGGTGGGTTAGTATATATGTCATCACTCAAGTATCGATTTAGTGGCTGGCGTTCAAGAGGACTCACCATTGACAGCCGCCATGACGAAGCGGATTTGTGTTGTGTCGGTGGCGCAGGTGAAGTGCGTGTAGATCTGCTTGCTCTCGTGCTGGTTGAGGTTGACGAAGCGGTTCAGGATGTAGTCGCAGGCCGCCGCGTAGTCGTCACCACCCTCGTAGTCAGGGAAGTAGTTCTTCATCGGGCTGATCGGCAGCTTCTCCTTAAACCGATCGATCTTGTTCAGGAAGAGAATGATGGACGTCTTGATGAACCACCGCGAGTTGCAGATGGAGTCAAACAGGGTAAGAGCCTCCTGCATACGGTTGACCGTCTCGTCCTCGAACAGAAGCTGGTCGTACTCGGAGATGGCGACAAGGAAGAGAATGGTTGTGACGTTCTCGAAGCAGTGAATCCACTTCTTACGCTCAGAACGCTGGCCACCGACATCGAACATGCGGTAGGTCAAGTCGCCGATGATGAAGGTCGTCTCGGTGATACCGGTGGTCTTGACACGCGAACGCAGAACGTCCTGGTCGTCGGGCATGTAGTCGGGCGCGGCAATGCGGGCGATGTTGTCGAAGTAGCTGTCATGTGTTAGCAACGGGATTCGCATAATAGAAAGGGAGAAGGTGCAGGGGAACTGACTATCTGGCCGAGTCGTTCAGCTGGTACTCGCGCGAGCGCTTGAAGCACTCCTGGACACCACGGTCCTTCCACAGAGCTTCGATGGCGTTGCCAACCTCAGGAGGCAGAACCTCACCCTCAATCTGGGCGGGCTGCATGAAGATGGTCTGGACGTGGTACTCCATGCGCTGGTCCTCAAGCGGCAGTTCGAGGGACTCCATCGCCTCGAGGATGACGCGCATGGACTGGACGGTGTTGCTATAGATGATCTCCTTGAACGACTCGCGCTCATCGCGTGAGTAGCCGCCCTCGTGGATCAGCTTCATCTGCTTCAGAATAGTTGACTTTCCGGATTCACCAGCACCTATTCAAGTTCGTTAGGTCCCATTCATTTTGCTTCGTCAATCAGGAGAGTAGATGCGCGTAACATACCCAGAAGGAGCATCTTGATCTCGTTCCGCTGCTGCATCCGATCCCGCTTGAGCTGGTTCTCAATCTCCTCGTTCCGGGCCTTGCCCTCCTTCTCCTCCACGCTCATTCCGCAACCCATTTTGGCTGTTTGGTGTCTCGCACGAGAGCTCGAAAAGGGATTCGTAAAAGGGGCGAAGAAAAGACGTGGTTAATTGGCCGTGTTTGTTCGTTGGGGACGGGTTCGCAAGTCGCGGGTTCTGGTAAATTGAATTGTGGTTAGCATTTTCTGGGGAAGATCGACTGTTGTTTTTCTGCTGTCACCATTACGCGGAGTGGGAATTGTGGCGGGTAGAGAATAGGGGTGGCGTTTGTTTGTGGGCAAGCATCAGACGGAAGAGTAGCAGAGCAAATCGGCCGAGAACAAAGGAAACAGTAGCAGGTCGCCAATAGGGAGAAAGCGCCCTTCGAAATGCCATCGCAAGCTGGTTTGCTTCAATTGAATCACGAAAGCTCGATCCGGAGAGTGCAGAAAGGGATGAAAGGCAGATGCTCGCAGCTCTCAGGGGCGTGATGGTCTGTTTGTCGAAGCCGATTTGTGCTGATCGCGTCGAGAGAGTCGAGTCACGAACGGAGAGGCGAGAGAAAGGGAGAGAGGAGAAAGCATCTATAGCAAGAATAACAAAGACTTACCCGTCTGATCGGCCGTGTATTCAGGAATATTGTCCAGCAAAAGAAAGCCTCAATGTAAGAGG
Source organism: Sporothrix variecibatus (assembly GCA_016097105.2). Lineage (NCBI taxonomy): Eukaryota > Fungi > Ascomycota > Sordariomycetes > Ophiostomatales > Ophiostomataceae > Sporothrix > Sporothrix variecibatus. Next base: position 2,061,191 of record JADMNI010000002.1, on the reverse strand, counting down.
AAGTTCGACGGTGACGAGATGCGCAGATGCAAAGAAGAAAAACGGTCGAGATGTCGCGATGTTGAAAGGGTTCGAAATCGGCGAGATCAGGAAAAAGGGGGGAGGAAAAGGATAGGAGGAGCAAAAACCGAGTGGGCGAAGAAAGAGAGGACCCAAAATAAACTAAGGAAATAAAATAAGGAAATGGTCCGAAAGGAGAGAGAGCGAGAGTGGGAAGAAGAGGAGAGCGAGGAAATGCGACTAGTGACGAAAAGAGGTTGGGGGAAAGAGCGCCAGGGAGGGTGCGTGCTGGGGTCGTAGCTGCTGGTTTTGTGGTGAAGGGCGACAATGCGAGGTGAGACGACTGGAGAGGGAAAGAGCAGTGGACTGTGGGCACTGAAAAGGAAAGAGCAATGGGGAGGAGAAAAAAATGGAGAAAGGTGAAAGGGGAGACTGGGCGACGGAAGGAGAGAAAAAAGAGGAGACGGGGGGACAAGAGCGAGGAAAAAGGAGATTATTGGGTGGTGGTGGGAAAGATGAGTGACAGGGAAGCTGACTATGGGTACCTGTAGTGTAGTAGCCAACAGGGCAGGCGCGACGGACAGGATGGGCGCATTGGGGTGGTGTCCAGGCCGACAAACACAGAAAATGGGCAATCACAAAAAAATGGGTATCGAAATGGGGAAGGAACGGGTGTGGCCTGGGCTGGCGGGCTGTCCGGTAGAAAACAGAAAGGGGGAAGGTGACCCTACCTGAGCCCTCGATGCATATGCTTCAGGGGCGGCGGCAGGCTCGACAGGGCGAGTCAGGTTTATCAGGGCCGCAACGCAATACAATGGGACCCCGAGTGCGCTAAAGGTTTGGGTGAAAAAAAAGGGAGATGAGCGAGAGGAAGGTGCGAAAGGGGGCGGCCGCGCTAGTGACTACGAGGTGCATGCCGTTCTGTGAAGCTCATACGGGGCAAAAGATACATTGGATGCTGTCACGGAAGGAGGGGGAGGCGACTAGAGCCGTGGCGAGATGCTGTGTTCTGGCCTTCTCTAGCTAGAGATGTAAGTATCTTTCGGCGCTGCGATGCTTGCCTCGCTCTTTCCAGGATTTAGCGCAAGATACTTAGCCAGGGCCAGCAAGAGCGAGTGGAACCCCCCCTGCTCCGTAACTTTGCTAGGGCCGCTACTTTAGAGATGCTGGCCTGGTTCTAGAGAGGAAGAGCAGCAGAACAATGCATGCATAGGCTTGGATGCTAGACGAAACGAAAGGGAACAGGAGACCGCTGCTGTAGTTTTTGCTCCTCAGAAGACAGGCCCCTGAACCCAGCCGGCAATCGACGGGGAAACGTGTGGCAGGCCGTGAAGCGTCGCACGAGCATGTATGCACTTTTGGCCGTGAGTGACAGGAAAACGGGAAGGGGCAAGGGAATGGCGAGAGACGAGGGCAAGAGCGAAAGATAATAAAATCGAACGAATCCGGAAATGCGGGAAGGGCAGTGAGGGGAGGGCATAAAATGGGAAAGAACAATGGGTTTGTACGACACGATTTGAACGAACGACAGACGAGGGACGGAAGCAGCGACCAGACGAACTGAAAGCAAAAGGCAAGAGGCAAGAGGCAAATGGAAAAGCGGCCAGAAAGAGCGACACAGAGAGCGACAGGAGGCGGCGTCGACTTACGCAGGGTGCCCCTACGCTCAGACCTTGATCGGCCCCCAGACCACACACCAACACAACGCCAACACAACACAACGCCAGCAACAGGCACAAAACCGACACTCAACTGCTCGACAGGTACATACGCATACTGTGCAGAGTTGCGCCGCTAGCCAACAGCGGCGTCTGGTTGGTTGGTTGGACTCCTTGTTCTCACGCATTGCAGTTCCCAATTGGCAATCCAACAAATCCATCACAGCCTTTTTGGCTGACCCGAGAAAAGGTGTGCGTCGCACCCGTCGGCAAGACCTGTGCCTGGGGGCGGCACGTCTTGAGATTCTTTGATGGGTTAATAGCTTTTGTCCTATTTGGGCCCATCTCACTCAATTTGTTGGTTTCCATCTCTTTTTGTTCCCGATTATCCCATATTTCACCCGCAGCCTCCCACTCTTTTTTTTTTTTTTTTTTTTTTTTTTTTTTTTGCGCACAAGCCGCCCGGCCGCTCATCATGCCGCACAGAGGGCCAAGAAAAAAAAGGCGGCCGGGCGACTGTCGATCGAAACAAAAAGATACGGAGACCGGATAATGGGAATTGGCGTATGAGTGAGAGTGGGAGAGGGGTATTGGAGGGGGGCTTGAGCGATACGGCGACAGCCGGCGAAGTATCGACATCGAAAACGACAAAAAGAGGCAAGGCGACAACCGCCAACAAGCGAGACGGCGAGGCAAGATGCGGCCGGCAGCGGTGAGCGCTGAAAAAGACTGGAGAGACTGGAAAATCTACCGTCGATGGCGAAGAAGCAATGCCTGCCACCGCTGAAAAGGCTGGAAAAAGAGACGCCAGAAGAAACTCACGAACCCACAATAGGGGGGAGTCTTCAGTGTCTTGCATTTTTTGCTTCTTTTTGACGGGCCTGGGTTTCTCGCCTGTCATCTGTCAAGAGAAACAGAAGAGACAAGACAGACGAGAGAGACATCCAAGACAAGGCTCCACTGCCGTGCGTGTCCTCGGTGCCCTCTAGTTTCTTTTCTTCTTTTCTTCTTTCCTTCCTTGCGTCTTCCTAGGAACCTCTCTTCTGGATGTCCTTCTGGCCATCTTCAGGCTGTGCTTATTTCTTCTTCTTCTTTTTTTTCTCGTTTCTTGGGTGTGCTCCTCCGTCGACATTGTTGCCCATTTGGGTCTGAATGTCTCGCGCTGGCCGTTTGTCGAGGTGTTCTGGCTCTTCTTCTCTCGGCAATATTGTGAGACAAGACAGGGGTTGGACACCCAGCAAATGCAAGAAGCACACCCAAAACCCAGCAGAAGCCAGAAGAATCCAGCAAAAACCAGCCTAGAACAGAGCACAGAAGAAGAAGGGAACGGACAGGCCAGGCCACCAGAAAGGTATCTCACCATTGCTGCAGGCAAGTGGAAGGATGGCAGACGACAGAAACAATGTTTGAGGTGACAGCCGAGATTCCGTTAAACAGTCGAGAAAGAAACGACAGAGGAGAGACAGCCACGGCGAATTAACGACAACAAAATCAACGACGATCGAGACAAAAGACACGATAAAAATAAACATACCGTGCTGTGAACGGAGAATATCCTCGCCAAACCGGGATGAGGAACGACAGACGACGGATGGCGAACGAGGCTCTTGGCTCACCTTGTCTACAGGACACAATATGTACAATCTCACCGTACGGAGACCACTTCGCCCGTATCTCTCACCCTCGCCTGCTTCATCTTCGTCTTCTTCTTCATCATATCGTCTCATCCCGCTTGTTCATGTCTTTGCCAACCGGGCTGGGGGACGGCTGTCGGTCGCGGTCGTCTTTCCCTGAATATCATTCTTTTGATTTTCCCGGTGGCTGTATCGCTTCGCTCAGCACTCTTTTTATCTTGTCGTTCTCGTCAACTTCTTCTCATATCCCATTTTATCCCTTCGGTACTCGGCCTCCACACGCTACTGCGCATCTTGCAGAGTTTCTCCTGCCTTGCCTCTTCCTTCTGCACCACAAAATCCGCAGAATCCGCCTCTGCCACCACACCCTCATGCTTGAAACAGCCTGTTTTAGCCGCCATGCGGGCACTTCTGCAGCCAAACAGTGCTCCTTGCAGGTCTGTGGTCTCCTTACCACTTGAGCCACTGTCTGTATTTCGTTTTAAAGTATCATTTCCACTCCTTCAACACTCCCATAATCCCACCTGTCCGGGCATAGCTCCAGACATTGCAGATGTCGCTCTGGTATCGAGAGGCGTCCTGTTTGTTGTTTACTGGCTCGGCTCTGATGAACCCACTTGTTGGGAATCCTTCCTGCGGGTGACTTTTGCGGCACAGATTCTGAGCCTCATAACGACACACATACTCCGTACAAACGGAGTAAATACACGCATTTCACTCAGTATCACTACTACTGAGGATCTTTAGCCGTTCTTCTCTCGTCTCTTCTCATATTTTATCCTCCGTCACACAGCCAGGTTCACGCTGATCCCGACGTGATCGCCTTCCCCCGGGGCCAGAAAAACGAGATGATAAGATGATGAGATGACGAGATGAGCAAAATGACGAGATGGGCCCAGAGGGATGCACAAGGCACCTTCTCGAAAAAGATGAGATGTTCCCGTCCAAGAACCAGAATACAACCCAGTCGAACCCAGTTCAAGCCCCAGCGCTCATTCGTGCAGTGCTCCCGTTCACACCCCAAAACTCCCCAAAAAGACAATGCCAATGTCGGCACATTGCGGATACCGGCGGGGACCCAGGCAAAGTGCATCTTGCTGCTAACGGGAAAGGGGGCCTCAAATCTCACAGAAAACCCCGGCCATGGCCATGTGGCCAGCGAACCCACTCCGTGGACAAAGTCGCTTTTCCCTTCTTTCTTTTTTGTCTTTTCGTCCTCTTGCTTCTTTCCAACAGCCGTCATGTCCATTCTCATTGTACGACTTCCGGCATAGTGTCTCCTTTCAAGGCATGGTTGCAAAGCTGTCAGATGGCAGAATGTTTCGTCGGAGGTTGGACGTCTACACAAAGTGAGAGCCAACGGGCACTTGATTTTTAGTATTTTGCTGCTCGAAATTTGCCCCTGAACGGCGAACGGCGAACGGCCGGGCTGGACCGGTAGCGTGAGTGTCTGTCGTTTCTTTCAAAGTTGAACTTTTCCCCTCGCCTCGTACAGGGAGACCCTGTGGCTTGACTTCGTTTTAACACCACGCACTGCACTACTGCATACTCCATATTTTTTTTTGTCTTGTCGCGAAACAGCAAGTCTCTGATATTTGTGGTTACTGCTGGATTAGTTTCCTCATGACTAGACAAATTCTGTGGAGACTTCTTTTCTCTTAGAGTGGAAAGAAAAGTAACCCACAGAACAGAGTCTAGAGAGGAACCACATCGACAAGCCCATCCGAAGTTGAAAAGGGGTTACTTTCGAACGCACGCTTTGGGTGTTTGGAAGTGGGAAGTGGTGTCTCCATTTCTTCCTTCCAGGCTATGAGGGTGCACCCCTGTGCACTTCTTCTTCCTTTTGGCCCAGGGCATAAAACCGTAAACTCCCATGGACCCCCTTCTGGAATGACGAACAAATGCATCACGCACCACGTTCCCCTCTACCCCTGTTCAGTGTTCAAGGAACAAAAGTATGTTTTGTGCGCGTGCAGGCAAAAAAAAAAAGAAGAAAAAGAGACAAAAGAAGCAAGATGCGATCGGGAGAGCAGGGGAGCCTCAAAAAGGGGAAAAGGGGGCCGAACCAGACAAGACAGGAAAGAAAGGCGAAGCCCGTCTTGCCATTGGCCGCCAACACCTTTTTTTTCTCTTGTCAAAAAACGTGTGCAGAGACGTTAGTTCGATACAAAAGTGGCATGGTCATCTAGCCAAGGTGGCATCGTCTCTCCCTCGTCAGATTGCAGCAGAAACGGGAAAGGGGGCCAGTCTGAAGCCAGTCTTTATGCTCTCTCGTGTCTTTACTGCATTTTGTTTGGCTTCATTTGCCTTTGTGGCCCCCCTTTTATTTTGTTCCAACGTTTTGGCAGGGCGTCGACGTCGTATCTGACAGGTACGAGAAAGCAACTCTGCAAAAAAGGCACGAAATTATGGAGAGAGACTGAAAGACAAACAACGGCCGGAGACTATTCGTGAATCAGAATCAAAATTGTGCCTGGCCTGTGCAGCTTCTGGCCTGTGCATATCCTGCGTTCGCCTTGCATGCCTGCAAATATCTGCAAAATGCGAATAATGCCTGCCAAAGAAGCCCGCAGTTTCCTTGCATCTGCTGACGAGCATGTTGGAGAAGAATTCTGGAAGGAGGATGGAAGAGCTACAGCCCCCCTGAGATGAAGCAATTCCTTGAAAACATCCTGGCATCCTTTCTCACGAGCCTCACGATGAACCTGACTCTCTCTCCTCTGATATTGCCAAGGTTGCATCCGCTATTCGAACAAATTTCGAACAAATTTCAGAGAGAAACAGACACTGCCACTGTGGCTCTCCATGCTTTGTATGGAGTCTGAATGAAGTCTGGAGTTTCTGTTCCTTTCTGGTCCTTTTCTTGTCGATGATGCCGCAACCCATGACCATGTCTATGATCATAACCAAGGCCACGAGCCACGATACCAACAACCACAATGGCTACTGGCCACGGTGCGCATTATCCGCACCGTCCACACCATCCCCCCGTATCCCGAACCCTTTCTCACTCCGGGCCACTGGCAGATAAACGAGATGAACAAAACGAAATTTGACAATCAATACCCAGAGGGCCTAAAAGGGGCGGGGCTCCTCACCACGATAACACACCAATTGCCCGCCAAAATGATGGCTTGGCCTGGTCCGAGCCATAGACGCCTTACCCTTCTAGAAGAACGCTTTCTTCTGCTCTTTCTCCGGCGTTGGTCTCCTCTTCACCTTGCCTCTTTTCACTTGTCACCTTTGCCTTCTTTAGTCTTGCCGCGGGCTATGGCGTTGGACTACGAGCACGATGCTCATTTATTCATTAACGCGGCGAGACATTGGTAGTTATATCTGTTTGTTTTTGCTGGTGTTGGTGCCGTTGCCGTTGCCGTTATTGTTTCTTTTCTTTTGTTTCCACCTGTTACACATCACTCTCCCGATTCTGTCACTTGCAGTTTCTCATATCCCCAGGTCTCCATATGTCGTATGTTGTCAATAGCCGAAAGTGACCAAAGTGACAAAAGTGACTGATAAAGCTCCTTGTTGTCGTTTTAACATCAAGTCACAAGGCAGAACGCAATTCCGACTTCCCAAAGAAGCATCAACAGCCCGTAAACCCTTCCATCCCGCAATGTCGTAAGTCGCAACCACAAATTCTCGATGTTCTCCGGTGTAACCCTTCCACTTCTTCTCCGGCCCGTTGGCCGGCCTCGGACAAATTCTAGTTGCGGCTGCCGGCATCTTGCCGTCTTTCGCTACCTGATATGCTTTGCTTTTATTTTCATTTTCCTTCTTTTCTGTCCCTTCTTCTCCCGCCATGCATTCTCTTTGATATTGCTCGTGCACCCTTCGAGAAGAGCCAGTCGAAGAGAATACGGCCCATCCACAAGCTTCCACGGTTGTCCACAATGCACAGGATATCGACGATGTACAGAACACATCCGCAGATGCATCTACCCGTCCCGCGTCAAGCCAGCTTCATCGACTGGCCCGAACAGAGCCACAGAGCTACAGAACCTCGACGACAAAAGGCAGCCCGTCTTGTGCAACCACAAATCCTGTCGTGCTCGAAGAGTATTGATATCCATTGGATGTCGTCCGTCGAGGCTGTTGCTTTTTCCGGCCTCGTTTTCCTTTTCGTCCTTTTACCATCATCTTGTCCTACTCTCTTTCCTCTTTCCCTCTTCCCCCTCTCTCTTATCCCTCCCACACCGCCGTTGTGGGACCGCCCGTGGCGCACAGTGCAGCCACTGACGATTCACGAGAACGCCGAGGTTGGTTGTATGCTCTCTCACCACTCTCGATGCGCCGAAGTGCATATATAAGTGTATGCTAGTGTACGAGTGTGACCTGGTAATGTTCTGCCCTCTGCCCTACGGCGGCACAGTACGACTACATCCACCGGCGACAAATGCGCCCGTCCACTTTGAGCATTCAGTGATGCGCCGCCGATCTTCCTCTTTCCGGCGCCCCGGGGCACAATTGGAATTGGCTTCGGCGCTGAGCTAGTTTTTATTTTTTATTTTTAAATCGATCTCTGGAGGCCCTCTTAGCTTTTGAGAGGAGAAAAGAGATGCGTTTTCTCTCATCCTTTTTTGTACCGGCTTTTCCAGCCACACAATGCGGTTTTCAGCTCGCCAAGCTAGTCTCCCCCTTTTCTTTCTTTTTCCATTCGTCGATTTGTCTGGTCCTCTTTTGCTTTGCTTTATGCTTGCTTTCTTGTCCTCCGTATTGCTTCTTCTTTTCTTTTTGCCCAATCTCGGCCACTATGAGCACTAAATCGAGGCGGACAAACTGTAAACTACAGTGGCTGAAGTAGCCCGGCGCAAACTGTCATTGGCGGCGCGAACCAGCCAACAAAAACCATCGAGACGGTGTTGTAAAAAGTACTTTTTTCAGGAACAGGACTGTCGCAAGAATCGCAAACGAGCCAACGACGTTGCGCCGCTTACCTTAGTAGATCGATCGGAGTGTGTATCTCTCGTTTGTACCTTCCTCGCTAAAAAAAATAAGGCTTCACCACTTTTTTTCTGCCGCCCTCACCGTCCCGCGACTCACCCAGTCCCTCCTTCCTCACAACCTCACAGCCCCCGTACCGCGCCTTCCCCCTGTGCCTGTGTGTGCCTGTGCTACCCTGCGGTCGCAGTTTCCCCGCTCGACGACTCCGGCCGGCTCTCTGACCTCACTCCGCGACTCTCTTTGTGTGTTGTGTTTCTATCGCGCCTGCTTTCCGTTTGCAATTGACGCGTCGCACTCTTTCCCCCTCTCTCTCCCCGCGCGCGCCACAGCAGAGCTCCTTCCCTCCGACATCGCCATGGCTTCCTCTGCCATTCCCATGACCCATCTGGGCGAGCGGTGTACGTTTTCAACTGTGCTCCCTCCGATTGTTATGGTCTCTCACTGACGTATTGCAGCCTTCAACCACAGCCCCGGCAACGATGCGAGGCCGAGTATGACCGCCTCCGCGACCTCGCCCGCAAAGAGGCCGCCAAACGCTCTTCGTGCATGGACCGCTCCCACCAGGCCTACCAGAGCGGCGACGGCGCCAGCGCCAAAGCTCTCTCGGAAGAGGGCAAGAAACACGCCGCCCAGATGGACAAGTACAACCGCCAGGCGTCCGACTATATCTTTCGGGAAAACAACGCCGTCAACCGCGTCGCCGCCGACACCATTGACCTGCACGGCCAGTTTGTCGAAGAGGCCGAGCGCATCCTGACGGAGCGTATCCGTGCCGCCCAGTCGCAGGGCCAGAACCACCTGCACGTCATTGTTGGCCGCGGTAACCACAGCGTGAACCACGTACAGAAAATAAAGCCGGCCGTCGAGCGGCTGTGCCGCGAGATGGGCCTGCAATTTGCGACTGAGGAAAACGAGGGCCGCATCTACGTCAACCTGCAGGGCGGCGCCGTCCACGGCGCGCCGCCTCTACCGCAGCAGCCGTCGGGCCACCTGGGCGGTTACCACGGCGGCAACACCAGTGGCGGCTACCCGGGTCAGCAGCAGGGCAGCTATGCCGGCGCTGCCCACGGCCAGCAACAGCACCAGCAGCAGTCGTACTCGCAACAGCCGCACTACCAGCAGCAGCCCCAGTACCAGCAGCAACACCAGAACCAGAACCAGAACAACAACAACGATGTCGAGGCCCAAATCGAGCAGGCCGTCGTCAAGTGCTTGCCGCGGTTGCTCAAGCAGTGCTGTACGATTATGTAAGAAGGAATTTTTTTGCGCTGTCATGCGGAGTCGTTTGGATATGCGTTTGCGAGTGCTGTTTACCGCGATCTTTCGATATATTTCGCATATACTTTTCTTTTCTGTTTATTACTTTTGGATATCTTCTTGGATACCTCACTGGATATCTCTTGGCCAAGAGAGCCGGGTATCTGTGTTCAGTGCTCTGTGCTCATGGATATAAAAGCACCTCTGATCGGGCTGTCATGCCCTGGATTGGGTCGAATTTCACGTGAAAGGCCTGGCGACGGGCGCTTCCACACACCATGTAGTCATAATGTTTACATATTACATATTGCATACACGTCATCCTTTGGTCTTATGTTTGTATAGTAATGGCCACACGTTCTATTCTGATCCGTCCTTCTCCTGTATAGCTAAATAAGACAAATAAAATGTAACAAAGATATTAAATGATACAGAGGGTAGGCTTGTACAATCGGGAGAAGAGGGCAGTGTCCGAGAGAAAGAAAGAGAAGGAAAGCAGCAAGACGTGTCCGTCAACGGCCGCCATGCCACTGCCTCCGTCTCTCTCTTCAGCATCGTCATGTTTTCATGCTGGACACCGCACCTCCTCCTCGCTGGTTTACAATCGGAGCAGTTCTCTGCTCCTGCTCCGAGCTCCAATGTCTCTCCTCTTCTGTCCTGCCGCGTTTGCTCTCTCTCTCCAACTGCTTCACCGCACATCTATGCCTGCGTCCGGATGTCCTTGGCGGCCTGCTTCAGCGTCCAGTTGCACTCCTCGTACGCACGGCCCGCGCCGAAACCAAGACCGACAACCGCCGGCCATGCTCGCCGCTTGAACAGCAGCACCGAGAACACCACGCCAAAGCCCAGACCGAGGCCCGACTTGATCACCAGGTTGGACAGGCAGTGGTCCCACTGAGAAGGCGAGGAGTTAGCAGGGAACGAATAAACGAATAAACGAGCAATCGAGCAATCGAGCAATCGAGCAATCGAGCAATCGAGCAATCGAGCAATCGAGCAATCTGTCTGGTTCAAGCTCCGCCGCGCCGGCTTACCTTCTCGTTCAGCAGCGCCTCGCTGACGGGGCGCGCGACCACCCGCTGTGATGGCGCCGGAGCCGATGTGTCGGACATGATGTGTGAGGGAGGGGGGGTTGGAAGGAAGGAACGAGAAGTCGTCGGAATCGGTTCGATGTCGTGGAAAGAAAACGAAGCCTGCAGTAAAGAAAAAACAAACAAAAAGGTTAGTCGGACGTCGAGAGTCGAGAAGCTTGATCGTAAATCAATTGAGTTGTCAAACGCACGTTGATGCAATCGCTTTCGTAAATGTACGTCGATGAAGTGTGTGGTGTGATGTTGAGGTGTAGATGCAATGGAACAAAGGACGCAAAAAAAGTGACGAGATGCAAATGAAGCTCTTTGCGACACGGACGGGAGACAAAGAACCGCTAACCAAAGGAGACCAGAGACCAGCAGAGAGACAGGGCGATTTCGTGTTTTCCGCGCAGACGCGGACCAAACCGGCTAACAATTTTGGCTAACAATTTTTTTGCAGGAGACGAATGGGGCCCTTGGAATTGGAGAGATTGGGAGAGATTGGGGGGCCTCGGGGGCTGCATTGCGCCAAAAATGCACGTCGGCAGGCGGGAAAGCACGACCAAGCACCATGCTCCATCGCTCCATGCCAGGGCCGCCCAGGAGGAAGGTGTGACTGGCTCGTCTTGCTGGTTCGTCCCAAAGGCGGTGAAGCAACGTGCAGGTACTAGCTTGGTCGGCGGCGCAGGACCAAAACCGGCAGAATTCTTTTGGCTCAGCTTTTTTTTCTGGATAGGATATCAGGAAGGAGCGATGAGAGCGGCTGCATGAAGAAGAAATATACTGCAGAGAAACCTCACCATAGAATTTTTGACTTTACATGGTGATCCCAAACAACGGCATCTTCCACACGACCTTTCGAAAAAAGAAATACGACTTCCTGCAACCTTAAAGTTGCAATTCTTGACTTACCGTGTTTGAATTGGGGCTCATCAGCATCTCTTCTCTCATGGAATAGAGTCGTGATAGTTCACACTCTTTACGTCCCCCTCCTTCTCGAATCGACGACCTCGACGAGCCCCTTATCACAAACGACGACATGGCTGAGGCAGCTCTCCTCAAGGCTGCCCGGTCTCTGGACCAGAGCGGCCCCGAGACGGTAGTCTCCAAGCTCCAGCGGCTCTGGGACGCCCTCGCTGCCACAACTGCCTCCACATCTGGCGCTGGCCGTTTCCATGCTTCAGAAGAAGTTGCTCTTCGGTGGCTTTTGAAAAACATGCACTCGTCCGGCTCTGGCCCTGTCAGCCCCGAGACCGAGACACTGCGCCGTTGGCCCCTCACATGGCGCATCCTGGCATGCATCTTTGCCCGCATCCCGCTCTTCTCGCTGGCCAAGTCACTGGCCGATCGCCGTTTTGTTGCCGTCCTCCAGCAGACTGCAAAGGACTTGGCTACGCCCTCAACAACAACAACAGAAGCTGCCTCTCAGAGCTCTCTCAAGAGGAAGCGGTCACAAGACGCCAAGTTTGACCTAGCCTCGCTGCGGGAACCGCAGAACTGTGTCGTCTCGGCCGGTGCTCTGTATGAGGCTCTTCGTGTCCTTCTGGCCCGTCTTGACGATGGCAAGGCAGATAGCACTTCTTCTACCCCTTCTACCTCGTCACCCTACGACCACATGGGTGCGGAGCACATCAAGTCATTCTTCAGTGTCCCAGCAGCAGACGCCAATATCCTGCTCGAGCCGCTCCTAAAGACGTGCAAACTGTCTTTGACAATCGAGGAAGGACTCGACGCTAAAGGACGGGACTCTGACAATGGCAACACCAAGTCAACACCCCTCGACGGTCAGGCGTCGTGGGTCTCCACCTTCTCAAACCTGTGGGAGCTGCGTCTCCAGGGCCCGGAAGACACATTCAACGTTGCTGGCCGTCTGTCTTTGGACGGCCTGACACTCCTTGGCCGTCTGCTGGATACTGTCCCGTCTGTCACTCAATCTACAACACATATTGACACCGAGGTGCAGCGACGTTGGTCTGTTGGCCTCCAGCGTTTCTTCACCAACAACCTCGTGCTCGCAGCACGGTCACTCTTTGTCAACAACAAGGACACCAACGCCCTCTCGATTGCGACGTCCAACTCTGCCGCCAAAGCTGAGAGCGACGAGTATGTTCTGCGGGCTGCCACGTTCTTCTATCTCGCCCTCAAAGCACCGCGTCTTTTGGCCGGCAGCGGCACGAACGCCAAAGACAATGATCTCTGGCTGCAGGCCGTCTTTGAGACCATTCGCGAGCCGCTCATGACTACCAGTTCTCTGACTGCCGAGAGCAAGACCACGGCTCTGGCCGGGCTTCTGGATATGGCCGCTCAGCACAGCATGGCGCCGTCCATTGAAAGTCTTCAACTGGTGTGCCAAAAGAGCGCGCTGCAAGACGAGAATTTCAAGACGGCCACGACCGACTGGAGGCTGCTCGCGTCTATTGCACGTTGTGATGCAGATGCTTTCCTCTTGTCGGAGAAGGGCACGACACTACTCAACACTGCTCTCGAGCACCTGAGTGCACCGACAACCGCACCTCAGACCCCAGAAGATGCACAGTTTGCCTCTGCTTTCCTAATCTCGCTGGCCCAAGGCTTTGCCAGCAGCCGCATCCTCCAAGGCTTTGTCACGCGCTGGCACGCCGGCATTGTCGCGCTAGGCGGCAGCTTTGTCAGCAGCAGCACCTCTCAGACGGCACAGAACGCCTGGCTGGGGAAGGACCTTCGTGCGGCCGTGGCCGGGATGGTGCAGACTTCTCTGTCCAAGGAGCAGCTGCTCGCCATGATTGCCCAGGTTGAGAAGCCATCCGTCAGCAGTGACGACAGCGACGAGGAGACCGCAACTGCTGACACTGTGGCACGCCTCGTCATCTCTGATGCCCTCAGTGCCGGTGTCCGCACCGAAGAGTTTGAGGATGCTATCCAGACCAAGATGCTCGACAGTATTCTCAGTATCGACATCTCCTCAAAGCTGGCCCCCGAGATCCTCGCCATCCAGTGGCGTCTCATCCGCCGGACACTCGCTTGGGTGGGCTTTGAGGATGCTGAGCGCATCTGGAAGAAAGTCGAGCCGTCTCTCAAGACGCTTTCGACGAGCAGCGGCAGCAGCAAAAAGAAGAGTTCGAGCCCGTCTTCTTCTGTGCTGAGCGAAGACAAGTTTGAGGCCTTTGTCGGCAGCTTCTCGCTGTGGATGGCGCTCAAGTTTGGCAACCAAAACGAGCAAGACGCTCGCGAGACTACGTGGGCCTTCTTCTCTCGGTTCCAAGATGAGCTGTCGGTGCTGGTCAAGGACAGCCAGAGCCAGACGGATCTTCTGCAAGCGGTCGCCCGCCAGACGGCAGCAGACAACGAGACGGCCAAATCGTTTGGCGGCTCTTTCAGCAGCAAGACGACCGCTGCAGCCACATACCTGACCTGGATGTTGTCTGGTTCATCACGGTTTATTGATGAAATGGTCAAGAGCAGCGACGAGCCGTCGACGTTCCTCGACGCCCTGCTGGCATGGCAGTCCAGCCTGGACGTTGAGGGCGGTACTACTACTTTAGCGGCCAACACGCTGTCGACGCTGGTCTACAGCAACGTGACGAACCTGCAGAACCAAAAGATTACGAGCAACATCGCCGAGGCACAGGTCAGGCGTCTCGAAGAGGCGACTGGAAAGCAAAACTCAGGACTGCAGGACGCTGCCTTGACCCTGCTTCAAACTCCCTCCCATCTTCTCTCACGTTCTCAGCGCGAGCGGATCGTGGCCTCTCTCCTCCCTTCTCGGCCTATCTCTAGCAAGAAGGTTGTGTCTTTGACCGTGGACGAGGCTGCCCTCGTTCTCGACCTTCTGACCAAGGTCACTCGCGAACGTGCCTTTGGCGACGTCGAGTTTGACCGCCTTGTCTACCTGGGCGAGACGGTCCACACCACTGTCGAGTCTGTGGCTGCCGAGTCGGCACTCGGTGTCTACGACCGCTTCCAGCAGGTGGCCAAGGCCGTCATCAAGTCCCCCGCTAGCAAGGACAGCTGCGATATCCCCAAGTCGATCCCCACCGACCTGCAGCTTGCTCTGTATAGCGCGAAGCTTAAGGCCCTTAAGAACGCCGAGTCTGCGCAGCTTTCAGAGACAAAGGAGAAGCTGGCAGCCTTTGTTGTCAAACAGCTTCTTGGCCAACTGGAGAACAAGGACGAGGATGTGGACATGAATGGTACAGAGGGTGCCAGTCGTCTTCCTCTGCAGCTCCTGCTCACCTTTGACGCCGCCATGGCCGACGATATCCAGCCGCAACTTGTCCAGCAGAAGAAGTTTGGCTCCCTCGTCAAGAAGGCCAAGAAGACTGCAGACGCTCTTTGTGCTGAGCGTCGGAAGATTGGCTGGAAGTGGAAGGCATTCCTTGCGCAGTACACACGTGGCCAGGAGGCTCGTCCGGCCCGTGACCTGCTGTTCCAGGGCCTGTTCCTGGATGGTGAGAATGAGGCCTCGACCATTCGCAACACGACGGCTTTCACCGCTGCATCCGTTCTCCTGGATGGCGACCTGCTCCGGGACTACCTCGCTGGTGAGACGGCCGACTACGACCAGGAGGCATTGCTTTTCTATACCGAGGAACTTGTCAACGCGCTCGACACAAAGGAGTCATCCTCAACCGTTGGCCAGCTCCTCGCCATCCAGTATCTTCTTGTCCGTCTTTTTGAGACACCCAGTGCTGCCTCGGCCAAGACTCCGAACGGCTTCCATTTCGGCGTCGTCCACAGCAAACTGGCTCAACGGCTGCCGCATGCACGCACCACCACAGAATGCAAGCTGCTTGCTCAGACTATCCGGACAATGCTCGTCGACGATAAGGCCGCCGGTGCCATGGGCCAGTGGAACGTCGACACGACGTTGAGTGCTGCTGCATCGGTGGTAAGCCTGAAGGGTACTGGTAACGACGTCAGCAACGACGCTGTTCGGGCCTCGCCTGTAGCCTACGATGGCGCTTGCCAGCTTGTTGAGGCCGTCCTTAAGCGCCACCGTGTGCGTCTCGAGGGCCGTTTTCATTTGCTGGTCGGCACTCTGCAGGCCCTCTTGGCACGCCTCACAGCCGGTCACCAAGACGAGTTGAAGCAGAAGTCAGCCAAAAGCAGCAACAACTCTGGCTCTGTTGTCACCTCGTGGGCCCCGCAGGCCAAGCGCTTCTCCCGTCTGCTGGAGCTCATCTGCGAACCGTCAACGGCGGCCGTGACAATGATGACGTCTCGCAAGGGCGCACCGGCAGCTCCTCTGCACTCGGCTACCGACGCGGCCAAGCGGTCCGCCGGTCAGCACATGTACCTCGTGCTCATGACGTACATTAAGCTGCAGATTGACGGCGCCGTGCTGTCGCGCAGTGTCCGTGAGGTGCTCGAGCCGGGTCTCTTTTCTGTTTTGGCCATTACGCCCGACGAGACGCGGCGACTACTCAACGATGCCGTGGATGCCAGTGGCCGTGCGCTCTTTAAGGATCTGTACCGCAAGTGGCTGCAGTTTGGCAAGTGGAAGGGTGTGTAGACGAGAAAGAAGAAGAGCATGTTGTTTGTTTATACCCATGCATATAAGGATACATTTTGTTTTTATTTAGAGAGAGAGATACTAGTTCTGCATTGCATATAGCCATCAAAAGCATTTGTTATATTTTGGATTTATCCTCCATTTGTTCATTTTGATTATATTACATAGCCCGCTGAAATCACGACAATTATTTACTGAAAAGCACCATGGAGACAGACACAAAGCTACTCACACCTATATCTTCTTTTTGTAGGTCGCCGGGTGGCCATTCTTCTTGCCCCAGCCCTTGATCTCGCCGTGGAACCACAGCAGGATAAAACCCATGACAAAGGACATGATCCACGCACCAATCGTGTCCAGCACCCAGTTGTTGCGCGGCGCACCGCCCAGCACACCCCACCGCATCACATCGCCCAGCATAGACACCGTCACATAGTGGTCGCCGCGCTGCAGGCCCTTGATCGCCTTGGAAGCCACCTCGTCGGGTGTAAACTGCGGGTCATCCTTTTCCAGGTGGATCGTGACGTCGGGCTTCGTTTTGGTCTCGCGCTCAAAGCCAGGGCTCAGGATCGTTCCGGGGTACACCATCGACACGCGCACGGGGTTCGTCTTCTCGTACAGCATTACCTCTTGTGTCAGCGTGTCGGCCAGGCCGCGCAGCGCCCACTTGGTCGGTGTGTAGGTAGCATAGCCGGCGACGGGGTAGAGAGCGAGCACAGAGGCCGTGAAAATCAAGTGGCGCGGCTCCTTGTAAGGGCCAGCCTCGGGCCGCAGCCACTCACGCAGAATAGCATGGGCCATCTCGGCAGCGCCCCAATAGTTGACATCCATGTTGCGGCGGGAGGCACCGACGGCGACGTCCTGGGTCTCCTCGGCCCAGAGCATGGGCGTGGACATGCCCGCGACGCACCAGACAATGTCAATGGGCTTGCCACCGTTCCAGGAGAGGGCGTCCTTGATGACGGCCGAAGCGTAGTTGGGCACGGCAACGTCGGCCGAGACAAAGTGGAAGCGCTGCGAGCTGGACTTGGCGGAGGCCTACATACGACGAGAATTAATATCAACAAAATACGTGGTATTCACGCGAAGAGAGTGACTCACCTTGACCTCATCAACAGTCTCCTTCAGACGATCAACATTCCGGGCCACAACAATGACGTTGGCACCCTGGGCAGCCAGCAGACGGGCAGCCGAACGGCCCATGCCCTCCGAGGCACCCGTAATCAGGACGGTCTGAGAGGCAATGTTAGTAAGGTCAGTCCATCTCAGTATATGACTTCATAAGTTGTGACTTACCTTGCCGTCGACCGGCATCTGGTTTCCGCTAAAAAGACCCATGCTTGAAGCTGCCACGAGTGAAGCTCCGACGAGGCCTGCAGATGTTAGAGCAAGTGTACTCGGCATGCTTTGCGATGTGTTTTTTGGGAGCTGTTGGAAAGTGGAATATATATAGCAAAAGAATAGGAGAAGCTTGAAGATCTCAAAGCGTAGACGTCTCTTTCTCTCTTTCCCTCGTACGCCCCCTGGATGAGGAGCTGTAGCAGGAAGGAGCAACGGTAAGGCGGCAGACAAGCTGCTAGGGAAAGAACGATCCTTCAGGCTGTAATTAAAAGTGGAGATCGTAAGCAGAGACGAGCTTCAAGACGAAAGAAACCACTGGCCAAAAGGGCAGAAAAGACGTGAGAAATGCGACGCCAAAACGTGAATCCCAGGCAGTCTGATGGTCGAGCCTTGTCAAAGTCTAGTTGAGACACAAAAGAGGGCGTGTCTTGACGCGTATTTGTATGGAAGATCTCGCCAGTGATTCCATATCAAATATTACCTTTTACGATTGGAGCTCTGTTACAGCGGCTTACAGGGCTTTCCAGGGGCGTTCACAGGGCGATGCGCTAAAACGAGGCTGTTAAGGCTAGCTGTTTCCCCTGGTTTGGCCGTTTCGCGTGCTGATCAGCTGACAGGCCCACTTCAACCATCTGAATCGTTCTTTCCCCCTTTCAACGGCAACCGCCTTTTATTATTATGGGCCCAGCCGATAAGGCGAAATAATTTTCTTATCGGGCAGAAAAAAGTTACTTGCCTCTTGTAAATTCGACCAGCGAAATCTCGTCGTTGCGCCTGCCCTGATACCATAACCACCATTTGGTCGACGCCCGTTTCTGTTCACAACAATCCTCCCACAACACCCCACAACCACACAACCTCACAATGGCAAAGAAGAGAAAGGCCAGCCGCGTGGCTGAAGCGCCCTCGGGCCCCAGAGATTACGATTCGAAAGATGCGCGCCTCGGCCCCGTCAACACCTTTGAAGACATTGCCGACGAGCAGGAGGAGTACTTTCTCGACAAGGACAAGATCCTGCTGGCCGACGAGCAGGGCACCAAGCGCCAGCGGCGAGAGCAGGAGGAGGACGATTTCCTAGACCTGTCGGACGACGAGGTGCTGCGCCGCGACTCGGACGACTCGGCCAACGAGGAGGCCCAGGACCCCAGCGACCGGCGGAAGCAGAAGAAGAAGGCCAAGAAGGTGGTCGCCAAGAAAAAGAAGGCGGCTGCCGCTGATTCCAAGTCACGAGACAGCGACAACGATGACGACGAGGACACACCGAAGAAGAAGAAGGGCGGTGACGAGGAGGACGGCGACCAGGGCTGGTGGGGTACCTCCAAGGAGGAGTACTACGACGGCGAGACGATCGAGACCGAGGCCAATGCTCTGGAGGAGGAGGCAGAGGCCCGGCGGCTGCAGAAGAAGCAGCTGTCGCGGATGAAGGCCGAAGACTTTTTTGATATCGACGACTGGACGGAGAAGAAGACGACCACTGCGGATTCGAAGCAGGACGCCTCCACCGGCCGCACGGTGACGCTGACGACCAAGACCAACAAGGAGGAAATCGATTCCATGACGCCCGACGAAAAGACAAAATTCCTCAAGGACTACTACCCGGAATTCGACCCTCTATGCGACGACTTTGCCGAGCTCGAGCCGCTCATGAACGAGTACAAGACCCTGGCCGAGGGCAAGCCCAGCGAGTCCCTCGAGGTCGTGCAGTTCCGCGCGCTGTCGTGCTACATCGCCACCATCTGCATGTACCTCTCGCTCTTCATGTCGCCCTCGCGCGATAACCCCAACGGCACGCGCTACATTATGGACCCGGACGAGCTGCACGACCACGAGGTCATGCAGTACCTGGTCGACACGCGGGCGACGTGGGAGCGTGTCAAGAAGCTGCAGGCACGGCGGGCCATCAAGGCCAAGAAGGCGGCGGCGACAGCAGCGCTGGCTGTAGAGCGGGCGATTGAGGAGAAGGCGGCACAAGAGCTTGCGGCAGCGGCGGCCAAGGCAGCAAAGGCTTCGAAGACGGACAAGACCGATAAGAAGAAGGCCAAGGCCGACAAGGCTGAGAAAGCGTCTGCCAAGGCCAAGAAAGAAAAGAAGGACAAGCGCGCCGGCGCTGCCTCACAAGAGCTCGAGGAGTCCATGGCCGACCTGTCGGAGCTGCTTACCAAGAAGCCCAAGAAGGCTCCCAAGAAGGCAACGGCAGTCTCACGTGCCAACGACGATAACAGCAACGACGACCTGTCCGACCTGGGCGAGGAGGAGGCTCTCGACGCACGGACGGCCGAGGAGAAGCTCAAGCGCAAGAAGTCGCTCGGCTACTACACCTCGCAGATCATGCAAAAGTCCAACCTGCGGACGGGCGCCAGCGGCAATGCCGGCGGCGACGCTGATATCCCTTACCGTGAGCGCTTCCGGGACCGCCAGGCACGCCTTGAGGCTGCTGCCACTCGCCGTGGTGAGGCAGCCCTGCAGCCCGGCGAGGAGCTCGGCGGCAGCGACGATGACGAGGGCAGTGATGGCGGCGAAGAGGGAGACGAGGCCGACAAGGAGGCCAGCCTCGCCTACTACGACAGCATCGTCAACGCCCACAACGCCAAGATGGACGTGAAGGCCGCGCGCAAGGCCGCCATCGAGGCTGGCAAGCTCGACCGTGTGCTGCCCGAGACGTCGCTTGACAAGGACGGCCGCCGCCAGTTGACGTGGGAGATTGAGAAGAACAAGGGCCTGAGCCACAAGACACTCAAGGAGAAGAAGAACAACCCGCGTGTCAAGAAGCGCGTCAAGTTCGAGAAGAAGAAGAAGCAGCTCGCCAGCATGCGCGCTGTCTACAAGGACGTCGACCGCGACAACTACCAGGGTGAGAAGACGGGTATCAGCACGGGTCTCATCCGGAGTATCAAGCTGGACTAGAGTGGGCTGTGGGTGAAAAAGCGTGTTTTATTTTACTATCTTGTTTTCATAGAGGATTGCATAGCATCACCATAATTGTACATTTGGCGTTTAACAGGACATATTGCGAGTATCATAATAATTCACCAAGTGTGCTGTAGACTGGAGTGTGAATTGAGGTTAAAACTTGGTGAAGCTCACTTTGTAGTGTTGATGAAGTGGGTCTATTAGTCATCAATTCATCGACCACAGCCAACCACGTGACGGGAATTACGAAAACGCTAATTCTTTCCGCTTGCTCTACCGTTTTCCGGGCCCGCGGCCACAATTGAGCTCAAAATCCTCCCCAGTCGACCGAACGCCCACCGCATCCCCGAGCCGATACAAGGTCAATTGGACCACCACAGCGGACACCCGACTTGACGAAGCGCATATCATCGAGAATATCGAACACGCAGCCTTCCCATCCCCTCCACACAATGCGCACATCCCTTCGCCTGCTGGCCGGCGTCAAGCCGGGCCGGTACTTCCAGAACGGCGCCCAGACGGGTCTTGCGGGCCTCTACACCCACGACACACCCCGCTCGACCCTCCTCTTCCTCTACTCCTCGACCCTCGAAAAGCTGCAGGCTGCCCCCGAGCAGTCGGCCTACCGCCAGTCCGTCGAGGCCATCACCAAGCACCGCATGGCCATTGTGCAGGCCGTGAAGCCCGAGGGCTACGACGCGTGGCTGGCTCAGGCACAGAAGACGGTGGCTGAGAACCCGGAACACTTTGGCAGCGTGGCCAAGCTGGGCGTTGACGGTGCGGCAACGTGGCGCGTGGAGAAGGGCGGCCGCACGTTTATCATCCAGGACGTGCCGAACGTTGTGGACCAGCGGCTCAAGGAGTGGGACGGCGAGCTGAACGAGGGTGCCGAGCTTGAGGGTGTGCGTACGGCCGAGGAGCGTGCGGACCAGGTGCTGTCGGCGACGCGGAAATCGCTCGAGGAGGCCGTGACACTGAACTGGGAGCCGGAGCCGCAGCTGACGGCTGATCAGTGAGTCCAAACTGGAGGGTGATGGAGATTGAGGAAATATGGGATTCAAGAACATATGCTAACCTTTTCTTTTCTAGGATTGAGGAGATTGAGGCCAAGATTGGCGCCGGTCTGATCGAGGAGGTCATCCAGGTCGCCGAGGGCGAGGCCAGACTCGCAGACGTCATGATCAAGGCCAAGGTGTAAGTTCAGGACGAGGACGAGGTGAAACTTTCCAAAGGTGTTTTGAATCATTTGCTAACCTTCAACAGCTGGGAGAGCCTAGAGGAGAAGCCCGCCGAGGGCCAGTGGAAATACTTTGAGCGCAAGTCGTCATAGAGGGTGGCTCGGTACGGCGAAGAAAAGCGAGAAGACAACTGATAATATCCGAAAACACAATACAAAATTCACAATCCAGCGTTGAATCTTTGGGCGGCCGTCAATGAATTTTTTATATCATATTCAAACGGCGAGTCGAGTCCTGGAAGAATGGAAAGGCGAGCTTTTGAGAGGAGCGCTCGTGTACAACTATAGAGGGGACGGTGTATATATTTCTGCTTTCTGAATCACAAAATGTTCCAAATTATACCATGTATTGAGGACAGAACTCAGCCTTTAATCGTTCCTTATGTGAAAAGGGTTTATATGTGATTGCTTCGTAGCTCAGTTGTCGTCGTGGGTTGCACCTGCCGTGAAAACGCATGTCGTGCTTGCAGTTGTGAACTACAGCTTTTATAGTGGGGCACCTTTAACGTCACTTCACGAAAACCATCAAACACAAAACGAAGCTTTCACACTTACATCTTTCCCTGCACATCTTACCACAAAGCATGGCCATGTTATAGCCTCTTCTCACACAACCGCCACAATGTCGTACATTGAGCCACCCACGCTCACCAATATACGCAAGCGCAAGCGCTCAGCCCGCTCGGCGTCAGTGGCGTCCAGCGTCGTCTCGCATCTGCCGCGCGATGCCATTGACCCTCACAGCTACGGCCCGTCGGCACGGCGGCAGCTCGTTGTCGCTGGCCTGTCGCATTCGGACCGCTTGCCGACCGACTATGTCGAGGGTTTCCCCCACCGACCGCTGCCCGACGGTGTAGGCGGCGACGAAGAGGAAAACGCCAAGGCACGCAAAGACAAGAATGGATTTGGCAGTGGCTTTGGGTCGGGATTTGGACTCGGACTTGGAGGTCTTGACGGCGACGACGATGAAGACGAGATCGATACCGACTCGGACAATGATAATGGCTCGGTCCACTCGGATTCGGGCATGTACGAAACGACCGAAGACGACGACGTGGATGCCAATGGCGATCCATCCGAAAACGCAGCACGCCTTGCCGTCAAGCAGCGCAAGATCCGCCGACGCGAAGCCCGTCGACGCCGCAATGCACTCCGCATGCAGCGTGCCTACGACCAGAATGTGGGCGTGCTGGCGACGATTGTGCAACGGGGCTTGCAAGAGGCCGAGCACGGCACGATTCCGAGCGTGATGACATCCTCGGGCGAAGCCGGCCGATTGGCGACGCCGATTGGGCTTGTGCGGGCCAAGAGAGCATTTGGCCTACTTGTGCGCACCGAGATCAAGGGCAAGTCTGTGGATCTACGGAAGAACTACCTGTGGGCCATGGGAGCCGAACTTCTGATGCGAGAGGGGGAGGACGAAAGAAATGAACAAGACAACAAGACACCACCCAAAAGTCGCCGCTGGGGCTCAGCCGCCAATATGCCGCGCGTGCGGGCTTTTTACGAAGACCTCATCCAACAGCACCCCTATAATCGGCTGTTCCCACGGTCTGTGAATGCGCTGACGTTCTGGCCGGCCATGGCGGGCACAGAGCTGTACAGCATACACGCAGAGGCACGGCTAGTGACTGAGCGGCTGGACGCCAAGGCCAAGGAAAAGGAGAGGAGGAAAGACAAGAAGACGCACGATGGAAGCGATGATAGCAGCTCCGATAGTGAACACCACTCTGACGAGGACGACTCCGATAATGGTCACTTCAGCGACAACAGCAACGACAGTACCAGACGTCGCCGCCGCCAACGAAACCATCCAGACCGGCTTGCTCGTGAAGATATCCGTCTCTCTTCGCTCGAACAGCTCCGTGATCTTGCCCGCCGCATGGATGCCGTCATGGCCGGTCCTCCCTACGCTACGAGTCCAGAAATGTTGCGCTTGCGTGGCATGGTGGCACTTTACATGGGCGACTTGGCTATCGTAACGCCGCCACGAACGCAGTCAGAGACGCAGGAGGGCGAGCGTGTGCGAGCTCAGGAGAAGTCCCGGGCACGTGCTCGCTTTGCGCGTCTCTTGGATGTGGACCGGGATATCCAGTCGGGACGGCATCACAAACGCGGAGGTGTTCCCGATACAGTCGTGGATGCATATATCCAAAAATTAGCACGTGGCAGTAGCGAGGGTGCCCACGGCCAAGACAGCAGCAGCGAGGAGGAGGATGATAATATGGACCATGGCAGGAGTCGACCAACCTTTTCATCTCTGCCCTACAGGGGCCAGCAGTAGACTGAGAAAGTGGAACTCTTTCCCATTTGTTTACAGCTTATTTTGATACCCATAAAACACCATTCTGATTCAATCATCTTGCAATTAACTTTATTTTGTCAAATACCAAACAGCCTTTGCTCCTAACATCCCAAAGCCGTCATTCAAGTCGTAAACGCCGTGTCCCTCGTTATTCACCGCCTTTTTCACCCCTCCGCCTCCTCTACTGGATGGCTGTTGTTGTCACTGTTGTTGATGTTCGCCCACCGCTGCAAGATCATCACGCGGCTGTTGCTACCCACCACGACACACCACTCGCCCTCGGGACTCCACGCCGCCTGCCGACCCACAGCTGACAAGCCCTTGGTCGTCTCCGCCTTGTGCGCCTTGACCAGCACGTGAGGGTCGTTGGCATTGTACTTGCTGTCCCAGTCGTCTAGCGTCTCCTGATTGTACAGATCCGTCATGCTGTAGCCGACGGCGCTCCGGCCCTTTGGTGTGGCGCCGGCCGTGTTTGTCGTAGAGGCTGTGGTTGGCACGGGTGTAGATGCGGAGGGTGTTCCGTTTCTGTTGGCGACAGCACCTGCTGTCGCAGAAGCACCTGCCGCAGCAGCACCTGGAGCGCCCGAAACGACAGACGACTCGTGGTCACTGCCCTCACCATCACGGTGCACCGAGCCCAACAGTCCGAGTCCGCTCGCGGTATCTCTAAACCGGCGACCTGTCATAGTGGTAGTGCTGTTGCTGTTCCCGCCGTTTGCGGTCGCGCGCTTTCTAGGCACGACGATCCGCATCCACGGTGGACGAGGCACTGGTCCTTCGTCAGCCAAGGTAGCAGCTCCAGCTGCAGCCCCATTCGTTCCGTTCGTTCCGTTACTTCCGTTACCTAGCCGGGCCGCTTGCCGCTCCCGCCTGTGGTTGGCCGTCATAAACTGCCGGTACGCACTGAAGCACGTGAAATCCCAAAAGAAAATCTTGGCGGCGGCGTTGCAAAAGGCCAGCATCGGGTGGTGTCCGGCGACGTTAAACAGCCCAAAGCGCATGAAGAACTGCGGGCCACAGCCGGGCGTGTGCAGTTGCAGGAGACGTGTGTACTGGGGTGTCGTGCTGGCGACGGTCGTCGTGCTGGCGTTATTAGCACTGGCCGATGCCGACGCCACGGCCGACGGCGACGTAATGAGTGGCACATGGAAGGCGGAGCGGGTGACCTTGGTAGTGTCCTGGTTGGACGGTGCCTGTTCCGGCGAGGGCGGCTCGGCCGTCGAATCAAACCCTTCGATACGCCAAAGGACAATGACGTCTTCGAGACAGGCACGAGACAGAATTAGGTCGCCGTAAAAGGCGACACAGTCGATGAGACCGGTGTGAATCTCCGAGGTTGAAAAGTGCGGGAAATGGACAATAATGGGAACCTCGACGTGCTCGTTTGGAATATCAGGGAGTGTCCACTGCGTGTGGTTAGTATAGAGGATTGCTTTAATATATAATAAAGTATCTATCCATCACTTACAAGATTGATAACTTGGTCATGGCCAGCCGATATTACGTAGCGACCAGTGTCATGGAAGGCCTTGAACACATGTTAGTTAGACGTACCAACTCTATTTGAAAGCTTTAAAGAGAAGACATACCACACTCAGCAGGTTCCATGAGTGGCCTTCGCCACCAAGAAGACATACACAAGGCTGTTTCTTGTGGACAGGGTCGAGACTCCACAGCCGGACAGTCGTGTCGTCCGAGGCAGACACGATCAGATGTGGGTTGGTTGGACATGTTGCGAGATCGTTGATTTCCTAAAGTTGTCAGCGTCTCGTCTTGTTCTGACATATATCTGGGAGTATATGAATACTCACACCTCCATGGCCAACAAAAGACTGTTCACAAAACACGAGTTAGCAAGCTGACTGGAGACGTTCATTAAGACAGTAAAGGGAGTACATACAGCAACAGCCTCGCCGTCTCGGATATTGTAGACCTTGA
This sequence comes from Sporothrix variecibatus, assembly GCA_016097105.2. Taxonomy (NCBI): domain Eukaryota; kingdom Fungi; phylum Ascomycota; class Sordariomycetes; order Ophiostomatales; family Ophiostomataceae; genus Sporothrix; species Sporothrix variecibatus. The sequence goes on along the minus strand of JADMNI010000002.1, from coordinate 2,035,403 downwards.
CCTTGGCATCACGGCCGGCAACACAGAGCAATGCCCGTTCTGTTTGCGGGTCTCGTGCCCATGTGCACGAGCAGTTCAAGGCTCCCTCCTGATGAGTGTCAGCGCGAGTCTACCCAAAAGAAAAAGAGAAAGAAAGAAAGAAAAAAAAACATCCCATATCCTGGTCGTCAACATACATCTTCATCACGGATCACACGGATGATCTCGCATGGATTTGAGTCCTTGGTCTGTATGAGACGGCAGACGAATATCTATAAAGAGTCAGTATTATGGCATCCAGTTTCATACCGTCTTGATATCCGATGTTTTGATATCAACTCACGTGTCGCTTGCTCACGGCAGCAAATACCGGATTGCTGCCGGGCGGGTTGTATGGATAGAACTTGACATCAAAGAATTCTGCTCGTTGTCAGCTTCCAACAATAGCAATGGCATATTCAATCTGGAGAAGAGGCCTACCTGTGTCCGAGTTGACATCATCGGCACTGCTTTTGGTATCCTGCGTGAGAGCTTCGTGTTAGCCAGGAGTCAGTCGACAAAGGCCCGCTTCATGGATATGCTCAGTATAGCTTACCTCGAAATTCAACGAGTACCGCAGCTTGGGCATTTCCCACTCGGGCGGCAATGCCGGTGCCATAACGTTTGCGTGCCTCTTGTGCCTCTTGTGCCTCTTGCGGCCTGCCCTTTGTGCTTCTGTGACTGCCCACCTACTCAGTTTCGTTTGTGCAGCTTCTTCTTTGCTCTATTCTTCCAACTGAGTGAGGCAGGCACCATCGGCAGCTGTCCCGAAATGAAGCGCAAGAAACAAACTCAACTCAGCAACAGGGAAGGAACGGTCCGCCCACACTGGCATTCATTGGATGGGGAAGGGACCGTGGGAGTGAATTGGGGAAAGTGAATTTTGAACGCAGTGGCCTATCCTCGGAGCAGGTGTGGAAGGGGCGGCGGTGGCAGTTGCAATTTGCAGGTCCGTTGTGCTGTTTGTGGCAGGCAGTTTGAGAAAGTGCAGGACGCGCGAATTGGGATATGGGTCGCGACTGCCAAGTGTGTCATTCGTAAAGCGAGCTGAGAGACAAACAGGCGTGAGAATAGCACAAAAATGGCAAGTGCAGTCCGAATTGCTGTAATATGGAGTGTTCGCCGACCACGCGAAAAGGCGGGGCAAGCGTGATTGGCGCTGTCACCCTTGTTCCCAACAAACAGTCCGAACAGCAGCTTTTCCCTAATTTTGGTCAGGGTCCAGTTTGCTTTAGGGCGTTCCTTCCAGAGACTCCCCCCAAGGTTCCTTCCAAGACCCAGTGCAAGACCCGCCCCAGCGCTAAGGCAATATTAACACGGTGCTTTTTACGCACAAAAAAAAAAAAGAAAAGAAAACAAGAGTCCATCAAACAACACTCGGAACTAGAAGAAGACCAAAAGCACTCAACACGAAAGCACAGACATTGCCCAGAATGATTTGCTGCAAGGGTTTTTTTAGAGACAGTGCTCCAAAAGGAATGCTGCAGAACAATGGCCAGAAAGAGGCATTACGTCGCCATTACGTGTGTTTGCTTTTGGTCGTTTTTTGTGTCAGTGTTTTGTTTTTCAATATTGTATTTGCTGTTTCAAAACATTTAGAGACAGAGTTCCTATGATGGCCGTTCAATAAATTTAAATATTCTCTCAAGACCGAACGGATATCGCACTTCTCGTACTCGTATATAGGTCTAGGGAGATGAACGACTTTGACCAGTTTTGATCAGCTTTTGATCAGATTAATCGCACTGATCACAACTTGTATGACGCCTTGATTCTGCGAGAAAGAGAGCTCGTATGGTCAAGACCCCGTTGGGGCCAGACAAGGCTGTCTTGTGATCAGCTTGTGGCCTCCTCCCTGGTCTTGATTTCAATATTCAAAAAGAGAAAAGTGGTGGGGGGTGGGTGTGTGTGACCGTTGAGCTATACAGCCATGCAGGTCGACGGAACAGTCGATATACAAGCAATACTCCAGAGAGAAAGAGTAAATATAGCCGCACGCCCAGTCTGGTCTGGGACAGGTTGGGCGATTGCGGTTCCGCAGTGCAGAGACAAGACAAGAACAGAAATAAGTAACGGGCAAAAGAAAATAAAGGGCGAGGCAAATAGAGGGAGTGGGAGACAAGGAGAAAAGAAAGCAAGAAAAATACCAGAAATAAACAACGGGGAAAGAGGCCAAGAGACCAACAAATGGGGAAGCGAAATGGGGATCAATGCTAAGATAGTATGGGCAAATGGCAAGAAAAGAATGGGCAATAAAACAAAACGGAAAACGAGAGCGGGAGACAGGCAGTATATGACGCTAGGTGCAGGGGAAGAGAAAGAGAAAAGGAGAAAAGACGGAGTGGAAAGAAGAAAAAGAAAGTAGTTTATGCATGGGCCTGGTGCATGTCGGAGCTCGTTTGTCGCCGGTGTGTGTGTTTTGTGTCTTGTGTGCTGCATATTGTCTCTCGACGCATGTGTGTAGCCTGCGTATTTCCCATCCTTCAAACGGACCAGATTCCCCATTCTTTCCTTCTTTTCTTTCCTTGGCTTGTGCACTTTTTTCTTCTTGGCCATCTTCGTCCTTGACTTTCTCTCACTTTGTCGTAGCTCTCTTCGCGCCCATTTCCTTCCTTGTCCTGGTCGTGTCTTTTTTCTGCTTGCCTCTCCTTCATCTCTTCATGTCTTTCGTTCTTTTTCTTCTTTTCTTTTTCTTTTTTGGAGGTCGGTTTGGGAGGTCGGCATGCGGGGCATTTTACTTTCTTTTTTCGTATTGTGCTTGCGAGAAGTTGTCTCTTCTGTTTGCTCGACTCCCCCATCTTTATGTTCTCGCTTTCCATTTTACCTTTTCAATTCCAAGGAAGTCTACGTCGTGTGCCAGCCTAGAACAACAAAAGACGGTCTGTGCTGTCCGGACACCGTCATGGAGGACTTGGGTCGGTACACAATCGACAAAACGTATGAAGTACTCGCACACGTAGTCGGTACACCTGCTTACGGACTATACACATTTCCTGTTCAACCTCGCTTCATGGGGTATGGCCCGGCCTCGCGTCGAGGAACTCGTGGATGAAATTTACGCGTATGGAAGCGAGACGTGAACGCAAGTCCCATCGGTCCATCGCGTGCGGCGTGATACAAAATAAAGTGATTTGTACAAGTGCATTTTAATTATCTACCAAGTATACTGACATGCCGTTTGCTCGCCATTGTTCAAACTCGGCTTGTAACGGCCATTGTCCACACATTCCCCTCATCTAATAGCTTTGGATTCGCTTCTGCAAAGTAAGGTGTGCTGAGATACACTTTTCCCACTAAAGAGAAAGACAAAAGGGGCGGAAACGTCTACTCAGTAAACAAGACGGGAAACCGCTCCGCGGAATAGAGGACCGCCCCCAACGGCTAACAGAGACGAGTTTCAAAGTACCACTATCACAAGAAGATTTTACGGTGCTGTTGCTCGTCCATCTTCCTCCTATTTTCTGCCATTCTGTCCCACCTTTTTTTCGTTTTATGAGCACAGCGATCGTCATTGACACCAAACCCAGCCCGGCCAAGCACGGAACGTTCCGTTTAAATGAAGTGTTCTTTCTGTACGTGGACACGGATATTCGATACGACATGTGCGTTCTATATGCACTCAGTACAATGATGAAGGATATACGAGTATATATGAAATATAAATGTGTGCATAGATGCCCAAGTAAACGACGGTCAACGAAGTACCAGGTTGTCATTATTTTGTGCTCCATCCGAGTTGCCTACGCTCATACTCAGCAATACTCGCGAAACAGTGACAACATGGAACATCAACCGTCTCCCAATGCCACCGCTTCCTATCGTCAATATTTACCCAATACGAACAAAGTGCAATGGATACACTGGAGAAGCTCTCGAATAACGCTACGTCGCAGTGCTATTGAAACTTAATGAACAACGTTCATTAGTGTGCTAGCCTCGTGTGTCCAAGCTTCCCCAATGCCACAATGGCAAGAGCAAAAGCAGCCCTGCCGGTCAGGTCACAAAGAACAACAATGTCGTAGGGCCTAAGCAAGACGACATGACCAGGGGGGAAGCTCTTGACAAGGGGCATTCGGGGATCGCCCACCTAAAATTAGGCCCTAATCCCAGTTGAACCCTAGCAGCCCTTTGGGCATTGTCGAGACTTGTCGAGACCTGTCGAGGCTATTTTGTTTTGGACTTTTGCCATTTCGTTCTTCAGGCTATTGAGCGGCGTGGCATCTTGTTCCATCAGACACCGCCCTCGATGAAAGATACCAGGAGGAGTTAGCTGAGGAGGAAATGCCAGGCATATCTCAGTTTTGGTGTGTTTCTGTTTTTGGATTCGAGGTACGACGTACTGAGTGAAAAGTGGCACGTCGAGGCGGATTACGCCCGGACTCAGACTGCAACCCCGGAGAAATCAGATAAAATCAAATACAACCAAAGAGCGAAAGGAGATGTTGGTCTGAAGATGCTTGGAGTTCCAAAGATCCGGTCTGCTCCATCGCAAAGATACAAGGTACAACGAAGAGAGCCATCCTTCGAGGATGCAAAAGAGACGAAAAGGAAACCGGGAAACCAACAATGTCGATATTTCTTTCTCGTCATATCCAGCTCTTCGGGCAAAGGACAAATGGGAGCCATCCGGCTCGGGCCCAGGCCCATTCCTGTTGGTCGTGTTCTGTGTTGCTTCTGTTCCCACCTCCGAGGCACACTTTACCTCGCTACCCAATTCCAACAACTCTCCTTCCTCTTTAATGTCCCAGCTGAAAGAGCCTAAAGCCCTTCCAAAGTGTCGGAGGGGGACCGAATGCAACATTGGCCCGCAAGGGGCGTTCCGGCCATCAGGTAACGAGGGAATGCCCAAATCCCACACGCTTCCTTCGACTTGTTTATTAAGTCGTCCATCTTTTTCAGGGTTCGTGTTCTTGATCTTGGGGATGCTGAAGGAGCGCCAAGCCATGCTCTGTACGACAAGCCAGTCCCGGAGGCTGGGCGCCCTGGCATTTACGCCGGAGGCATTTTTGCTTCTACCTTTATGTCCGTGGCCTGGCCGTAGGTTGCACGCTTTTTTCTTTTATGTTCCCCTTTGCGCTTTGCTCTTTGCGCTTGGCCCACTCGCGGCAAACGTGTCATTAAGTCGTAAAATTCTCGTGGCGTGTCTCGCCATTTCTGGGCATGTTGTAGACGCGCAACGTGTTGTTCACGGGTCGTGATGGCGACCTGAAGATTGTCGTGGGCCAGGTTAAATTCGGGAGAAAGAAAAGTGTATTCAGGTCAATAAAATTGGCGACACGAAAAGCGTGAAGCTCGTTCCTCGCTTCCCCAACCCGGCCACTTGAAGTTGTGGGCATGAACACCGCGTGGAGCGCACCCCTGCTCGCGCTGCACCTGCACCCTTTTTCGCCTTAATACGTCGTACGTTCTTTGCTCCTTCCCAACCCCGGCACCCCTGCCCGTCCGAGCAACCTGCGCGGGATCTTTCCCTTTCAGCACACACACACAACGCACAAAGGTGGAAGGAACGTGCCTGCGTTGGGTTCACTGCACGTCCTCTTTCTCCTGCCAGCGCCCGGAAAGACCCAATCAAGCAGCCCGGCACTCCTGCCACACTAGCGCTCCCGCCGCTGGAAATTGGTCCTGGCTGTGCCCTGAGCCAGCCCTGGGGCTAGGGTGGATGCAACCTTGACTTTGGGGTTCGATGTTTTACACGATGAGTAAGATACCTCGATACGTCGAAAGTGCTCTGGTATTCCTGACCGGGTGAGCACCTTTTTCTTCCTTCTTCCGTCCGACGCTGATATTGATGTCTGCTTTCTTCTTTTTCTTGGGCTGTCATTCCGCTCTTTCCTACTTCGAGTGCATTGATATTACTCCTTCCAACGTAATTGCCTCGTCACTTGTCCGGTAAGTTTTGGTCGGCCTGCTGTCAAGCCGGTCGTTCCTTCCGTCGGTCAGCGAAACAACCGCCAAGTGCTTGTCTGTTCTTCCTTCTTTCGTACGCTCTTTCCTTTTTTGGCTTCTTTCTTCTCACTCCTACGAGTCGTACTGCTGCCTCATCGGCTCTTTCCCCGGCCGTCGAAATGACTAGTCGTCCTGCAACTTGCGTAATACCCCGTAATCCCATGTGCAGCTTCCCTGTTTAAGAGTAATTCTTTCCACATGTTGATATAGCTCAAAGTCGCTCCTGCCTCTCTTTCCCGCCACAGCTATCCTGACAGCCTCACCGCTCTCATATGATGTTATGGACATGCATTTACAAATACTTGTATCTTACACACAACAGCCCTTGTAATACCTTTCCATCAACAATAAGCACAGAGAGCGGTTGGCTCTCCGAGCAGATGCAGTGCACGCCTGCCGATATCACTTCTCTCCGAACCTCAAGGAGTGATACAAGGAACAGATGCACCCTCTTTCTTTTCCCTACTCGTGCCTTTGACGGCGGTGCCAGCTTTCTTGTCACAAGCTGTACTCTTTAATACTCAGTAAAAGCACAACCTCTTGTTAGACCAAGCAAGTAGCCATCAACAGCTACCTTACTCGAGCTTACGTTGTTCGCGTTAGACTCGCCTCTTGTTTTCCTTTTGGTAGCTCCGCCCTTTCCTCTTTTTTCCTTTCCCAACTCTCCACTCGCGCCTACCTTAACACGCCTTAAACACCCCGCTCCTTCCCGCTAGGCCAAGTCGCTAAAGCATGCAAATGTGCCGCTAGCTTTATCAACATTCACAGACTCGTTCCTCCCTCCCTTGTGCTGGATTGGTGTAGTCTGTTCTTGAAAGGAAGGAGCAAATTATTGATGGGCCGGTCTGGTTGGTGTTTTCGTGTCTTTTTGCTCGTTTTGTTCCTTTTTGCTCCTTGTTTTTCTGAAACTGGCCCTTCTTAAGAAAAGCCAGAGAGCTTGACCACCTGCAATAAACCACACGAAACCCCCTGCAGTGAAACATTTTACGTTGCTGTTCTTTGAAAACAGAACTTGTTCCATTCTACAAGTATTACGGCGTATGGGAGGACAAAGTATCTCCCCTGTTATGATCCCCATTCAACACATATTCCCACCTGTCCTGTTCTTTCCTTTTTGATTTTCTGATCTTCTGATCGTCCTCTGCTCTTTCCCTATTCTTCTCCCAGGATGTCTCGGCACAGAGTGCGGAACGAGAGGAGAGAGCGTTCGGCACAGAGCTTTTAGGAAAGGGAAAGAACGATCCGACAGAAAAAGAAAAGGTCCCGAACGAAAACAGACGAAAGGGGAAGAGGAGCAAAAGGAACGAAAATGCAATCCCAAAAAGAAACAAAAACTCTCAACTGAACCTCGATCAACAAAAAAAACGACAAGAGAAATCAAAATTGCCAATCCATGCAGCCGGCCCGTGAACGCCAGGGCCACATCAGTGGCGCTCACTATTTCACGACCTTTCAGCCATTTCAGCCATTTCAGCCATTTTCAGCTCCAACCTCCAACAGCACGCCTACCCACCCACACTTTTCTCACACACCACCAAGTCTCCAGACCTTGAGACCACACACCACAACATCACTCAGTCTACAATCAAACCCCCATCATCGCCAACGCGACACAACACCTGCACCGTCACAAACGCAACGGCAGCAACAGGCAACGCAACGTCGGTACCAGCACAGCAGAAATTGGGGGCCAAAAGAGAGTTATCTTACCAGTACCACGAGTCGTCAGGACGTACGGAGTTCGACGTACAAAGAACGGACAGCACTTTGGGGCTGCGTCTGGAGGCTGCGTCTGGAGCACCTGCAACTTCTACAAGAACGTCCTCTCGGCCTGCAGCGGCTTCTTCAACTTCTTCATCTTTGTTTTCATCTTGTTGTGTTGTTCACCTGTTTTTGTGTCCTTCTCCCAGTCTGCTTCACTCAATTCTGTTGCATTCTTTTGTTTGTCCTGCCTTGGCCTATCACTTCTTCTTCCGCCCGTTTTGTCTTTACTCTCTTTTTGCAACGGCCGAGACCTGGTAACCGGTCCCTTCCAACGGGGTCTGTGCTACCTCTCGGCTCGCGCAAAGTCGCTGTCTTTGCTGTGCACTCACCCTCCTGTCGTCCCTTGTGTTCTTCTTGTGTCTTTTTGTGTCTCTCGTGCATCGCTGCCTTTCGTACGGCATTTCTGTGCTTGACAACGAAACAAAACGAGCACTCCACGGCCGCAACAGACAACAATTTCTCCAGTACTCGGTACGGCTCTGACAAATTTACTACGCGCGGTCACCTCTCATATTTCGTCACCGCGGCCTTTTGACCTTGGACCTTGGACATCCTACCTTCTTTCGACCCACGACCCTTGCTCTCGCATGCCACTTGGGACATCCCAACCAACGGCCGTGCAGGACGTCGACACCCAACCGTTGATCACCACTTGCTAGGGTCGTCATCTTTCAACCCCCGCAGCTCTGCATTTCTGTGCATTTCTCTGCCTTCTCTTGTGTCGGAAAAGGGGTTCTTGCAGCAAAAACGGCGCCTCCCCAAGTCCCTCCTCCAAGTCTACCCTCCAGTCTCCTCATAACGCTGCAGGGCTACTTTAGTCTTGCCGGCGCCCCGTCGATCATTTTTGACCACGTTCTAATACTCTCTGGAAACAAGGGCCTTTTCTTTCGTTTTGTTTCCCCTCTTATCCTACCCTACACAATACCCCGTTTGACTCGACCTCTTTCTTCCCCTCTCTTCTCCGTCGAGAGACCTGCTATTTCTTTTTGTTTTTCTTCCCCAAGACTTGTTTCGTCTGTGGATTTGTGCCTTCGTGCAATCTGCACTCTTTCTTATCTGAAAGAGCTGCTTTTCTTTATTGTTTCTTCACAATCAATCTCACCACCCCAGTCGCGCTCGGGGACTGCTTTTATCAATATCTCGTTTTGTGCGCCGCACGGTCAGGGCCTCGTCTAGTTGAGACGTCCTTGCCCAAAACGAGTAACACGCTGTCGATTTTGCTTCTCTGTGTATTGTCGCCGCCAGTCGGCGTCGTCATTACCTGTCATGGAACAAACGTTTATGACAATTCACAGTGAGTCCTTTAACGCGCATTCCGGATCTTCCGGATTTCCGATATTTCTGATAGACACCGAACTCTACTGACACGCTATCGCAACCACAAAGACCTTGGCCCAGATGCCAATATCCTCTTTGCGTCCGAGTCCATCGCGGATATTCTGGGCTATCAGCCAGCCGAGGTGCAGGGCAAATCATGTTTTGACTACTTTCACCCTGAAGAGGTGCCCTTTGCACGCTCCGTCCACAGCCGGGGCGTGCTGCTAGACAAAGCTGCCGTGCTCCACTATGCCCGCGTCTTATCCCGGGATGGCCGCTGGGTTGGATGCGAGTGTTGCTTCACCATCGTTCATGACGTTCTGGTGGCCTGCACAAGCATCTACCGGCGGAATGCAAAGAGCGAGAGTGAGTACTCCTATGCATATTGTCGTCTCATCTATATTGGCCACTAACACAACCAGGACGAGCCATCGAGGCGCCCCAAATCCGGCGCATCTTCTCCTGCTCACCACGCGATCCACGGTACCATATGCTGGAGCACCTGTCACCCAAATTCAAAATGCCGCCAATGGAGCGGGAGCCGAGAGCCGCTTTGATATTGAATCGTTTCACACGAAACCTCACAATCATGTTTGCAACCACGTCTATTGCTACAGTCCTCGGCTTACGACCGAGCGAAATAAAAAACAAAGGCTTTTACCGGTGCATCCAGGAAAACTGTCTGTCCGAAGCCATCGAGTGCCTCGAGAGCGCCAAAGCCAACGACTCCATCGCCTACCTGCGCTTCTTTTTCCAGGATCCACGAGAAGACGACGAACTAGCCGAAGGGACAGCCAACGACACCAATGTCAGCATGAGCCCCGAAGACGAGGAATTGGACGACGCCGGAGCCACGGCAGCCGATACGGATGTGGAAGGCGCCAACACCATCAACATCAAACTCGAGGAGGAAGATGATGCCCACGTTTCGTTGCCGGCTGTGCCACTCGCATCCCAGGCAGCGACATCCGGATCGCCAGCAAGACTGCCATCGATCGAACTGGAAGCCGTGGTATCCTGCACATCCGATGGTCTGGTTGTTATTCTCAGAAAAGCACGACCGCCGATTCCACCCGCTCATCCTCCTTTGGTGGCCTTCAACTACGGTGACAGTCTTTTCGCAGCACCCTGGGGCCAACAACCGATCCGCCCGCACTTTCCGCACGAGTCCCTGTATACATTTCGGCCCCCATTGCTTCCACAGTACATGCCCTTACGAGAGAATGTGAAGGATGCCGGCGGACCACCGCTGGATGTTCTCATGGGATCAATACGCGATGTGGCCGTTTTCGCATGGGGGGTCGTGGGCATCAACCCAGCGATGGCTGCTTACGGGCGTGGTCTGCCTTCCGGTGAGGCGCGGCCAACACGGTCAGGCCACCAGCAATCAAGATACGGCGTCGCCGAGGAGGATGCCAACATTTCCACCACAAACAAAGGAAAGTCTACGGAGGCAACATCGTCGAACCAACCACACGCCTACACAGCCAGACGGGCACCGACCAATGCCACCTACAACGCCCTCGACCCTGTCATGAGCAACAATGCGAGCAACTCGTGCGGATATCAGTCGGCATGGCCGGATTCTGTCAATTCATCTGCCTGGGGCGTAGCCCATCTCCCAGAGACGGCGATGCCTCAGATGAGCCATGCTGAGCTCGCTCGGAACCACCAACAACTGGCCCAGAACTACGACCCGTCTCTCTCATCAAGCTCGCCCAGACTTAATCCGCCTTTCCGGCTTCCATCCTTCTCCAGAGATGCCGGATGCCAGCCGCCGGCATACGGATCTCCGGTCCCGCAAAGCCCGCCGCCAAAGACGAGCGGCCCATCTCAGGACCACCACTACGGGTGGCATTGAGATGGAAACAGCCCTGTGTAGGATCGTGAAATATCTGCTGCAAAATGCCAGGCTATTCCTCCCATTCTTCTTTTCTCATCGTTTCGACGACCATCTCATTTCACCATTTGCCCCCATTTGTTTGCATATATGCCATTTCACACACCATTTTCACTTTTGCCTTTTTGCCGTCCCTGCTTTTCTTTTCAATTTAACTAGCTAGCCAACACCCACACGGATTATTGTCGTTTTGGTCCAAACCACGGCAAAACAGCTTCGTGGGCTTGCATTTCTTCATCTTCAATCCCAAAACACAGCATAGCGACAGGACAAGATACCCACCTAGGCTCGGGCGTGAGCTCAGAGGCTTCTCTAGATAGTTTTTATCAGTTGAATTAATTTGAATTTAATTGAATTTATATGTGTGCTGAAAATCTTAAGCAGATGCTTGCTCGACTGCTTTTCTATTTCCTGTACTCACCAGGAAATGGTCACATAAGTGAGATACAGTGGAAATAGCGTGTCAGCGAAATGTCGGTGCCTGTCATACCTAGAGCTTGGGGTCCACTCTCCAGTAGTGGATCCCAGGCGCGGACGCGGCAACACCCCAAACGCACCTTCCTCCAGCCAATGAGACTCGTTTGTGCACAGCTGGCTATTAGAGCAAACGTGGAACTGCCTCCTTAGGTTCACCCTTTTCCATCATCTTTCGCAAACCACTTCACATCGTCACTTTATCAGAACCACGCACCGCCTGACACCACCCATCGCAAGCGACCACTCTACGATTCGTCAACAAGCAATCGACCTGAACTACTCGTACCATCTTTTCTCTCCCCACGACCACATTGTGACTGCACGCGATGGCGTCTGTCAACCGCAAAGACTATGACGCGGCGCCGCAAATCGACGACGACGACCTCATCGACCCGGATGATGGTGGGTGTTCTCCTCCATCTTCTTCTGCATGACCATTTTCTTTACAAGCTAACACACTTGACAGCCGACCTCGATGACCTTGACGACCCCTTGGCGCCTGAGGCGTCTTCCTCACGAGCTCCCTTGCGCGGCAACATCGGCTCATCATCGACAGCAGGCCCCAGCAGCAGTGGTGGTAGCGGCGGCTTCGGCCGCTCCATTAACGAAAATTACCTGACCTCTCGAATTCCCGGCGAAGACCGCTCCGCACCTACCAACACCATCGACGAAACCGTGTGGGCCACCCTGCGCCGCGACCTGCTCGCCGTCTGGGCCAAGATGCGCGAGGTCCTATACCCGCGGTACCTCTTTGGTGGCTCCATGTTTGATGGCGATGGCAACGGCGGACTTGGTGGTGGCGGTCTGCGTGGTGCGTACGCTACACTGCGCAATGCAGGCCTCGCTGGCACGCGCGACGAGCTTGCCGGTCTGGCCGGCCGTGTCCTCGATCCGGAAGCCCTGCTGCGCCAGAGCAACATGACCCCCGGCCTGCGCGACTGGGACCTATGGGGTCCCTCGTGTTTTGCCTCTTGCTCAGTATGCTCCTCAGCTTCAACGCCCGCGAGCAGCAGCGTGAGCTCGTGTTCTCGGGTGTCTTCGCCATGGTCTGGATCGGCGAGGCTGTCGTGACGCTGCAGATCAAGCTGCTCGGCGGCAATATTTCCTTCGCGCAGAGTGTCTGTATTATCGGCTACACGCTGTTCCCGCTTGTGCTCGCGGCGCTGCTGTCGGCGCTGCACCTGCCAACAGTGGCACGCATCCCCGTGTACCTGGTGCTCGTGGCGTGGGCCATGGCAGCAGGTGTGAGCATTCTGGGCGGCAGCGGCGTGGTCAAGAACCGGGTGGGCATTGCGGTGTACCCGCTGTTTGTCTTTTACCTGGGCCTGGGCTGCCTGTGCTTCATCAGCTAGGTTGAATGAGGATGTGAGGTAGTTTAAGGGCTGAAGTGACCAGGCGAGCCTGACGAAAAACTAAAAGAGACAGAGATTATAGACTTGAGGGTGAGAGCGGGGAAGCTATCGGAACGTTGGTGCTTTTAATTTTCTTTTCATGTTATTCTTCGTTCTTCTTTTTCACGTGGCTATATCTTTGGTAATTGGGCAACTGGTTCAGGGTTTAAACTTTAACGGGCGCTGTCTATCTTTCTTGTACGATGTCCCAGCAGAGTAGAGAAGCAAATTTGATTCTTTCAACAGGCCTCGGTACATTCATGTAAATCCTCTCTCATATCAGAGGGGAGCAAATAATATGTCATTTATAGAGTTATGCGCATATCTCGAGCCTGTCAACGACAGCCAACCAACCGACAGCAAACGTCAAATTGGCTGGTCCTTGTCCTGCCAGCGCATCGCCATCCCAGAAAATGCCCAAATATTATGCCCAAGCAGAATAAAACGGGCCAAGATAGCCATCGATGACTTTCGTCTTATTTTATATTATACTTATGTCCTTTCGTCCAATGTTGTCCTTTTGTAGTTTGGCAGCTCGATCGCACCTTCGTTGCTGGTTCAGGCCACCGTCAATGGGCCGTCAATGGTCCTTTCTCAGCCCTTTCAGCTTGCCTCTTGCCTGTGCTGGCGTATCCTGCCCCACTATTCGCGCTTCCCCTGCAAAACCCAATCCCTCCCGCACTAGCCACTGAGCAACCACCAAAAAAGCAAGAGCAACAGCGTAACCGCCCCTCCTCGCTTCCTCGTTATGTGTTGGTTTGTGTGTTGGTCGTTCCTTCCCAAACTTGCAGCAACCGCAAAACCAAAAACCCCGTCCGATCAAATTTCCCCTTCCTGCCTTTTCTATCGCCTTCGTGCCTTCCTCACATATCCCATATCTCCAAACTCCGTTCCATATATCGGCATCGAGCCGTCATTTCTCTTCTCTCCCCCTTTTGCGACCACAATTACGACCATACCTACGGACCGGGTTCTCACCCATCTTCCCCCACCCCAACTACTCGCCTCGTGCAGCCCTGCAGGCCCAGCAGCCCTTTCCCTTTGTTTTCCCGCCTCGGCTGCGTATCTCTGGGAACAGCCGCCTTGCGCTTTTCTAAAAGGGACCCAAATTCCCCTCTTTAATCTATTCTACACAGAAAAGAAAGAAGATCCCGACTCTTTAACTTCTACACACCTGCATACAGCACAGACATACATACAATCTACAAAGCGTTTGCATATTCAGTACACGCAGAGCCTCGACGAAGAGAGACAAACGGCACTTGCGACAGCCCGCCTGTGACAAGCAACCAACCCAAGCCCCAAGAGCCTGTGCTTTTGCTTTTCGACCCACTTGCTTCTCTCGACAACCAACACACCGTTCAGAAACGGGCCCTTTTGCAAAAAAAACGACAATTCACAACGTGAACAAGAACAAAGAACAGACAACTTCCGGAAACAGAGGCACTACGAAACAACGACACAACGAAACAATCCCATTTCCACCGACTATCTCCTCCCACACACCGCCACATAATGACAGACACCGATCCGGCGTCCGCAGTGCCCTCCGGCGCCGGGTCTCCCAAGGAGGATGCCGCGACCAAATCGGCACGGGAAGAGCTCAAGCACACGGCAATCTCAGAGAAAAAGGACAAGGACCAGAAGGATGCTGGTGACGACACCGACAGCAAAGAAGAGGAGTCCTCCTCACGGCGAGCCGTGACGCCCGACAAGCACGACGCCCTCAAGGAGCAGGTGTCGTCGCCCAAGAAGAAGCGCGCCCACGACGAGCTCGACCACGACGACGATGACGAGTCCACCGAGGGCAAGAAGAAGAACAAGGAGGACGCGCCGAGCAGCAAGAACGACGACGCTGAAACCAACAAAGCTGTGAGTTCTACCGGTACATCTACCTTCGACGCTCCCAACGGCGGCACTTCACGCGCAGACGAGCCCGAGAAGAAGCGGCTGCGGGATGAGGAGGTAAGACGGCCCCCGGTACAACAACGTCTCATGCCACCCCAATCCACCATACTAACTTTCTCTCTCTCTCTCTCTCAGGCAATCTCTAAAGACGACAAGCCTGCCGCGGCAGCATCTGCCCCCTCCGCCTTCGCCTCGTCCGGTTTCGCCAAATTGACCAGCACCGCCTCGCCATTCGGTAACCTCGCAGGTGGCGCGTCCAGCAAGCCCTCTCTGTTCGGCTCGTCTTCCGGTTCAGCCTCGCCCTTTGGTGCCCTTGGTGGTGCAACCACTACCACCGCCTCCTCCGACTCGACAACCAAGCCCGCGGCGCCATCATTGGCCTCTCCTCCTACATTAAGCTTCGGCAGCACTGGATCTGCTTCTCCGTTTGCGAGCGTTCCGTCTTCGTCGGGCGGCAGTACCTTCGGCAGTGCGTTCGGCAGTGCCACGGCCACGGCCGGCTCTGGGACCACGAGCAGCTTCGGCGGTGGCTTCGGCAGCGGTCTTGGTAGTGGATTCGGCGGCAGTGCCTCGGCAGCCGGTGGTGCTAGAAGCGCCTTTGGTGCCGCTTTGTCTGGTGCCGGTGGTGGTCTCACCAGCTTTGCCAAGCCTGGCGCGGCGTTTAAGAGCGACAAGCCGGCACGGCCATTCGGTGCACCCGAGAGCGATGAAGGCGAGGAGAGTGGCGACGAGGACTCGGCAGCAGAAGAGGACGAGAACGGTGATGAGGAGAAGGAGGACGGTGGTGATGATGAGAAGGGTGGCGATGCCGAAGACCAGCCAGCCAAGAGTGCCGGTGCAGACGCCGACAAGAAGAAGCAGAAGCTGCAACGAGTGGCCGTTGACGACGGCGAGGCAGGCGAGGCCACATTATTACAGGTCCGCGCACGCATGTACTACCTCGACAAGGACCTGGGCGGCTGGAAGGAGCGTGGCGCCGGTATGCTCAAGATCAACGTGCCCGAGCACTGCGTCGAGTTTGATCGCGACGGCAGCGTTATTCCCGCTTCGTTTGATGCGTCGACGCTTGGCGAGGATGAGGAGGAGGAGGAGAACCCGTCTTCTGCCGATGCAGAGGCTGACGAGGAGGCTGCAGCCGGCAGCGGTGCCGAGGACTCTAATGGCAAGCCACGGATCAAGACAACAAGCGGCGCGGCCGCACTCCCGCGGCGTACCGTGGTCCGGCTGATTATGCGGCAGGACTCGACGCACCGTGTGATTCTCAACACGGCCGTGCTGCCGTCGACCGAATTCAAGGAGCGGCAGACGCTCAAGGCCACGACAGTGCTCTTTACGGCCTTTGAGGGCAGCGAGGCGAAGCCTGTCAGCATGCAGGCCAAGGTACGTTTTTCTTTCTGTTATGTACGAAACAGGGATATTGCCGCGCACACTACTAACACATTATAGATGAGCATCCCCAACGCCAAGGCACTGATCGCTGCTCTGGAGGGTATCCAGAGGGAGCTGCGTGGTGACTGAGGAATCTCTTCCGTCTTGGAACACTACACACACTGCGCCTTGCAGATACATAGCACTCAGTCCCACGCCGCATAAGGGTGGACAAGGTCACCGCCTCTATCATTCTTCTTTCGTCTCTTTTCCTTTGTTACTTCTTGCTATTTGTTGCTTTCGTGTGCCCCTGGAAGGCCACACACGGGAATTTTTATTATAAAAACGGGGCGGGATCAGAAGACGGCGGCAGGCTTGAGGGCAAAAGAAACACAAATCGTGTCGACAGACGGTGTCTCGGAAAAGGGCGATGCGGTAGATCCAATTGGGAAGGGGAGTTTTTTGCGATGCGTATATCTTGTCATTCGCCAACTTTTCCGATTGTTTTTTATTATTCTATTTATGATTTGTTACATGTTTTGATGTTTAAATGAGGAGTGGGGTGAGGGTGTATGATGGAGTTGACATCGACAATCAAAACAATAATATTTTCAAAATAATTCAAACTGACAAAATAAATCAGAAAGAAAAAACACAAAAAAATGCTAGAAAAAAACGAACACAATACAATACAATACAATGAATAAATAAGTTGGCAGCCCCCTGTTCATTTATACATGCCCGTATTTATTGATTCATTTTGCATCATGAACGATCATCGTCAATCATATGTCTGGGCATCAAAATGTCCATTTACTACTAGGTGACAGTGTCACGTGAGTGCGTGATGGACGTTTCTACCCCCAAGGTCTCACCCGATCTCACTACAAAGGAAACTGCCCGCCTGCCCCTTCCTCCCCCCAGCTTGGCTTTAGCCCCGCCTAGAATGACACCGCCGACGCCCCAGAATTTACTCCAATGTCTGACAGGAAAGAGCGGCTAACACGCGTAATAGCCAGAGAATAGCCAGGGAAGGTGCATCGTCAAACTCCTTGGAGATCCCTTTGTCAAACCTGGTCATTTGCCCTGGCCACCTTTCCTGGTCACTCTTCCTTCTTGGCATAGTCCACGAGTCCACAACTGTCGCGCCGAGACTTGTATTTCTCACCTCTCACCTCTTGCGCCTCCAAGTCAGGACCACTTGATCAACACCGCTATTGCATTTCCGGGGCATCTCATCATTCACCCGGCCGCTCCTTCCCTTCTTCCCATTTCTTTTAAAGAACAATGAACCGCACCTGCCTTCGTCTGACAAGAGCCTCTCCATCCACATTGACCTTCACAGTCACAACCACCACAAGCACTACAAGCACATATACCATTGGTCGCCCAATTGCAACTGCATTGCTTCCGGCTCGCTCACACAGCTCCTTCCGCGCATTCTCTTTTAAGACCGCACAACCTCGAGCTACACAGCAGCTCACATCTCGGCTCTCTACAGCATACGCACATTCACCCTCCTCCTCCTCCCGCAGCATGTCGTCCACAACAGCACCGCCGGAGAAAATCTCTTTTGGCCCCTTTGACGTCTCCACGCAGGTCTTTTACTCGACCAAGTACTCATTTGCGCTCGTCAACATCAAGCCCCTCATGCCGGGCCATGTCCTCGTCTGCCCCAAAAAGGCCCACCGCCGCTTGACGGACATGGGCGCCGACGAGATCCTAGACCTGCTTGCGTCGGTCCAGGTCGTCCAGCGTATGCTTGCCGCCTACTATTTTGGCGACGTGACCACACACAAGGACGACGCCGACGACTGCTACAAGGGCAGTTTCAACATTGCCATCCAGGACGGGCCCGAGGCCGGGCAGACGGTGCCGCATGTGCATGTGCACGTGCTGCCACGGATCCGGGGCGCGACGGCCAAGGCTGCGCTCACAGAGGCGGACGAGCTGTACGAGAAGATGGCCGAGGAGCCGGGCAATGTAGGCGGACAGCAGTGGGACGCTGCGCTAGCGGCGGCACACACCTCGCAGTTTGGCGACCGGCCACAGCCCGGCGGCAAGTTCCCCAAGATTGAGGACAGCTCGCGCGAGGCGCGCACGATGGCGGAGATGGAGGCCGAGGCGGCTGCATTCCGCGAGACGATCAACAAGGTGCTAGGCAAGTGACTCGGTCCGCGCTCGAAGCTTTAGTTGAATGGCATGCCGATTATGCCTCGATGTCTGTTGATATTCCAAAGCGAGTAATAGATCAGGGGAACGTGATAGTTTCTTAGCGCTACATATAGACCGTCATATAATACATACCATTTTCGTCAAAGTCATAACCAAAATAATCTCGTCGTTAGGTATAATAAGGCCATAACAATCTCAACTAGTAATCAAAAAGAGCCATACTCTTTTCCCTTCTCCCGAAACAGAACTCCTATATACTCTAGCATCCCCGTGCTCCCGAAACGACGAAGATACAAAAAAGAGGTATGCAACCAAAAAAGTGTGCTCTAGATAAAATAAATCGGCGACACGAAAAGCATGTTTAGTCATTGTTGTCATAGTATGGCCCCTCAGAGTAGACTAAACGGGGCCTAGACCGTCCAGGTTGCCACCTGTTGTGGCTAAGTCGTCAAACGACATGTCGAGATCGGAGCCCTGTGCACCCCGGAACAAAAAGAAGCTGCTGTCTGAAATGGGCGTGCTGTTGTTGTCCGTGCTCGTCGGGTGTGGTGGTTTGATCGTGGGATTTGTTGTTGTGGATGCGGCTGCTGTTGTGCACCGTCCTGTTGTTGTTGGTGTTGGTGTTGCTGCTGTTGATGCTGGGGGTTGGCTGGTGACACTGGCACCTGTTGACGTTGTTGCACAAGGCCCCACGTTTCAAAGTTGTGCTGCCAGCTGACACCCTCCTTCAGAAACCAGTCTGGGCTGTCGACATTGTACTGCTGCATGTCGGGCTGTGATGTCGGCTGCGGCGGGTATGCCAACTGCTGCTTCTGCTGCGGGTAGCCCTGCATTGACTGTGGCGCGGAAGGAGCCATGGCCCAGGCATTGATGCCAGGCATAGTGCCACTAACAGGCACAACCGACGGTCCAGCTGAAGGGTTGCCCATGCCTTGTGGGTAAGCTGGCTGCTTTGAGGCCGGGCCGATAGCACTAGAGGTCGGGGAGTTGGCCTTGGGCAGTCCGCTCAGGTACTCTGGTGTGACACCGGGTGTTGAGAAATCCTGGAATGTCG
Organism: Sporothrix variecibatus; assembly: GCA_016097105.2. Taxonomy (NCBI): domain Eukaryota; kingdom Fungi; phylum Ascomycota; class Sordariomycetes; order Ophiostomatales; family Ophiostomataceae; genus Sporothrix; species Sporothrix variecibatus. Next base: position 2,016,085 of record JADMNI010000002.1, on the reverse strand, counting down.
GTGATTGCTGAGAAAACTGCTCCAACAGACCTGGCATCGTCGTGATGGCCAAGCTGCCGGAACCAAACTGCTCCGACTTCACAACAGCGTTGTGCATGTTGGCCGAAGGGGGTTGTCGACGTCCGGGCCCATATTACCGAAGTCTTGGTTGTGTGGTGAGTTGCCAGACCCCGTGAGACCCGCGGCGGAGCCAACCGATAAGTTTGGCGAGGGAACGTCGGCTGTGCTGAAGGTTCCGTACTTTTCGTCAGAGAGCTGTAGGACCTGTGAAGCCTCTTCAGGCAGCTCAACGCCCCACTTGCGGGCCAAAACACTGATGATACTCAGAGTGCGGCGGGCGCATAGCCAGTCCTCAGCAATCTCCTCGAGCTGCTTGACGCCGTGGATGATGTTGCGCTTTGCTGTCTTCTCGGGGAGGTTGAGCAGGTGGATTGTGCAGGCAGAGTGAATCATGTAGACTGCAATGTTACAGATCTGGCGGAGGTTGTAAATCTTCTTATACAAGCGCATGAGCTTGGAGATAGCGCCAGCATTGGATGTGCAGATGCGACGGGGTGAAACATGTGCTGGTAAGGGTGAGGTTTTCGGGGTGTACTTGAGAAAAGGGCGGAAAAGATGGATGTATTGGAGATGGAAGAACATGCTGCGGCGTGTTAGTACACAAAATCAAATCCTCCTTATGGTAATGTAGAGCGACTTACTGTGTCAGGAGAACATTGGGAAGCTGCCCCTCTTTGGGCTCGAATTCCACAGGAAGCTCGCGGCGCCAGTCTTCCAGACGGCGGTGCAGTTCGCTAAGCTTCTTAAGCTCGACTGCTTTTCCGTTGGAACGGCCAATGTGGTTCGGGTGGTAAAAGAAGAGGAGGAGATCGCTGCTAATCTCGCAGAGTTTGGACAGCTGTAGGCCGATGGCACGTGTCCGTGATGGTTGGCGGAGTGAGACGTCAAAGCCGGAATCGGTAAAGGGTGACCAAAGCTCGGCATCTTCGTCAGGGAAAACGTCGTACTTGGGAACGCTGTATGAGTTCTTCGGCAGCTGAGGTAGGCGACCGAGGTAGTTGGACCAGGCCTTGTCGAACAGAAAACAGCCCCAGAAAGTAATGCGGCGTGCGTCGATCTCGGCGTCACTCATCTGGTGGTGACCGTCGTTGTCGGGAGCCCCTATTGACGGCCCTGTACCTGTGCCGGCGTCAAAGTTGAGGCCGATATCCTGGGCCATGCGGAAACTCATGCCGCTGTACACCCAGCCCTTAGCTTCACGGGCGCAACCAGCCTCGCGGACCGACATGAGTGCCAGGGCTTGCACAGTGGCCAGCTTGGGCTTCTCGTACTCGTCATTTTCGACAATCAAGCGCTTCGCTTCCGCGAAGAAGTGGTCGCCCTTTGTACGGCTGTCTCCCGGCACAGCAAATGCGCCAACGGCGCCAGTAAAATGGCAGCCGAGGGACAGCATGGCGTTGACAAGTAGGGACGTGCAGTAGACAGTGCGTTTCGGTTGCACTTGTGGCCGGCCGCGCAAGAAGTCTTTGTAGAAGAGGCTTTTGGAGAGGGTGGTGAAGTAGGTGTAGTGCCAGTTGAAGTACATGTTCAAACAGGTGGATGATCAAGGTCGTGTCGGTGGTGACGGTTGTCCAGCTGTTGATGGCCTCCTCAGTTGTGTTGTACGGCGCCTCGAACTGGGACTCTATCCGGTCGGCCAACGCGCCCTCGGTGCTGTTCTCGGGACTCGAGTCGACGTCGTTGTCGCCTAGGGAGTCACCAATGTAAATCAAGTGCGACGTGCCACCGATAAAGCGGACAGAGCCGTTCTCGAGACGCAGCTCACCCATCTTCCGGGCCAGATCAAATTCACCCTCCGCTGGCTGGTTCGGGTCGATTGGCGCATTGTCAGACACAGTACCGGCGTCTTCGGCGGTATCGTCATTGTTGGCGAAGTCCTCCTTCATGATCGACTCGGCCACGGCATCAAGGCTGTCACAGGTGCGGATCTTTTTCACAATGGTGGGTACATCATCTTCGGCAGCATTGAGAATTGCCTCGATCAAGATCTGCAAGGTCGAGTTTTGCGCCTTCATGCTGTCGACCTTCTCGCGGTAGACGCCCTTCCGCCGATGGTCCGAGTTCGGGTCGTACACGCACTCGGTACAGTAGACGCTGGCGCATGCCGCACAGCTCGGCAGCGCGCCGTCGCATTTTGATTTTCTCTTCCGGCATGCGACGCAGGCTGTACTGACGCACCGCCGCTTTTGCGCCGATGGGTCGGCGTTGCGCCGCGACTTTTTCTTCGGCGCGGGTGTTGATCCTCCTGATCCTCCTGATCCTCCTGATGGTCCCGACGTCGGTCTGTTCTGCGAAGACACGGCCGGCAGAGGCGTTACCGAGGTAGGGGGCACTCCAGATGGCGGAAACGCAGTGTTGTAGCCATTTGTCGGGAACGGCCCTGGTGCCTGCCTATAGGCCGGCTGTATATTGTTGCCGCTCATGGCCGTCGCAGAGGGAATGTGAGATGCGATGCAAAGTCGCTCAAGCAAAGCACGGAATACACAGTGCAAAACGCGGCTCGCCAACTATGGAGAGGAGGCCACAGGGCTGTTATGAGAGATATGCATATGGGCTTCGTCGTTCGACGTCGGGGGAGAAGCAAAGAGCGGGAAAAGAATTATTGTAGAGCGGAAGTGCTGAAGTAACGAGGTGCAGAACTGCTGAAAGGTTGGGGGACCAAAAGGAAACCGATTTCTGAAAGCTGAAGTTCCAAAGTGGGGATATTGGTAAGATGATATTCAGAAATAAAGCAATGGGATGCGAAACAAAGCCGAGAAATTGACGTATCGAGTCACAGTGCGGTCGTAGGGCGAGATTGGTAATGGGTAAACCTATCACATACGAAACAGTAACCACCAAGTGGCCAACTGCCGGACTATTTCCAGCCCTTTCAGCGAGAGCGAGCGGGCGATGAGGACCAGTCGGTGCGAGACCGTTGCCGACTGAGGAGGCGAAGTGCGAATCCAGCAACGCGGACGGTGTAGCCAAGAAAGTTCTAGTCGCCGACTGGCGCTGTCGGTTTGCCAGAGGACAAGCGCTAGGTCTCAGAAGGGCAGTAGAGGAGCGGCGCGTGCGAGATTTCCTTGTGACTTCCTTGGTTGGGAGAAAGTGAGGGTTGAAAGAGTCACTGTTGAGCGTCGAGAGTCGAGAGTAGTGCGGAAGATGCAAAAGGGACGCAAAAAAGTAGATTGTGTGCGGGACCGTGAGTGGAAAACGTCGGCGATGCAAATTTAAAGAGAAGAAAAGAAAACGAGGCGGCACCAAGTCAGTAAACGAGTTAAAAGAGTTAAAGAGCGCATCCTAACACACACTTCGGAGAGTACTAAGAGAAATAAGGTAAAACAAAACGAAACGGCGGCAGGGGAGGATGTTCGTATGGGAGAGAAAAAGCAAAAGGCAAAAATGGGGCCTGGCCAAGGAGAGGGGAAGGGTGCAGTGCATGCAGAAGGTGCTCTTTGGGCATAGTGGGGGGAGAAACCATGGAGTGCAAAGCCGTCCACGAGTCTAAGATCGAAGGCAAATGGTTCCTCCACAAAAGGTTGATCCGTGATTTGCGCCCGAGGCGGCTAGTTGCTAATTGAGAGACCCAGCCCACCCCTGGCCTGGCCAGGCCCGTTAGACTGAGATTTTCAGCTGGGACAGCCTATCACGACGACGACCGAGATCCTGACCGGCCGATGGACCAACGGAACAGAAGAACACGAGCATCAGAAGGGCTAGAAGCACAAGCACAAGAGCACCAGAAGCACGAGAACCGGTCTAATAGTCCTGCGGGATCCTAGACCCTTTGATTCTAAATGAAGAAGGCCAACACGACTTGAGCAGGCAGTGCGAAGCAGTCTCGCAGAAAAATCCGGGAACGTAGGGCGTGGCGGAATGTGCCAAGCGCAACTGTCTAGAAGCACAGCCAGGAGGCAACAAGGCAATATATGTATGCAGGCTTGCGAGCGAAGCCACAGGGTCCAAGTTCCAACGGATCGGCGAGGATGGCCGCCGGCGGAGGATAGATGGGAAAGGGAAGAAACAACGAGACCACGAAAGAGGACAAGAACACGAATAGGTCGGCACGCAGCTCTTTCTTACCTGAAGCTTAAAAAGCGAACCAAGCCGACAAAAGGACCGCTAACACGATAGCTGTGGGTGTTTGTGGAAAAACGGAAAGCGCCCAATGGTATCAAACAGTATCAACTTTCTGGCGTAGGCTTGCAGCTTGGAGTCTCGGGAACCAAATATCCAAATCGTTGTTTTTGTCGACTTTGGCTCTGGTTGGTACTTTGCAGAAACGGGATACTCCGCTGTCCCTGAACAGCGACGGCAGTTGAAAAAAGGGTGTTAAAGGGTATCTCAGTGGCGGATAAACCAGTAAGCCGGCTGGAACGGGGACCTGTGGAACGGAGATTGTAAACGGACAGGATGTCGGAGTGTGTTTTGGGTTGTTGGTGGTCCAGATGATGTGAAATGGGAAAAATAGAAGAGGGCTAGGATGGAGACAGAATGGAGACGGGTCGAGAGAACATTAGAACTTCGTAAAGAGAGAGAAAGAGGAAAGAGCGACATGGGTATTTTGGCTTTGGGGATCGCCTGGCTAGCGTGGCGTGTCTTTCCTTTGTACGTGGTAGCCGCGTGGAAACCGCGCCCACCTTTTTAAGGAAATGTCGTTTTGAATTACCTTTTGTGGAGGAAGTTACGAAGCAGTGCAAATCAGGTGTACAGGCTCACGAGTTTACAAAGAGTGGAGGCGTTTTGCGAAAATAATGTGTGCTGCACAGGAAGGCGCGACGGGATGGACGGTCTCGAAGGGCCTGCGGAGGTACTTTCTCCAGTTTCACGGCAGTGGCAGTCGGAAGGAACGAGAATAAAGAAACAGTTGCAGGCAGTTGCAGACAGTTGCAGAGAAGGAGCAACAGCATCGGGACGGAAGGCGAGGAAGGTTCTTCGGGGTGGTTTCTGGGATCGGCAGGTACGAAGGGGTGGCACCTGCCGTGCGGTGGTCGTGGAGTTACGTCACAGCAGGTGCGATGGGTGGTGCAAGTGGGGTTCTTGCACGTTTATTGACATTTGAGTCTGAGTTTGTGAATCAATCCAGAACCCGAATTTGGGGAATTCGCGAGTGGCTGTCATGTTTTCGAAAACCATGTATCTGCATCCCACAGGAAGGTGCGCAGGGTGCATGGACGGAGCAATAAACATGGGCTGTACTAAGTACAGGTGGGAAGGAGCAGCCCGCTTCAAACCCCGGGGAGATAAAGGTGCTTATTATCTGGGACAAGGGGTTTCCCAACAAGCCTTTACTCCGTATTTCTTCTCCTTTTCCTGCACGGAGCAAGACTTGCAGCTAAAAGCTGAGGACACCGAAATCGAGAATGGACGCTCCGCCCTACGACGGTAATAGCCTGCTGCCAAGCAAGGCTGACGACCTCGAAATAGACGTCTGATGACCGGAAACACGTGCGGCCGTCACCGAAAAAAGAAACAAAACGGAGCAAAGACGTGGAGCCACCAGCAAAAGAACGCAACAGACGAGAAAAGAAGCGTTAGACAATGCCCGACAAGGCGAAGAGCGTTGGAAAAAGACGGGACGAGACTGGCGACTTGGCAAGCGGCTTGATATTGCTTGGTACTGGCCGCTGCTTGGACTCTCCGCAAACGGGGCTTAGGGGGCAAGACAAGGAGACAAGGAGGCATGGCATGGCTTCGATCGAAAAAAGCACCGCTCCGCTGGAACAAATTCTGGGGCATGATTTGTTCTCGCTATTTGTGTTCATGATCAGAACGGCGGACGATCGCCTGCACGAGCCTTACCAACCATGATCCCAGTCTTTTTGGTGCTTTTGTCAGCGGTGTTGACAGGAACGATGCTTCCTCTGGGCGTCGTGGCCTGGGACATGTCTCCCGTGTCGATGGTCCAGCCTCGAAGCCCTGCCAGCGATGGGAGAGTGTGCGTTGTCACACCGATTAAGCAGCAGCAGCAGCATCAACATCAGCATCAAAATCAGCAACAGCCCAACAACAATGCCACCCTTATCGGGGCGGCGGAGGTGGACGACGTGCCCCAGATCTTGCAGGCGTTTGCTGACTGCAACAATGGCGGCACTGTGGTTTTCCCCGAAGGCGCGAGGTACTCGATTGCCTCGCGCCTGAACCCTGTCGTCCAGGATGTGACTGTGGACTGGCACGGTGTGTGGGAGGTGAGTACGGCGTACCTCGATGTACCTCTGGTTGATTTGAGGTTGATTTGTGGTCAATGATTGGCAAAAAATTGGATCCAACGGAACTCTCCGTATACTGACTGTGTACTCCACTCATTACAGTTCTCGATGAATATCTCATACTGGAGAAACAACGGGTACCCCATTGTCTTTCAGAACCACCGGGCAGGCTTCATTCTTTCTGGCGAAAGGATACGAATCAATGGCCACGGAACTGGCGGTATCGACGGCAATGGAGACAGCTGGTATGAGGCCGAGCAAGGCAGCACGCAAGCTGGCCGTCCTATGCCCTTTGTGCTTTGGAACGTCAGTGACGTTGTTGTCCAGCATTGTGAGTAGTTGCCTTGTTCTTGGATTCTTGAGTTCTTGGCAAAACAACAAAATGATTCGATTCTGGTAGATCATCTACTTGTCTAAGGGTCTATCTAGGTCTGTCTAACAGCCTTAGTCTCTGTGGTCCAGTCGCCGCTCTGGAGTATCAATGTGATGAACGGCAGCAACCTCTCGTTCGACAACATCTATGTGAACAGCACGGCGACTACGGCTCCGCCAGGCAAGAACTGGGTGCAAAACACAGACGGCTTCGATACCATGGATGCACGCAACGTAGCCTTGACCAATTTTGTCTATCAAGGTACGTCTTCTCGCTCTCGGAAAACCTTCTACTCTGGTTCTTGTCTTTTGCGTCTAGTTCTTCGCGCTCGTTCTGCGCTCGTTTTTTGTTGGCAGGCAGCCCAGCTAACTTTCTTTTTGAGGGTAAATTAAACGGCTGTCACATGTACATTTGTACTTTATATCTTAGTCTGATGCATTGTTTTTGCTGACAATCGGCCCCTCCTTTAGAGGCGATGATGCGATTGCTATCAAGCCCAGGTCGTTCAACATCTACTGTCAAAATGTGAGACAACCAATCTTCTCATAATACAGTACAGTCTAAATATCGATTGACTAACATCGCCCTACCAATAGTTGACAATATACGGAGGCAACGGCGTAGCCATTGGCAGCCTGGGGCAATATCCGGATGAGGATGCATCGGTTACCAATGTCGTCGTCAAAGACGTTCGCCTGATTGCTCGCAATAATGACATGCACAACTCAGCGTACATTAAGACATGGGTGGGCGAAACCATCCCACAGAGAGGCTACGAAAGTGCTGGAAAACCAAACGGCGGCGGTCGCGGTACCGTGACGAATGTCCTCTTTGCGAATTTCCGCCTCGATGACGCGGGCAATGGCCCTGCCATCGACCAAGACAGCGGAAACAATGGTAAGAAGGCGAGAAGAGAGGAGAGAGGAGGAAAAAGAGGGGGAAAAAAGAACCGCAGGGGAAGAGGCAAAGAAGCACTATCCTAATTCCCAAGGTCGGGTCTGTGGTTTTTTTTCTAATGTTGACATACTCGAGACGACGCATCATCTAAGATTGCAAACACAGACTAACACGCTCTCTCTCGCCTTGTTTAGGATCCTACTCCGGAACATCCAATATACTAATCAGCAATATCGCATTTGCCAACTTTACGGGAACGTTAAATGGCAAAAACAGTCGTCCAGGTAGTGATGGCGACAAGAGTAACAGCAACAGCAGCAACACTAGCAGCATCCGGACGACCCGAATTTCTTGCTCAACTCGCCAGCCCTGCTACAATATTAACTTTCAGAATATTGCCCTTGAGCCAGCAGCTGGTCTCGAGGCTGTAGGAGCAGCAGGCGAGTGCAAGTACACGGCTGCTGGAGGAGTCCATGGCATGATTGGTAAGGGTTGTTGATGCTGGCGGTTGACGCGGCTCTGGTAGGCGCTGGCTTTATTGGTGTTGTCCGTTGTTTGTGGTAACCGAGACCGTTGGCTTGCTTCACCAGTCTTTCGACAGCCTGGTCCTCGTTCTAGCTCGAGGACTTTTGCCATCGAGACTTGCCCCTTTACTTCTTGACGTATCATCACATTTTCTTCTTTCAAATGCTGGGATAATGTATCATTTATAAAATTATTTTATATTTGGGTATTTTGTTCCCTCTTATTTTTGATCATCAAATCACGACAAAACAAAACAAATCCTATTCAATCCAACCATGCTATGGAGATGCAAGAATAAACAAACCAAAATAATCTAATATGGATCTATCAAATTCAAAGATCAGATGAGCAGATAATATTTGTTCTATATTATTTCTTCCACATATCGTTCACCCCTTATTTCCTGTCAAAGCCAAAAGTCTTTGATTTTTGACAGCACACCAATTTAACCCTGGAAGCTCGACTTTTTGTTCCGCAGGTATGGGCCATACTTCCACAGCAAGAAAGGCGCCGGCCAGCCGATGATGATGCCAATGGCCGCCAGGACCGTGTTGCCCTTGCCGTAACCCAGACTGGAGTACAGGTTCGGCGCAAAGAGCGGGAAGCCGAAGCCGGCAATAGACCGCAGCACCGTCGTGGCGCCGACGGCACTGGCCGCATACCGCGTGTATGTGTCTACCAAATAACCCTGGATGCATTGGAAGCCGACAATGACACCGCTGGTCATGAGGGCAGCGCCAATGTTGGGTCCGATCCAGTGGGTCTTGTACTCGGCAGTCCAACCAAAGATGAGCAAACCGGCAGGGACGAGGATGGAGCCGGGGACCATGATGGGGACACGGAACTCGGGACGGCCAACAGACACATTGTAGCGCCGCTTGAGGTAGGCATAAACGCGGTCCTGCAGCGGGGCCATGATCTGGGCACCCAGAGACAGACCGACACCGAGCGAGATATAGTTGAGACCAGCAATGCCCTGGTGCTCGTGGTAGATTTCGGTCCACAGAGTCGGGAAGGTGGCCAGCATCAGGTACATGATGCCATACAGGTACATCATGTACAGGGCCAGGACCTGGACAATAATCTGCGAGCCGAGCATGATGAAGGGCCGGCTAAAGGCGATGCGCAGAGTGTGCCAGACACCGCCGGCACGAGCCTCGTCAAAGGCCGTGTACAGAGCTGTGTTGCCCGTCTCTTTGCGGAGGCGATCGCGTTTCCAGGTGAGTAGGACAGGCGCAAAGGTCTCGCGCAAAAAGAAGAGACCGGCGAACTGGATGACACCGTCGGCAATGGTGGTGGAGTAGAAGACCCAGCGCCAAGTGGTGTTCTGGGCAATGAAAGCACCGGCAATGGGACCCACGGCCGGACCCAGCAGCGGTGCCAGCGAGTACATGGACAGGGCACGGCCACGCTGCTCGGCAGTAAAGAGATCGGCAAGGACACCACCACCAATGGCCAGCGGAGCCGAACCACCGAAACCGGACAGGAAACGGAAAGCAATCATCTGGCCCCGGGTCTTGGCCAGGCCGCAGCCAAGGTTGAAGAACAGGTAGACCAGGTTGCTGAGCTGCAGGACAATGACACGGCCGTACAGTTCACTCAGAGGACCAAGGAAGAGAGGGCCGACGGCATAGGCCAGGATGAAGATGGAGAGGGTGAGAAGCTGCTCGACGGAGCTGGTGATGTGGAGTTCGCGGCCAATGTCGGGCAGGGCAGGGGCAACCATACTGGAAGACACAGGCGAGATGAAGGTGAAGAGACTGACGATGAAGACAGCCGCCCATTTTCTGCGGATGGTCCAGTTCTTGGGATTCTGCGGGTCGTCAGGCCCCTCCCACTTGACCAGGTTCGGGTCTGCTTCCTCGCCAGCACCGCCGGCACCTGCACCGCTCTTTTCAGCGCCGCTTGCTGCACCAGGGCTGAGAACACCATTGTTGCCGGTGCCCTTCTCGAGGTCAATGTTGCCGCCAGCATTGGAGTGCGACAGACCGGCACGTTCACCCTCTTCTTCGCGCTCCATGCCGTCGATCTCGACATCGCGGGTGAAATAGACACCGCCACGGACTTCGGAGACGGTCTTGGTGACGGGCGGTGCGCCATCGACCATGGAGTGGGTTCGTGACCGTGTGCGTGACCGGTTTCGTGAGAGAGATCGTGAGATGATGGAACGGGAACGGGACTTTTGCTTGTTGGCCTGAGTCATCTCCTTGGCACGATAGCGGCTGCCACTGCTACTGCTGCTATCGTCGTTGTCGTTGTCGTTGTCGTCGTCGTCGCTGCTGTCATCAGATTCGCGGAGGGAGGCGCCGTCGCCGTTCTCCTCGTACTTTTCCTTCTTGTCGTCGGTATTGTTCGTCTTTTCTAATGACGAAACTGCGGGTACTGAAGATGATGCCAAGTCGGTCCTGTGTGATAATGGGTCTGGTGGATTGCTTGGCAGGGCTGAGGCGCCCGAGGCCTCGGGTGGTGAAGCCATGGCAGGATGTGACATGTGTGAGATGTTTGAGATGCTAAAAATCAAGGTTGAGGTGGATGTGGCTATGGTGATTCTAGAATTGTTCTAGAAGTATTTCGTGGTTCGTCAACAGATCGTTGTGTGAGATTTTGAAATGAGAACGCCGATCGTGTGTTGCTTTGGTGTATTGTGCTGATGCTTTTATTCGATTGGGTGGGGGTGTGAGACTGGGATATAAGAGGCCGGTCAATGTTTGTTTTGGGATGAGGGTGGGAGGATGTTGATAGGATGGAGGAAAGGATAGAGGAAGAGGATGTATGAAGTAAATATAATAATTTGGGAGAGGCCGATGATGAAATCAAATCGAGGCGAAATGGAAAGGCGTGAAGCTTGAGGAGGCTGAGACTCGTGTAAAGGCTAATGACGGAAATCAAAACGATCAGAAGCGTGACGGAGAAGATCGAGGCAATGGTTGTTGTGAATAAAAAAGGATAAAGGGGACCGGAGGTAGTGGTGCTGCCAGAAAGTCCGCCAATGTCTGCCGATACGGGGGATGAGTCGACGATTAGAAGGCCGAAGATATGTCAGATGCTCTCACGAGACGGAGAGAGAAGAGAAAATCCGAGAAAGGGGGAAACAAAAGAATCCAAAACAAAAAAGAGCACAGCAAGTTTTATGAAAACAGAAAGAAAGAGATTTACAATGAACGACGTGTTTTTCCCCCTTCACTTCTGTCTCCTTCCTGGTCTGCTTCTTCCCCCCATTCCCCATTTTCCTCACTCGCTCCTGCCCCTACACCCACCCACTTTCCGTTTTGCACGGCCGAACGCCCAAACCAGGAAGCTGCTGTTGGACTAGCGAGCGGCAAAAGCATGCCGAGTCGGCAGGCCCCACCCCGTCAAAGAGGGCCACCGAAAAATCGGGAAAGAGCGAACGAAGAAGAAAAAAAAAGAGTAAAAAGACAGTGCCTGAGTGGACAGTAAAAAGGCTCAATTTTAGGGTGCCAGGGGAGACAAAAGAGGAGAAAGAGGAGACGGCTAGAGCAGCCAGAACAAAAAAGAAACAAAATAGACAAAAGAGACACAGACACCACTCGAGTCAGCGCTTCGTTCCCCACGATGGCAGGTTTGCCGGACTAACGAGGCAAGGCGCCAGGGCGTCCAGGTAGTCCAGCTGTCCCGGAGAAGAAAAACGTCACAGGACTCTCTTCGTGTTGGTTGTCGGTTGTTGTTACCGCCGATTGTCAGTGACTCCTGACGAATGACAGCACTGTAATAAATAAAGCTACTTGTAAAAGTACAGTACGAAGTATGCCCCTTCCCCCTTTCCCCCTTTATCGGACGCACCTTCCCCAGGATATAGAGTATGCGTTCTTGGCACTGAACGTTCCTGCCCTTTTCTGGTCTTTCCTTCTATCTTGTACTCCGACAACAGGACGCTGAGCGAGTATCGCTCAGAGAATGCTCGCATGGGAAGGAGCAAAAAAGGATGGTGGGTGGGCCAGGCGATCGTCGCAGGACAAGAGCGTGGCAAGCGTGTGAGCAAGACACATTCAGAGAATTCAAGTTTACTCCGTTGAATTCAAAAAGATATGCACAACATCGGCAAGAGGAGGCTCCGTCTCACGGGCCATCGGTACAGACAAAATTTTGCAGACGCGTTCGCCGTATTCCGTAGATTTTCCACATGGTGTCCATTTTTCCATTGTCAGATTCTGACTTGCACGGCTGTCCGGCCGTATTTACGGGGTGTATTTACGGAGTCATTGGAGCCTTTTGGATCTTTTTGGAGCCCAACTGTATACTTGAGGGAGTACTTTCATGAACGAAACGAAGAGAAAAGGAACACTGAACGAGAACGAGAACGAGCATATGCCCTGTGCTCGTTCGTTCTTGCCCTAGGCGGGTATCTTGCTCGTCAACTTCCAGCTCCTTCCTCAGCAGGTTCCCACACAGACCGCCTGATCGCCTCTTGTTTTCCTTCGTTCCTTCCCTCTTCGCTTCCCTACGGCGACTCCTGCTCCCTGGATTCGCCTACGCCGTATTCGTACAGACAGTAAAACGCAATCATACATGGGAGGAGAAGCCAATGACGCAGGACTAGATTCCAAACTGCTCTAGCTCTTGTTTTGGGGGGATTGGGGGACACACACGAGCAGCTTCGTTTGAATCAAATTTAAACTGATACCGTAGCAGTGGAAAGGCGCGGATTTTGGGTCCCGGGACCAACTTTAATACAGCACCGAATATGGCAGGAGCAAAGAGGGAAGAAAGGAAAAGGAAAGAGCCACCAGCAGCCACAGAGCACCGGAAGTTGAACAAGCAGCCCGCAAAAAGTGGACAGTGGCTACCCTAAGAAGTGAAAACCCACTAATTAATTGCGGGGATCGGAGCCCTGAGGTGCCGACTTTTCTGTCTCCATATCTGCGAAAGCGGTGGGTCATATTAGTGCAGATGGAACCTAGGATGCCAAAAATATGAAAAGCAGCCCTTGAGATGAAGCATGCTGAAAGATACGATGCAACCTGTGCATAGTAATTGTTGCCGTCGTAGCACAATTCCTTCAAAAGCGATCCGGTCCCGAAGGCTGCCTTGGCGGATCGGCTGTCGGCCGTTGGCCCGCTAGTGGCCAAATAAGTGCTCTGAAGTGCCCTGGAGTGCCTTAAGTGTCCACTGTATTTTCGCGGTGGTCGACTTAGACCAAAGATAAACTCCGTCCCCGTACCCACGACGCGCTTTTTAACGGTGTAAGCGGGCAACTTCATTGATAAGTATCAACTTGCTCATTTAGAATTCAAAACTTGAAATGCAGAATGATAAATCAATCCGGACATTCCGATAACAGTGCATCGGTCAAGACGAGAAAGCGACAGGGCGAGACGACGACATACGGTCACGAGTGAAGGTCAAGTAAATGTTGACAAGGTGAACTCAGTATGCTAAAAATGACGAAATACAATGCGATGGGATGATAGGGGGTTCGTATTTCGAGTTGAGGACCAACGTTGTTTGTGTGAGACAGAACGGGGTTCTCAAGAGCCCAACAACGCCCCCTATCCAATCAAAACAAAACCACCGTCGCAGAAAAACAATATGCCTTTTTGACGCCTCTATGCTCTTATCCTCCTCTACAGCTTGGCCTTTGGTGCTGCGGCCGCCGCCGTGGCTGCCTTTGCCTTTTCGGCATACTGTGCCCGCAGCATCTTGCGCAAAATCTTGCCGGCCGCACTCTTGGGAATTGCATCGACAAACTCGACACCACCCGCCAGGCGCATGTACCGCGCCTTGAGGCTTTCAATGTGCTGTTGCAGCTCGAGGACCGTGGCGTCTGTTTGGGCGACATCGGGAGCCACCACGACGTACGCACGGGGCACTTCGCCCGAGTAGTCGTGGGGAATGCCGATGACGGCGGCGTCGGCGACCTTGGGGTGGCCCAAAAGAGCATCCTCGAGCTCGGCGGGCGCTACGCCGTGACCGCGCACCTTGATCATCTCCTTGATGCGGTCATGGATGGCGACGAAGCCGTCTGGGTGGACGGTGCCCAGGTCGCCCGTCCGCAAGTAGCCGTCGGGCGTGTAAGTCTTGCTGGTCTCCTCAGGCGCATTCAGATAGCCCATGGTGACTTGCGGGCCACGGGCCCAGAGCTCGCCCTCCTCGCCGAGCGCGGCCTCTTCACCCGTGGCGACGTTGACAATCTTAATGTCGGTGCCGGGGACGGGCTTGCCGACCATGGCGGCATTGGCATAGGTGGCGAGCCCCGGCGGCGTCAGGGTCAAACAGCTGCAGCTCTCGGTCATGCCCCAGGCCTGGCGCAGGGCGACGTGTGGGTACATGATGGAGAGTTTCTCGATGATCTGGGGAGGCAGGGGCGCGGCGCCGTGTTGAACTGGCGGATAAAGTCAATCTTGTATTTGCTGACAATGTCGTCCGAGACCATACGGATAAGCAATGCTGTTCTGTCAGTATGGTGCAGGTGAGATGATATGATACAACGGAGGGCATTGGGACTCACGCGGAACGAGCCACAGCTCCTCGCAGCGGTAATTGACGACTGCCTCGAGCATGCTCTTCATGTCGAACTGGGCCATGAGGACAAGCTCCTGGTCCATCATGACTGGCAGGTGGATCAGCTGAAGAAGGCCGGTGACTGCGTTTTGTTAGTTTTTTTTTTCTTTCTTTCTTGTTTTTCTTTTTCAGAACAGCATTCGAAGTGTAGGTCGACCCACTGTGATAGAATGGAAGGATGCCCAGCATGGGCCCCGGGTGGTCGGGCACAATGAGTCGGACCTGCATCAGCTGTGCAATAATGTTGTGGTGCGAGATCATGACTGCCTTGGGCTTGCCCGTCGTGCCCGAGCTAAAGGCCAGGAACGCGCAGATGGCCTTATTGGACTGGCCGGCCGGCACCGTCCACGCGGGCGTCTGGCCCCCGATACCCGGTCCTGGCCTTCGCTCACAAGCCGTTCCAGTGTGTAGGGTGCACCCCCATCAACCGTGCTTCCACAGGAACTGCCGTCTAGCGAGAACAGAGTGTAGGGAGGCCTGCTGCCGGCCGGGCCATTCCACGACTTGGCCACCTCGGCAGCCGTTCCGCGGTCAAAAAAGACGAACCGGGCACTCGATGCCGACAGGAAATGGGTAATGTCCTGAGCCAATGCTGCCGAGGGAAGCACTGTGACGGTCGCGCCTAGCCGGCCAGCGGCAAAGAGGGCCACCTTGTAGTTGATGGAGTTGCTGGCGATGATGGCCACGGTCTGCTGAGCCTGCAGGCCGTGAAGGCTGCTCAAGGCCGTGGCACAGTGGACGGTCAGGGCAGCGAGGTCGCGATACGACAGGTGGCGGCCGTTCTGGGCATCGCGGATGCCGTTGCGGGTGTGAGCGATCGGGGTGCCATGGCGGGCGTCGCGGGTGTCGAACAGCCAAGTGTATGCCGAGACGTCCTGGGGACTGTTCAGAGGTGTTAGTATGAGTTGTGAGGTGAGAGTTGACGAAGTTGACAATCTATTTTCAAGCCCCCTTTTGTTTCTTGTCTCCTTCCACTTTTTGTCGTCCTGCAGTCCCTTCCTTCTTCAGCGTTGTTTCTGCTGTTGTTCGCTCCTTCCCAACTTATATATAAATGGGTACGTACCTGTGTCAAGGTGGATTCCGCTGTAAGGCATGGCGGGCAACTTTTGAAGCAACAGACTCCTACTCTAACAAAGACTCGCGATGAAGGGGAAAAGTAAACAATGGATAAAAAATACAGGGAAAGAAAAGAACAAAAAAGAAATCTCCAAAAACTTTTAAAAATCACTGTAGCATTGCCTTTTACTTGTTCCTTGAGTAGTAATACTGTGCATTGCTATCGCGCTCGCTATCTGTTACCCGTTCCTGCCCCTTCGGACAGCACACCGAAATAATGAGAATAGTGAGCATTGCCCCGAAAAAAAGAAACGGAAGCCACGAAGGACTGCCTGTCTCCGCAGCGGATCGCTCTTTCCCTCTCGGGGTCCAGGCCGGCACTCAACAATTTTCCAGCATTTTATCCCATTTTCTTCCAATTCAACAGCTATCCATGGCTTTTTTCCTGATAGCATAGCAATGAAAGACTACCGTGACAACGGCTTCCAGCGGCTTCCCCTTGGGTCCTTGGTCCTTCCTTCCTCCTCACGGTCTTCCCCCGCTTTCCCCCCAAAGTTGCAGGGCACTAATCCCGGCATGGTCTGGGGCGCTGTCAGGCGGTATGGGGGCTTGAGAAAGAAGGGGGAAGTCGCGCTGCACTTCCCCGGCCCACCGAAAATTGGAGGGAAGGAGTGACCATGCCTGGCAGGGCCAGCCAGGGCACTACACTATTGGCGGCCAGACTGAAGCTGACTCGATTGTTCCGCGGGTTCTTGACCATGCACTGTTTTGTCATTCCCTCGCTTATTCCATACTTCATACGGCACACGTACTCTTTATCGTTTTCTATTTATTGACTCTCTCCGCTTATGCTATCCCGCGGTCAATGCCAACATAGTCTTTGTATGCACTTTATTCCTCGGTTCTTCTCTTTTCTCCTTTCTTTTCCTTACTGTGTATATCTTTACACGGCCAGCTTGTTCTTCAGCAGATCGCGCTGCACAATCTCGTCCTTCTTGGCCTCCAGCTCCGTCAGGTCCCACTGCACGCTCACATACCGGCCCGACAGCCAGTGCTGCGGGCTGCGCGTCAGGTAGACAATCGACTCGCTGACGAGCTCGGGGGTCTCGGTAATGAAGGCGTGGTGCGCTTCGGGCAGGCCCAGGCTCATTTCGGAGGCGACGCCACCGGGGTGGACAGAGATGGCGACGAGCTGCTTGTCGGCGTACTCGAGCGCCAGGTACTCGGTGAGACGGCAGACGGCGAGTTTGGAGGTGTTGTAACCGCTCATGGTGGGCAGGACGAGAATGCCGCCGATACTGGTCAAGTTGACAATGGTGCGGCTGCCCTCGGGCGAAGAAAAGAGAAGGGGGAGTAAAGCGCGGCTGACGAGGTAGACGCCCTTGACGTTGACTTCGAACGACTGCCACCAGGAGAGCGGGTCACTGTCGCCGAGCAGGTTGACGGGCTCGAGGACGCCGGCATTGTTGACGAGGATATCGAGACGGCCAAAGGTCGAGGTGATGGAAGCGGCGGCGGCGTCGACAGATTTGGCGTCGGTGGTGTCGAGGGTGATGGCGAGGACCGTCGGTTCAGGCCTGCCGGCCGCTTTGGCAGCGGCGAGGACGGCAGCCTCCGTCTCCTTCAGGTTGCCACGGGCTGCAATGGCAATCTTGGAGGCACCGGCCTGGGCATAGGCCACGGCGATGTGGGGCCAATGCCGCGGGAGGCGCCGGTGACCAGAACGGCCTTGCCGGACAGGTCAATGTTCTTGGGGCGGATGGCATCGTAGGTGTCGTGGTGGACATGCGGCGTCATCAAAAGGCCTGGCTGTTAGTTATGTGCACGGGATAAAGGACAAAAGGTGAGAGTGGGACACACCAGAGTGTGGCAGAGCCTTGAGGCCCTCGGGCAGAGACTTGTCGTCGACGGCGAGCATTTTGAAAAGATTTTGGTGGGAGTTGGACAATATGGGTATCTTGACGACGGTTAATGCTACGAACAAAAGTCACGATTGGACAGCAGAGTGATTTATTATAAGTTTTCGAGGTAATCGGCGTGCTTGATGCACTTGTCATGCTTGACTCGATAAGTCTGCACCAGCGGCTCTGGTACAGCCTGGCGGCAGGCTATCTACGTAGAGCATTGGAGCTGAATGGAGCTTTGTAAGACGGGGAGACAGGTCCATCGGAGCGCCGGAAAATGACGCCCGCGCGCATGAATCGAGCGATCTTTTTTTGGTGGTGGATGGGGCCGAAGCTACTGTAGTTGAGCTTCACAAGTGTATAAATTGACAGAAGCTCTTTTATCGTAAAATAAACAAATAAAAAAAGCTGCGTATCAATTGGATAGAGCACATATTTTTGGCATCGCGGGATTTGCTTCGAAGAGCGACGTATGAAAAATTACACCGAAAATCGCGGCTGGCGATCCCCGTCTGACAGGTACGGAGATGCACGAGCCACGGAAGACAGTCACATTCGGACTACGGGTTATTATCGAATACGTTCCATTGACCCAACGGAGCGGCCCACGGCACGATATCGAGTGCGCATCGGGCACGCAATCTAAATCAAATTCTTATAATCTCAAAGTTCAAAGTCTCAATAGTTGGCAAGTGGTATCTTGTTTGTCTGTTTTAAGTTTTTTGCCTCGCCCAATACTTTGGAACTGGGGGCATGAAATGCTATCTCTTTTTGCTTTTCCCACTTTGTCTCTCCCTGTCCCAAAGAAAAAAAAAGAAAAGAAGAACGCCGAATGACCCGAACAAAAATGGAATACTGACAAGAAAAAACGAAAGAAACAACAGGATGTGACACCAAGAAAATCCAGGCGACAGATTTAGCACACAAATACAAAAAGTACAGAAATTAGAAAAGTATCCGCAAAGAAAAGAAGACTACCCTGGGAAGACTTTACGCCTCCTTGGTGTCAACCTTCTTGGCTGGCGGCGCAGCACCGTCGTCCTCACGGGCACGCTTGTTGTTGGCAGCATCGACAACCTCGCCCTTGTCGTTGGTTGCGTGGATGACGGGCTTGCCGCCGTTGGTGGTAGCAGCAGCAGCAGCGCGCTCGTTGTTGCGGTCGTTGCTGCGCTCCTTGTTGTTGTTGTTGTTCCAGTTGCCACCCCGGCCACCGCGGTTGCCACCACGACCGCCACGGCCGCCGCGGCCGCCCCGGAAACCGTTCTTGCGGTCGTTGTCACGACGGTTCTTCCAGTCGTTCTTGTCGCCGCTGTTATGGTTGCCGTTGCCGCGGCCGCGGAAACCACCGCCACCACGCTTGCCGCCCAGGACGCGGCCCTCAAAGAAGCGCGGCGCGCTGTTGGTGTTGGGCTCGATCTTGCCCTCGCGGATCAGCTGCGACTTCTCGGCAACGTATGCGGGCTTCGACATGATCTTGAGCTCCTGGTCGCGCCAGAGCGGCTTGGGGTCCAGCTTGAGGAAGGCCTCGGCCTGCTCGGGGTCCTGGAACTCAACAAAGACGGAGCCCTTGAATAGGTTGTCGGCGGCGCGGCGGAGACGCACGGCGTTGACGGTGCCGTACTTGGTGAAGAAGGCCTCTAGGTCGAACTGGGTGGACGGCTCCTCGTCGCCAAAGCCCTTGACGTAGACGGTGGCGGCGTCGATCTTGCTGCGGGGACGGTCCGGGTTGTAGGCGTGCTTGCGGACGACGACCTCGGCGCCGGCGGGGCCGCTGATGGTCAGGAACTTGCTGTCGCGCAGGGCGGCGACGACGGTCTCGTACGACTTGAAGCGGCGCATGCGGCCAAACTGGGTAATCTTCTTGAGCTCGACGGGCTTGTTCTCGGCGCCACCCGTCAGCTCCCACAGGAACTTGTCTGTTGGCAGGTTGCTATCGCTGAAGTAGAAGTGGACCTAAACTGTTAGTGGTTGCTTCAAGTCAAGTTGTATTGCAAGAGGGGGGCTTGACCTACCTGAGTCTGGATGGCAGAGTGGTCCTCGGACTCGGGAAGCACGCTGGGGTCGAACTTGCTGCTGTTCTTGGCGGCCTTGTCGGCCGACTTGTCGGCAGCAGCCTCAGTGGGAGCCTCCGTGGCAGCCTCAGCAGCAGCGGCGGGGGCCTCCTCAGTCGTAGCAGCCTCAGCGGCAGGAGCCTCAACAGCAGGAGCCTCAACGGCAGGGGTCTCGGCGGCGGGAGCCTCGACGGCCGGGACCTCGACAGCCTCGACGGGCGCTGCTGGTGCGTCGCTCATATATGTCCTGACGTGTGTGTGTGTGTGTGGTGGTGGAGGTGGTGGTTGAAGAAGGAGTTGACGTAAAAGTTGAAGCAAAAGTGAGGAGGTTGGAGATAGCTGAGATAGATGCGAGTAAAATCGGGTTGATGGTGAGACCGAAGAACAGACGAAATGTTTGTTTATCGCAAATGGGAAAGAAAAGAGATCAAAGAGAGGAGCAAGAAAAAAAAAAGTCGTCGAGGAAACGCCGAGGCAGGCAAATGGAGACGAGTAGCTTGTAAAGGAAAAAAAAAAGTAAAAAAAATCTTAGCGGCTGGTTTTTTTATGCGGGACCTTTCCTTTCTGCATGCGCCTGCAAGTGTAGACTGCAGAAGGTGCATAGAGACTGTAGCGCAGACGGTAGCGGGGCACTCTTTCCTCAAAGTATTAGAGAGCGACGGCCTCACAGCAGCCTAGAGCCTAGACTCTGAATCGGAAGCTGTGCTGTGTAGGAGTGGAGATGAGCCATCCGGCGAGCACAGTGACTGTTGATGGTCACGTGCGAGTCATGCGGCGGAAAGTGAGGACATGCGGCAGCAATGAGATCCGGCAACGGCCGTGACTGCATCTTTTGAGCATGAAAAAAGTCTCCAAATCAACAGTAATATCCATAGACGACACGAAACTTTAATTGGCAGTTTATACAGTCATTCCATCAAGTTGATGGTCATCTCGTTGTCGTGATGTGGTCACGTGCACGTGTGTGGTCGTGTCTGCCGCGCTAGCGTTGTGATTCGCGGATGCATTTTTTTTCAATCCAGGAGAAGTAGAGCTTTTGAACAACGTCGAACGACAGCTCTGCACACACGACCAAATACGGTGTGACGCCCACCACGACCACGACGACAACCGCGACCGTCCTTCCACCCGATCGACTGACCTTTTCGCGAACCCCGGCGAGCACGCCCACAAGTGCAATTGCCCAATTTGGGGACCGACCGCCAATTTGACGACCCCCGCAAACCGCCAAAATGCCCAAGTTGAGGAGAGCAACTCGGTTTCACAGCCTGCGCCGTGTGGTGAGTCTACTTGGCTGGGGATAGGCAGGAAGATGAAGCTGAAGACGGACTGCTCGATATACTAACACGACGGAAACAACAGCGCCTCCGGCAAAACTGGAACAAATACAACCTCTTCAACATGCAGTCCAACTACCAAAACCCGTACCTCATCAGCCGCACCTTTTTCCAGCAGAAATGGGCAGCCAAGGCCGTTACCCGTGGCTACCACGGCGAGCACATCCGCGAGAAGCAGTGGGAGCGCATGTTCAGCCGCCGTCTGCGGTCCGTCACCGAGTTCAACCCGCGCTACATGGCCCGCTTCGACGGCTCCGAGCAGTCCTCTGGCCGCGGCAGTGGCCGGCAACAGGACCCGTCCCGGCGCGGGCGGGAGGTCGCGCTTGAGCAGTACAGCCCCGAGCACGGCACGAACCTGTCCTCGAACCGCATGACGCCGTACATGCAGATGACGTATGCGCCCATGGAGCGGCGTCTGGACATTGCCGTGTTCCGCGCCCTGTTTGCCAGCAGTGCGCGCCAGGCGCGCCAGTTTGTCGTCCACGGCGCCGTGACCGTTAACGGTAGAAAGGTAAGAACCACATGCGCTCCAACACTCTAACGCTCTAAGTTGATACTTATTTTTGGATCCCGGGACGCTAACGCAATTGACTCGTTGTAGATGGTTCACCCTGGCTACATTCTGAGCCCCGGTGACCTGTTCCAGGTCGACCCGGACCACGTCCTTCTGGGCACAGGCATGCAGAAGCGTAAATCGACCAAACCGAAGAAGGAGGACGATGGTGATGCTCCTGCTAAGACTCAGGCGGCCGAGACTGAAGCTGAGACTTCGGCAGACACGCCACAAAGACGCAATCGCAAACCGTTCCGCAACCATGGCTACACCGTCAAAAAGGCCGAAAGGGTGATTGAAAGCTCAAAACGACCATTGCCACGTGCGAGAAGGCCAAAAAAGCCGCACGTTGAGCTGACCAAGCTGTCGCGGTACATACACGACATCACCCCGAAATGGGGAAAGGCCCCATCACCAGACGAAAGCGCCCTGTCTGTTTGCCTGTCAGACATGATGCGGAGGTTGCAAATCTCCGAGAAGAAAAGAGCCCTCAATCCTAGCCTAGCAGGCGCCGAAGGGCCTCAGCTCACCCCGGAGGAGAGCAGAAAATGGGAGCGCCTCATGGAGAACATCAAGCTCAACGACGTCGACCCAACCAAGCCGTATGCTACCCCTGGCGTCCGCGGCCATTCATGAGGGCTTTTGCCTTTATCCCGCGCTACCTCGAGGTCAACCAGAACATCTGTGCCGCGTCTATCTGCGCCACCCTGTCTGCCGTCCTGGCTTTGCTGAGGTGCCCACGCCCTTTGCTCCCGAGATCTCCCAGCTGGCTCACAGCTGGTACTTGCGGCGCGGTTAGTGACATCATTGACATGACACTACGTCTTCTTCGTCTTTTCTGTTGTCTTTCCCTTGCCGCTTCCCATAGCTTGTGTAAATAGTATCCCCCACACAAAAAGCCTTTACGCATAGATGTACGCCACTGTAAAATAGTAAATTATATTCAAATATACTCTCTAGATAAGATACTGTTGTCTTCTTCGAACCGGCAAGTGGCAGGTAGACATAGGCAATGAAATAAGACAATAAGCACAATAGTGAAGGAGAAAAAGAAGTTGAAAAAAAGACTAAATAAAATAAACAAAGCCGGCAGGCAATACAATACATCTAGGGCTAGCACTCCAGTGGAATTTGTTCCAAGTCCATCACAAAACGAACATAAACTGGCAATCCTATCCATATAGCATCACACGCAACTCGCAAAAAGTAAGATACATCAATTGGTGATACCACAGAACTCCAGAACAAGAAAGAAGACAAACGCATTGCGTACCCAGCCCAGCCGGGCCAGACGCGCATCCTTGGAGACAATTAGGCAGAGGCATTATCCACCGCTGGCCTGCCTTGCCTGTCCGAGCAAGAAGGTGTGCCGTTTCTTTTTCTTTCCATTGCCCATCCTCTCCGTAGCCGTTACTTTGTGGAAACAATTTTTGCTGTACACCGCCATAAAAAAACAAAACAGGGAGGAATAAGTGGTTTTTTTTGTTCTCGAGAATTAGAAATGTGATTAAAGAAGAACACAAAAGAAATAACAGGGAGGCTTGGAAAAAAAGGGAATCTGATGACATAATAAAAAGACAAAAGAATAGCGGTAGGCTGGTACTGTATCGCGACGGCGGTGGACATCGACTTCGCGTATACCGAGACATAGGTCATATAGGAGAGATAAAAGGAGCGCAAGAAACGATAAGAGAGACAAGAGTGAAAAGAAGTGGGCGTGCGCCATGAGCGTGGGCCTGTCGCACCGAGATAAAACGAGGCCGTGGTATCGCAGAGTTGCTTTTTGCTTGCACAATGGCAAGGAAAGAATCGCGTTCGCGGTTGGCTTAACGCAGGGAGAAACCCTTTCTCTTGCCCTCCTTCTCCAGAGGCCGGCCACTCTCGAGGCGCGACTTCTTCTCTTCCAGCTCCTGGCGTTGGCGCTCGAGCTGGTCCTTCATCTCGCGATGACGAGCGTACAGCTCCTCCTCACTCTGCTTGAGCTTGGATTCCTTCTCGGAGACCTTCTGCTGGAACACGAGCTTCATCTCGGCCTCCATCTTGGCGAGCTTCTGGTCGTGCAGGGCACGCTCCTCCTCCTGCTTCACAGCAGGGTTGACCTCCTTGAACACGCTAGGATCTTGAGAGACACCCATCTGCAGCAGCTTGTCGGTGCGGTAGTTCTCGTAGAGAATGTTGTTGGTGTTCTCCTTGAGCTCCTCCATGTGCGTGCGGATAAGCATCTGCCGCAGCTTGACGAAGTCACAGTGCTCCTCGTTATCGACCTCAATGACACCCCATGGGTAGCGACGGCCACGGACCTTACGGCCATCAGCGTTGGTGATCTCGTTAGTCGCACCAACAACAGCAAAGGGAACCTTGGACAGGATCTCGTTGTTCTCGGCAATCGTCTCCTCGTCGTCAAGCTCGTAACGGGGGCCCTCGAAGATCTGGACCTTGTGGTACTGGATGTCGGCGAGAATCTGCAGGTTGTTAGAGGGAGGCTCAAAGCGTACAAGAGGATAATGGGGAAACAACTTACGCGACGCTTGAAAGCAGTGATCTCCTCGTCGGTCAGGGTGTCCGACTTGGCAATGACGGGGATCAGGTTAACCTTGGTGTGCAGGCGCTTCATGACCTCGATGTCGAGGGGCTTCAGGGAGTGACCCGTGGGCTGGATGAAGAAAACGCAAGCGTGGATGCGGTTGTCAACAATGTTCATACGGTTGACCTTGTTCTCGGCATCCAGGTAGGCGTCGAAGCGCTGCTCAATGTTGTCGACAATCGGGCGCCACGACTCGTCGTTGTTAACGAAGTCGCCGAAGCCGGGGGTGTCGACAACGGTCAGGCGGAGGCGAACACCGGCCTCCTCAATGTCGGCGCTGATGGACTGGATGGTGACGGTCTTGGGGATGATGTCCAGGCTGGGGCCCTTGCGCTCCTTGGGAGGGTACAGAGAGGTGTTGAACAGGGTGTTGACAAGGGTGGACTTGCCCAGACCGGATTCACCAACGACCATAACATTGAAGTTGAAGCCCTTGCGGACACTCTTGCGGTGCCACTGGTTGGGCAGGTTGGCAAAACCAACGTAGCCCGTCAGCTTCCGCCGGACAATGTTCTGAGACTCGCTCGCAACTGCGCGAATAAAGTCAGCCAACAAGTCAAATGCCAGGTCCGCAAAAGGACAGAATGGGGACAAAATAACTCACCACTGGGGGGAACTTGGGGCGCCAGGCCTCGGGAGGAGAGGGGCAGAACCGTTCGAAGCTAAAAAAAAAAAGAAAGATACAATGTTAGCCAAAATTCTGATGATTCACAAAATTGCATGTGCCTTGAAAATGTGTGCAGTGTTCCGATCACAGTCGATGCTTCCAGGGTCCAGGTAGTTTTGAGTGTTGGCGAGTCCAAGATGGGCGGAGGTGGACGGAATTGGGGAGGGAAAGAACGGGGTCTAACAAGTCAAACCCAGCGGCTCTAGAGTCTCGCCCTCGTTTTCGTTCTCGCTGCCCTCTTTCTCTTCATCCTGGCCCTTGGGATCCTCGTTTTCTTTGTCGGCCTCAAACTCGTTTGTGCTCTCGACTTCGCCTTCGATTTCGGTCTCGTCCTTGCCTCCAGACTCGGGTTTGGCGCAGAGCTCATCATACGTCATGGGAATGGCAGGAAGCAGCTTGGGAGGCTCAATATCGAAACGAACCGTCGGCTCAGAAGGACGCGGGCCATGACCGGGAGTGCCCCGAAGACTGCCGCCAACATTGGCGATGTTGGCGTTCTCTGTGAGCGGACCGGCTGAGTGGGGAGCGGCGAGTGTAGGGCGCGAGCGTTTGCTGCCGTCTGTGAGAGACATGGAGCCCATCCCCGCGACGCTAGCAAGTGTCTTTTCTAGCTGGGCACTGCGAGAACGCGATTTTATGTGGTTACCGAGGTCGAAATGCATGGCTTCGAGTGGCAGGACGAGTTGTGTGTGTGAAAAGGGGGTTGGCGAATCGGTTATTTGCAGCCCGGCTGGTCAAGAAAAGGAGGAAACAAAGATGTGACCGAGTTGACAGAGACAGGAGGCAGCAAAACGACGATGGTCCCAACCGAGCAACTGTCCTTGATGTGGTTGTCTGTCGAGTTGGGATGGTTGGCCAGGAAATCCCAATACTTGAGTATGAAGCTTGTAAAGTGGCCGGTTTATTGTTTACTGAGCTCGGAGGCGAGGCAATGAGAAAACCCGGGAAAGCGCAGACGTCGCTTGTGGTCTTGACTCCAGGAAGGAGCAATTGCGCCTTTCATCGCAGGCAGTCGCGATCCAGGAGAGAAGCAGGGCCATGATCGGGGAAGGCACGGCACACATTGAGAAGTTTGTTAGGCGAAAAGCAATTATTCTTACCCATTTTGATAACCTAAGAGGCTAGACCGGTCGGAATTTGGTATAGAAGGAAGGCACGAATGCACGAAAGGGGGTAGAATCCTGCTGGGAGGGAAGATAATGTCTGGTTAGCTCTTTCCTATTCTGTGGCGATGCGATGCGCCTGGATGTGAATTGTGTGCGGAGCAGAAAATATGAATGGAATAGGCAGGAACGCGCGCGCCGGCTGGCCCTCAACAAATATTTGCAGAGAATGACCGGATGATTTGTGAAACGGCAAGAGCGACGGGAGAGGCGCTGTCCAGCTTGTAGGCACCACCACAGAGAATGACCAGCCGAAAGGACGAAAGAAAGGGGGAAGCTGCCATTGGCAACCTCGATGCCTAACACAGACGGAGGAAGGCACGACGCGGGTTCAGAACTGCTCGAGAGGCAGGCGCAATGGGATGCGAATCTCGCGGTGTCCCCTTTCTCTGGTTCCTGCCGTTTCTTTGTCCACCGACATCTGCCGCATAAATAAAGGGGGCCATCCTGCCTGTGAAGACGAGGATCACGGGGCATCACCTACCAAAGAGCGGAAGAAGATTATTAAAATAAAATATCGGCAAATTAAGACAAGAAAGAAGAGACCCAAAGCTGTTCGTGGTTCCGGGGAAAGAGCGTCGCGCAGCTGTTTGTGACGACGGTCGGTTCGAAGCTCTCTGGGGGATCGAGAGAAATGGAAAAGGGAAGGAAGGATCGTGAGATGTTGAGTGTGTTTCGAGGAGAAGTGGGAAAGAGCAAAGGAGGGAAAGGGAACAGCAGCGAAAAGACGAGAAAAAAAAGGATTAGGGGAGAGAAACCAGGTCGATGCCTTCTAGAAAGGGAAATTGCAAGAAGGAAAAAAAGGGGGTAGGGTGGAAAAGCAGGAGGGCAAGGAAGGAGCAGGCCAGAGGGGGACCACAAAGGAGAAAAAGGGGAGCGAAAGGACTGGGGGAAATTTTGGGGCAGTTGTGGTGCGGCAGAGAAGAGACAGGCTCACACAGTACGACGGTACGACGTCTCTCTGGTCACTTTGGGCAACTGCACAGTTGCAGTTGGGGCAGCAGGAGCAAAGGCGATAGTTGGCAGTAGTTGAATTGACCGTTGGACGGGATAGCCCCTCCCCCTGTCGATGCGAAAAAAGGGGTTCGTGCTCTAGCACCAAAAAAAAAGGGAGGCACGACCTGCGCCAGCGAGGCAGGAGCAGCACAAGGAGAAAAAGGGGAGCGGCCAGCGTGTGGGGACGTGTCTTGGTAGCTGCCATTCTAGCCTATGGCTGGCCGTGGGAGCAGGGCCTTGCCAGGGAAGCAAATAAGAAAACTACGCTAAGGACGGGGGCTGGCCCCACGCCAGTGAGCTTGTCATTGGCTGGCAGAGGCTCCCGAAGCACAGATCTCACGCTAGTGCGGTGCTGTCCGCTACAGCGGGCAGGACCAGCAGTTGGACCATCGCGCGTACCGTGCGAGAACTGTGCCATGGACCGTGCGATTCTGATGTACTCTCACCTTTTTGACGGTTGACCAAAGCGAACAATTACGGGGAACGGGTAGAAAGGGAGAGGCTGGAGAACGTTTCGTTTCGTTTCCTGGACCCGCAGAACGTTGAACTTTCTTTTCAAAGACATAAAAAGGCTTCGCGGGAAGGGAGGATGTGGCATTGGCCCAGACTCGTATTGAGAAGACGTCAGAAGGTACGGAGTACGGAGTACATATAAATAGTGTGGGATGCTGCGTGCATAACCTGTTTCTCGACTTTCTCGTGTTCGATCGAGACAGGCGAGGCAGATAGGGCCGTCCACCGAACGACAGACGCTGCTGCCGCTGTTTCGGCACGTCGGACGCGCACTTTCATCTGACCTGCTGGTTCAATTGCCTCTTGTCATCTTGTCTCTCGCTGGCCGTTGCTGTCTTTTTTGCTGCGTCGAGAGCTCAAACCAGATGCGGCCACGTTGTATGTGGCGGCTTGTACACTGTGTGGAGTCATGCACGCACGGTATTTACATGTCGCTGGGAAAAGGGGCAAGAGCGACGGAGCAGTTGTAGCTCACCTTGGACACTTGAGACTTGAACGCGATCTTTCAGCTCTGATCCCGCCCTTCGTTTCTCAAACCTCCGGCGCTCTGGCCAGGACAAGACGCTGTGTCTGCGGTGGCTAGCGCTGGAATAGGCGCAACGGCAGATGGTCCTAGTTGCACGGCAGACAAATGAACAGACATCGCCGGTTGTGAAGCCTTCTTTTTGGTCGAGGACGTGTTCGGTCGCAAAGAAGGGGCTGGATGCTCATCTGCCCGTGAACTTGGAGATTGGCGCTGTACATACGACACACAGATGCCCCGTGAGAGTGCATACATATGTATCTTACATGGGCTACTGCATGCTGTGCATCGCATCCCGTCTCCTTGCTGGGATTCTCGCACCGTCACGTGAAGCGCATTGTCCCTTGCTTCTTCCTCTGGGATAAGAAAACTGAAAAAAAGTGTGTGAGAGAGAGAGAGGGAAAGGCGACCGACCTCCAAGACCAGCAAACCCCTGTCGTTCCAATTTAGAGACATGGCAACCAAAAGGTGCCGAGCCCAAGGCACCGCAGGTCTCAAAACGCGGACGGCAAGCCCCGTTGAAATTTGGTTTTATTTCTTTTATTTCCTGTGCTTTCCTTTCCCAAATTTTTATGCTGCGTGATCAGTGGGCGAACAGACTCTGTCTGTTCATTTCGAGCCGTGCCAATCTCAAGAGGATCGGGGATTGGGGCTGGCCAGCAACACACCCCAGATGTCTGGTTTTTGGTGCTGGTCGCTGGTCGCCAGCGCGGAAAGGATATTAACTCTTCGTAATGAGGATTGACCTTGGACAGGGCTCCATCTGGCCAAGCTGGGCGTGGCGTAGCGCATGCGATTCCGTTTGAAGTTCTCGCTTCGGTATTCTCGCGTGCACGCTGTTCCCCGAACTTTTTATATGAGTATTTCCTGTCACACAAACAGCATGGGACACACGGCGTGTTGTGAGCGTGGTGAACGACGGTGATTGCTGTGCGATGTCCACAAATTGGCACCTAGGATGACGATTGCGGAGTATTGAAAGATAAGACAAGAAATACAGAGAGACAACGATCTATTTTTCTCGTGATAGCAAGGGTTTGACCACTTATTGAAACATGACAGGCCGCCGTCGAGCAAGGGCAGGCCTATATTCCCGAACAGAAATAGATTTAAGGCCCTCGCAGTGCTGAAACTCGCAACTCTGTACGACGACCGCAATCTGTCCTCGTGTTATTATTCTCTTTTCATTGGTATGACTTGTATTCCATATCGACCTTTAAATGCTTCTTCCCTGCTGGAGTCGTGCGTCCAGGCATGCCGCGGTTTCACGCCGTGTTTACAAGGCTGGCTTGCTTTCGTGGAGATCCTGGTCAGCCCAGAAGACGTTGTCTTGGGCGCATTACCGCTGTCGAGGGTTGTGGTACGGCATTCAAAGATATTCTCTTTTCAAATGCGATTGAGAGTTGGGTTATGTAAGTATTCGAATATCTACATATATTGAAGTTGATGCGATGTCAGCTCTACGAAGTAGTTATGTTCGGAAGGCGTGGTAATCTTGTGTGCGCTCCGGAGTGAAAGTCATCTGAGTATGAAGAGTCTGATTGCGAGCGTGGCGGCGGCGTTGGAGTTCTGGAGCGAGGCTCTCCACTGAAATATGGGGAAGGAGCGGTTGCGAAAACGTGACTTTCTCAGTTTTGGTGGATAACAGCAGCAAACTAGCCCTGCCGCCCTTAAGCCGAGGCATCTGACTGCGCCGGGATTTCAGCAGCCAGCGACAAAAGGAATGCCAAAACGGCGCCAGAGCTTGCAAAGATATTAGACTAAGAAATACCGGCCTTGCTATTTTACATGTATCTTACACAGTAATTGCTCCTCATCTTCAACCTCGCACCGACCTCGATCGTACCTTCCGACAATCGCCACATGGAAAGACTTCTTGGCAAGAACGACCGACCCTGAGCAGACACTTCTAGGCGGCAGAGCGAGGGACTCGGCCACAGCGAAAACGGCAGGAGCTCCACGTCATCAACAGCCCCTCCAACCATAACAACTGAACGAACGACCTCAAACAAACCACAACCTTTCTTCTCGATCCTACACCCTCGGACAGCGGCCCTTCCCCCATCCTCAATATGGCCGCTCCTATGCTCGAGTTCCGCACGCCCGGGTACAACCCGTACGCGGTGCAGTATCGCCATACTACGACTCGCGCGTGGCCGTCGCGTCGTCGGCCAACTTTGGCATCATTGGCAACGGCAAGCTGTTTGTGCTGGAGCTGACGGCGCAAGGCGCGCAGATTGGCAAAGTATGGGATACCAACGGATGCACAGTTTGACGTGGCGTGGTCCGAGATCAACGAGAACCAGCTGCTGGTGGCATGTGGCGACGGCTCGCTCAAGCTGTTTGATCTCGGGGTGGACAATTTCCCCGTGATGAACTTCCACGAGCACAAGCGCGAGGCTCTGTCGGTATCGTGGAGTCCCGTCACCAAGGACTCATTCCTGACAAGCTCGTGGGACGGCACGGTCAAGCTGTGGTCGCCGACGCGCAACCAGGCGCTGCGCACACTGCCGATTGGTACCTGCACGTACTCGGCGGCGTACTGCCCATCGAACCCAGCAATTGTCTCGGCCGCATCAAGCGACTCCCACCTGCGCATCTTTGACCTGCGTACGCCGGTGTCCGCCAAATATCATCTTGTGGCCACGATCCCGGTGCACGCGCCGCCGACACACTCTGGCCACCTCCCCATCTTGCAAACGGCGGCGTCCCGCCACCCGGCGCCATGGGCGGCGCACCGGCCGAGATCTTGACACACGACTGGAACAAGTACAACGACACGGTGATTGCGACGGGTGGTGTAGACAAGGTGATCCGTACCTTTGACATTCGCAACCCGGCAGGTGGTGCGCTATCCTACATGATGGGCCACGAGTTTGCCGTGCGGCGGTTGGCGTGGAGCCCGCATGCGCACGACATCTTGTTGAGTGCGAGTTACGACATGACGGTGCGGGTATGGACGGACGGATCACCGCCGCCGCCAGCCCCGCCGCCGTCACAGCAGCAGATGCCTGTGCGGATGGGCACAGAGCTGGGCGTGATGAACCGGCACACAGAGTTTACGACGGGTGTTGACTGGTCTCTGTTTGGCGAGGGCGGCTGGGTGGCATCGACGGGCTGGGACGAGCGAGTGCTTCTTTGGGATGCCAACGCGTTAATACACCGGAGGCTGTAGGGAATTTTGCACAAGATGTCTTTTAGACAGGCGTAATGGCGTTTACCAGGAAGATAAAATATGCGTTTGGGTTTCCATTTCCTTTTCATATAGCACTTGGGCATCATACAGTCATATAGGACAGAACAAGCTTTCATTCAAACAATACGCTCAAACTGATACTATACAGCATGCTAATAAGAAAACCAGCATGACCTCTCGCCTAATTGTCCAGCATGTCCACGTCGGCGACTGTAAAGCGTGCCGTCCCATCTCGCCGCGACGAGTCCTCGGGTCCATCGTCGCGTGCCCGCTGCATATCCTGCTCCAGCTGTGCATCCGGACCAGAGTCGTCCTGGGTAGTGCCCGATGCAGCCGCAGCCTGGGCCAACGCAGCCGCTGCGGCCACGCCAGTCGACGGTGCCGCTGAGCGGAAGGTCAGGCCGGTACTGCCGCCGTGTGTGTTGTTGTCATTGTCGACATCGCTGTCGCCGTTGAGGATGCTGAAGGACAAGACCTGCTGCCGCTTCTTGCCAGGACACTGCCACTGCCGTTGCTGCTACTGCCTCGCCGTTAGCCATGAGGGCAGAGATGGCCGTGGGCGGTGCGCCGCCCGTCGACGAGCGAGCCTTGCTGCGGCCAGAAGATTCTCCATCACCAGCCTTGCTACGTCCCTTTGGTGCCGTGCTTGTGGCATCACCACCGACGGTGCCGCCGCTACGGAGCTTAGCCTGAGCGGCGGCCGCGTCCTTCTTGATCTTGCCAAAGGGAACGGTGACAGGGACAGTATCCTCGAGAAACTCAAGACGGTCGACACGGTTGACGGCGTTGGCGAGGTCGCGGTACTGGACGTTGCGGCGGGGTTGCGGTCGAGTTTGACCATGTTCTCAGCCTCGGAGGAGAGGTACTGGATGAAGAGTTCCTATGCATGTTAGCGGTGACTTAAGCCAATGCATGTTCAGAGAGAGACAGAGAGAGAGAGGGAGGCAGCCAGAACGTACTGTCGCCAGAGTAATGACAAAGGCGGCGTTGCTGGAGCAGATGGCGACGTCAGGGTCGAGGGCGATGATCTTGCGGACACGAGAGACTGTGTGTATTAGTAGGTGCCGACACAGACAAAGAGTCGTGGGTATACGCACGAGGCAGCTGGGTTTGGCCCGTAGGCTCTTTCCGTGGCGGGATCGCCGTTGTGTTGTAAGGCATTGTGAAGGTTGAAGTCGAGAAAGATGAAGAGGAGGAGGAGGATGGGCGGTCGGAGAGAAGAAGGCGGGATAAGTGGCAAGGTGAAGGTAATTAACGCGTATTCAATCGCGATTAGAGCTTGTGTTCGCCCAAAGAATGTCGTGAAGTCGTCGAGAGATGTTCAATGTCGTGGGGCGACTCGAAGTGACGTTGGAAAGTCAGATTGAAGGATGTCGATTTAATTATGAGAATTGATTTTTGATAGGCTGGCGGCGCGTAATAGTAGTGCGGACGCGGTTTGGGGTCTGTTGGATTGGGCCGTGGCACTGGCGTGGCGGGCACGGCCACGCGGGCACGGTCACTAAAACGTCATTCTGCAGGCACTTGAGCGCTGTACATGGCAGTTGCGTGGAATTCAATGTCTCGACTATTGTGTCTCGTTGGAAAGCAGAACAGCATTCTTTTATTTCTAGATGGAGATAGGAAAAAAAGAAGATAGAAAAGTAGAGCGCACTCTGAGGCAGACGTGCCTTGAATCTCAGACTGGTATAAAAAAGAGAAGAGGAAATCATAGGATACAGCTTGGTAGACGTAGACAAAGGAAATGGGAAAAGATAGACGAAAAAAAGAGGAAAGAAAAGATGACGCAAACCCTGCAAATAACAAACGAAACGCATACAATAAAGATACAGAAGAGCATCGTATTTGACTTCTTCCGCCCTGCTGGCCGGCCTACGCCTTCACGGACAGGATAATCGTCAACAGCACCAGCACAAAGACCAGCCCCATCAGTCCCATCAGCTTCACGTTTCTTCCACCACATTTGCCGCTTCAGGCCACGGCTGCGCACCCGGAACTCGCGCGCACTGCCGCCCAGTCGGTCGGTCTGGTCGACCAGCAGGTCGATCCGCTCGCCTCGCTCGAGAAGGGACTCGATGTTGCGACCCATGATGCCGCGGACGTCGTCGATGTCGCGCCGGACAGACGACAGGGCATCTTCTTCAGATGAAGTACCGAACTGAACCAGCAGTGCTTTGAGGGTACCGTTGAACGAGGCACAGCCGTAGTTGGGCAGGTCGGCAAAGTCGGTGTGGGCGGGAGGGAAGTCGGAGAAGAACTGGGAGCGTACGGCGACCAAGAAGGCAAAGGGAATGCGGCGGCCAAGGCTGCCGTCGGCGACAACCAGGAACGTCAGGCCGCCGGCGCTGCTGGCCGTGTTGTCGGCATCTTCGGGGTTGGGTGCTTCCGCAATGTAGTGAATGTGGTTGGAGCCGTGGGTGAAGGTCAACTTCTGGGGCGTCTTGTGGTCGATTTTGGGGAGGACGAGGGAGGCGAGGGCGGAGGTCTGGCTGGAGGCGGAGGCGATGCACTCGGCGAGGATGGTCGTGTTGTGGGCGACGCATGCACTGGGAGTGTTAGAGGGAGACGACAGAAGAGATAGTCAGAATGTAATTAGGTTTACTAGAGCAGCGGCGTTGCCGGCGCGGAGGACGTCATGTTGACGGCCGATTGGGTATGTGTTCGATGGAGAGCGTTGTATGTTCTGCAGTCGATCACCAGATTGCCTGGGTGTGCCGCAGTATCATCCGGTGGAGAGAATGCCGAAGGTGGCTATCGTGGGTATCTTGGGTGCGTTCAGGCGATAGAGGTTGAATGAGGCAAAAGTGCTGAAAGTTGGCGATGTTCGTGTTTGGCAATGACTAGATAGATTAATGGGCAGGGGCACACAAGCACAAAGAACAAGCAGGAACGAGTGGTTGATGACGAACAGCCACCACGCCTTTGCCGTCCCCCAACGAAAGCACTCCGAGAGGGCGCTAAATCGGGTTTGCTGGTGCTGGCGTGGCGCTGGGCGCTGGAGGGGTGCTTGTTACAGGCTGCGAAACGCGTCCTAATTACAGCACGTGCCATCAACTTACAGCGACTTTAGTGGTTCACGGCGATTACAGCAGTCTACAGTGGAAAGATTGATGCCTCATAAAATACCAGTAAATTATGTTCATACTGTGCCTGCTATGTCCAAGCAAACATATACAATAGGCAGCCATTCAACAGTTTCTGGCGTCCTTGCTCTTTTTTTTTTTTGATTCCCAGCTTCGCCCACTACAGTTTACTCCCGGTTCCAATGCCGACAGGTCGTGTTCGCTGCTGTATTGGCCAGGCCGCACTCTCGCGATAGATGTAGCCGTGGGCGACGGGACTGCTCGCGTGTGGCAGTGGTGGCGCTGGTGGTGCAAGCGGCAGCGCAAAGGCTGGATGTGACTGATAAGGAGAGAAGGGCGCGAGATGAGGGTTGTGGACATGCTGAGGAGCCGATAACGGCAATTGGGGAGGAGGAGGAGGAGGAGGAGGAGCAACAGCCGCTGGCACTGCTGGCTGGCCAAACGACCGTCGTCGCTGGAAGTTGGAGGTGAAGAAAACGGGATGGAGAACGGATGGGTTGTGCATCGCGGGTGGCGGTGGTGGCACACGACGGTGCTGTTGTTGGTTTTGTAGTTGTTGTTGAGAGAAAGGACGAGACTGAGGAGCGCCGCTCATGATATGAGGAGCTAGGATGGCACGTGGTATGGCGTAGTCGGCCGCGGCGTCCGAGAAGGAAGGAGCCGAAGACGTAGTCGGTGGGAAATGTGCGGAAGGTGCAGTCGGCGCCGTGGAGGGCGCGTGTGAAACGGTGCTGAGAAAGGCAGGAGCCGGGGATGAGGTGGATGATTTAGAGGCGGTGACAGAGTGTGGCCGCATGTTGACGGCAGCAAGACGATGAGCTCAGATCATTGGGACGACGGATGCAAGACAGATCGGTCGAAAGGCGGGCAAGAATGTCGACCAGCAAACGTTGTTGAGAAGATGAAAAGTAAAAGCTCAGTTTGGTGCAGATTACAAGCCTGCGATTTCGCAACTCAATTGGGGAGCTCTTTCCCCATATCGGGGTAATAATAAATGCAGTGGTTCAAACGGCAGCCGCTGTCGTCATTTTTCACGTGGAAGGGCGCCGCTAGAGCGGGGGCGAGTTGCGAGTTCCGTCGCCTCGGTCCGGTCGAGCTTCAGCGGTGTTAGCTGGTGCTGTTGAAGCCAACGAACGGCGCTATAATTATCCAACGTACATACACTGTATAAGACGAAAAGCAACACTTTTATGTATATCATATATGCGGTCTATAAACGCATCCTTAAATAACCCTTTTGTGCGCCATACCTTCTAGCAAGTCAATATCGATATCAAGTAAATGCAGTCCCACGCCATGTAGATACCAATTGGCAAAGAAGCCCAGCCTGGCTCCAGTCAAGCTTTAGAAACAAGCCCTTTGCCTTTAAGCCTTCCGCTTTGACTTCTTCTTGTCGCCGCCGCCCTTCTTGTCCGCCGTCTCCTTTTGTGTCTCCCGTTCTTTGCCCTTCTTGATGGCACTCACCAGCGCCTCAATCTCGCTGACCTGGTGTGCCTCTTTGCGCACACGCTCTTCTTCCTTCTTGGCCTCCTTGTTGGCTTCTTTCTCGAGTGTACGGCGCTCGGCCGATCTCTTTTCGGTTTCCTCGACCAGCGCATCGCTGTCTTGCCACAAGGCTTTCGCCACATTCTCGTCCTCCACATCGCGCCGTGCCGTGTCCATGATCCGGCACTCCTTGATAATCTTGTGGGCCAGTGGGTCTTTTGAGGCTTCGGTCATCAAGGGGTCGCCGGCCGTGCCAAAGTCGCGCATGCGGCGGAGCTCGCCGTCCATGGCGGCATACAGAATGGACTGTGCGCCGTCGTCGGCGCTCTTGATAAAGAGCCACCACAGGGGGTACAGCAGGACGTAGCCCAGCACAAGCCAGAGCAGTGAACCGCCAGACAGCCAGTGCCGGAAACCAGGCGTGCGCGACAGGCCGGGGTCGACCAGCAGAACACGGACGTTGCCGGGCAAATTGTCCGGCCGCTTGTGGGCATCCAGGTGCTTCTGGAACGAGCGCGCAAAGACCATAAGGGCAAGTTTGCTGCGGGCGTAGGCGCGGGCGGCGACCAGTCGGGGATGTCGACGCCGTCGGGGTTGGTCGAGGTACTGGACGTAGGCTTCTTGTTCTTCTTCGTGCTCTTTATCGGTTCTGGTCCTGGCGGTCCGGCAATCAGTGGCGGCGAGCCAATGTAGGACGAGCATGTCGTAATGATGATGCGCACGTCGCGGTCAAACGGCTGCGATCGCAGTGCCGGACTGAGAATGGCCAACAGATGGAAATTGGCCAGGTAGTTCACCATCCACGCACGCTCAATGCCGTCCTGTGTCGTCACACCACGCGCCGGCGTCAATGCTTTGCCCGTCCGCTCGTCCTTTTGTGCCACACCGGCCACGGCCGCGCACAGGATGATCATGTCCAACCGCCGCACGGGCAGATTGTCGATCCACTGTGTCGCAAACGTGCGGATGCTGTGTAGAGACGACAGGTCGACCTGTTCGGCATAAATCAACTGGTGGCCTGCGAGCTCACGCAGTTCTTCGACGTAGTCGACGACAAACGGATCGGACGGCGGCTGTTGTGTCAACAAGACAATGTGTGCGCCGCGTTTGGCGAGGTCGAGGGCTACTGCTGCGCCGACACCCGACGTGCCGCCCGTAATCATAACCACGCGGCCGTGCATGCTGCGGTCTGACCGGTTGGACGCGCCGCTGCAGTACAGCTTGGTGGCCCCAACCACGCCGAGCGAGCCGAAGAACTTGGCCAGAGTTATGGGCTGGGGAAACCATTCTGGCAGCCCGTCGAGGTACGCGCTCATCA
This sequence comes from Sporothrix variecibatus, assembly GCA_016097105.2. Taxonomy (NCBI): domain Eukaryota; kingdom Fungi; phylum Ascomycota; class Sordariomycetes; order Ophiostomatales; family Ophiostomataceae; genus Sporothrix; species Sporothrix variecibatus. The sequence goes on along the minus strand of JADMNI010000002.1, from coordinate 1,979,091 downwards.
CAAAGTCGAGAGGCATGACGGCGGTGGGTGAGGGGGTGTAAAAGGGTGTAGGGGGAAGTGTCGTTTTCGAGATGTTGGCGGATGTCAAAAAGGAGGTCCAAAACCAAGGTCGAAAGTCAAGGCGAAGAAGATGTCGTGGCAGTCGCGGCCGCTAAAGTGTCTTTTTTTAGCATGTTTTAGCGGAATGGAATCCAGGAGCCAGCAGGGAAGGCGCGGCCGAATTGGCTTGCTACAGCGATAAGATAAGGAGAGCTTCCCCCTGAAACATGACGACACCTAGCAAAGTCCATCGCTCTTTACATCTTAATTTGTGCTTAACAAAAAATATGTGGGGCCCAAGGCTGCAGTGGCAAACTCGCGACTTCCCGATTTGAACATAGACAACGACACCCTCTTCTCGTCTCTCCTTCCTCTTTTTCTCCTTTCACTCTCAAACCTAATTTCACAAATCACACCGCCAAAATGGCACACAAACGAAATCCTACAAGAAACGGCGACGACGACCTCAACGAGGACGGCGCATCAAACACGCCGCTCCACAAGCTGCCCGGCTTCGGTACTGGCCTCCATCGCCAACGCGTCGCATTCGTTCGTGCCGGCGAAACACCGCCAGCAAAGGGCAGCCCACCTGCAGGAAGCCTCCCTGGAGGCGCCGTCTCGGATCTCTATCTCAGTATCGTCATGGGAGAGACCAAAAAGACGGAGACCACTGCTCAAAAGACGGTTGAAAAGGTCGAGGCAGTTGTCGAGACGGTCACGGCATCGTCCACCGCCTCTTCGTCTACCCCGCCTGTGACATCTGCAGTCTTCCTTTGACGACAGCTTCTTCCGCCGCTGCTCATTATCATGAGACGTGCCTTGTCCACCAGGTTGCGCTCGACCACTCCAAACCGCCGTCTGCCCTTGACCGTGGCCGTTTTGGACTCTCGATTATGAGCGCCCAGGGCTGGGACCCAGACAGTGGGCGCGGTCTGGGTGCAGACCAACAGGGAATGGCCTATCCGATCGAGGTCAAGCTACGGCCGGACAGACAAGCTTTGGGCAGCCAGCCGGCTACTACCACAGCATCCTCTTCTTCAAAACGTCCCTCTGGCACATCTGCTTCAGCACCCGCTCCTTCTCGAAACCGCCAATACAATCGCAAGCAGCTGCGCCATATGGAAGAAGACCGCCGCCGACGGCACGACCGGCTGCGTGAGCAGATTATGGGCAACAAGGACCTCGACAAATACCTACGACCGCAGGGAGATGAGTGAGGGAACTGACAAAGAATGACAATGTTGTCGTTTGTAAGTTGAAATTCTAACTCGCTTTGAAATATATTTATATGCTAAAAATGGTCCGTCTTCTTTATTCTAACATGTGATAGATATGTACTCATCCTCTTTAGTCACTCTTGACTCTCGTCTACTCCTTCTTGTCGATACCGTCGACAACGGGCGCTTTGGGAATCTCCACGCCCAACACGCGGTACTCGAGGCCCACGTAGCCGTCGCTCACAATAAAGACATCCACCTTGCCGCTGTGGGCGACAGACTCGGGCAGCTGCACTACAGCCTTAGCTGTCGGCTGCGAGCTGCCCGAGGCGCCACTGCCAGAAGCAGCGCCGCCACGACCGCTGCCGCCGCGGCCACCACGGTCGTTGCGTCCACCACGGCCTCCGCGGCCACCGCCACCTCCTCCGCCGCGGTTGGGACCAGAGCTCCAGCCAACACGCTTGATGGCATATACTTCATCGCGCGCCAGGTCGCCGACCACGGCAAAAAACCCTTCTGTTTGTGACTTGGGGAACTTGGGCGCGTACATGCGGGCCTCGCGGTCCACGAGCGCGTTAAGTCGCTTCATGTTGATGGTCACCGACGACGACGTCACGGGGCTGATTGACACTTGTACATTGGGCAGCAGCGACACAGCGCGGTTGAACTGGTTGACGCGGCTCGCGGGCACCTGCAGCGACTTGCTGAGCTGCTTCTTTTGTGCCTCGGTCATGGCGCTGACCGTTTGAAGAAGGGTACCAGGTGCGCCCTTGGACTTTGAGTACGCCTCGGCTGCTTCGCTGTCGACACCAGGCAGGATCGTGACGGGCGGGTCCGTGGGCCAGGTGGCCGACTTGATGCACTGCAGTAGCGAAATCATCTCGAGACAGCTCGACAGGTGGTTCAGCTCGGCCAGCACGTCAATCGATGCCTGCATGATACGGATGGCCTGATCCAGCACGCTCGTCTGGTCGCCGACGTAATCGGTAATGGGCAGCGTGATGCGCGACATGTGCGCCTGCAGCAGCAAGAACGACTTGACATGTGGGTCCCACATGGGCAGGCCAAACGACGTGCCCGGGAACGTCAGGTTGGCCGACAGCTCGGCATTGACGAGGTCCTCATTGTGCCGCACGGGCAGCTCGTCGTACTCGGTCGCGTGGCACATCCATGACAGCACATCGAGGAACGATGCGCGCGCTTTGGCGTGCCGCACGAGGTGCCGGATCGTCTTGTGCGATAGATAGTAGTAGCTCATAATCTTGCCAAGCGGCGTCGGGTCCACGTCTCCGTTGGGGTACACCTCGACGCACTTGGACGTGGCCAGGTCGTTGAGGGCCTTGTCCACCATGTCCACCATGAACTCGTTGGCCAGATGCTGTGCCGTCATGCCGCCGTTCTCCTGCTGCTCCTCGGGCAGGATGTCCAACCCATAATATGACGGGTTCTTGTGCAGGCGGCGGAAGAAAAACGTCCACGTCAAATAGTCGAGCGCATCCTGCTTGCTGACAATCGTCTCGGCCGACACCTCGGCACACAAATGGTTGTCCAGCACCGTGTGCAGCGACGACTCGACGGGGAAGCCCGTGTGCAAAAAGTGCTTATAGAAGTCCTTCTTGGCGTCCTGCGTAAAGATGCGCGCCACACCCGAGTTGTCGAACTGGGGACGACCCGCACGACCGAGCATTTGCAGCACGTCCGTTAAGTCCATGTCCTTGTAGCCCTCGATCTTGGCGTCAAAGAACTGTGTGCCCTTGACAATCACCAAATGCGCCGGCAGGTTGACACCCACGCCAGCGTGCTGGTTGCCACGAGAATCTGAATCTTGTTGTGCAGGAACAGCTCTTCCGATAACTGACGGTCCGACTCGACGAGACCGGCGTGATGCAGGCCGATACCAAAACTAATGGCCTCGCGCAGCGCATCGTCCTTGACCCGGGCCAGGTTCGCCTGCAGGTCGTCTTCCTCCATGTGCAGGAAGCGGCGCGGGTTGTCCTCCATGCCGCAAAAGTTGACGAGATCCTTGGCAGTGAGACGTGTCTGGCGACGGGATGGCACAAACACAATGACGGGCTTGTCCGGGCTGTGGTTCTTGATGGCCAGGAACGAGGGCCGGTTCATGGCCTGCATCAGCGGACAGAAGCCGCGCATGTCGGGGAAGCCGTCAATGTAGAGCTCGAGCGGCACAGGGCGCACCGAGTGGCGGAAGTTGAAGAGCGCGCCCTGACTCTGCTTGACGCCCAGCCAGTTGGCCAGATCCGTTGCGTTGGCACAGGCCGTCGACATACCCAACAGACGCACGGGCACCTTGGTGGAGGCGGCAATGTAGTTCATGCGCGACACAATGATTTCGAGAATCGGGCCACGGTCGCCTGCCAGCAGATGGATCTCGTCAATAATGACAAGGCTGACTTTGCGCACGTAGTTACGCGTCTGCCAGCTACGCGAGATACCATCCCACTTCTCGGGCGTCGTGATAATGATGTCGGCGTCCTGGATCGTGCGCGTATCGGGCGTGTTGTCACCCGTCAACTCGACCATCTTGAGACCTGCCGGGCCCGCCAGCCGTCCACCCCAATCCTTGATACGCTCGCGCACCAGCGCCTTCATGGGCGCAATGTACACGACCTTGGAGCCGGGCCGCTCGCGGAAGGCCCACCACATGGCCAGCTCGGCGGCCACAGTCTTGCCACTGCCCGTCGGGGAACCCAACAGCACATTGGCGGGTGTGTGGTACAGCGTGTGGAAGATCTGCGTCTGCATGGGGTTGAAGTACTGGAAGCGCTGTGCGTAGATGTCTTCCAAGACGGGGTTCTTGAGTGCCTTAATCGACAGCGGCTGCAGGTTCAAAAGGTCCGTGTAGACGCTCTCAGTATCCGGACGGATCAGGTGCTGGAAGGAAACGGGCGTCACAGTCTCAGCGCCGAGCCAGCGGTCAGACACAGCACGAACGTAGATCTGGTCGGGCAGCGGGTCAGACAGCGGGATGGTAAAGTTCATCTCGTGGTCGTCGTGCAGCTTGCGGCGGCTGAGCACAAAATACTCGTGGTGGTAGATCTCCGACGTCTCCGAATTCTCGACCCAGATATAGTACGACTCGGACGTGCCGTGGGTCTGGTCGTTCCAGCGGAAGTCCGGGTAGAGGTACAGCTTGATGCGCAGGACGTCGCGGTTGAGGGGCGCAATCTCGGCCTCGACCGTCAATGTTGGGAAGTTGTTCAGAATGCGGGCAATCTTGTTGCCGGCGCCGTGGTTGTGCACCAGACTGCCAATCTCGCCGGGCTCCATGTCGCGCAAAGACTCAATCGATGCCACCGTGCCCTTCTCGTCCAGCTTGGCCATCACGGGCCGGGGCAGGTCGAACTGGCTCAAAGGGTGCTCAAAGGGCCACACGCGGCGCTCGATCGACTTGGACAGCGACAGCAGCACGAGACACTGGTGGCCCCAGCGCCGGTTGAGGGCAATCATAAAGAGTGCGCGGCAGATACGCGCCGCCTGCTGGGCGACATAATTCAAATCGTTGCCGAGGGCAAAGTCGTCGGGTTGCACCTTGGAGATGTACGACTGCAGGAGAATGTTAGTCTTGGCCTGCGGAGAGTCGATGGTGGCGCCGACGTCGCACACGGTGCCCGTCTCCTTGAGTTTCGACAGCTCCTTGTTCTCGCTGTCGCGCGACGAGATGTTGTCGAACTCGCTGCTCTTGGCAATCATCTGCAGCACGTCGGCCTCGGTGGCGTGCTGGCGCATCATGCTGTTGAAGATCTGGATACTCGAGTGCAGGATATAGAACTGGCTGGCAATGCGGCCGACGTCCTTGCTGCGCAGCTCATCGGTCGTCTCGTTGTAAATAATCATCTGGCTCTGCTGCAGCGTGCGCGCGGCTTGGACGGCGAGCTGGCGACGGCGCTGCACGAGCATGGGATCTTGTGCAAACTCGGCCCAGTCGATGCCGTAGGCCATGGGGTTGCGGCGCATGCGCACAAAAAGGTACGAGTAGCCGATCCACTGCACGGCCTCAGGGATCGACGTCACAGTACCGAGAGCGATCTCGGCGTTGAGGTTGTCGACGAGCTTGGCCGAGAAGCGCGACTCAATGGGCAGCTGCTCCGTCACGGCCGTCAGGTAGTGTGTCAGCTTGTTGTGGCTCGTGCAGATCATGCCGATACCTGTGTCCTCAAACTGCGGACGACCGGCACGACCAAAAATCTGGAGAACGTCGAGGATGCCGAGGTCGATAAACTTGCCGTCCTGGGCACTGTATACCTGCGTGCCCTTGATGATGACGGCAGCCGCTGGCAGGTTGACACCCCACGCCAGAGTGGCTGTACAGCACAACACTTTGAGCACGCCCTCGCCAAACAGACGCTCCATCAGGTTGCGGTCGGAGCGGGACATGCCAGCATGGTGGATGCCCAGGCCTTTGGGCAGAAGGTCGCGGAGCTCGCGGGCCTTGGAGGTCTTCATGGAGGCGACGGCGGCCTCGTAGCGTGGATGGCTGCTGGGGTCGAACAGGTCGAGACACATCTCGTCGGTGGCCTTTTCGTGCAGCATCTTGGCTGTGGCCATAGTGTCGCGCCGCGAGTGCACAAAGACCATGATCTGGTGACCCTGCTCGAGCATATCCCGTGCCTTCTCAAAGGCGACAATGTCGAGGTTCTCTTTTCCTTCTTTGCTGCCCGCCTTGCCCTTAACTCCAATAAAGTGCTGCTGCAGAGGGACAGGACGGAACGAGGCGTCAAAGTAGAAGAGGCCAGCATAGCGGTTGACCTTCAAGAAATCGGCAACGTCAATGTAGTTGGGCAACGTGGCACTGAGGCCGACGATACGGATCAGCGACTGCGTGCTCTCGACCTGGCGCTCAGTACGGGCAACCAGCGACTCGAGTACAGCACCACGCTCGTCGTGCAGCATGTGCACCTCGTCGATGATCAGCAGGCGCACCTTTTGCACGAGCTCCGTGTCGCCGACACCACGGCGCGTAACGACATCCCACTTCTCAGGTGTCGTCACAATAATCTGCGTGCGCACAATTTCGGCCTTGGTCAGATGCATATCGCCCGTGTACTCGCGCACCTGGATACCGAGCCACGCCAGCCGCTTGCCCAGCTTCTCGGTGATTTCAGCGGCCAGCGCCTTCATGGGCGCAACGTAGACAATCTTGAAATCCTCGCCATCGACAGCAAAGTCATTGACAGTCGCATCGTCCACGGGGTTGGGCAAAGCATACTGTCCGATCGTGTGCAGGATCGTCAGCATCGCCGCGTCTGTTTTACCGGCACCCGTGGGCGCACAAATCAGCATGTTCTCGCTCGTTTTGTAGGCCACCGGGTAGACAAGGCTCTGCATGCGGTTCAGCGCCGTGTAGCCCTTGAATGTGCCTCGACACAGGCCGTCGAGATCAGAAATCTTGACGAGGCTCTGGCCAGGGCCCAGCTTGCCCTTGCTGCCTGCAGGGATGTAGTACTCGGTGTACTTTTCCTTCTCGCGCACCGTGCTGCCGGTGGGCAGAGCATAGCGCTTTCCCGTCACGCTTAGACTGTTGCCTGCGTGGTAGGCCTTGTAGACGTGAGGGTACTCGGCCTCTTTTGCCGAAGCGGCATTCAGGACGGCCGTCTTGTGCTCAAAGTCCTTTTGCCGCAGCTGCTCCTCGCGCTGTGCCTTTGTCAGAAGCCGCGAGCCGCCAACTGATGGACCGTCGAGGCTTGCTGCTGGTGCTTCATCCTCAGCCATGGCCGCCGAGACAATTTCGTCGCGGTGAGACAGCAGTTCAATAACAAAGTCCAAGTCGTCAAAGCCCACCAGATCGGTCAGCTGCGACTGCAACTCCTCTTCTGGCCGGGACGACTGAAGCACATCCATAATCTGGACCTGCAGCACGTCTGGTGGTATCGGTGCAGCCGCTTGGCTGCTTCGGGAGGCCATGGCCAGGCATTTTGTCGAGAGCCAGGCAGGTGTGTAGGTAGATGAAGAAGAAGCGCCGGCTCCACCGCTGCCGCCACGCCCGTAGTTGCCGCCATCGCTCGGTGCGAGCCCAAGCTCCTCGAGTTCGTCATCCGAGATAAAGTCCCAGATATCCTGGGCAGCACCGCCGCTGGCTGAGCTGTAGTAACCGTCGCTGTCGTCGGAGTCGTCGTATTCGTCGAGATCGCTGACGTCTGATGTGAGAGGGAGTTTGAGAGCAGCCACGGCGTCCGTCATGGCCGTCAGCTGCTGCCGCCACTGCTCCTCATCTGAGCTTGGCGATACTGAAGTCATCTTGAGATTGAGGTCGTGTGGAACCGTGAGGCGGGTTGTTAAGAGAGAAAGTTGTGAAATTGAGCTTGAGATTTATAATTTGAGAGTATTCGTCGGAGAGGTAAATTGTGTGTGTATTTTCGCTCTCGAGATGCTCGCTACTTGTTGCTAGAAACAAAATGAATGAACGCAAATCAAATTGAACGAAAGGAAATAAAGACAGCTTGAGCTGTCCAAATATGCGTGAACAGAGCTCCCCTCGATTATGATGCACTTTTCATCATAAGCTTTGTCGTTGTTAGCCACCGCCAGAACGCTACCAAAATAGCGGGGGAGTCATCCGGGCTGACAAAGCTTGGCATAGCAAACAGACAAGGCAGGCGCAGTGGGCGAGCTGTGAGTTAGCGTCTGCACGTAAAAACGGGCGGTCGCGCCTGCCGTTACACTACGAAGTCGCCGCCTGTAGTCATTTAGGGAGAGAGTAAAGCTCTGCGAAGTACGTTTGGTCTCTACAACGTCAGGGCCTTTTCAGTTTCCTTTTTGTTTCTTGTTGTCTTGAAAATCGAAACGGTCGAGATTCTCCAAACCCGTATCGTCATTGTTCCTGAAGCAACACAGACCTTCACTCTAGCCCCTGACTACGGTGTATTCTCCGGCTTCCGTGACCAGGATTTGGTGCAACTGCCGCTCTTTCCGTTTCTGTCTGTGCCTGCCGAGCCTGCCTGTAGGCCTAGTGGCCACTGGGTTGTTCTTTCCAGAATTCCTCGACATCCGCACCTGCCCAGACAGCCAATCGCGACGCTCCAAGCGTCTGTTCTAGCAGGTGGGCCAGCCGCGTGGAAATCACCCTCCAATTCCAAAACGACGCTGGGCACGCTCATCCCTCTTTACGCGGTATTGCTCCTGAGAGCGCGGTAGTAGACCCAGAGACCCTAAAAAACCCTCGAACCACACGTCGCCAATACGAGCAATTTAGCGATACGCGGTCCACCGCAGGGGGCCTTTTTGGAGAAAGGGGGGAGGCTTAGAAAGGAGACGTGTTTTTTGGGCGTACGAAGTAATATCTTGTCTCGTCCACATGCTTGTCGGTCGCTCCTTCTCTGTCCTCTTGTATCGAAAACTTTCCCAACAACTACCCCGAACGGTATCTTTCCCCTTGTGGAGTTTTGCGTTATCGACCAAATTAAACCACCACCGATCTCTCCTTCCCTTTTCAACGGAAACAATTTACGACCCTTATTTTGTCTTCTATTCCCTCCCCCACACACCAAAAAACGTGCGACCTCACCAAGACGAGCCCTTTCGAGACCCTTCAACCAGCTTCAGCCCTAACAATCAACGACACAGCTCCCTCGAACCTCCCCGCCGTCGCGATACCCTATCCGCAATCATGCCGTCCATGTGGTTAACAGACTCTCAGAGTGCGTCCTCTTCTTTGCGCCCCTCCCTCTCTTTTCTTTCTTTGCCCCGGGTCTTTTGAGCTTTGCGACACGCGACCATTCAAGACCGCACAGCTCCGCGGAGCCGGTCGCAAAGCTCAAAACTTGTCCGATCGGATCCTACCGTGGACGGTCGCATCGGCTAGACAAAGACACCTGCTAACATGAATCTTTTCTCAACCTCTAGAAGTCGGAGTGGCTTTCTGTACCGGTGGTACGTTGACGACGAGCCCGCCCCGATAGCTTGGCCCTCTCGAACGGCCAAGCTGTCCCAGCTCTCTCCCTCGACGATTTGCGCGTCTCTAACTCGATCTCTAGGTGGTTTTTTCCTCATCGGTGGTGTCATGCTCTTCTTCGACCGGGCAATGTGAGTATTCCCCCCTTGTCGATTCTTATCGCAGCTTTTCTTGTCCTAGTTTTGTGCCTTTACTGACCTCCTCCTTTCTAGGCTCGCCATGGGCAATGTAAGCAGATGAACCCCTTGAAGCGCAAAGCTTCCGACGACATCCTTCTAACGAACCTTGGACAGATCCTCTTCCTCATCGGCCTCACCATTATCATCGGCCCGGCCAAGACCCTCCTCTTCTTCGCGCGCAAGCAAAAGGCCAAGGGCACCGCTGCCTTCTTCGGCGGTCTCCTCATGATTCTGCTGCGGTGGCCGCTCATCGGATTCTGTGTCGAACTGTACGGTATCATGGTCTTGTTCGGCGACTTCCTCGGTACGATTGCGGCGTTTGCGCGGAACGCGCCGATTGTGGGACCGTACATTGGCGTGGCCGTGGACCGCTTAGGCCTCGGCCGGCGCAACACGGACCTGCCGGTGTAAGACGACCGTGGGGCAATGTGACAGAACCGGCACAATCGTTTTGTGGGGATGAAAGGGGAGTGAGCGTGACTCGGAGCGCAAAACGAATGACGTACCGATATCGACCGCAGTCCGACCTCGACCAAGTCCGGCACATGCAATATGCCGGAAAACTAAAACACGCACAACAAGAAAGATGGAGGGACGGGAGGGTTGTGGCGGACGGGCTATATACCGGCAGCCCACCACCCGCTTCGTGGTTTATTGCTTTATTTTTCTGCTCTGATAAGGCGTCTCGACACTATTATAGAGAAGCCCCCAAGGAAGGGGCAATTTGGCAGGACCCAAAAGGAGGCTCTTATTCGGCGTTGGGTTGGAAATGAATCAAAGTATGAGGGAAACGGGGGGAGAAGAAGCATGGTTGCTGAACCAGTGTACAAAAAATACCCCTTCGTCTTGTTTTCTGTTTTTTTGGCGAAATAGGGCGGACCCCAAGTTTAATCATCTCATATGTTTGGAGTTTTGTAATATACGTCCCTTTTTAATACGATTTTTTGAACAAGCTTGTGCGGGCGCAAAGGTTGTAAGCTGAAAACAATGGTAAACAAAGGGGTAAATTGTCTTAACGTGCTGGCCGTTGTGCAGCCTGCTTCACATAAAACTCTCCAGGTTGATTGATATCATGGATTCATTCGCTCCGCAGCGCCGCATAGAAACGACGCCTGCCCTGCAATCTGCCACACAAAATCTATCTTAACTATGGCTCTTTGTCGCTTCGTATTTTATGTACCTGGCGATCTGATTCATCCAAACTAAACGAAGCCTTCCTCGGGCCAAGTCCAATGCGCGCACTTCCCTCCGTCTCTCGCCATCCCTATATCCTCACACCCACTTCTCCTCTCGTCCACACTTAGTAACCCAGTCCGCGCAGGTAGTCGGCCAGGGCCTCGACGGTTGCCCGCGCATTGCTCGCCTGTGCGTTCTCGCCGTAGTGGCCGACAATAATCGCCTGCTTCGTCTTGGCAACGGCGACGCCGGTCTTGCCCTTCCGGATCATTGCAATGTTGTCGTCGGCGCTGACAATGGTGGCAATGTACTTCTCGCCGGCAATGTGCAGACCCTCGCCGTAGGCCTTGTCGATGGCGGCCTGGTTGCCGGCCTCGAAGATGGCGGCGGCGGCCTTCATCTCCTCGGGCTTGAGCGCAAAGTTGGGGGAGGCAGCCCAGACGCTGTCGCCAGCGGCGCTGATGATTGCGGCCTCATCGATGTGACCGCTGCCGACCAGGCTGTGTTGTTACAAGTTGCGTTAGCATAGCTGTCCTGTCATTTTCCTTTTTCGTATCTGTTTGCGCTTCGCCACCGTCACCGTCACCAATGTGCCCCGCGGTTCGATCACAGTCCGACCAAACACCCCATGACTCTATATCCAAGATGCTAGAGCCAAGATAACCGCTCGGCCAGGTCGTTCGTGTCGTCGCGCGGGGTCGGCAGGTTATGGCGACACATGTAGCAGCAGGGGAAGAGTGTGCATTTACCTCGAGTCGATGTATCCTATACCGCCACAAGAAGTCAGTCGAACAGTTCTCCATCACCGAAATATAAAAGGAAGACCGGGACATTCTCTACCGACCTTGCCAAGACATGGTGTTGATTGTTGTGTGATTGGTTTGTGTGGTTGTTTTGCTTTTTGCTGTGGTCTATCTCAGTGAAGAGATAAGATGACGGAAACGGTTTCGAGAAATCTGCGCAGAAAATCAACAATGAGCGTCTGCAATGTCACAGGTGAGTTTGTCGAGGAGAAACCGCAGCGTCATACGGGGGTGTGTTTGGAGGGCGGTCAGAGGGTCTAGAAAAGGTTGAAGAGGGGCTCTGGTTGCTATTTGGTGTAGCTTTTGGTGCTTTGGTGCGATGATGCGAGGATGCGGGAAAACGTACAATTTGGGATCGTGTGGGAGGAAGAAAAAAAGGTAAAACCGACGTGTGACGTTTGGTCGTTTGAGCAGGAGTAGGAGAGGAGGAGAGAGAGAAAGGGAAGAGTAGAGAAAGGGGAAGAAGTGGGATGGGAAAATAAAGACGTGCAGCGCAAGGATTAAGACCAATAGCGGTGCTGGCGAACTACTCAGCTCAAGTGGGCAGGCAAGACCCCAGTAAAGAAAACGAAACCACAGCAGGAAGGAGAGCCCCAAAGAGCGCCTGCCGAAAGAGGGGTATGGCCGCTGGTGGAGAGTCGCTGTAATTCTACGTCAGGGAAGGCAAGAGGCAAGCTCCAGGCAACCGAGCTGGCAAGGAAAGAACGACCGCCCCGCTAATGAGCAAGCTCCCGGCGCTGGCGGACTGGTGTCCAAGCTTGAAGCGGGCTGCTAACGACATTTGTTTTTGTCTACTACTCTACTGCTGCTTGTGCTTGTTTAAGATGTGACAGTGACTAAGGCTTGTGTTTTCTTTGTTTGTGAGGGATGTGAGGCGTTTTGCAGCTCAGGCTGTTTCACTGGTTGCGAGTCGAGCTTGGATGGAAAACGGAAAGCGGAAGGCAGAGAAACAAAGCAGGGTCGCTCTTGCCGGCGCTGAGGAGTTTGAGCTCTGTTCAGTGCACACACCACGCGAATGCCGCTACCCCGCCGAGCCCCGCTTACACATCATTTTGAACTACCAAAAGGAACTTGCACGCGTTGAGAACAGACTCGAACGACTGGCCCAGACCTGATGCAAGCCATGTCTCTGTCTGCACAACGTGCAGCATCGCGCCTGGTAACAAGGCGGATAATCTGACGGCTGGAACATTTCGAGATTCTGAAACGTATATAATGACGACCTATGGTCTTGAACAGGCAATATATGGCAGCCTCAGATTTCAAGGTGAAGATCACGTGTCAAAATAGTGAGAGCAGACATCCAATAAGGCCGTTCAACAGAGCAATTTGAGTTTTCTCAAGATTCATCTCAAACAGAACAGGCTGCAATATAAGCTCGTTTCATGAAACAAAATGTTGTTTCAACAGCCGTCTCCAATGGCATAAGGCGCGAGGGTGCCTGAAAGCTGCAATGGGGAGCTAGCTCAACGGTAAAGTGTGGCGTCGTATTACATAATCCTGTGGCGCTCATTTGGCGCAAGGAGCACTATTAGCACTATTACGGCAGTCTCGACCATCAGATCAGGAAAGAGTCGAGAGGCCAGAATCGAGACATCCTGTCTCTCTCCAATCCACTCCGACGACAGGACGCGATTTATCGACGCGGCACGCATCTCGAAAATCCATTTGCGAGCTTCACTCCGCCATCGCGCCTCGACGACCGCCGCAATTGCAGCGCGGACCCCTGCCGTCGCATACGGTGAAGACGCGATTCGAACTAAATCAGCTTCGACTTTAGCTGCAGCTTCGAAGCTGTCTTTGCCTTCCCCTACACCTCAACAGCAGCTCAATCAACGGCCCCAAACACGACTTCATCTTGTTTTGCGATCTTCCTCGTCCATTTCGACCTCCCACTTCCACCATGGCGCCGTCAGCCATGGACATCGTGGAGCCTCTCCCACGGCGTGAAGCCTGGAAGCTGCTGCCAAACCCAACCATCTATCCAGTCAAGGACGTATCACTCGAGGACTTTGTGGAGCCGCGGTCTGATGGCTACGAGGCCGCAAAGAAGCGTGCAGACGGCGATGCGGCGATTGTGATTGACAATGGCTCGTCAGCTGTGCGCGCCGGCTGGTCGTTCGAGAAGGACCCGCGCTTCGTTATTCCGCCGACGATGGCCAAATACCGTGACCGCAAGCTCGGCAAGACGTTCTCGTTTGTGGGCTCCGACTGCTATGCCGACACAGCCGCCCGCGGCCACATACGAAACGCCTTTGAGGCCGGCACGGGCATTGTGGCCAACTGGGACGTGATGGAGCACATTCTCGACTACACCTTTGTCAAGCTGGGACTGAATGGCAGCACCGATGGCAACGTCGATGTCCCTATCGTCCTGACCGAGGCCGTCGCCAACTTTCCCTACTCACGAAAGAGTGAGTACCCTCCGTTGTCCTGATCTGTTTTTTTATGTCGGCCCACTAACAACCCAGCCATGACCGAAATCGTCTTCGAATGCTACGGTGCCCCGTCACTCGCCTACGGCATCGACTCCCTCTTCTCCTACCGCCACAACAAGGGTGACACCGGCCTCGTCGTCTCGTCCTCGTACAGCGCCACCCACGTTATCCCCGTCTACAACCACAAGGCAGTCTTGTCCCAGGCTACCCGCTTAAATTGGGGAGGCTCCCATGCCGCCGACTACCTCCTGCGCCTCGTCCGCCTCAAGTACCGCGACTACCTGAGCAACAACCTCAAGCTGCACCAGTCCCAGGCCGAGTACTGGCTCAAAGATTTCTGCTATATCTCCAAGGACTACAACAACGAGCTGCGCGGCATTCTGGACTGGACAGGGCTCGAGGACCGCGAGCGCATCATCCAGTTTCCCTACACCGAGGAGATTGTCATCCAAAAGACGGAAGAAGAACTCGCCAAGATTGCCGAGCGCAAGAAGGAGAGCGGCCGCCGTCTACAGGAGCAGGCCGTCAAGATGCGCCTCGAGCGGCTCCTTAAGAAGGAGCAGGAGCTAGAGTACTACAAGAGCATCCAGACCCAGATCGCCGAGAGCCCCAAGAAGGAGACCAAGCGCCTGCTCGACGAGGCCGAAGTCAAGGACGAAGCCGCGCTCGAGCGCCAGATCAAGGAGCTCGAGAAGACGATTCGCCGCGCACGGCAAAAGGACCTGGGCAACGACCCGGACGAGGAGGCCGAGGCGCCCGACTTCTCGCTGCTCGAAGTGCCCGACGACCAGCTCGACGAGGCCCAGCTCAAGGCAAAGCGCCAGCAGCGGCTGATGAAGTCCAACCACGACGCCCGCGCGCGCGCCAAGGCCGAGAAAGAGGCCGAAAAGGCGCGCGTGGCCGAAGAGGCACGGCTCGAGGAGGAGCGGCGCACCAATGACCTCGAGAACTGGCTCGAGGAGAAGCGGGCCGCCCGTCTCGAGGCACTTGCTAAAATCAAGGAGCGCGAGCGCCTGTCCAAGGACATGGGCAACCGCAAGAACCTGGCCTCGTACATTCGCATGAAGAACATTGCCAACCTCGCCAGTGACGGTCCCTCGGGCGGTGCAGGTGCGACTGGCCGCAAGCGGCGGCGCGGCGGTGGCGGTGACGACGACGATTTCGGTGCCGACGATGCCGACTGGGGTGTCTACCGCGACATCGCCGTCAACAAGGACGACAGTGATGACGAAGAGAAGGAGGAGAACCCGGATGTCCAGCTCAAGGGCCTGGAGGAGCTGCTGCTGCAGTATGACCCAGACTTTACGTACGAGCACACACGCGAGGCCCAGGACGACTGGAGCAAGAAAATGCTGCACGCCTTTGAGCGTGGTCCGCGGCCGTTTGATCCGGACAGCCCTGCCGAACGTCACCAGATCCACCTCAACGTCGAGCGCATCCGTGTGCCTGAAGTGCTGTTCCAGCCGAGCGCCATTGCTGGAATCGACCAGGCCGGTCTTGTGGAGATTGCCGGCGACATTCTGACGCAGCGTCTGACGGGCCTGGCCGGCATCGAGCGCGACGATTTTTTGAAGGACATCTTCTTGACGGGTGGCCTGACGCTGTTCCAGAACTTTGACGAGCGGTTACACGCCGGTCTGCAGGCTCTGCTGCCGGCAGGTGCTCCCTTGAAGCTGCGGCGCGCCAAGGACCCGCTGACAGATGCCTGGCGGGGTGCGGCCGAGTGGGCTGGCTCGTCGGCATGGCGGCAGGCTGCTGTGACTCGGGAAGAGTACCAAGAGAAGGGCTCCGACTATATCAAGGTCAGTCACCTCTTCTTAGTACTACTCATTTTTAGAATATGTACTGACATTTACAGGAACACGACCAAGGAAACGCTTTTGCATCGGCAAGCTAGGAGGAGCCAGTGCAAACAAAGTCAAAATCAAAGTCGAAGGCGAAAGCCAAGGCAGGGGTCGAAACAAAGGAGACGATAGTGGTCCAACTTGAGCCTGAGCCGGAAGTAGACCCGGAAGCGGATCCGGAACCGAACCCAGACGAGAGACCGGAAAAGGAACCGGATGCAGGCGTGCAAGAGACACCGGAAGCCAAGCCGAAGGCGAAGCCGGCAGCAAAACCACGAGCTCAACCAAAGAGGAGAACGCGAAAGAAGTGATTACGTGGTGTTTCCTTGTAAAATCAATAGGGTGTGGCAGCAAGGCGTTCTTTGTTCTGACTTTTCACATGTATTTTTTGAGGCGAGAAGGGTAACTGGTACAACTGCAGGGAATTGATTTTTTACAACCCGTCATCAATCGTCATTAATGTGAAATATATGACATAACGCCAGAATTAATCGTACAAAAGCTGTTTGCCTTTATCAATTATCATTTTAGGGAGAGAAGAAATCCAAGATAATATTTTTTTTTTTTTAAAAAAAAAAGAAGTAAATATAAGTGAATACTTATGATTATGAAATGTTTTCTATTTAAATAATAGATCCATCAAATAATCTCTGCAGAGAATGCATGCAAAGAAGAACATTTAGAAAAGTATGTGTTCACATCCGTGCCATGACATATGAGTAAGCAACAGACACGTTTTGATATCGAGTTGTATTATACAGAACAGGTGAGGGGGCACTTTTAAGCAGAGACCAAAGTTATACACATGCATGCAAGGAGAAAGAAGAACTAGGAATCAAGGTCCCAGTTAACATTTTGAAGTAAGAGTTATAAGTGGATAAAAAAGGACAAAAAAGCAACGATAATCCTTTTCTGAACGCCGCAACCCAAACGCTGTCCCATTTCTTTCCATCTCCCACCCGGCGGGGAGAACATGACAGGATCGTCTTTTTGGAAAAGAAAGACACGGACAGAGGCAAAAAAGAAAACTATAAGAACAGAGGGAAAATAGAGACAGAAAACAAGAAAACAAGAGAACAAGAGCGCAAAAGCAAAATAGGACCGAACCCGTGGGAACAGAGAGCGCAAGTACAATAAAAAAACACAGACCAAAATATCGAAACGCGCCAAGGGGGAAAAGCCACCACCTAAGATTAACAATAAAGTAATAAAAAAAGGTTGAAAAAAAAGGCACAGAATAAGTTTTGCGCAAGATGTGAAGTAAGGGCTCAAATGCCACAAAAGGAAAAGGGCCAGACAAATGTGCGAAACGCATTACCACAGACGCTGCTTACGTCTCTTTGACTACATGGACATAACAGGCTCAGAAAGCTTCTGCAGCTTCTGGGTAATGGCCTCCTCCGACGTGTCCATGGGCTCGCCGGCGTCGTTGCCGTTCGTTTCGGGCTCGGTCTTAGTGGTGCCGTTAGAAACACTGTCCGCGGTGGCCTCGGCAGCAGCGTTTTCGGCGGTGCTATTGCCAAGCTGCGCGACGGCCTGGGCCACGCGCGCGAGGGAGGCGTCGGTCTTGGCGTCGGTGGCAGCATTGCCCGCAGCTGCAGCGGCAGCAGCTGCAACGGCCTGCGCCGCTGAAGGTGCCGCGGCCGCGTGTGCTGCCTCTTGTGATGGCGCCGGAGCCTGCTGCTGCTCCTGGTACTGCTGCTGCTGCTGCTGCTGAACATGGAGCTGTTGACGCTGCTGGAGCTGGACCTGCTGGTGCTGCTGGGTGGGCGATGGTCCTATGCTCATGATTGGCGGCATACCCGGCGCGGCGAGGTTCAGGTTGGCGGGCGGCTGGGGCAGCTCAGCCTTGGCATCAAGGAGGCGCGACTGCAGGTGGATGATATACTCGCGCAGAGCATAGTTTTCGGTCTGGGTGATCTTGAACTGGTTCTCCATCTCGGCATAGTCCTGGACCTGCTGCTCAAGCTTTTTGATGTACCCCTCCTTGCGCTGGCGGAAAGCTCTCTGTGATATGTTAACAAGCTGCGCTGCAAATAAGTAGATTGCAAGACAGGGGAAAGAAAACATACCTGGGCAGCACGGTTCTGGGCAGCGCGCTTGCTGGTGCTGAGCTCCCGACGAGGGCCCTTACGGCCATCCGTAACCACCTCTGCAAGCTCCTGGCTTCCGGCTGGAGAGACAGACTGTTGCGGTGCGACAGGTGCGGGGGCTGTGTGCAGGGGCTGCTGCTGCTGTTGTTGCGGGAGAGCTGCAGGAGCTTCCTGAGGCGAAGAGGCGGGTTGCGCGCCAGGCGCGGTTGGCTGAGGTGCGCCAGACATTGTGATTGTGTTGTTGTTGGTGGTGGTGATGGTAGGCGACGGAGTATATGCCGGTCTCAAATCGGGATGGATGATAGCGTCCGGATCAGAGCCTAGGTGGTCGTGGTTGTTATTGTTGTTATTGCTGTTATTACTGTGTGCAGCAACGAGGGCGGCCGAGGCGGCGTATGCGATGCTGTTGACGGCAGCTTCTTCTGCGGAGAGCTGCTGTTGCGCCGACGAATGTGGAAGACGCTCTAGCTTGGCGACGGTATGCGCGTTTGCGACACCGTTTGCAGCAGCTGCGTCGACGTGTTTCTGAAGAGCCAAAAGACTGGCTTCGGCGTCGTTTTCGTTAAAGGTAGACGGAGCGGTGGGCACGTTTTCTGTTTATGGGAGGACAGAAAAGAGACGCGCGCGTGTTAGTAATAAGGTAAGGCCGGCGAGCGGTGTGTATATTTATGCGGGTTGTGCGTGGTGGTGGTGGTGGTGAATTTTGTTTGGTGGGAAGCAAGATGTAGGTTGCACAGCGCAACTTTGCAAAAAAAGGAAGCCTTTGAGGGATGCAGTTGTTGAGTCAACAAAAGCTGGGAAGTTTCGAGCAGGGAGCAAATTTGGGAAGGAACCCGGTGAAGAGAAATAAGGAAGGAGGCTTTGGTAATAAGGTGAAGGAGCAGATGGGAAAGTGCGAGTGAAGGAAAGTCGAGAGTCAAGAGTCCAGAAGAGGAGGAAGGTGCTGGTGGGCAGCGTGGTACAGGCCGGTATAAGAGAAAGCGGGTGTAAGTTGGGAAACGGGGAAAGATGAGGTAAGGTAGGCCGATTTCGTAATCACAGTTGGAAGGGGAAGGGCGGGTGCTTTTAAACACGGTGGAGGCAAGAACTACCCGCAAGCAAGTAGCGCCAGTCAGTCGCACTAGTGCCAGCGCGCGCGCATAGTGGTAGATGAGCACTATTTGGGAAAATCCCGGGACGGGTGGGCCAGGGTGTGGAAGTGGCCGTTGGAATGAAGAGTGAGACACTGAAGGAAAGAGGAAAAGAGGGAAAGAACGACGAATGGAGAATCAGTGATTATGGAATAGAGGAGGCAGGTACGGGGTACACGGTCGCATTCGCAGTGTGAATGTGTCGTTGCTGTGAGTTGCGCCTTCCATGTCACCCCTTCAGACGAGTCACCACAAACCCAGCGTGAGTCGAGGAAGGTGCGTGCGGCTGCCGAAAGAGGGAGGACAGATGACAACACCAGCAACAACCCAAAAAATTGCCAACAGCAGAAAGAGCGACCAAGCTATCTCAAAAGCGCCCCAGTTCCTTCAAGATACACTGTCGAAACGACGGAAATCTTGAAGGATGTTCTAGCGACTTTGCGAGCTGCACGCTTGCAAAGCGCCGGGTCCGCGTGTAATTAGGTAATTAGGTATAGTAGACAAAAGGGGAAAAAAAGGCACTTCGGGGGCGGGAATGGGCTTGCGGCGGACGAAGGGTTTGCAGTGTAATACTCAGTATGTAAGATACTTTTGTAAGTACTAATACTATTACTGTGTATTCTCTTTGACCTCTCTGTGCAGCGGTGCAAGGGTAATGGAATCAAGCGCGGGAGCGTGCGTGTTGTGGCAGGTGGAGGACCTTGTGGACTCTGGCCTTGGGTGAGAAATAGAAAGCCGAGACATGACAAAGCTTTGCGGTATTCTCGCGCCCTTTGATCAATTCCGAAGCCCTGCGGTTCGCTTTTTGTGATTTGTGTAGCAATGCTCCGAAACAACCGTCTGCTCAATGGGGAAAGAAGGAAAGGCGCGAGAAAGCGGGTGGACTGCAGGTGCGAAGGGCGAAGGGGATAGGGGATAACAGTGAGAAGGACGGGCAAGTAACTGCGAAAAAAAAAGGAACAAAAAATAACAACACAATTATCAAATACCAAATTGAATGATGACTTACCATTACCCGCAGCTGGGACGTTGGCGGCGAGTCTACCTCTGGCCATCTCGAGAACGGCTGGAAGGGAAAAGAAAAAGAGGTTCCTGTGTAAATGCCTCTGACTCAGCATATGGCACTTTTTTGGGGCGTGTGACGCGAATTTTAGACAGCCAAAAGGGTGTGTGGATAGCGTGTCCCAGGCATAGAGGAGACAGATGATGTGAGAAGACGAAGAGTGTTGATCATGAACGAATGCCTGCTCAACCTGCTCTCTGACGCGAGAAAAAGAGCAGACGCGCCAGATTATCGAGGAAATGACCACAGCACGCAGCGCCCAGAGAATGACGGAGTAACGGGGACCACAGGACGGGTGAAAAACTGGGGATCCAAATCGCGTGGCTGGGCATGGGATATGAAATGGTGGTGGTGATATGCAGCGAAGTGTGGTGGTCGGCTTGTCTTGTCTCTGCTTCCGATGGTGATCGGTAGTGGTGAGGAGCAGGTGGCAGGTGCTCGCTTGTTTGCTTACCTACGCGAATGCGAAATGTGGAAAGGAAAGAGATCCGGGCGACGGCGGTCGTTCTTGCCTTGTTCTCACTCTCGAGCTTCTGTATTTTTGGTCGCGCTGCGCGTCAGACGGCTGCATCTGTTTCCTTCTCCAATGTCGTCTTTGGGGTTCTGTATGTCTCCGACGGGAAGGAACTACTGACGTTCTGGGATTGGCGTCGCAATGGAGTCCGTTGTTTTGCTGTTCTGTCGCTCTTTTTTTGCCCGATTCTTGGGTGTGTAGTCAGAACAAAGTCATCATCGGCATACAATGCAGGCTCAGTCAGCAGGAAACGGAGTAGTCAGAAAAGAAGGGGCAGATGGGGAAAATGGGAATTGGGAGAGTGGGCACGAAAGGCTCTTCGGAGAACTGTCAGACTGCAGCAGAGAGCAAAGAGGAAGGAGCGGCTCCACACTGGCAAAAGCATCCGAAAGCGAGTTTGCAGGCCTGCTGCGACCCCCCAAAAAAGCAAAAGCCGCCAGTGGAGGAAAGTGAACAGGCCTGCAGGCGAGGGCCCTGCAGGCGCGTTATTTTGCTTCGGAGTTTGACGTTGTCGCATGATTTGTCAGCCCAAGACGCCTTTGTCAGTTTTGTCCGTGAGCAGCCAATAGAATGCCAGCGCAAGTTACCTCTTTCTGTGTTATTCCAGTTGGGACGTTCATCTTGATTTCTGCAGTTGCAGGTGCGCCAGCTCCTGCCTGTCGCTCCTTCCCTCCTTCCCTCCTGTCGGAAACGTCGGCAGTTCCACTTTTGCCATTGCCCAGTTTCCCATTTCGGCCGTCGACGACGGACCTCGCAAAAAGGTTCCCAAAACTGCCAATGAGGGAACTGACAGGTACTTTGAGAGCTGTGGGACAGCCTACAGCACGGAGATCGACCGCGGACGAGCTACGGCGTTGGGAGTTTATCTCACAGATGCGCCGGCCGGGATATCTGCAAGTATGTTCCTCCTAGCCGGGCATGGCCTGGACTTGTGGTTTCTTTGTGCGAACAAGTGCTGAACACGGGCAGCGAACTGCGGCTATCATAACGACCGAAACTTTACCCCAAAATACTCTCAAATACTTTCTCGGGACAAGCTGAAGATTGATCAAGACGTCGACGACAGCCAAAAAAGGGTCCTGGCTCCATAAGGGCAATACGACGCTGGAAAATATAAAATAAGGGAGCAAATAGAAACACGGCAGCATCCTTGATCCCACGCTGGATGGCCGCGGAATTACAATGGACAGTAACATGGGGGACCAGGGCTCATTTCGAATGAGAGCCAGGTGCTGTGAAAATGAGAAAAAAGGTATCGCTGGGTTGGGCTCGTTGCTCGCGCTCTCGCGTCTTGTTTGTAGGTCATGATGGCTCATTCAGTGTGAGCTTGTGGCGCGTGAATACGTAAGCAACGCTAATCTTAAGCGGGGTCGGCGGCGGAAACTAATATATTACGTAAACTCCGTTGCCGTTCGCCAGAGCGCGACATGCCAGGCAGTGGCGGGATGCCAAGCACTCCAAAGGCACTGTGTTGATACGAGTACGACGCTGGTTTGGGAAGGAACTGGAGTAGCATGCACGTGACCTCAGCGACAACAATATATGCATTTATTTTTGAATTAATTTTATTGGTCTATATCACACACAAACGGAGTAACAACGTCGCTGTCCAATCTTGCATCACAGACCGTGAGCACTCAACCACACTTTTGGGAGAAAAGCACATGGTTTGTAGTCTGGATCGCTTGGAGGGCTGCATTAAATTGAGTCTTTTATTTTGATTATGTGTGGGAGCCACATCATCTCATCAGGGCCGTCATTTGATTTTTCTCTTTTCAGACCTCTTCGCACAAGTTGACAACAAACAGCGCTTTCATCGCCGATGCAATTGGGAATTTGTCATTGCATGGCGGTCTTGAATAACACGAGAAATGGACAAAATCGCCGTTTCTTTCATATCTCTTCCAGAGTCTAGTATTTGCGTCTGCGTGAAACCATATGCTTCCCCTTTTGGTTTTCTTCTCTTTTCCCTTCCCCTTTTTGATATTTATGAACGCATTTCTTTTTCCTGCCTCCCTTGGTATGCATCGCCGTGTATTGTCCCGTCTTTGGTTGAGGTAGCTTCTCCGACGGTGCGCCTCTTTGTGGCTCCTTCTCCGTTTCCTATACACCCATATCTCGTGTCTCGTTTACCGTTTTCCATTTTTCATTTGCATCTTTAAACGCCCAGACGCTGATGTGGTTCGTTTCCTCGCATATTTTTGTCCCAAGCACCCACAATCTTTGTCATTCTACCATTTTGTGACATTTTGCCTAGCCTTGTCACAATGGGTCTTCGCGTTTACGATAGACGGGGCGCGGCAAGGTGGAATACGAGGGTAGACAATAGACACACAAAGGAACAGTAATAAAATGACAGTACGGAGTAGTGACAAAGTAATCGGGCTACGGAGTAGTGTCATCCCGCACAGTTCGTCTACTAGATATATACGACGTGTACAAATATAATGCGCTGGGGTAACGTCTAGCCGGGGCACGTCCTACAAAAAGCAAAAAGTTGCCATACTTCTGGGCTGATTTGCTCATTTGTTCTCCCTTGCCACACCATTGATTAAACTGCCATAATTGACGTTTAGACGCTCAAGCCTCGCATAAGAACGAAGCATTTGAATTTAACATGGCACTCATAATCACAATGTGTCCCGAATATGAATGACATCGCCGATGACAACTCTACATGGGAGAGATGATGTAACCGAGAAATGAGAATGCGAAGTACATATCGGGAATCGGGCTTATCTCGTATACTGGAATTTGAATTTTAAAAATGCACTTCATATAGTGTATCTCCGCGCGGATGCACTCCTCATTTCTCTTTTCCCCATGACCTGCTGACGAAGGTGATAAGATGGTCATTTGCGGACCAGTTCAACGCCGACGATGCGAGTTAATGTGGGGAGATGGGAAAGAGGAAGAAGCTGGATTTCTGTCTTAATGTCATCGGTCGTATGCGTGGCCACTGACATTTCCCAAGATGACAATGCAATGTTCTGGCCGCAATCGTACAGGCAGTTTGCGCGGGTGGCTGCTACCCGCAACCTCAGCTCCGTCTCCGTTCCCTATCTCTCACCCTCGGGGAATGTGAGAGTCACCAATACGCACTTCGGTTTAAACCAAACGCCGACTGCTTTTTTGAACCTTTTTGAATGTCCGTTTATCAATAACAATCCCCAGCACTCTTCTGGTTGTTGGACTATTGTTGGACTGCAACCACCAACTGCAGCCCATCGTCAGAGCAATCGCCGTCCATGATCGTTTACCATTTTGAGGTATGCACTCGGTGTTTATTCAGTTTCGTGAATACCCTTGGCGTCTGAATACTCTCACTGTCCTGTTGACGGCCTCGATTAGTGAACAATGACAAAGCAATAAATATATGCGAGCGCCGTTTGCTATACGACGTATCCTCGTAGAAACGGAGAAATGTCATCTCAAATTCTGTGCAAGGGGAAATAAGCTCGCGAAAGGCAAAATACAACACCAAGAGCTCTCACATTACTTTGCCGATGACGTTGGGCCTGTGTGGCGGCGCCGTCTTCTCTCTGTTGAGCTGACGTTCAGTGCCGACGCCGAGCTGCTGGGCCCATAGGGCCAGAATGGGGCACCTCTCATGCAGCACTCGTAAGACTCTCCATGGTTATCGAAACAGCCGTCAACGTACCGTCAACGTAATGTTTGACCCCCGGCATTCCTGTTTTGTTTACGTGAGTGTGTCTATGTCTTCACGGAGACAAGAATAGCCCGACGAGCGACTGCATCTGTGTCGGTGTCTTCATATTCGTACATACTTATTCAGACGCGAATACACCACCTAGCCAGACACCGCAGTACCAATAGCCCGTCAATGACGGTGTTTGAAACTTCTACTTCCGAAACATGCAGGAAGGCCAAAGGCCGTCGTGATAAGCTTTGTCTCTGGATAGCCTAACATAAAGTACGGGGTATGGAGTAATGCTTTTTTGAAAACAAACAGCCATTACTCTCCCACGTGGGATATATTATTTTACCCAGGTTTTTAGCCTTGTCTACTCGACGCTGTAATATATGCATGATTCGCTTGTTTCGTCTTTCTTTCGCCCGAAGGCCGTCGATTCTACTATATATACGGCGTATCCGTCATCACGTCGTCGATGGCCATTTTGAATATACGGGAAAGATGCTACCTACAATATAGATTTTATTTTCCCCGCCCCAGGTTTAGCTGCAGCACCAGTAGTTGGTCTCAAGATTGAGCCGTATCTCTTCTTACTTGATACGATTTTGATTTATCTATTCTATCGGTTTATTGATTAGTATCTTGCTCTCTTCAATAGTGATTCTGATCCCTCCGCGGAATACCTCATGTGGACGCGCATAATATTCGAGACTTAGTTTTGAGAAAAGACCATTATTTCTGGATGGCAGAATGGACAAAGTACGTGTCTTGTTGTTCCGATTTACCAAGCAGAGATGCGATGGTAGTTGACCTCGATTCGAGCTCAAGCGCCTCCGTATTTCTTGATCCTTCTCACTATAAGCAGTCGTACAGTGCACTGGCCCCTGGAATCTACCGTCTTTAGCGGTGTATCACCTCCCAATCGCCGAGGCTGACCTTCTGGAGCGGCCGCTAAAGGATTTTAGTGGTCCTTTTGTTGCTGTCCATTCCTTCCCGCCCTTTTCTACGGAGTAGACCACTTCTAATCAGAAAATCAAAAAAGACAAGACGGCATCTCAACGACTCCAACGTTGGATTGGTCAATGCACAACCACGCAACATACGTCACCTTCGCACACCTACACCGCAGCTCTGGCAAAGACGACAAAGTCTCGACCCAAGAACACAGAACCAGGCACGATTACTGATTACCGGCGGCAGACTGACAAAGCCAAAGTCGCATTCTTTATTCTCATCGTTTCGAGATCGCCATCCCGTCTGATATCTGATATCACGTCCTTGTGCAAGCTTGCTTGACCATTTTCCCTTTTGGTCGTTGGCGAACTTTATTTTTGGCTTTCCACGCCTCCCATCGGGACACCTCTCTCCCCACACCCTCCTCAATGCTTCGTGGAGTCTGCCGGGCTGTCACCAAGCGCGTGGCACCTCCACCGTCATCTTCACCACGAGCCTGGACTAGGTTGAGCTCTGTTTACAGGGCGGCTGCACGGCCCACCTTCTCACAAGCGCCGGCCACTTTTGCCGCCGCACACGCTCGCGCCTTTTCATCCACACCGGCAGCCATGACCGACGCACAGAAGCTTCAGGTTGTGGGTAAGACGGAGGCCGATGAGACGGCAGTCCGGACAGCTTTGGAGACGCTGGTGGACAGCGGCCGGTGGACTGTGACGGCCAACGGTCTTGGCATTGAGCGGTCCTTTAAGTTTAAGAACTTTACCAAGACTTGGGTAAGCCATGCTCGCATTGTATCAAAATGAATGAAGCTGACGAGGTGCAGGACTTTATGACGGCGGTGGCACTACAGTGTAAGCTCAAGAACCACCACCCCGAGTGGTCGAATGTCTACAACACGACATTTATTCGGTGGACGACGCACAACCCGGGTGCTGGACTGCCTCCTGGACTGACTGTCAAGGACACGGAGCTGGCGGTGCTGTGTGATGAGCTTGGCCGTGCATTTGGTGAGGTGGCCGAGGAGGCGAAGCCAAAGGAAGATGCTACCCCGGCAGAGCAGGCTTCTGCAGACAACGCTGCTTGCACACTGTCGAGCCTGGCCAACAACGCTGCCGGTGCTGCTGGCGGTGACTGTTGCACGCCGAGACCGAAGAAGGACTGATGGATGAAGACGGTGGCAGGAGATGTACGATATGCATATGGTAGACTTCACTCAGGCATCATTCATTATGAAACTCATTATTCTCTCAAAAAGTCAATTAAAAAGTATTAAGTAGTCTATCGTTGTGTGTTTTTAATGCATAGATAAAAAAAAGAAGGAACAAGATCTGTGATCTGTGTGGGATAAAACAGAGGTAGCAGTTGAGCGCCCCCATCCCATGGTTTTTCGACGGCAATATGTACGTTTGAAAAAGAAAAAAAAAAGAAAAGAAGCTGGGCTCTTCTTTAATGATCTCATAGGCATCCCGCCCCCCAAACGCCCGCATGAAAAAAGGAAAAGAAACGAGAGTTGCGTGCAACATCACAGCGTGTTGCAGCTGATGCCTGGGTAGACATATGTGGCTAGACACTGTTTTAAGACCTCATGCAAGGAGGACGGTATTATATCTCGTCTTGGTGAACGGAGAAAAAAACAAAGTGTCTGCCAAAGAAGGTACGGGCCACAGTCGAGGCCGGTCGGGGGATCGGTTTCGGATGGGCATCCGCGTAGCAGGATTATGTTGTTTGGCTGCTGTTTGCAGTAAATGCATTCGGGTGAATGCACATTTACTGTGCCTTCTTTCTGGCGGAGCTGGGCGAGCTTCTTCTCGCGGCGCTTCTTGGCAGCCTCGAGGCCGGCCTCGGTGTCGAGGCAGAAGTCCCACCAGCGGAAGCTCGACGCGTAGTTGCCAATGAACTTCTCGTGGTGGTCGGCGCCGGCCCAGAAGGGCAGGAAGTGGCGCAGCGACCAGGGGAAGTCGTAGCCGCTGTGCGCGTCAATGGCCTGGAACAGACGCAGGATGATCCAGATGTACATGGTCACCAGGTGCAGGTCGTGCGTCAGCGAGACCCAGAGAATGGGCGAGCCGACAATGCCAATGCCCAGCAGCATAACCTCAATGGGCGACGCGTACTCGGCGGCCAGACCGAACGGCGCAGAGTACGTATGGTGCAGCTTGTGGATCGAGCGGTAGAGAGGGCCGTAGTGCAGCGCGCGGTGGAACCAGTAGTGCCAGGTATCCTCCATGATGAAGAAGATGGACACCTGCATGGCGATCTTCCAGGCCGACGGGAAGGGGACGCCAAACTCCATGCCAAAGTAGGTCGCGACGGGGTGGAACAGCCAGATCTGCGGCAGCTCGACGGTAAAGTGGCTCAGGAGGACGAGGGCAGCGCAGTCGAACTGCTCCTTGGCGGTCGGCACCTTCTGGTTCTGGATCTTCCAGCGGTTGAAATAGGGGATCGAGTCGAGGATGATCCAGGGCAGCGAGCGGCCAAAATACACAACCTCGTGCATAACGAAGCTGAGGATGCCCGTCGCGAGGATATCGTTCTGCATCCACAGGTACCACGACGCCCACAGGCGCTCGAAGATGTTGAGCTGCACATTGATCTTGGACACCTCCTCGAAGACGCCGTAGAGGTCGTTGGCGCCGCTGGAAATACCAGCAAAAGTGCCGTTCGAGAACGTCGCGTTAGAAAGGCTGTGAAGAGACTGTTAGCATATTGTCAAGTTGACGGGCACTCTTAACTCTCGGAGATCGAAGCACAGGCACGCAAACACGTACAATGAAGCCATGGTCGCAGATGCGGTGTTGGAAGAAAAAGGGGGTTGATCGAAAGAAGAGGAAAAAAGTCAGGGTCCCAACAATTGGCAGCGCGGGGCCAATGATAAAGGAGATTGACGAAATTAAAGACGATAGACGTAAAGACGACCCGAGAGAAGAGTTGCGAAGAAGAGAAGCAAAAGACAAGAAGAGAAAACACCCAGACTTGTTCCGCGAAGAGGATGGCTCTGGAAAAGGGTCGAGTCGAGAAAGGAGATGCGCTTGCGAAATCGTTTTATTTTATTTTCCCCGTTGCTCGTGAGTCGCCTCCCTCTTGGGTTCTTTCCTTCCAGGGGGTGAAAAAAAACACACGGCAAAGGGGAAGGCGGTGGGCCACTGCCCGTCGGTGGATAGAATTGTTGAGTGAATGAGCCCACGTCGAGCACGAGCGATCCGTGTCCCGGGCCAATCACATGTCGTAATTCCAAAGGCGTGGGGCTCGCCATGTACAGTCTGGACCCACTCTGTCTACTGAGTACGGGTGCGGATATACTGCTACTTCTGTGCATACATGTGTGTACGGACAAGTACGACGTATTCTGCCAGGTACGACGTACTCCGTACAGAACGCAGAAACACGCTCCAGACGCCGCAAATTGTTGCGCCACCGGCGGGCTGCCCCATGCCTTTCCCACTGTGGAATCTTATATGCAGCGTGTGTTGCAGTGTACAACGGCGGCTTGTGATTGTCGGCGTTTGGTAGTGGCAGATCGCTCCTTCCCTTTTCTGGCTCTTTGGGCGGTCTGGACAGCAGCACCTGTCAGAAGTTTCTTTCACTGTTCTGGCCTAATCGCAGACGGTCGCGCCTGCCTGACAGCGGACCCTGGCCGCCAGCCGCCCTTTCTGCCAGGCGATAACACTGACTGATCAGATCATGATCTCATCGCCCTGCACCAAAAAGCAGGCTGTTCTTTGTGTCGTTCTTGCCTTGCTCGACGAAATAAAAGCTGTGCCCGCCTGTTCCTTCCTGTTGTGGTACACTTTCTCCCTCCTTCTCTTTGCGTCTTTCCAGGCAACTGCATCTTTGCCTCTCCGAATATCTTCTCCTTTTCCAAATCTCCCCCTGTTCAAAATTTGCAAATTTTAATCTCAACTGGCCTGTTCAGCGCCCATTCCCCTCCCTCCGCTATTAAGCCCCCCCCTAAAAAGTCAGGCCAGTCCAGCGGACCAGTGGCTCTACCGGCATTTGCCTACACCCGCGAATCGCATGTTTTCCACACAGCTCACAGTCGCCACCAATCCCAACGGCCGCGACCTTCTCCACTAGCGGGAACTCGACTGACGCGCAGCCCAGAACACGCTGCTCACTGCTAACCTTTCCAAAACCCGAAGCTTGCTGCCCAGCGCTGCCCACTGCCGTGCCCCCGCGTCGTGCCCTGGGCCCGAATACGAACAAGAACAAGACGCGCCCACACCAAACTGCCACAACCTGACAACCCTCAAAGAAAACAAGATAAGCTCTGTGACGCTCGCCGGATCGAAGCGTATCCGTCTTTGGCGTGATTGGAGAAACTCCAGACACTCCAAACGTTCCAAACAAAACACAGCAAAGAGTTGCCTTTGATCGAACGCACCCCACAACGGATGCCGGGTAGCAGACTTGCAAAAGCAGCCCACCTTATTTTTCTACCACACAAACTTTTGGCAGCCTTCGCTTTTCAGACGGATCTGGCGGGCACAAGCTTGTCAATGTGCTTTCCATTAAACCACCTTGAACCTGACGAACACCGCCTCCACCACAAAACGCAACGCACACACCCCGGCTCATGTGTGCTTGTGTAAGAGCGTGATAGCTCTTGCGTCTTCCTTCGTCCGTCTTTTCTGAGAGAGAAATCTCGAACGCAGGCAGCCGTTCCCGCCCCCATGTCGATTGTCGTAGAGTTCGTGCTCTGCCCCTCCCCTTCCTCCCCATTCCCATTCCCATTTCCATTTCCCCAGCTTCTCGTTCTGTCTTGGGGCCCATTGGCCAATCATTGAGATTGCATTTGAAGCTCTCATTCTCCGGTGCCTCGGAGCAATATTATGATTATCACCGTGGACTGTCATTCGTTTCTCCGTCGCCGAAGACACACCCTTGACTAACATGTTGCCCCGTTCTTCTTTCCTTTGTGTAGCAACGTACGTGCCTGGGAGGCCGACATTGACCGCATTACCCGCGGACCACTCGTTTCCTTTGAAACCGACGCGGCCACCAACACCGATGGCTCCGTAGACGAAGCCAGCATCGACGCCCTGTCGTCACCCTACGTCAACGACCTGCTCAAGATCGTCAAGACCTTGAGCTCGACCTCGTCCTCCCAGCCCATCCTGTCCACGACCCGCATACGAGGCCTGTTGCAACAGTCCGGCCTGCTACAGACCGCCAAGGAAGTCGAAGAAGAGGAAAAACGCCAGCAGCAACAAAAGGGCTACCTCGACCTGCACGGCCCACAGCGCATCGGCACCGATGGCATAGAAGAGGAGAGCAGCGGCTCTGAGAGTGGCAGCTTGTCGCCGGGCACCGCCCTTGCTGCCTCTGGGCAGCTGCCTGGAGGTGGAGGGAAGGCAGCAGGAGGCAGCAAGTCGGGCGGCGACAAGGGCGAGCTGGCATCTGAGGTCGAGTGGCTCCTGGTCAGCAAGGCCACCGTTCAGGTCTATGGTGTGCTGCTCAACACGTTGCTGGAGCGCATCACACCCCTGCACGACGACATTTGGTATTGGGACGACATCCTGACCTCGTACGGCAGCCTCAGCCTGTACACCGTGCAGACGTCCCCTCTGCGGTTCTGGAACTGGGCCAAGGAGGTCGGGCAGGTCGTGGTCGAGAGCCGGGCACGTTTCGGTGCTGCTACCCACTCGCCGCTCGGTGCCATCCAGTCCGGCAGCGCCTCGCTTACACAGCAATGGCAGCAGTTTTATGCTATTGTGCGCCGGGGCATTGCCCAACGGTCGTTTGCGGGACTGGAGCGGCGGCTCTTGTCGCCCATTGCACGGTGCCGGGCTGACGCACGACACAACCAGAAGCGCCTCAAGCGGTTGCGGCAGCTGATTGCTAGCGGCCTGGGTATTTTGATTGACGAGGGTCTTCGCTTTGACCTGGACGAGGGCACCGAACTCAAGGACATTACGGCCGACAACGGCCGGCGGTGGAAGGGCGTCGTCGAACGTAGCGTGTCGCTGATGGACCAAGTTACCACCGATGTCCTGGCCGTCGAGTCGTCCGTGCTGGACTTTGAGGACAAGGTGTTTAACGACGTGCAGGGCGACCCCATCCTGACGGCCAACCAGTTTGACGCCAACAAGCCCGCACGCCTGGCCCGGCGCCTCGACCAGCTGCTCGCCCACGGCATCCCCGGTCTGGTGGGTGACCTCAAGGTGGTCGTCAACGACTACGGCCGTCCGCCATGGCTGCTACGCTACTGGCTGCCGGCTGGTGTTTTGTTGCTGTCCTCGTCGACGCTGCTACGGGTCATTTCGAACCGTCAGGAGGACATTCTGCAGTGGATCCGCGACTTTGGCTCGACCGTGCGCGACTTTTGGTTCAACTGGGTTATCGAGCCCGTCACAAAGATCATTGGTACCGTCCGCCATGACTCCAACAGCGAAATTGCTATTATGAGCCGCGACAGCCTGCGGTCCGACCGCGAGAGTCTCGAGCGCATGGTCGTTGAGTTTGCCGTCGACCGCCCTGAGCTAGCAGGCTCTTCGACAGCACTGACCGAAGCAGACCTGTCGACGATTCGCGCCAAGGTGCGGGAGGGTGATGTCACCCGGTGTTACGGGCCTACGAGACGGGTCTGCGGAAGCCGTTTCAGGGTGCTGTGCGCGGTGATCTCGTGCGGTCGCTGCTCATCCAGGTACAAAAGACTAAGGTCGACCTGGAAGTGGCCATCAGCGGAATCGACGCGCTGCTCAAGAGCCAAGAGCTTGTCTTTGGCTTTGTCGGCCTGACGCCCGGTGTTCTTGTGAGCATTGCGGCTCTGCGCTACTTCCGCGGTATGCTGTATGGCCGTAAAGGTCTGCGCCGCGGCCAGCGCATCGAGCGGTGTGTGCGTGTGCTGCGCAACATCGACCGCATCTTTTGCGATGCCACGGTCGAGCTGGCTACGATGAACGGCATCCTGTCGTACAAGCACCGTGGCCTGCTCGTCTGCGAAGTGCACGTGCTGCGCAACTTGTCTACGGGCCTGTTCCCCGGCGATATCGAGAAGGAGTTCTTGGAGGACGTGGACGAGATGCTGAACGGAAAGACGGTCGACAAGCAGCGGCTGGCGCTCGACCGCTTGCGGTGGGCCTACAGCCGGTATTTGCGTTAAACGGTAGGAATACGATCATGGAGCATTGGGCAGGGACAGGCACCGGCATTGGCATAGTATTTACGGAAGGCCGTTTATATTGGCAGGATATATTACATTCAACACACATAGTATTGCGATTTTATTTATTTATTTTTTTATTGGCATTTTCGGCATGGAGATATAGCAATAAGAAAACGAAGAGAACACGAATACACGACGTACAATAAAACATTAATGCCAAAGAAGAAGCTAAAAAACAAGCATTTCCTGTACGATGTATGTGTGTGCCTGTGTCACGAGGTGACACGATATCTTGGAAGGTCGTCGGTTTAAGCAACAAAGAGAGAGGGAGGCTGGGCTGCTCTGGTTCAGGTGGTGTGGAGGAGAATGACGATAGAGGCTATGACGACACAGGCCGGCCAGCTTTGTCACGGTCCCTTATTTTCAGCTAGATGTCAATGCGGTGGACAGCCCTAAATTTTGGGGCGGTTCCAGGGACTGGGAGGGACTGGACACGCAACGGCCCATCGCAGTGCAACCTTTCATTTGGAAAGAGGGGATTGGTGGTAGTCTGTTCTTCGCTCTTTCCTTGCAGGGCCTTCCTGGCAGGTTCAGTTTTGTTGGGAAGGTGCACTTCGTGCACACCTGCCGTCTGTAGACATTTGCTGCCAAAGATTACACATCGCAAGAGAGTGTACGGAGTACGCTACTTCTTCTTCGTGATTGCTCTGCTGCAATGACCCGAGAAGCGTGCATGTGCTCCCTGGGCTGTTCCAGGCATCCGGTTCCAGATTAACATGCACTGGCGAGGCGACACGGCTTTTACAGTGCCCCCATAACACCCGCCTGGCAGCGCACTTTACATTTGGCTCCTGCCTGTCCCGCCACCAGCAGGCTGGCAGGCACCAACTAATTTTGGGCAGTTTCGCTGCTGACTTTTGAGTTGTCTCAGCGGGAAAGAGCGCTGCGCCCCCCCTTCCTCGCTCTGTTTCTGTCTGCAGCACGTGCACCCCGTTGATGAAAGTCACTCTGCACCGTTTTAGGCAGGTACGGTACTTTTGTGACCGACTGTCTCGCAGCAACTAAGCCTGGCCGGCCAAGTCAGCCCAAGTACGTCGTAGGTCAGCCATCAAAGAGCCGGCTAGCGGGCAATTTACGGGCGCTGTGTCTGCTGCTGCCAACTCTTCGCTGGCTGGCCTTCTGGCTTCTAGGGGCCGTCAATTGCCAGCCAACCACCCCTCTTCCCCTTTCTTTTCATTCCAGCCAACGAAACGACGAAGCGAAGCGGAAGGGCAGGAACGACCCAGGACGAAAAAACCGAAGAAAAAAAGGGAAGCAGCGACAGGGCCAGGCTACATCATTCTTACTTGTACTTGTCCCATTTGTTCTTTGTTAAACCTGCAACGTTCTTTCCCTCCCAACACACTGCATATACTCTTCGAAGACCACATCGCCACTTTTTTCGACCTCACAACTCCTTTTTGCTTGTCGCAAACCTCCATTGCGCCCTTCGACTTCTCCATACCCGCTACCGTTTTCGCCGCCACGCCTGCGGCCATCTTGTTCGTTCGCTCTCTCTCTACACCCCTCTCGAGCGCCGAACAGCGGAACCAACCGTTTTTCTTTGATAAAATCGCACCGCCAACGTCTTCTCTCTTGAGCCAAGATTGATATCTGAACGAAACATTTGCTTCACTTCTCTTCGGAGTCGATTTATACACCGACACTGAACCCTTCCCTATCCCACTCACGACTGCCCGCGTCGTGCTCACTCTCTCACTACACCGACCATCACCACGTCACCGCGTTCTCCACGAGTCTCCACGTTTCGTGCTGTCTCCACTTCTTCTGCAAATAAAGGAGAAACGAGAGGAAAAAAGGGTACTCGAACACAAAACCTACAGAAAAGTGCCAGCCTAGAGACGACTAGAAGGACTCTCAGGACCAGCGAACAAAGCACTAGAGCTGCACCAAATTAGGGGAATCAGACCAAACGAAACAAACCCACGAGCGCACCTCGAAACACAACTTGTTGTTACTGTTTCCTTTGCGGCCACGACCACTTGACCGATTCCTGTTCTCTCTGCATCATCGCGAAAGCACCGGGCTCGACCACTCCATCCTCCCTCCCTTTCTTATCAAACCCGACTTCTTTGCCTACGGCAACCACTCGACACAATGGCCGGCAACAGGAATTACGACTTTCTTGTAGGTGGCCCCTCTCTCCTTCCCCTCTTTCGTCGCTCTTTGCCCTCTTCCGCGACGACATCTTGTTCGACCGCGTGCTGACCTTTTCTTGTCTTTCCCTCCAGATCAAACTGCTCCTCATCGGCGACTCTGGTGTCGGCAAGTCCTGCTGCTTGCTGCGCTTCAGCGAGGACTCTTTCACGCCCAGCTTCATCACGACCATCGGCATTGACTTTAAGATTCGCACGATCGAGCTCGATGGCAAGCGCGTCAAGCTGCAGATCTGGGATACTGCCGGCCAGGAGCGTTTCCGCACCATCACCACGGCCTACTACCGCGGTGCCATGGGTATTCTGCTCGTCTACGACGTGACCGACGAGCGGTCTTTTGAAAGTGAGTCGAGCCCTCCCCTCCCTTCTATTTTGATCGAACAACACTAACGAGACGGCAGACATCCGCACGTGGTTCTCCAACGTCGAGCAGCACGCCACCGAGGGCGTCAACAAGATTCTGATTGGCAACAAGTGCGACTGGGAGGAGAAGCGCGTCATCTCCACCGAGCAGGGCCAGCAGCTGGCCAACGAGCTCGGCATCCCCTTCCTCGAGGTCTCGGCCAAGAGCGGCATCAACATCGACAAGGCCTTTTACAGCCTGGCTGCCGACATCAAGTCCCGCATCATCGACACTGCCAAGACCGAGCAGACACCGGCGTCTGGCGTCAACGTCTCTGGCCAGAACGGCGACAACGGCGGCATCGGCGGCAAGTGCTGTTAAAGACAGAAGACGCTTAGTTTCGATCTGCTGCGACAACTTTTAGACGGTCCGGATTGACAACGCATTATTCTTTTTCCTACTTGTTTTTTACCACGACTGTCCACCACCAAAGATGATATACACACACGAAAACGAAAACCAACGGCAGAAAACCTCACGACAAAACAGAGCGAAGTCGACCCTTTCCCTCCGATCCAACGACACAGCGATGGGGATGTGAAGGGAGGACAGCAGATACATAGACGCGGAAGGCGGAGGTGGTTTGTCTTGGCTGAATTTTTGTCGTCACTGTTGTCATACCGTTGTGCTGCAGAAAGACACGAAGAAAGACAACGGGAGGTGGCAGATACCTGGGCGGTTTTAATCGGAGTTCTGGGACTTTTTTTTTTCCTACTTTATTTATCCTGCTTTGTTCATTGCTTTTCTTTTTCATATTATTTTGGTTTTCTCCCTGCTTCTGCTTTTCCATCTCTTCACTTACCCCCCGTCGTGTTTTCCTAGTTTATTTCCTGTCGGCTTTCTTGTCTGTTTGCCTGCTGCCTTCTTTCATAAGCAGTCTACAGCATCATGTACTTTTCTCTTATTCTTCTCTTTTGACCTCGGCATATAATACACTGTTCTGTGATTTTCATAAAACCTTTAAAACGGCGAGAAAAGGAAAGTAGTGAGATGCTTTTTTATTATTGTACATTATATACACGTCTATGAATCTATCCTCACTCATTATATTGCAAACAACGTCATACTGCTTGTGGAGTATACCTCCTGGCAGACCTTACCACAGAACGGTCGTGTCGACAATGGCCGTGTGCTCGTATGTAGCCTCTGCTTTGTGAACGGGCACAGTCACGGCACGCCGGTGCCAGTTGCGGACAAAGCGCCGGGCTTCCACAGCATCAGAAAAGGCCACAACAAATCGTGAAAAGCGTGCGTTCTCGTTCATCTGGTTCGTCTTGGCGACTAGGTCGGGCACACGAGAGGCCCACAGTGCAACTGGTGGGTGGGATGGCCCCGTATTTTGTGCCGACTCAGCCTCGGCCTTCTTCTTCCGGTTCTTGGCCGCCCGAGCATTGGACGCCTTGACGGCCTCATGCAACAGTCGCTTCTGCTCGGCCACCAGCCACTGTACAGGAACAACACCATTAAGACCGTCAGATACGGCCCAAGGCAGGTTGCGGCGCACACCATCTTCTTCAATTAGTGTACGGAGTCCCTCGACTGTGGCGACGCCTCCGCCGCCCGAGTTGAAGCCCTCGAGTCCGTCATCGCCGCTCTTCTTTTTGGAGACACCGCTTCCACCGCCGCTCGAGCTCGTATCCTCGAGAACGACGAGCACTTTGGTCGTGGCAGTGACGGCCGCCACGTCGTCCAGCTCTTCCTCGTCGTACAGCGTGATGCCAGAGGTCGAGCTGGGACCAACACTGCTGCCCGCCGGCATCTGCATCACCAGATCGAGTTGGGCCGTTGGGGCCAACAGCGAGAAACTGCGTAGGGCAGCCACTTCTGCTGCCGTCGCACTCGTAGCCAAGTACGCATCGCTGCCTATACCAGAACCGCCGCTACTAATGTTG
Source organism: Sporothrix variecibatus (assembly GCA_016097105.2). Lineage (NCBI taxonomy): Eukaryota > Fungi > Ascomycota > Sordariomycetes > Ophiostomatales > Ophiostomataceae > Sporothrix > Sporothrix variecibatus. The sequence goes on along the minus strand of JADMNI010000002.1, from coordinate 1,942,461 downwards.
CCGGCCAACGAAGAGTAGTCGTCGCCGCTGTTGCCCCGACCAATCTCCTCTTGGTCCTCCTTCTTCCGCTTGTGGCGGCGCTTCGCACTGGCTGCGCCCTTTTGCGGCTGCTGGACAGCGCGACGGGCGAGCATATGCAGCTCACGCACTTCTTGGGAGTAGGCGAGAGCAGCGGCCGAGGAGCCAAAATAGAGGAAGTAGCGGCCCGGGGTGCAAGTGTGGCCGGATCACGGTCCTGGACAATCTTGTAAATGCCGCCGTTGCCGGCTGCCCAGCCATCGACAAGACGACTGTTGCTACTGTTGCTGCTGCCCCCATCTTGATCGTTTGAAGAGGACATGACTCTTGGTGCTATCCGGAAAAAATCGCTGGGAAGTAGTGACGGTGTCGTCCCGGAGAAAACAAGTACAGTCGGCTCTGTCCTCTTCTTCTTCGTTTTGGATTTTGTGCTCGAGATCGCCTCTGCATCTTCGCCGGTGTCACCGGTTGCCTCGCCCTCACTCTCCAGCCATTGCCGTACTTCTTCTGGAACGGTGGCGTCGTCTGGTTTTAATGATTTTGTGTCCTCAATGTAGTCGTCCTCGTCTTCGTCCTCGGCTGGTGCCTTTTCTCGCGTTTTTCGTGCTTGGTCTGGAAACAGTTCTTCAAAGATGGACGGCTTCGACTGGTCCTGTCTTGGAGAGGTTGCACTCGCCCATGTCCGCCTGCTCTCGGGTTTTCGTCGGTTACTCCATATCCGGTCTGTGTATACTGTTGCTTCTCCGTCAACCTCGATATACACCCTGCCAGAGGACGCTGTAATGACGTCTGTTTCGGCGGCAACACACGCGCCAACCGCTGCGCCAACGGCATTAGGATGAGGCTGAACGAGCTGTGACCGTTCTGATTCGGTTGTGTGGTAACAGAAGAGAAGTGTATAAGAGTTTCGGTCAAAAATATGGGAGTGGTGGCGAAATGTGAGATTGTGTTCTGTTGTGTTGAAATTTTGTGTGAAAGTTCAGTTTGGTGATGCGATGTCGTTGAACTGGAAGAGTGTGGTTATCCACTGTCCAATCAGGGCTGTAGCGCGTTTGTGGTGGTTTTTGGTGCTAAAGCCGGCTTTCAGCGGGCCATGGCGGGACAGTTCACTTACAACTTTGCCGGGGCGGTGGCGGGCGGCAAAATCTAAACTCACTACATGAACGGCCTAAGAAATTCTCATAATCGGGCACACAAAAATTATATGATTTCGGGAAAGAGCGACTCACTCATAGGGGGCGGATAGAAGGAACGACTCACTTAAGTTTACGACAGTTTTTAAGAAAGGAAGGAGCGTTTTGCGAATATCTTCATAGACGGAAAGAACACCAAACGAGGGGTAATCCCCATCGAAAACAGACGACAAACACGGCCTTGCCTCGTCTCTTTTTCCGCTTCTCTCACTCCCCTCACTCAACACACTCAAGCATTCCCAAAAACATTCAAAATGGGAAAATCGATCGAGGTCAACTTGGCCTCGTTTAACCAAGAACCAGCGGCAAAGGCTGCCGCACGGATTGTCGTCAGCAAAGACAATCTGCTCCAGCTCACCGGCACCCTCGAAAACGACCGCATCTGCACCGTCGAGACCCTCAGCATCACCGATGGCCAGCCCGTTTTTCGTGAGGCCACACTTTGGGCTTCACCCGAGCCTCTCAAGAAGGGTCTCGCCCGTGTCTCCAAGGCATTCCGTGAAGCCAGTGGCTTGAACGCGAATGAAAAGTGCCGTATCACAGTCGAGGACCGCTCACTGTCCGAGGCCGCCGAGGTCGAGGCGGAAGATATCACCAACCGGGACGGCCTGGCACCTGTGACCTCTTCGACACAAGCAATTGAGCTGTCTGGCTGGGCTAACGTTCTCGAAGACCAGCTGGATCTCACCGAGGTGGTGTACCCTGGCATGGTCATTCGTGACGTCTACCGCCGGCGGACGAAGCGGACGTTCCGCATCAAGACCGTGGATGGACGGACAGACGGCGTTGCTCGGTTTGTGGTTGACCAAACGAGCGTTCAGTTTTCAAATATGGCGGGCACACGGGCAGGGACGTCTTCGCCATCTCCCTCACCAGCAGCACCACCACAGACGCCCAAGACGCCCAAGCCATCACTCACCACGACCCTACCATTGCGTTCAGCAGCAGCAGCCACAGCCTCGCCAACAGCGTCCCCATCAAGACAACGCCTGCAAGCGCGCACAGCACCGTCATCTCCAGCATTAAAAGCAGCTGCCACCAAGCTGCCACAAACACCACCAGTCGAGCCCGCTTCGACACCAGCACCACCACTGCCGCCACCGCAGCCTCTGGAGCTCGAGCCGATCGAGGGTCTGGAATCGGCTGTGGAGCAAATCAACCAATTCCTCGCACGTTTTGACCCAACCATTCATTGCCCACCAAAGCGCCAGTCTTGTGCGGTTTTGCTCCAGGGCGACAAGGGCACGGGAAAGACGATGCTTTTGAACAAGATCACTTCGACGGGATGGGGCAACGTGTTCGCCATTCGCCCCAACGACAAGTTGGCTACGATTCAAGAGACATTCCAAAAGGCATACGAACAGCGGCCGAGCATTGTCACCATTGATAACATTCAAAAGCTTCTCATTGAGGAGCGGAGTAACCGTGCAGCGGTGATCCAAGCTTTGTGTGATTTTTTCGACTCGATTGTGAACAAGGGCGGTTACGGCCAGATGGGTGCCGACGAGTCCCCCGTGCCGCAGCTATTTGTGCTTGCGACTTGTCTGGACTACCTCAAGGATATCCCTGAGGACCTCCGCGAGCCTGAGCGTCTGACAGAAGCCATTGAGCTCCCCTTCCCGGACCCTGCTGGTCGCCGCGCTATCCTACGGTCGTTCAATATGCCGCTGCCCACCGGCCAGGCCGAACGGATGATCAAGGAGCTGAGCCACCAGACACATGCCTACAATGGCCACGACTTGTCGAAATTGTGGGACAAGGCGTATTCTCTCCGGCGCCGCAAGATCGCCCTGGCCAAGAAGGAGAAGCAGAAGCAGCTCACCAACGGCAACGACAACAGCAACGTCGACGGTGGTGCAGCGTTGCCTCAGAAGGAGGAGGACCAGCCGTTTTACGTGACCGAAGAAGACTTCAAGGAGGCACGCGCAAGTGTGCGCCCTAGCCGCATGGACGGCATCGATATCAAGCCCCGCCCCGTGTACTGGCACGAAATTCACGGCCAGACGGAGCTGGTTATGGCATTAAAGCGACGCATCGACATGATGAACAATCCGGAGAAGTACCGGCGTTACATCAAGCCGTTTCCGCGCGGTTTCCTGCTGTATGGCCCACCCGGTTGCTCCAAGACCATGGCGGCACAGGCACTGGCCACTGAGAGTGAGCTCAACTATTTTTTCGGTCAAGGGCGGCGAGCTGCTGAATCAGTACGTGGGCGAGACAGAGCGCAGTATTCGCGAGTTGTTTGACAAGGCGAGGCGGGCATCTCCGGCAGTAATTTTCCTGGACGAAATCGACGCTCTCGGTGGCCGGCGCGCTAATTTTGGCGATGGCAGCGCAGGCTCGAGCCGTGGTCCGCAGATGGTGCCGGCCCTGCTGTCAGAGCTGGATGGGTTTGAGCCACTGGACAAGGTGCTGGTTGTGGCCGCCACGAACCGGCCCGAGGCACTGGACCCGGCGCTGCTGCGTACTGGTCGGTTCGACAAGCACTTTTACGTGCCGCCGCCGGACGAGGCTGCCCGGCGTGCCATTTTTGCCAGTTGGATCAAGGACATGCAGGTCAGCAAGGACCTGGACCTGGATTTGTTGGCCCGCGAGTCGGCACAGTTGTCCGGCGCCGAGATTCTGGGTGTCTGCCAAAAAGCAGGTGAGAGCGCTAACAGCGAATACCTGGCGGGCACGGGCCCCGGGATGTTACGACGGAGGCATTTCTGAATGAAATCAAAAGGGCGCCCAAGACGATTACACCATTGATGCTGGACCACTTTACCCGCTGGACGCCGTCGTTTAAGTAAGGAGAGTGGACGGAAGAAAGGAGCATAAAAGCATAAAGGCATAAAAGCGTGTTTATGGTGATTTGATTTTGAATGTATACGAATTTATAGACAGATATCCCTAGGTGTTGGCTTCTTGCCCACCAAAGATGACCTCACATAAACTTTTTTATTTATTTATAAAGCCCAGTTCTACAGCCGCTCATCCTTCTTCTCGTGGTATATCCCCGTCACATGTTTTCTCTCTCTGTCTTTACGTCATCTTCATATAGCAACAACCCCCACACTTATGTCAACCGCCGGCGGTACACACCCAGCATCCAGCTCGCACGCAGCACCGTGAGGCCCATGGCCATGCGGATGCTGTCCTGCACCAGATTCATCTTGCTGCCGTCCACCTCGTGCCAGCCCACAGGCACCTCGGCGACCTTAATGCCCGCGCTGGTGCCAATAATGGAGCCGTCGTGAGCGACAACGGGTGTGGCAGGCGCCGACTCGGCCAGCATGAGCATCTCAATGTCAAAGATCCAGCCCTCGGTGTGCATGTAGGGCACGATATGGGGCAGGGCGGCGCGGCTAAAGAGTTTGAAGCCGCATTGTGTGTCGCCGATGCGGGACGTGGCGGGCGGTGTCAGGATGGTGAGGACAAAGTGGAACGACTTCATCAAAAAGTTGCGCAGGGCAGACCGCTGCACGACGGCGGCACTACCGACGAGGTGGGCACGGCTGCCAATGGCGACGCCACGATCGGAGGCGTCGACAACAACGTCGCAGCCTTCAATGAGTTTATCGAGATCATTAAAGCGCGAAGCACCGTCGGCATCGGCAAAGACGACATAGGCGCCGCGGGCATGACGCAGGCCGTGTGTGACGCCGCCGCCTTTGCCGCGGTTTTTGGCGAGGGTAATGACGCGCAGGACGTCGTGCAGCCCCGCTCGCGAGCAAAATCCAAAGCGACCTGGACGGTGTTGTCCTTGCTGGCGTCGTTGACAATCAAAATCTCGTAGCCCGAGGGCAGCTCGGCGTCGGGCGTCGAGGACGTGGCGGCGTTACCGTTGGAGTCGGCCTTGTCGGCGGGGAAGTCGTAAAGTTTGGCGGCCGAGGGAGCCTTTTTGCGCTTGGGAGCTGCCGTCGGTTTCTTTGAAGCTGTTTTCTGAGACTGGGTCGACGGCTTCGGCCGGCCGAAGCGCCTGTCACAGTAGTCGACCATCTCCTCGAGGGCAGGCAGGATGCGCAGGGCCTCGTTGTAGGCCGGCACGACGACCGTCAGACCGACCTCAGCGGGCTCAATAGCGCTCAAGCTGTAGGCGTTGAGAGGGTTCTTGCCGTCACTGTTACCACCCTTCGAAGCAGCCTCCGCCTCGGCCAGGTGCCGTTCGGCCAGCCATTTGTCGTACCAGCAGGGCAGCTGGCGCGAGACAATGGTGGCTTCTTTGCTGCTGCCAGTCGGGGGTGCGCTCGTCTGGTATGTCTTTTCCGAGGCGAAGGGCTGTCTTGGCTTGGGCGCAATGTAGCAGAGGAGAAGGTATCCCGCGATGCTTGCGACAGCCACAAGAGTACCGAAGCCCAGGAGCAGTAGCGGGATGGGGATCGAGAAGAGGGCGGCGAGGAGAGAGCCGGCGAGTTCGAAGATGTCGGCCATTGTGAGGATAAGGGAAAAGCTGTCGTGTTTGGGTGGTCGTTGTTTATAGGTATCTCGGTATAGGCCGTCGGGTCGAGTTCGTCTCCGTCACGTCTAGTCTTGTCTTCTCACTCGTCCTGGAGGTTGTTTCGGCAGTGCTGCTCAACAGCGGCCGCGCATCTCGGGATGGCGAGTAAAGAGGATGACAAGATGAAGAGAGGGGAGGGGGAGGAGGAAGGAAAAAAGAAGGAGAAAACAGAAAAAGAACACAACGTAGGTAAGTGAGCGGAGGAGTCGAGGGTACTAGGAAAAAGAAACGAAAGTGAGATCTGTAGGGAAAGGGTGTCAGATCGGAAGTGGACCGTGCTGGCCTCCGTCTCCCTCGTCAAGACACAAAGTGCATTGGCGGAAGGGGAGAAGAGAGGGAGAAGAGGAAGAGAAAAAAAAGAGATGGTGGAAGCTGTCCCGCGTTGGAGGAGAAGGAGGGTCGTGGAAGTGGAAGTAGCGTCGTGGAGTCGTGTTGGAGCAAGGTGGCAGCTTCTCTTACTTGCTTGCGCGGGCAAGTGCGACTGGTGGACACCGCGGCCGCGCCTTCCTCGTAATAACACGACCGCAGTATGGGCTAAAATTAGGCGGTCCAGGGGAAAGCGCGACGCTTTGGTAGCGCACCTGCGCACCTCCCTGCAGATCCTCCACTGTTTTACAGGTACAAGTGTGACGCATACAGGCGCATACCGGCACATACGAGGCCTGGAGGCTAAGCCAAAATATGCTTGCATTTTGGGTGCATTTGCAGTTGCTAAGTTGTCTCGATTATGTCACCAGCAAATCGGAATATAAAAATGAGCAAAACAATTAGATATATCGATGTGGTGAAACGAGAATTAAACAGCATGTGTTGTATTTCAAAGCAGAGCAATCCGTACTACTGACTATACTGACTTTATTCAAAACCTAGCATCAAAGGACCTCTCCAACGCAGGGATATCTTGAAGATTATGAGCAGCAACGAAAAGACAAACTTGATATTAGCAAGGCAGTGCTCTCCCTTTCGTTCATACTTGCGCAGAAATATCTCACGAAATTACGTCACTCACAGCAAGCACAAATCACAACAAGGGACAAATAAAGTTAGCAAAAGTGCCACTGAGTAACGAAAGCCGTTCGTCCAAGCCTCTCGACTTGAATCAAAACCAGCCTCATCTCCAGGACGTTCTTTCTATTGTGTTTTCTGTTTTCCTATGTTTTCTTGAGTTTTTATCTACTCCTGTCCGACATGGGTATCGTGTGTCAGGGCTGATCAAAGCGACGTGAAGCAGTTGTCCGAGAAGCAGGGGACCGGGTGCATCTGAAAACACACATGCCCAAAGCACAGCTGGAGTCGCTATCGGGGCTTCTCCGATCGATCGCTTAGATGGCCAGGCGCTCGACCTTGTCCTTGAGGGCCTTGATCGGGCCCGCCAGGTCACTGGCCTCGTTGGTGCTGATGCTGGCAGCAATGACGGCGCGCGAAACACCGCAGGCGCGGCCCAGAGCGACCTTGCTGGGGACGAACACGTAGGGGGTGTTCTTGTCCTCGCACAGCAGGGGAATGTGCAGCAGGATGGCCAGCGGGTTGGCGTCGGCAGCCAGAATGGCAATCTCGCAGGTGTTGCGGTTCAGGGCCTTGGTGACCTCGTTGGCACCCTTCTTGGCCTGGCGGTAGTGGGTGGCCGACTGGAGGAGATCGAGGATCTCCTGCGAGAGGGCAGGGTCGGCCAGAGGCCAGGCAGCGGACTCCTTGTTACCAGACATTTTTCAGGTGGCGTTGCAAAGAGAGCGTCGGGAGAGACGAGAAAAAGAGAGGAAGTCGAAAAGTCGAAAGATGTTGGTTTGCTAAAAGAAAAAGAAAAAGATCTGTGTCTGGTGGCTCGCCTGTTTGAGGTTCACTGCCGGTGACGGTGATTCGAATAAAGGTTGCGAGGGAAAAGTGGTGGTTGCGTGAAGAAGAAAGAGAAGAAGAAAAAACGAAGAGACGAACGAAGGAAAAAGCTTCAACTTTTTTTTTGGCCTTGACAAAGGGAACTTTTTTCGGCAGAATCCCTCACCGCCTTGAAAAGGCACACCGCTAGTGAAAGTTTTTCGTTTGCATGTGAGATGTCACATGACTGGAGCTGGTTAGTATCCACTTTTTCGATTACCAACCTCGTCAGCATAGCCAATCAGGCGAGTCAGGCTTGGCAAGGCCTACTAACACGCCCAACTAGGAAACTCTTGTTGTGAAGCACCGACGGACGTCGACGGACAGTGAGTTGTAAATCTCCAAAGATGGGTATAACAAGATGGCGATATGTTATTGATGTAGGAAACCTCCAAGTGAGATCATCATCTCCCTTAGTAAAACGTCCAAAGTGTTGAGAAAGCGTACAACTTCTCAAAAGTGTACTTTTCTTCGACGCCGAACTCGTCTTCCATCTCACCGAGACGACCGGGGGCTTTTATATTGACTTTGCGACGGTTTGTTTGCCCAGACTTGGTCCCTCTTCAACAGATATTTTACAAAAATCACATGCTCAAATATTGTTGGCCCAAAGCGGGGATATGAAATGTGGTCATTCTAAGCACCTTCCACATGGCAACATATCCAATAAATGCCTGATGAAAAAAGAAATACTGTGCCACATGGGACACACATGGTCTTCCAGAAACGAATACAAGATTTACTTAAAAGATCATGAGACTGCTGAAATGCCGGATTGTGTTTCCAATATTCTTGCTTTTTTTCAACGACCGAGTGGCTTGTGATGCACTGCATTGGGAGAACTTGACTCTCGGTTAGTTTCCTCATAGCAGACGCAAAGGTACTGCTGTTGGTGAGACAGGGCGAGACAAAAGATGCCTCAAGAATTCATGCAAAGAAGGTTTGCTGCTTTCAAAACGCCCTATTCAATGATCGGCAACCGTCATTGGCTGTAAAACGAGTGGCTCTTGAAGTAGAACAGCATCATCCGGTTGGAGCGGCACGTAGCCGAATGCAGACAAGACCGTACACATGCAGGGCTAGGATAAACAGCTTTACGGAGTAGTGCCTGTTGTACTTGATGTCATATAAGCTTTCTGTTGTCCACAAGTGCAAGCCACAGTTCATTGGTACAATGAGCCTCCTGGGTGACGCAACAGGGTCTTCTCCGAGAGTATGAAAGAAAAAGGGCGAGTCATATTTCCGTAAGGAGAGGAGCAGCAAACGACCAGTAGCCAATGCCTGTCGTTCTGTCCCTGCCGATCAGCTCTATACTAAGGTCGGAAAAAGCAGGTGGTGAAAGAACATCCGGATGGGGATGCCGAACGAAGGTGTCTAGAGGCGCCAGTTTATGGTGGCTTCTCAACAACAGAGAGTTAGCCGTCTTTTGAGGTGAATGACTGTCGCAGAATTTCTGTGTCTTGGACGATGCCGTACTTCTTCTTGCCAACTATCGAAATTAAGTCAAAGACTATGGTCGTCGAAAAAAAAACGTGGGAAGTCCGGAACGGATGCCGTGATGTTGTCGAAAGGACAAACAACGAGGATGCTAATGACGGTCTTTTCAGTCTGACAGCCAATCTCCGATGCTAGCATAAGGTGTGATCGTACCTAACTGGATTAGCGAGACCGTGATAGTACTGCATCTAGGAGCTTCTTAATTGTTGAGCGGGAGGACGGTTGCAGGGAGATGTTTGTTTGCGGCTGTTCTTGAGAACAAGGGCAAAGCGCACGCCATATGGTGGTTTCCGGGTTGCCATGTTTTCCTCAAAGATATCTCGTAACTTCGTGTGGCTTGAGTATAGCTCATGGCATTTGTCGGACATAATTTGATTGTCGTGGTTTTGGTTGAGGAGTGCTTGACTTGAAGTTGTCGATAAGATTCACTGCTTTTGTTAGGGTGTGATGCTTTGGGTTGCCCAGACATTTCATGTCGACTTTAATGGGCGGCCTCGTACCATCTTCAATACCTCTGGATGCTTTAGTTTAATGCCGCCAGATACTTCAAATACATCGCGTCTTTATTGTCCACGTCGGACTGACTGTGTAGCTGCGGCCGCCTCATGGAGGCCTATCCTGATTAGTCGTCGTGAGGGTGTGTGGAGGTGGCGTCACTAATACGCAACATATGCCCCAAAAAGGGAAACCCAGAGCGCCAGGAGTGTTGTTGTAGTGTTTGGTTTGTTCGCCGAAACGCTCAAGTTGGAAAATGTGAATTGTTGGAAGAAGCTGAAAGCATTTTCTCTGGTGGAATGGGTGATTTTGAGCAAAAGGTAACGACGACAATAGCCGTTCTCGTCGTCGAGATCGAAGTCAAGGGAATTTTATTGGGCATGTCTCACCCCGAAAAGGGATGTGCCAAATGGGCGCGCATCGACAAAATATCCCGAAGCGGTAGCTGGTTTCAACGGTCGAAGGAAAAAGAAAGTAATATTTCATGCCTGGCATAGTCTCCATAACTATTTTTGCAAGATGTCTAGTTTCAAATTTTTGTATCTCATGCCAAATGTTTCCAACCCAAAAAAATCCATTATCCAATACAATATCCCAAGACTCCAACTGAGAAGAATAAATCGCGGCCACATGCCTACAGTAAATAGATAGCTATACCAAAGACCAAAGAGAGAGAGATGAAAGCCAACCAAATACTAAGAAATGATGTGGTCTAAAAAAACGCCAGTAATCGCCGTCAACAAGATGCCAGAAGAAAAAGAAAAGAAAAATTATTAACCGAGGGTTGTAAAAGGGTAAGGATAAAAATGAAAGAGAACGAGGTGAGAATGAAGGGCTGTAAAAGTAATGAAAAATTAGAGATAGTCGATTAGACGGCAACCGCAACAGGTTGTGAGCGCGCTGGCAGTGGCCATTCAGGTTTATTTCTCCCTGGTGAGTCTGCTTGTCTTGCCGCACCAGACACTGCCTGTGTCTCGAAGCCATCCATAGGTGTATATGCTGGCGACGTCCTTGGTGCTGCAGACTCGCAGCCGGACTGGTCCAGGGCCGAGCTGAGGTTGAAGGTTGTAGACATTGGTGATGACCGAGGCGACCGGATGGTAGGAGGAACGAGTGTCCGCTCAGTAGAAGACCGAGAAAATCCGGGTGGATTGTGAAGGCGAAGTGTTGTTGGCTCCTCGATTCTCACAGGCTGTGCGTAGGGATTGCGTTGCCGGCGGCGCTCTTGGATGCCGACTGACGGGATATCGTGCTGGGGTACGATGCGAATTGAGCTGCTTGAATTGCAAGGACGGATGCTCTTGGAGCTGGCCATACTGGATGACAGCACTCTCATCTCAAAAGACTCGGTGCTAGAGAGGCCATACTCTGCATAAACGTTGCTGAAGTAGTCTTGGTTGTCGTCTGGTGATAAGGGAAAAAGAAAAGCGCACTGTTAGAACGAGTATTCTTCTACTTGCAGCACTTCCCATGCAGTGCTGCTTGATATTTCTCTCTAGGAAAAAGGGGGAAACGCTCTTAAGACGAGCTGGGCGTAAAGTAGGAAAGCACACCTTTGCTCTTTGAGTTCCTATGCGGTCCAAAAGACGGCATCGAGCACGTTGATGGCGACGTGGATGGAGATGAAGAAGGCGATGTCCTAGGAGATGACGACGTCGACGAGAGAGCAGGTGATATGGACACCGCAGCAGTACTCTGAGAAGCATAGGATCCGTTCTGAGAAGCCTCGAGGGCCGAGATGCGAGCACGGAAGAGCTCTTCGTCGAGGCTGCTAAGGTTGGGCGGGCTGAACGTCGCCGGTGTGACCGGCGTAGATGACCTTCTCAGAGAGCGGCTGCTAGGTGACCGGGACCACTGTGAGCCTCTCTTGCTGGGAGGCGTCGTGCTAGCGTTACCATACCGACTGTTGCCGCCGCCGCTGCTGCCACTTGCATGCATGTCGATGTGCAGAGGGCTCAGCATGGCCGAGCTCCCAGACCGTGGTAGCCGTATCGGTTGTGCTGCTGCTGCCATGGCATTGCGCTTCATGTTGTTCTCCCGGATCCGTTCGGCGTCATCTCGCATCCAGCCGGCCGGAGCACCCATGAGGGCATCGGCGGCGGCATGTGTCGGAACGTGGACGTATCGTGGCGTGGCCTGCTCTTCTTTCTGCTTTCCAAGCTGCTTGTCGGAGGGCTTACTGGCCGGCTGCTCCTTGGCCTGCCGGGCCCTTCTGATGATGGAAAAAACAGACATCGCGAGCGGCGAAGTTGCTTTCTAAAAGAGGAGAAAAGAAGAGAAAGGGGAAAAGCAGTTGGGGAGACGGAAGGGATGCCGATATATAAGAGGAAGAAGAACAAGAAGAACAGTTGATTTCTTCTTCTTGTGACGGAAAAAGAAAAGTAAAACAAGGGTATGGAGAGAAGGGACCAAATATCAGGTCAGGTGTTCCCAATGCAGGAACGAGGAAACAGACAAAATCTAGTTTGAACCCTTCTTGTCTCAAACAGTTGAGACAAAAACAAATTCTGAACTTGGAATGAGCAGATGATGGACGGAGATGAGGGCTTCCGTGGCTTTTTAAAGATGTTGAGGAGCATGTAGTACAATGCTTGCATGCAAAGACATGGGGAAGCAAAGAGATATGAGAAGTTGTTATTGGGCGAGGTGGATGTGTGGCAGGCAGACCATTCCGTTTCAAGAAAACGAAGAAGAGGGCTGTTTAAAAAAGAAGAAGAAGAAGAAAGAAAAAATACAAACGAATAAGAAAGCAGACGGCGAGGCCAAGAGAGAGCACAAGCTCCTTCGTAAGCTGCGTATTCTGCAAGTACCTGTTGTGTCAAATGCGGCAGGCAACAGGGGAGGAGGTGAGAGAGGAAGCTGTCGAAGGTGGGCGTATTAAAGAAGGACAAGGGGCGTGTAAGAGCCAGATGGGTGTGTGGGTTGAGCAGGGGTCAACCGAGGACCTTCGGAAGCACACCCAGGGGTGAGATGTTGCTGCAACTTTGAACTGATTGCTTTGTGTGTTTGTTAGCGGTCCATTGTGTGCTCAAAAGGGAAGAAAAAGGGAAGACGAGGGAGCAAAGAAGGCATTGGCTCAAGGAAACCCAAGTTGTTGAAGTGATGAACCATGGAGTCTCCGAAAGAGAACATGAGCACTAAAGAAAACCATCAATTGTGTCGACAATGAGAAGCAGAAAATACGACAGACAAGAGACAAGAGGCAACATATGAACGCCGAGTGTTCAGAAAAAGAAAAGAAAGAAAAAAGGCGTTAACGGAAACGTCGTTTCGGACTTGAGCAAGAATGCATTCGCAACATGTGAACCAATATTTCTGACGAAAACGCCGCAGCAGAAATCCGGAACAAAGGTGAGAATAGAGAGAGTGCGCGAGAGAGAAGTGTTCAGTTTAGCCCGTCACAAGAAACCTCACAAAAATGCAGCATAGAAAATATTCCGTATTGGGTGCCGGCCAGCTGGTACATCAAAGAATGCACTTGCACTTGTACTTTCTTACACCACATAACAGACACCGAAAAATAAGGGTGTGAAGAGGGCCATTGTGCAGCTATTAAACAAGGGCGGCGGGAATGTCTCACCTGGTGAGGAAACGGTGGAGAGACATAAAAACCAGGAACAGAGACAACAGAGACAAGACGGCCACGATCTGGGAGACGACCCAGAAACAGATCCAGAAACGGCGATCCTTACTTGAACGAGCAAGCGCACGTCGAACGATGCTGAACTGCTGTCTTAGCAGTTTATTCAGTCGCCCGCTTGACTCTGTCTGAACACCGAAATGTGCATGAGGCGAATCAAAGAGAAGGAAGCAAGGTTAGAGTAGTGGCGAGCCGTTGGGGACAAAAGGCCCGCAAGGTTAGTTTTGAAGCTGCTCGTGGGTCGCGGGACAGCAAGTACGATATTCGTATTTTTTATCCTTTTGGTCCTTTTGCAGACGGGACGGTGTAAGACTCCGAGAGTGTGGAATTGGATCTTGTTTCCGTGTACAAACTAGAAGGATGCAAGGGTTTGTTGGTTCTTTGCGCTTTCGCTATCAAAGGACAAGGATCTCATGTCCTACAATATGTGGGCTCTGGTGACGACCAGGCTGCATAAAACGAGGCCAGTGTATGTCTTTTCGTCGTTTCTTGTCGTTTTGCTTTTGATTTTGCTTGCTCGTCTCTTTTGCGTATGTCTTTTTGTCGTTTAGCTCCCGCTTGTTTTCTTGTCTTGATCTCCGCTGTCCCGATTTTTCAGCTTCGCTGTTGTCGTTCTCGATAGACGAAGTCGTCTTTTTGTCGTTATCGGGTTCTCGCTTCAGACGCTCGTCTTTGTCTATGAGGCGCTCAAGTTCTTCGTCATCTCAAAAAAGAATGGCGTGGTCTTTTGTGGTAGTTTTTGTTGCTTCTCAAAATGAATTGTTTGCATCCTCATCCTCGCATAGCATAATCAAGAGGTTGCGTGCTGCTGCCAGGGTAGTTTGGGAAGAGGAAGTGAGGAGGCGGGCGGAAGACTGGGCGTTGGAAGCTTGCTGCCTGTTTTCGTGCGATACAGAAAGCTCGTTACTCTAGGATGCCGGAAACAAAAATAGGGCGCGTAAGGTGGAAATCAAGGATGTAGACTGGCCAGCCAGCTTTTCTCGCCAAGTGGAGGACCGAGACCAAAAGGACAGACCCCAGTCACAATGCGTGCCCTTTTATCGTTTTTGTGTAGCCGTGCCGCCTTTTCCTCGTCTCTTTTCTTCTGACAGAGTTTCTCGCCAGCCACCTTGGCCCTTGGATGTTCTTCAAGAATAAAAGTCTTTTGGAGATGCCTCTCCAACGCTAATACACACCCAGATTGTGATGAAATAGGTGGCTTTCGCAAGCCGGGGCGAGTCGTACTTTTGTATGGTTGTAGATTGCAAGAGAAATGTCGGTGCGGAAAAGCCGAGTTCTCGGTCCCGTTTCTGTTTATGACTGTAAAGTTCCGTTTCCGAAAGAGAAGTTCTTTTTTACTTGTTGAAAGACAAAGTGTCGGGCGGAATGCGGAATGCTGCAGAAAATATTGACAGCTGAGGGAGTTTATTTTCGTTTGACTGCCACGGGTTGCGGCGTCGGGCGTATGCACGCACGGATGACGAACTTTGCTGGAGAAATGAAGAGATAGAGAATTGAAAATTGAAAGAAAGAGAAAAGACAGAACAAGAAGCAAAATCGAAACTGCGAAAGATGGAATTTTGTGCTCTCAGAAGTCGTTTGCGAGCGGGAAAGAGCAGCTCTAGGGGAATATTTAGAAAGAGCGTGCCAGTGAAGGTCTCAATAGTACCGAATTAGGAAAGTCGCGATCTAAGCGACGATAGCACCTGCCATGTCTGTCAAAAAGTGACAGGATCAGAAAAAGGAAAGAGCGACAGCACCACCTCTCATCGCGGCACAGGACAATCGCGTCTTCTGTCGTGCTTTCCCTGTCTAGGCAGTGCGGTGTCTGGTCGATCGTGTAACCTGTCTTGCCCGCCTTCTCACAGCTCCTTCCCTCCCACGTTTTCGTCGCTCTTTCCCTTCCGGGACCCAGCGTCGGTAGGAAGGTACGGTTCCTTCAGATAGGTAATGGAAGGAGCCAACTGACTGGACATGCATAAACGTTCATTGACGCCCACACAAAAGTCCACCACATAGAATCACAGTTTCAAAACCTATCACGACAAGCCCCGCCAAGAGCACCTATGGGAGTCCCTCCCGGTCAGAAAAAGACTGCACATACGACAAGGGGGGTGTTGTTGCACAGGACAGGGGCGCGTTGGGCTGATCTCTGTGATCGTCGTCGTTTTCTGTCGGTTTTGTCGTCGTGTTGGTCGTTGTTGGAGTTATCACCAATGACGGCCCGGCTTGATGTTGTAAAAGAAGGGCGATGCCGCCCTCCCGGTATTTTGTCTTGTCTCTCTTATCTTCTCATTCTCAGCCCTTTTTTGTGTGTCTGGAGAGGCTGGCCAGGCTGGCCAAGAGCTCCCAGGCCGTTCTTTCGTCTCGGAACGTGTCCCAGCGAGGAGCACGATTATCCCTACCGGCTGATCATCTACGAGCTCAGCTTTGATTTTGATTGGTTTGGGCCATAGATGGCTCAGGTTGCCTATCTGGTTTGTTCTATATTGGCCCTTCTCTTTTATTTGATTATTTTCGCTCGTGTTAATTAATGTTCTCGCCTTTCTTTTCTCGAAATAGGACACCAACTGACATCTGCGGCGTGCCGCCCAAAAAAGCCAAATTTGCAGTTGTGTCACGCACATGACGAAATCTCTTGCGGCGGGTGGAAGACAGCGGACGTGCAGCTCACTTTTGACAGGCCTACCTTTCTACTATCTCATTCTTTTCCTTGATACGAACGTGGCGTCCAAAATCGTCCAGTCGGATACAACTCAACAAGAGATACGACGTACCTAGTCGACGATATCCAGCTCGGAAGAAAACTCGAAAGCCAATAGGCGAGATCCTCTCAAAGATGGCCCGACATCCGGAGCAGTTCAAGCGAACTTTCACAAAGAACAAATGTTCAAATGGGACATGCAGCATGGCATTTTGCACACTCATCTCCGTCTGTCGTCTTGACTCGTCGTTTTAGTCTCGAAAACCACTTACAACGACCACTTTCTCTACCCCTGGATTTTTTAGCTGCATTAGCCTCGTCCATCGGGCCTCACCCACCGACTTGGACTGTTCGGACGGTCGAAACGCGGTCGTCTTGACACTTGTCCAGGCGGTGCCAACGTCCAAATTCCACGATCTCGGTGTTAAACAAGACGAAAGCGCCGTCTTTTGCGTGTTGGATTACAACCAGACAAGTGACAAGGTCCATCATTGGGGGCATTGATGGAACAAGACGTTGTGGGGGTCGATGCAGGCCATTCTTGAATCCTTGCTCGTTGCGACGTCAAAAAGAAACTTGACGGCTTGAAGCGCGAACTAGCTTCGATTTGGCTTCTTTGGCTTCTTTTCAAGGTGGGTTTCCGGTCGTCAAGCTTCCTTACCACCTCCCATCGTTACCACCCTTACCCTGGGGATACGACTAAGGAAGGTGCCCTTTTTTGTCGATATCCTCACCATGCATTGGCCTATCACCGGTCTTGATTCACCTTCCTGGTCAACACGTGTCCATGAGGAAGCAAAAACTCGACAGAAAATTCATGCAGACGAAATACCGTGAAAACTCATCTTGACAAGGATTGACATGCACGACCAGCGGTGATGACGAGTCCCCCAGACCAGATGGGGATATTTCTGTCATCAAAAAGAAGGTATGCCCACGAGTGCATCTACAGTTAATCTTAACATGAACAAGCTTACTTTTTTGTTCTCTAATATTCTTATTCTTCTAGGCCCCGTGCCCATGTCTTACCTTTAATCGTCCTACTCCGTACGGATACTATTGTTCACGCCTTCACCTCTTTTTCTACTAACAGAGCCGCCGTGCCGAGAAACACAACCAGTCAATCGCTCCGGGGCGGATCGAGTCTCCTCCCAAATGCGCTTGGGACGCACGCCACGTACGTCAAAGGGGCCTTTAAAAGAACGACGAGACAGACCGTTGCTTCCCCCGTCTCTTTCCAGTCCGCGCGATGCCGCTACTACGGCACCACGGGCGGGGGAGGCTTTTCCAAGACGGGTGGCTTTTGCTGGGCGCTGCACCGACGACCCAAAAGAGCATGGCCTGAACGGATTTTTCAATCTGACAAGTGACACGTTTTGACGTGGACATGAGAAAGAGTATGTGAGAAAGAAAAAGTTTCACGCACATTATCGTTATTGCCGGCCTGCTTTTTGTCCGTGGCCCGACAACTGCTGTTGCAAGAGCCAAAGCCAAGCCAAACCAAGCTTCGAGAAGAAGACGCCTCAAAGCTTGAGCGATGCTGCCAAGTGCACATGGACGGTAATTCGAGATTTTGTGACGATGCCTATCTCAGTGTGTAGTATGTTGAGGATGCTATCATAGAAGTAATGTACATTGGGAGACAGTATGATGCATAATGAGGTTCATCTGGGCAACTTTGTAATATTTCTTACCTATTTGTTTGACTGGTGACTATTTGTAACAAAAAGAAAGAAAAAAAGATTCGACCATTTTTTTAATGAGTAAAACAAGCAATAAAAACCCAACGTAAAAAGCCAACAAATATTTAAATGAATGTTGAAAAAATGTAAACAAATAAGACGGATAAAATAACAACACAATTATATCTTGCTTTTGAAATTTTACTTGCTTTCATTCGAAAAGATTGTGCGCACTGTCTGGAGTGTCGATCGCGGACGGTGCGGAGGGTGGAATTTGGGTGGCGGACGGTCGGACGGTCGGACGGTCAGTTTTGCGTGTAAGTCGATTTTGGCGTGCATCACCGTCCGTGCTTCACTGTCCGCACATCACCGTCCGCAGAATCGACCACCCTCCGCGACATCGACCGTCCGACACGTAATTTTCGTGACGCTCCGGCTTCAAATTTGTGTATATATCTTGAAGAAGAGTGCATTGAGTGAGCATGTCTTGTTAGATGTCATAATTCAATCCTTCCAACTTTAATAATCAGCGAATCCAATACAAGTCATCGAAGCCGACCACCCTCCGTTTTTTATATTGTTTCCTTATTCTACCGATCACTTTATTTTACATTCAACTGCCACCATGACTGCAGCAGCCCCAGTAAAAGAGGCCCCGGCCAACTTCGCCTACCCAAAAGGCATCCGGCTTGCCCTTATCATGACAGCCATGTTCCTCGGCATGTTTCTCGTGGCGTTGGTATGCATACACTGGACCGAACAATCGCCTTGCTCACCACTAACAGAATAGGACAAACTCATCATCTCGACGGCTGTTGCTCAAATCACAAACGACTTTTCCTCAACGAGCGACATTGGCTGGTACGGAACGGCCTACCTCCTGACCAACTGCGCCTTCTTGCTCGTCTTTGGCAAACTGTACACGCTGTTCTCGGTCAAGACTGTATTTTTGACGGCCGTGGTGCTGTTCGAGGTCGGTTCAGCTATTTGCGGCGCGGCACCCAACTCGGTGGCATTTATTGTTGGACGGGCCATTGCCGGACTCGGTGCAGGCGGTGTCCAATCTGGTGTGGTGAGTTCCCTCCGAGGTTGTATATATATATATAAAAGAATCGACCTGCTGACCTTCAGATCGTCATTATTGTATATGCCGTCCCTCTGGCGAAGCGCCCGCAATATCAAGGCCTCTTTGGAGCTGTCTACGGCATATCGTCCGTCATTGGACCCCTGGTCGGCGGTGCTTTCACGACAAACGTAACTTGGCGCTGGTGCTTCTACATCAACCTTCCGTTGGGTGCCATTGTACTCGTCTTTATCTTCTTCTTTCTCCGCATCCCGAGCCGGTCAGGCACAGACGGCGACCTGACCCTCCGGCAGAAGCTCGCACAGCTCAACTTTGAAGGTCTGGCCGCCCTGCTGCCGGGTGTCGTCTGCCTGTGCCTGGCCCTCCAGTGGGGAGGCTTCTCATACAGCGTGAGTGACAATTATCCCAGTGGTGTATGTGAGATCCCTGTTGCTAACTTTTTTAGTGGAACAATGGGCGTATCATTGCTTTGCTTACTCTGGCATTTGCTCTCCTCATCGCCTTTGTCCTTATCCAGGCCTGGCGGCCAGAACGTGCAACAATCCCGCCTCGCATCTTTATGCAGCGCAGCATCGCCAGCGCCTTTTTTGTCAGCTGCTGCATCGGTGCTCACCAGACGATCATCTGTAGGTTCTCCACACATAATGCGTATTTTAGAATACCACCGCTGACTTCATAGTGTACTACCTCCCCATCTGGTTCCAGGCCATCAAGGGCGACTCGGCCGTCGCGAGTGGCATCCATCTCCTGCCCCAGGTCATTGCTCTTGTCATATCGTCCATTGTCACAGGCGTCCTGACCAGCCGTACCGGGTACTATACTCCGTTCTTGCTGGTCGGTATCTGCATAACTGCCGTGGGTGCCGGTTTGTTGACGACCCTCAATGTCGGCACCACCAAGGGCATGTGGATCGGCTACCAGATCTTGTACGGCTGGGGCTTTGGCGGTTGTGTCCAGGCACCCAACATGGCCGCCCAGACAGTCCTGCCACGCGACCAGGTGTCCATTGGTGCGGCTCTGATGCTGTTCGGACAAACCTTGTTTGGCTCCATCTTTGTGTCTATTGGCCAGAACGTCCTCGACGGCGAGCTAGTCAAGAGGCTTGCCGCCTTTGCCACGGTGACGCCGGCACAGATTGAGAGTGCTGGTGCCACCGGCCTGGCTGCACTGATCCCAGAGGAATACCATGGCGCCTTCCTGTCGGCGTACAACTCGTCGCTGCGGGTGTGTTTTGTGATTGGTGTCATCATGGCCTGTATCAGTATCTTGGGCGGTCTGGGTATGGAGTGGCGGAGTGTGAAGAAAGAACAGCCGGGTGCTGAAGGTGGCGTTGCCAACCCGGAGGCAACAACCGGCGACGTGGAGCTGACAGAATCGAAGAGACAGAAGGGCGAGTGGCAGGAGGTGTAGACTGGTGCTGACAGTGGTTGTTTTGTATCAATAGAAAAACATTAGATTGTATTAATTATAAAAATAGACGGTGTGTATACATTATCTGGAGCTGGTGTGAAGGTGTCCATATCGAAAATTGAAACAGCCTCGTGTCTATTTCAGAGACCACCGGGCCCTTCAAATTCAAAGCTTGGATCGTATAGCAGAGGCTCGATCGAGGCTGGATCAACAGATCCCCCAAAATCAAACATGGTGAAGTCAAAGGACTCTGGATTTTGGAATGCCAGCATTGGGTCGGAAAAGTCTGCTTCATCTTGCAATGTAGATAATGCGGGTAGGCTCGAGTCCGTGCTAAAGTCAGGTAGCTGGCCATGTGCTTGTTCTTTCGACTTGAGACCCTTTTGATTTCTCTTTTGGACGGCCGTCACCGCTTGCAACGCCTTTTGAGTTTCTGCAGAAAGCTCTGGCTTGGCTTCCCATTGCACCTTGACTTGGGCCAGTGCGTTTGTGATCCTGTTGCGTATCTCCTCGTCGACCGAGTGGGAGACAACACGCTGTGGCCATGTTGACTCAAACGAACTCAGTGCAAAGCAAAGCATCATCGTAGCCTGGAGAGCCTCGTGGTTCAGAGAAGCAGCCACCTTCCATCGGATATCAAACAAGTGGCCACCGGGAACCGTCTCTCTGCCAAGTCTCTCTTGATGCTCTAGGATGGCTAGTGCTGCTTGTATGCACTTGTCTTGAGAAACAAATGTTTGGCTATCGGAGTCGCTATTTCTTTCCGTACCAGCACGAGTATTGAAGCTCCGTCGATGAAGTAGATACACCGTCTTTTGTATCAGTATATCGAGGACAACTCGATGTAGTGTGATGATCGGGCCGTCGACAATAGACTCCTCAAATGACGTGTATGTGAAAGCGGCGGGCACGGAGCTGATGGCGACCTCCAACTGTGCTGAAAGAGCAGAAAGAGCATCTGGTGATGGCCCGGGCTGCTCTTCTGTTGCATCGTAGATGGCAGCTGCGACTTTAACGATGCCATTTCTCTGAACAATAAACAGAGGTGGCGTAGGTGTCAAAGTACTGTCGTTATCAGCAGCTCCGATAACTAGGCTTAAATCTTGACCTGCCAGATGCGATGGTGGTTGAGTGTCACACTGGGCATCTTTGATGATGCGTGACAAGCCGACTTGCACGCTCGTGAAAAAGTCTATCTGGTAGAGAGAAATCCAGAGGCGACGACGTAGTTCTGCTTGCAACGGCCGGATAGAGGGCCAGTGGCTTGGGTCGCGGTGAAGACCCATGCGTAGTGCCAGGCGTACAATAACGCCCATGAGGACCCAGTTCGAGACCGTCCCGTCAACATTGACAATCTGGTCAATAGCAAAGTGCAGAATCAGTGCTTCGATGGTGTACTGCCGAGGACGTAAATAGTCTCCGGCAATCAAGCAGTGGATGGCCATGGCTCTGTATGTCTGGACCATGTTGTTCGTTACAACAGTATCCTCTTGGTTGTCATGGCCAGAGAGAAACGACGAGATGCTCAAGACACCAAACAACATGCTAAGCCAGAGGATAGAGATGGAAGTCGGATTCTCCCAAAAATCTTACATACTGTAGATTTGTCGTCAGCCAACATTTGTATTTAAGAAACGAATGATATGTATGATTTTAGCCTTACCTCGGACATGAATTTGCTTCTGTGAAGGATGACTGGAAAAGGGTCAGATTGTAGAGATATTTCATGCTGAAACACAAGAGGACTTACAAGGTGCCATGTCAAAGTATTCGAAGAAGTTTGATACAAACTTGTCGGCCGTCTCTCTTGGGGGAAGCACCGATAGTATCTGCTCTTTTGATAAAGCAGGCCCACTACTCAGGAGTGATATCCGAGAGACTGGGGGCTGCGATGAGAGAGGGCCCGCTTCTGCTTCTGCTTCTGCTTGTTCTGACTCGACCGCATCTGTGGCCGGATCGTCTTCCAGTTTCGTCTTTTAACCGTTGGATCTAGTCAAACACGTTAGATACAAACAAAGCAAGCAGCATGAAAATTCAACTGAACCGCCCAACTCACATCTTCAAGGATGGTGACCCAATGGGAGCTTCCTGTGTAGACAGCCTGGTCATCAGTGAGACTCAGCTTGCCCATATCATCGGCTATGCCGCTGGGCGAGTTTGCGGTAGTTGGAACAGCCGGGGCTGCCAAGCCAGGTGCCGTCTGCATTTGGTTGCGCATCTCAGTCACGAGATCTTCTAAGCGAGCAACGCGCTGTCGAGCCTGTTGTCGCCGGGCATGGGGCCGATAGTCGACGGCATGGCTCCGCTCCTGCTCGGATGCGCTGAACGTGCACTCGGTGGCCTTGCCACGCCGCACGCAGGCTCCGCATGGTGACTGCCTGTCACATCGTAGCCTGGCACATGAGGTTAGAATCAGACTGATATTCGTCAAATGATGTGTGGATTCTCACTTTCGACTCCGACAAAAGGAACAGCTCAATATCGGTTTCTCGCGTTTCCTGCGCTGAGTGCTTGGCTCGGCCATTGTGGGCTCGACGGTGAATCAATTACGTGCGTTCTGCACTGTCACTGGAATGGTGTTTCATGCCAAAGCTCTCATCATGGACCGTTGAGACCTTGAAACGTTGAGAAAGCGCGTGGCGGCCGTTGTGTTTTTCTTGTGAGACATTGGGCAGCCGCGACGAAGAGAAAGGCACTGACCGGCACCTGCTGTTTTGGTGTCTTTTGCGCTTGTAAGTCGAGGGAGGAACGTTGGTGCGTGCTTCGTGCCTGCCCAAATCAATCAGACCCAGACGTCACAGTGTATCTATCTATCGGGATCTATCTGTATCTGATCGCCCCCTAGGCCCAAGTCCCTTTGTTCACCCACACCAGTGACAAAAGAGGGAAGCGCGCACATTTAAAGCCGGGCGGCTAGTTAGGGCCCCATGTTGGGGATGGTCCAGTGGGTGAGACCAAGCCCAGTGTGGTCGATTGTCGCGCACAGTGCCTGACCCCAAAATCTGGGCAGGCGCGCAGCGCAGGGCAGGAAGCAGCCTGGTCGAGCCTGGCAGCACACACTCTACAGTGGACAGTGCCTGCCTGATTTCATTCCGATGTTCGGTGTTTCCTGCCAGAAAGGGATTCAGCGTGCTTCTTTCCTCTCGTGGCGAAAACACTTGCCATGCGTCATGGAAAGGTATGATGCGCTCCTTCCCTCTGGAGCAGAAACCTTAAAAAGAAAGGGCGGCCCGCACACAATAGGAGTCGACATCGCCAAAAAGGGAGCATCGCCAACATTTTCAGCTCTTTTCTTCTATCCTTCTAGATGCTCTACCAATCTATCAACCAACATCATCATCTTCCCCATCGACGTGCCGACCCCTGGGCCAGTCCACCCCGACAAAGCCCCAACCTGCATAGCGCGCTACTAGGCCTGCATTCAAGCATTCATACTGTGCAAAAGAAGCAGGTCAGACAGCGCTAAAGCATGCAAGAGCCGGCGCATTGCGTGAACGGCTTTTTCCCTGTCTCTCGCTCGCCATTCTGTCGCCTTCTGGACCCCTTCCCACACCACTGTTCCCTGGCTGTCCCCCTTCTTCTCTGCATGGTTGATGGCCTATTACGCTCCTCTGCCCCCCTTCTTTTCGTTTCCACCCAATCCAAGGATCCCCCAACCGTCCCCAACCCACGAACAAACCGACCAGATCCTGTCGTTTGCCGTTTGTTCGTGTCCCGTGCGCGTTGACTCTGCATTTCAGTTCTCACCCAACGCAAAGGTCGAAGACAGAAACAGAAATCCGACGAGGCCAGCCCGACACGAGCCCAAGCATCGAGAGCCTCATTTTAGAAGGCAAACCTTATCACATCATCGCAGCCCACCCGCGCGTTCGAACGGCCCCTGTTTGTCGTTTTTCGCCTCCTCACGCGCCCGCGAATCCCGCCAGAAAAGAAACTCTGACAGCCGTGGTCGCTGGATATTGGGACGCTGGCGCCACTACGATCGCCGTGCTTGGCCCGGGGAAAAAAACTAGGTCGCTTTTCCTTATTTTTCCTTTTCTTTTCTCTCCCTCTCTTTGTGTCCACCCGCCTTTTCGACTTTCCACTTTCTGCCTCTTTCCCCTTCGCAGTCTGGTTTGTCGCCTGTCGCCTTTTCTTTCCACCCAACCCCTGTCCAGTCCGGTTTTTTGTGGCCTCGACTTTGCGCCTGGCCCACTGAACCCTCGACATCTCTTCTCTCTGTCTTTCGTATCTCTCTTCTCTTTCTTTCCCCCCTCCCCCCGTCTCACCACATCCTGTCGCCGACTCCCATCGCGCATTCTTTTTGGTCGGCTTCTGCGTCTTTTTTTCGTCTCTCGTCGCCTCCCTGTCCGTCACCATCGAGTCACGACTTTCGACGTCAAAACGCCATCGAGGCACTCGACACGCTATCCTCGACACGCACGCCCGACTTTCCTTCTCCCTTCTCCTTCTCGTGTCCGTCTCTGACATCGTCCATTCTTTTTTTCGCCTTCCTTCTTCCGCCACCCCGACTTTTCTCTGTCGCAATCGACCGACCCACCGATTGAACGACTACGCGCATCGATTCTCTCTCTCTCTTTCTCTCCTTTTTTTCTTATCATTGCCGCGTTCACCGGAACGCATCGGACAACCCGACGAATAACCCTTGTCTTACTGTTTCCCGTGATCCATTTTCCGACTTCTCTATCCACGCGCGCGCTGCGACAACGACGACATCGCGTGCGCGCAGCTGTCCGAACATCCCTTATTCTTCCGCATCTCCCTCAATACCGAAAAGCTGGCGACGGTTACCTTGTCGATTCTGAACTCTTGCCTCTCGACAACCAGGACTACGACATTCTCTACGGCCGTCTCCCTTCCACTGACGACGCCGAGGAGCAGCACGACTCTTCGATGATGGCACAACAGGTGCCTCATCAGATCGATCGGAAGCGAGTTAAGGTCTACGAGCTCCGTAACAATGACTGGTTTGACCGCGGCACCGGCTTTTGCTCGTCGACTTATATTACGGTATGTGTTGTCGTTCCGCTCGCGTGTTCATGTCGCGTGCGGCTGGCCGTTTTAGAATATACATATGCTGACTTGCTTTTTTCATAGAACGACGACGGCGAGGTGAGAGAACGCGCATCGTTGTCGAATCCGAAGACGCGCCCGACCGGTTGCTGCTCGATACGCGCATCCACCACGAAGATGGCTTCCAAAGACAGCAGGGTATGTTGCATCGTGCTCCTTCTTTCTTCTCTGGCTGAGACACTGCGAGGAGAACTGCTGCTAACATTGCACGACCATAGACACGCTTATCGTCTGGACAGAGCCGACTACCGGCCTGGACATGGCCCTCAGTTTCCAGGAGGCTGAGGGTTTGTCTAATGATCTGGTAGGTCGCGGCCGTTTCTCCCACTGTTGAGACGCGTGGTCACAGCAGCTAACGATGTACAGGAACTTCATCAGCGAAGTGCAACAGTCAATCGCCGCACCGCTCGGCGAAGATGCCATGTCCGACGAAGGCCCATCGACATCCCCGCGACCATCACCCTCCCGCCGGCCGAGCTGGCCAACCTCGAAAACATCGAGACCAACATGCGCATCATGAGCACAACACCAGGCGGCCGCGACGCACTGTCCAGATGCATCATCTCCGACGAATACATCCACAAGCTCGTCCCCCTTGTGGAAATAGCCGAAGAACTCGAGAGCCTCGCCGACCTCCACCACCTCTGCAACATTGTCAAGATTATCCTTCTCATGAACGACACTACAATCATCGAATACGCGCTATCTGACGGATGCTTCATGGGCGTGGTTGGCGCCCTCGAGTACGACCCCGACTTCCCCAGCCACAAAGCGAACCACCGTGAATGGTTGACAAAAGGCCGGTTTAAGGAGGTCGTGCCCATTGTCGACGAGAAGGTCCGCCTGAAGATCCACCAGACATACCGCCTGCAGTACCTCAAGGACGTGGTACTCGCGCGCATCCTCGACGACCCGACGTTTTCCGTTCTCAACTCGCTCATCTTCTTCAACCAAGTCGATATCCTCCAGCACTTCCAGAGCAGCCCGACCTTCCTTAACGAGTTGTTTGGCGTCTTCTCCGACCCCACCGAGAAGATTACACGAAAGAAGCAGGCCGTCTTTTTCATCCAGCAGTGCTGCAACATTATCAAGACCATCCAGCCAACTGCTCGCATGTCACTCTACGGCAACTTCTTGTCCCACGGCCTGCTCCTCGTCCTCAACTTTGGTCTGCGGAGTCCAGACGTGACAGTGCGTATCGGTGCGACCGACATCCTTGTTTCCATGATCGACCACGACCCGCAAATGGTGCGCCAGACCATCTACCGCCAGATGCACGATGACCAAGTGCAAATAACCGACACCCTCGTGGACCTGCTCCATGTCGAGGTGGATTTGGGCATCAAGTCGCAAATCTGCGACGCGCTCAAGGTCTTGTTGGATCCCGTTCCGATCCAGGTCACCGTTGAAAGCAATATGAACGGCAACGGCAAGGAGCCGCAAATGACACGGAGGCTGCAGGCCGACCCTCAGCAGGAGTTGTTCCTCAGCCACTTTTACGAACACACCGCCGTGCGGCTGTTCAAGCCGCTGTTGGACCTCGAGAACAAGACGGAGCTGGCTTTCACTGTTCTCAAGGAGAGCGTCTTTATTTATCTGTACGACATTATCATTTTCTTTGTCCGGGCTCACCACCACCGGTGCAAATTCTTCATGATGCAGCACAACATCGCCCACCGCTTTGTGCAGCTGCTGGGCTGTTCCGTGAAGCACCTCCAGCTCACGGCGCTGCGCTTCCTGCGCCAGCTCGTTGCCACGCGCGACGAGTTCTACACGCGCCACATTATCGAAAAGCGGCTCATTGAGGCCGTCTTTGACCTGTTGGACCGCTGCTTGCCGCGGGACAACCTCGTCTGCTCGGCGTGCCTGGACTTTTTCGACTTTTTCGTCAAGGAAGATGTCGTTGAACTCACCAAGCACTTAGTCACCTCCTACAAGGACCGCATCGAGAAGCTCAGCTACCTCCCTACTTTCAACGATCTGTTGACGGGCCGATACCCGCAGCTCACCCCGCAGCACCCGCACCAACAGGCTGTCCTGGGCAGCAATGGCCACCTCGCCAGCCAGCAGCAGCTGGCTTCCAACAACACGGAAGAGGACGGCGACCTTCCTGGCAGCGGTGCACCACGGCCTGTCAACGGCGCCCACACGTCGGAACTCGACTCCATGGGCATGGATCCGAAGAGGAGGCTTACTGGAACGGCGAGGACGACGACGACGAGCTGCACAACACGCTTGGCTCGCCCGACGGCGAACATGTCAACGGCAGCGGCGACTCCTCGGTGCTTAAGCAGCTCGTGGACTACCCGTCGGACGAGGAGCTGGACGAGAACAGCGGCGGCGAGGGCAGCAGCGACCCTATTGAGCCCGAAGCGGTCGACGTGCCATCCACCGCCGATGACGAGAACAAGGAGCTAGAGCCCGCCGTCGTTAGTGAGGTCGACGCCGACACCGACGCCGACGCAGACGCCGAAGCCAATGGCAGCAACTCTGACTCGGAAAACGTCGCGCCACCCGCAGTCAAGAGTGTCTCCCCAACAACTTTGTCGTCAAATGGCCCGCCACCAGAACGGGTATCTGAAAAGCGCCGCCGCGAAGAGGACGAGGAGGACGACCTCGCCAAGATGATGCTGCAGAACCAGAACAAGCGCCGCAACAGCCGGTCCAACTCGCTCAACTCGCTCAACGCTTCTTCCAACAACAACGTTGTCCGTTCTCAGTAAGATGAGCACGGGGGTTAACGTTAACGGGAATGGGAAGAGTGTAGAATCCGCCAATGGCGAAGCGAACGGAAACTCGAATCCAAAGAAGATCTCGATCAACATTTCGACACCGACCATACAGGCACTGGCCACCGAGGCGACCGGCCCAGGCTCAGGCGACGACATGGCATGAGTGTGAGCCACAGAAGTGGACTTGTCTTTTCAGCAATGAAGCGATGTGTTTTGTTATGCATTCGACGAAGCAAAACAATGTTGTTATGATCAGCACCGAGCGCGTTTCGGCGACGTCTTCTTATCTTGTATTCTTTCATTGTACTTTATATACCTTTTTTCTACTCTTTACCTCTATTCCGGCATCGACACCAAAAGAACCCAGGACGACTGGCGATCGACGATCGAAAAGAAGAGCTCACGGAGCTGTTGTTGTATGACAAAAGAGGGAAAGGTGTTTGAATGGATCTCATGATTTTGACGAGTTTTTGAGAAGGGAAAATGGGGGAGAGAGGTCACGAGGCGGAAGGAAGACCATGTTGTTGATGTCGAATCTTTGTGTGATGAAAATCCTGGCGTTTCTGAAACGAGAAAACTTTTATTTGGGTTCTTTCCGTCTCTTGTGTTTCTTATTTTTATCATATACTTATATCCTAGGTTTCTTCTTTTTTGATATTTTTCCGGGTTAACAAACAATGGCGCCTTATCGTAGGCAGCTCGATTTCACAAAGTATTTTCTTGTCTTGAACAACTGTCTAGTGAATGTGAAATGTCCATAAATGTCATGGGTATTATTGTATTAAAGACCGCCTTTGCTATATAAAAATAAAGGCAGAATGGGAATGTGAGTGAGAATAGACGCTCGTCCTAAGGAGAGCTCATAATGATACACAGCTTCGCTTTTTTGATCCTAAAATTTTCAGGTAAATTGTCGCTTTCCTCCACTGGGTACAGTCGAACTACCGCAGTTCCCGCCAAAAGACCGGCAGGAACACAATGCACGCCGTCCATAGCACTAGGATACCGTCGGCAATCGCCAGCGGCAGCTTCACCAGACCCAGCAGGGCCGCACCAGCGCTCGACGAGCCGCCCGTCACAACCTCAATGGCGTTGAGCCAGATAGCCAGGAACGCAACACTGAAGAAGTGGTAGGCCAGTACGAGAGGTTTGCGGATGATGCCGCCCAACAGACCCATGGGCTGTGCGGCCCAGCCACGGCGGAAGTATTGGAAGCAGCCTTGCTGGAGCATGCGGAGTGGCCGGCTGTTGGCCGCGAAGAGCGAATACAGGGCCTGGGCCAGGACGTTGACAATGGAGGTCAGACGCTTGCGCGACCAGTGGAAGTCGCCCATGGCGCGGGCGACGGCAGAATGGTCGCCCAGGTCGGGTACACGCTCGGGCGAGAGCAACTCCGACAGGACCACGGCGTCATTGAGGGCGACTGTCATGCCGCCGCCCGTCAGCGGATGGCGCATGTTGTAGGCGTCGCCCAGCAAGATAACACCCTGGTTGGCGGCCTTGGTGATGGCGGAGCGCGGTGCGGGCGGCAGCCACGAGTTGGGCATGCTGCGGGGAATCTTGCCGTCGGCCAGAGAAGCCTCGACGCATGCATGCACGTTCTCGGGCAACGAAGGAATAACGACGTTGCGGATGTAGCCACGGACACCGCCGTTGGCGACAGAGGCAGCGGGCAGATTGTTGGGCACGTCTATGAGAGCGCGGGTCTCGTGCGTGCCAATCTGGTAGAGCAGGACAGGGTAGGCGGACGAGTTGATAAATACGTGGCCGAAACCCTTGGGCTCGAGCGGGCAGTCGATGAGTTCGAGCGCATAAAACTTGGACTTGACAATGGGGCTGTTTTGCAGTACCTCCTTGCGGAAGTTGGAGGCGTAGCCGTCGGCCACGACCGTCAGCTGGCCAAAGTAGCAGTCGGGCGTCTTGGTGGTCGGACAGGAGGGGACAGCGGCACCCGAGTCCTTGTCCTTCTTGGCCGCCGCCGCCGCGTCAAATCTTGATATTGGCGAGCCGTCGAGGCGCACTGTGGTCTTCGTGTGGACACCTAGGACCTCGTCCGGTACAGGCCCGCCACGAATCAGGCCTGTGACCTCGGTCTCGACAACGGTAATGTTGGGGTGCGCAAGGCACTTGCGCCGCAGCTGCATAATGAAGCGACCGTGGTGGAAACTGCGACCTTCGGGCGCACTGCTGCCGTCGGCGCGCTTGCTGTCCTTCTTCTTGTATTCTGCGCTTCCCGGGACGTAGGCGTCCATGGGCACATGGCCGTCGTTGTCCACAGGCGGGTATGGGATGACAATGTCCTGGTCGTCGTAGACCACGTGGTAGCCGTGGCAGGTGACCGCGTCAATGTCCTCGAGACACTTTCCCAGTCCCAGACGGCGAAGAGAAGCAACACCGCCGGGCTGCATCAGCTCGCCCACGATCCGGTCGGGCTCGTGCATGTTGTGCTCCAGCAGAATCACACTGCGGCCCTGGTCGGCGAGCGCATAGGCCAGCGCGCAGCCCAGCACGCCGGCGCCGACAATGACGACATCGGCCTCGTGGTAGCGCTGCCGACGGCGCTCGCGGACGTCCAAGACGGACTCTGTTGCGACAACGCTCATGCTGTGTGTGTGTGTGTGTATAGTAGTAGTAGTAGTAGTTGTAGTAGGAGAAGAGAAAGAGGGGCTTGCTTGGTCGTGTCACCAAAAGTGGCGTGATAGTCGGCAGAGGAGATCGAGGAGGTTGAGGGAGTTCGAGATGTCGTCGAAAAAGTGAGACTTGGTGATCTTCACGGGTCGTCGAGAGGAGTAGAGGGGATCGGATTGCCTTTGGGGTAGGAGAGAGCGGTTGGAGATCGGTGGAGAGCAGAAACGAACGTTCTAAGGAGATCGAGGAGGAAAGGGAGGTGTATGTCGTTGAGAAATATTAGGACGATTAAAAAGAGAGTAAAGAATAAAGAAAAGGAGCAATTGAGCTGCGATTAGAAGAAAGAGGGTAGGTATAATTGGTCAATTAAAAGGAAGAGTAGAGAAAGAGGAGAGAAAAAGAACGACAGCCGCGCGAAAAGAGACGGGCACCTTCGAAATTAAAAGAAGACAATTCGCCGTTGCGGTGTGGTGGTGGTGACGAAAGTAGGACGAGGTCGAAAAAAAAAAGAGAAATAAGACACAAAAGAATGGTTGCATCAATGGAAAGAAAGGGCACTTTGAGAAAAGGGATGCGCGCTCCAATTCGCGGTTGCCTTTTCTGGTTGGGGGTCTTTTGCATCCCATTGCCCACCGCGCCTTCCCCCCCGTAAAAATCGTTCCAGAATCGCAGAAAATGGCCTGTGCCTGGCCGCCCGCCCTGCCCACAGAAAAATAGGAGGCGCGCCACCTTAGCTTCAAGCCGCCTGGTCGAACCTTCTCTGCGAACCTGTCCCCCCCTGGCCTGTCGTAAGTTGCACCTGCCGCAGCTAAAAAAAAAACTGAACAAGCAGTCGCAACGTTAGGGAAAGAGCGACCGCCAACAGCACCCCCAACGGCTCGCAGACAACTAGATCGACGTTTTCTTGATCGTTCCTGCCCATCGTGCCACTCGAGCCACTTTCCAGGCCACCTTTACAAAGTAATACTGGGACCAATTTGGCTCTTTTCGAGTGGTTCTTTTCTCTCTTTCCTTTTCTACGTCGTATCGTTTCGTTTCTATCTTACAAGAAAAGAGCCGGTCCCCACTCACCGCTAACTGGCAAGAACGACGGACGGCCGTGTCATCTTCTTATTTTTGGTCGGGTGTGACAAAATGGCAGTCGGCAGGTGCCCTGATTTCACATGTCAAAAAAGTGGGCAAAATCGTCACTTTGCCCAGCGCCCAGTCTTAGGCTTCCACCAATTTAACGGCGATTGTAACGGCGATCTTCGGGCAAAATTCAGTGTACAATCAAACAACGGTCGTCGACATGTTTCAATTGAATGTACGCATCACGAGAGAAGAAGAAGTAAAACTATAACTCATCTTGAACTACTCCATTCATGTATGCATCATGAGATGCCATTCTATAAGTGTATGTACGACCACAAATGTAAAGTATACCTGTATGATGATATGATAATATCCACTCTTCTCTGTCGCTATATATCCAAATGAAAATAATATGTAAGCAAACAAAAGGAAATAGTAATGCAGGATCCCTAGCATTCCGCTGTGGACGCTGCCGTGGGTGGTTCAAGATGGTCGATCAGCTCTCCGTCGTCATTGATGGGCATATCAAGAAGATCCCAACTGCTGCCGCTGTTGACACTGCCTGTGCTGCTGGAGCCGTCTTTGTGCTGCTGCTGCTGCTGCTGTTGCGCACGCTTCTTTTTTGGTTTGCGGCCCTCGTCAAAGTCAACGGGCGCCTGACCGGCAGCCAGCACGGCCTGCTGCATGATGTTGATTGTCATCGTCTCAAGTGCGCGCCGGTCTTCGCCCAGCTGCCGGCGTACTTCGCGGACTTGATGCAGGGCCTCGTCGAGAGCTTTGAGGGTGGTCTTGATGTCGTCGTCATGTCTCTTGCGGGCCTCGTGTGTGGAATGGCCGTGGACAGTGGGGGCCAGCTCGTGTTCAATCTGCTTGGTTTGCAGGCGACGGCGGGCCCGTTTGATCGCCTTGAAGGCCAAAGGCTCGCGCAGGACACCACTGGCAGCGGCGCCGTCCATGGCCGCACGAATACCCTCAGCATCGGCCAGACAGGAGTGCGCGACCATGAGCACCGAGAAGTTCCAGACATTGTAGCCCGGGCGGCCACCGCCGACAGGCGAGTTGGCTGCGGACATGGCGAGGGCAATGGCGCCGGACATGTGACCGGCCTTGAACATGTGGAAGGCGGCGCGGTTGAGGGCGAAGTCGGTCAACCGGATGTCGCAGGCGTCGAGACGCAACAGAACAGACTTGACGATGGCGGCGATACTGGCCTTGGCGGTGGCTTTGCCGTTCTTGGCGGACATGGCGGCTGTGCGGGTGCCCAGGGTGTCGATGTAGGCAATGGCGAGGTAGGCTGCGGCGGCGTCAATGCTCTGGCCGGCCATGTAAGCGGTTTTGAGAAGGTCGACGGCGACGTCAAAGTCGGCGGTTGTTTTTGTGGGCACGGGAGACGACGATGCCATGGACTGGTCGCTCTTGATAGCAGCAGACACGGCGAGCTGCAAGCACTTGTCGCTCGGTGGCAGACCGCCACGGACGGCTTGCTTGTACATGCGGACGACTTTGGTGTGTGCACCGGACAAAAAGGCCTGCTTCATGGCCAAGTGCAGGTCGTGCTCGTTCAAGAGGTGGCGGCTAGTCGACGGAGGTGAGGTGTAGCTACTGTTAATGTGATGGCCCGCTGCAGCTAGAGTGGCCATTTTGGCCGTTGCGCGGGGTGCATTGCTGTTGCTGCTGTTGTTATTTATACCCAGCGACATAATGCGGTTTCTGATGGCCGTGGGAAGTGACGACCGCTTAATGCTCTTGGCATCAGAAATGGCTGCGACCGCCATGATGTTTTGCGTCATCTTGTCGTCAAAGTTGGGGCTCAGAAGACGCAGCTTGCGGTACATGGTGCGCAGCTCATTCCATCCAAACCTCCAGTACTTGCGGCAGCTGTGCAGAATGGCATTGCTAAAGGCAGCGTCCATTACGAAACCAGCCTGGGCGCAGTAGTCAAGCCAGGCGACAAAGGATCGCACCTCGCGCAGGGCGCCGTACTCGTTGGCAACCAGACTGACCATGTAACGGCCAATGGGCACGCCGACCTCGTGAATGTACAGCTTCAAAAAATCCTCCGTCTCGCCAATGGTGTGCGTACGTATGTACTCCTTGGCAATGGGCACAAAGACGCGCTCGGCATCACCAGCGTCCAGGCCGCCCTTGTTTGCCGCAGCATCGGCAGCCTTTTGGAAGTCGTCTTGCACGCCCTGCCAGTCACCAGCTTTGGCTTTGGCCAGGGCAAAGAGACCAACTATGCGGATATCCTCGTTCGCTGTCGGCTCGAAGACCAGCAGCTCATCGTACAGAGCCTTGGCCTCGGTAGGCTTGTCGGCCTCCAAAGCAATCTGTACCATGACACGGTAGGCGCCATTGATGTGGTAGATTGCCGGCACGTGGTACTCCTCGCCATCCGTGCGCGGGCTGATCAGGTTGACAAACAGGCGTTTGGTCCTGGCATAGTCTTTGTTTTTCCGCCACTCGCCATACAGCAGGTCGGTGCCAGATGCTGTATGCAGCCGGTACTTGGGCGGCGCACTGACGTCAATGAGGTTCTTGAGGACAGCACCGGCCTTGGTGTGGTGGTCCAAGCGCGAGCATTCCGCTACAAGACCGCCAAGATCGAGGAGGGCAGTCTTTGTGAGGGATCCGACAGTGGGCGGACGTGTGACAAAGGACGACACAAACAGTGCGTGGTCGTTTGCCAACTGCATCTTCTCAATGTACCACTTGGAGAGCTCGGTGATGTCGCCTGGGTACTTGGCAATCGACGTGTAGATAGTGTTGATCAACTCGTGGTGAAATACGGTGAAAGCACACTTTAGCAGCTGCTTGCCGAGGGCCACGATTTCTGCCAGGGGCACATCCGGGGTGCGCGGTGCCATGAATGTAGGCAAAAAGAGACTGGCAGCATCCTTGAGGCGCTTCACAAACGCGTCCCGGCGTGCATCTGCTCCATCCGCCTCCATGTAAGGATCGGCCAGCTCTGCTTTGAGAGCCTTTAAAGGCAGCATAGACTTGACAACACGGAGGGGATTGTGTGCAAAGTACGTGGCCTCGTCCAGCTGACCAAACTTGACGGCGAGCTTTAGAACAACCTGTGCCAGGTCCATACGGCGGGCCTTCAGGCACAACCGGCACAGCTCGGCGGACGTCTTGGCAATCGCCGTCTGGTCCGATGCGGCATCGATGATGGGCCATGTTCTGATCAGTGTGCGCACAGCAGCTTCCAGCTCAGCCTTCGTCCTTATTGGCTTTACGAGCGCCTTGACCTGGCCGGCCATGGCTTCGGACAGAGCAATTGCTGGTTGGGTAGGATTGACCCGGCCGACTGGGACGATGCTGCTCTCTATCCGTCTCCCTGCTCGTGCTCGTGCCCGGTATTCTTCAGCCTGGTATGCAAGTGATGGGATGGGTCTTTGGATGCGTTCGCCGGCTGGTGGAGGGTATGCAAAGATGGGTGGCTGTGGTTCGGATGGTGATGTAGATGGAGATGTTGCCGATGAGGAAGTCGTTGTTGTTTGTGTCCGTGACCGTGATGATGATTCGGACGAGGCTGTGCTGCTTCTTTCTGTCTGCTGCCTTGACGGAGACGACGACCGGTCTGTTCGTGACGGACCTAGCGTGGCTTCTGGCCAGTTACCCATTGTCGTTGCCGTTCTTTGTGACGTTATCATAATCGTGTTTTCACGGTGCTCGTCGTTGGGTTGGGACTGTCCCTGCCGTGTTGGTGCCTTCCAGTTCATTGCAGCCGGCTCAACCGACGAGCTGTCTTCTTCCAGGGCAAACGCAAACGCACTGCCGCCCGGGTGGTATCGCCGGGCTGCCCGGATGCGGTCGCCGTTGCGAATCGCCGAGCGGGCGGCATTGATTCGTCGACGACGGTCTTCGGTGACGAGGGCGAGGGTGCATGTTGTTCCGAGAACCAGGCCGCGCAGTGCTCGAATTGCGGCCTTGGACGGCACGGGGATCGGGGGCCCGGGCGGTGCCATGTTGGTGGTGGTAGTCGTTGTCGTCGAGGCAATTCGAGAAAGAGGTGGGTGATGAAAGAAATTTAAATTGCGGGTAAATGGACGGACGACGCCATTGCCGGGTTCTCAGTTCCTGTCGTTGTCGAACAGTTGAGGGTGACAAGACGACAATCGGTACCGGAGCGAGTGTCGAGTGGCATGGCAAACAATGGCTGTCGACGGTCGTCGTACGGCAGTCCGTGGGCGGTTGAGAGAGGTGGTAAAACTGTTGTTGATTTGTTGATGGTGGACTGCCAAAAAAGTTGTGTGGTACGACTCTAGGAGTGGAAGGCATGGCAGGTATCCACTTTATTGGCGGGCTGTGGCCAATCACGGTGGCTTGGATTTCGCGGGACATTTTAGCTGTCTTAGTCAGCCAGTCGACCTCTTATACGCATCAGTGTATATCAAGGATGTGCCATTGTTGTCTAGATTTTGATATTTTGGCATTTCTAAGAGAATTGGAGTATTCTAGGATTATTGAGAAGCTTGGAACAAAATTTTGTCGCTTTCTCATCGTCGGCGTGGCCGTGTTCGCGATGCTGTCGGGTGCGGACTTCGCTGTCCAAGTTGGCCCGAATAGCTTCAGTTTGGCCCATTTCGGTTCAGACGGCAAAACGGACCCTTTTGATAAAGGCCGGGAGACGAACGCACTACTGCGGTTGCGGCCGTCTTAGAGCCACTGTATGTGGCAATTTGCGGGCGCGTACTGTACGACAAATCAAATAAGTCGGACAAGACAAGAACACCGGGTAACCGGGGTAAAGGCAGAAACGAGTCATTGGGAGGAAGCCATTCACAGGTATAAGTATGAGAGCGAGCATTTGTAGAGGTATAATTTATTTGTGTGATGTTGAC
Source organism: Sporothrix variecibatus (assembly GCA_016097105.2). Classification (NCBI taxonomy): domain Eukaryota; kingdom Fungi; phylum Ascomycota; class Sordariomycetes; order Ophiostomatales; family Ophiostomataceae; genus Sporothrix; species Sporothrix variecibatus. The sequence continues at coordinate 1,906,050 of JADMNI010000002.1, read as the reverse complement.
TACAAGCCATTATTTGATTTACATCGATCTACCATTGATCTACTTCCCCAGATTTTACTTACATCTTCACCTCCCACGCACAACCTCGAAAATGGCCTCCTTCTTTGAGATGATTGGCAAGCCGCCAGCCACTGCGTCGGTCCACGACAGCACGCTCGTCATTGTCGATGCACAAAACGAGTATGCCGAGGGCCGATTCAAGACGGTCGGCGTCCAAGAGTCGCGCAAGGCCATCCAGGATCTGGTCGAAGCCTACCGGTCGGCCGCTGCACCCACGGGCAAACCCGCCAACATTGTCCATGTTATCCACCACACAGCCGACGACTCGATATTTTTTGTGACGGGCACATCGCTGGGCGACGAGTTTGCCGAAATTGCGGCGATTTCTGGAGAAGTCGTGGTGCACAAGCGACTGCCGGGATCGTTTAGCCAGACGGACCTGCACGAGCAGCTGCAAAAAGCTGGGTCACAAAAAGCTGGTGATTGTCGGCTACATGAACGCACTTGTGTGTGTCGATGACGGCGCGGCAGGCTTTTGGAGCTGGGGTACACGATTTTGATCCCGTCGGACGCGGTGGGCACGCGGGGACATTCCCGGTGTTCCGGCGGCAGAGCTGAATCGGTTGTCGTTGGCGGAGCTGGCGGATTCGACGGCGACGATTATCCAAGGGAAAGGATGTGGCGAGAATGAGGGACGAACGAGCCGAAGGCGACTGAGGAGGGAAAGTGGAGACACAAAGCGAGCGGAGCGGGGGTAGGAATCAATATATAAAGAGTAGATTTGGTGTATGTCACGTCTATGTCTAGCAGACCGTTTCCCGCCTGAAACCTGCTGTCTATGATAATAAAAGAGAACGAAAAAGAAATAAACACAAGGGAAGAAGTATGTACTGCGAAGATGCTGTTTGCTTGGATGTGTAATGTGTAATGTGTAATGTTTGGAATGATTTGAAACGTGATGTGCGGTGTGTGTGGAGATATCAGATATCGTGAATATCGTTTTCCAGAGTGACAAGGCTTGTTCTGCCACCTTGCCTGTCCATGCCCGTAAAACGCCAAATAGAGCCTACCCGATACCCGACTTTCCCCCGTTTTTTCGTTGGTGTATTAGTACATGGAGGGAAGTGCCTCCGTTCTATAAATGTGTAGGTGTGGTGTAATGTCGAGAGGTGTGTGACTTTATTTCACATCCTCGAGCTTCCTCGTCCATGGGCATCATGACTGCCAGCTTCGCAGAATGGTCGGTACAGCAGCAGCATGCAGCCACTCTGATGCTCGTCCAGACCACACGCGGGCCAACGCCACGGAACCATCCACCAATGCCTCGGCAGGTCAGACCGCACCTGGGTCTGCAGGCGCGTCTTGACGACGTCTCGAGGTTGACAAGCGCCTGGTTTGGGTGTGTGCGTGGACGGCGACGATGTCGAGATATTTCGTTTTTTGTGGTGGGCTGCTGGCTCTGGGAGGAGGAAGAGGAGGACGAAGAAGAAGAAGAGGACGACTTGCTGCTGCCCGACCGCCTCGAACGTGTGTTTTGCTAGGGCACGTCGGGCGGGGTGCTGCTAGATTTGAGAGAGGAGAGGATGTCGGTGTCGGTGCACCCCGTGCCGTTGGGCAGGTCAGACCGCACCTGGGTCTGCAGGCGCGTCTTGACGACGTCCAGTGGGCACGTCATGGCACCGGCCAGACACCTGCACACGGCACCCGTCAGAAGTTCGAGCGGCAGGCCAATATCGCGGCTCCCTTCCACTGGCGTGCCAGCTCTGGCCCTGCTCCCAAAACATGAATTGTAGGGCCGAGAACGGCAGGTCGCGTAGAGGTGGCCTTGTAGCCGTGGAAGAGGGCAGCAAAAGCCCTCGTAGTGGACGATGGTGCGTGCCGCATCGAGTGTACCGGCGGTAGTTGTAACCAGAATGGAAGTAAGGGTTCTGGAAGCGGCCCTGCAGCTGCAGACGGGTCTTGAGCACCTCAGAGGGCACGTTAGACGACGGACGCGGCCAGGTCGCCGACAAAACCGCTCGTGAGGTAGGCGATGTGCGGCTGGGACACCGGCATCGATCATGTGCCGCTTGCTGAACTCGTAGGTGCCGAAGAAAATGACGGTGCCTGGGAACGAACCAAAGAGGGCGGGCAGCAGCCGCCGTAGAGGCCGCGGCGGACGCCTTCTTGGCGCAGGATTGGTTGTAAGTAGGAGTGAGCCGAGGGAAGTGTACTTTTGGGCGGGATGTTAGTGGGGTCGCCTTGCTGTCTTGTTTTGGACTGTGTCGAGGGACGTGCAATGAGCATGTCGCCAAACGTGCCGCCGAGGCCCCACCAGCGAGCATGGACTAGATTGTTAGCTGTGTGTCAAACTTGTGAGAGAGAAGGGCGATGTTACTCACGTGGATATAGGGCGGCCCCGCCCCTCCTGCTCGTCGCCGCCGCCTTTGCCACCAATCTTTCGGTTGTTGTACCCGCGTTGGGAGCGGGCCCCGCGCAACGATTGAGTCCGTCAGTAGGCCTGTCACCGGCCGAGATCCATGGTCGAGCGCAGAAGGGAAGGGAAAAGAGTTGTAGTCGAGGAGGTCAATTGGGGTCGTCGAGGAAGTATTGAGGTTTGTTTTCGAGTTTGTTGGATAAGGTCGTAAGACCCAACTAGGTCGGCCGTGAGCAGAAGAGGCTCGAAAAAGGATTGGATAGTGGTGTCGGGCCCGAGATTTTTCAGGTTTTTCGCCTTAGTGGAACTGTTCGGGGAATCGTAAGGCCCGGTCGGGTCGTGAAGTCGCTGCGGCACTCGGGATTCGCTCGGACAATTCGTAGATGTCGAATCCGCAGTGTTTTGGACGTAAAATGAGCGAGTCCAAAGTTCGGTAGCAAATCGTCCGAGGTGTGGGAGGCCGACGGAGAAGGAAGGAGAGCAGAGAGGGAAGGTGCACGGGAGCAAAAGAGATGCGGTCAGGAAAGCGCGGGTTTGCGCCTGCCCTGTCCTTTGCCACTAGAAACCGGCCCGTCGCCAATTTTTTTTCTCGGTATTATTTTTTGCTTATTTTTTGAGCCTATCTAATTTTTTTAATGCCTTGCCTTCCCGCTCCTGCCCAGTTCGTCCCCTCCAAAGTCACAACAGGCATGTTTTTGGTGCCGCCAGCCATCAAAATACAGCTAGCCTGGGGGGCTGGCTGGTGCAAAAAATAGTTCTTGGAATGTCTGTCATTTGCAGGGGCAGCCCACCATGTATTAAGGGGTGGCCGCATTATGTAAGGCTCTGACTCGGACTGCCCCTCACTGAGCTTCAGCGGATGGGAAAACAGCAAGAGCTTTCAAAGTGACGTCGAAAAAAAGATGAGAGAAATCACGAAGGACACGAATTTTATATAGTCAGAACGAAACACACCGAATTTATATAATCCGAAAAGGGTATTACTTTTTGGAGATTTCTACATGATCAATGGAATATATAGTCCGAAATAAAGATGTGTACATTCTACACGCAGCAAGTTTCCAAGGTACACCAAATTTATGAGATTTTTGTTGATTCCCAAAACGCCAAAGACAGCTTCAAACGACAAATGGAAGCGTCTATAATGCAATATATGTACCTGAGAACGGATCAGAAACCTGGGGTGGCTGATTATCCGGTCGTCGACGGGGTACTCCCACCACTTCACGCGGCCTGCCTTGTCAAACGGGCAGCAGCACGTGCGTTAACTGGCCCGTAATCAGGCCGATTGATACAGGACCATATGTGTTGCTATCCAGGCTCTTGCCCACGCCGGCATCGCCCTCTACCCACATGTGGCCGGCTGGGATGCGCACGTAGGCTGTTGGGTATGGCTTTCTTGGTCTGCACAATGTCGCCTTCGAGGCCAATGATGCGCTTGACAGAGACAACTTCAGGAATGATATGGGCTCCTATTTTGTTAGCAAGCGGTCGACGATATAATTTTACAATGTGGGCTGGCTCACCTCAAGAAGACAATCATCCCTCGCTTCAGTCCTTCTTTGAGCATATAGTTTGCGATTCACCACCCCAATCCGCTCGAGCGACTCGTTGAAGCGGCTGTTGAGGAACGGATACATGGACGGGCCTTCAATGCGTTGTGACTTCGGCGAACCGTCGTGTTGAACCATATGGCCACGGGTAGCCATGTTTGCTAGGCCCAGTAGCCGGAAAATAAATTGGCGCGTGAACGTTTGCTGGCCCGGTGGAGGCGGCAATGATTCCTTTGATTTTGTTGAAGCAGACGCTGCCGCTGCAGCCGAAGTCGAAAAGGCAGCTCGGCCGGCCCGCAAGCGCGTCCACATGGTGCGGAGGGCCATGGCGACTGCCGCTGTATTAGCTGTCCACCCCAGAAAGAGGGGAGTGTTTGGCACTGCTATAAGTTGCCGTTCATGGAGGGTTGTTGTGTGTCTTTTTATGGTGGTGAGGTGAGGTGAGGTGATGCCCTTTCACGCCATTCGCTGAAGCTAAAAGATGGCAGGTACCTACGCCCCGTTTTGTACATATCTCGGATTTATGCACTTTGCAAGTATATCACGACAACACCCGTCACTGCTTCTAACAATCGCTACACCTCCGTTTCTTGCCTGTTTCTGGTTTTCCATTTTATTTGCTATTTTCTTCTATAGTTAACATAAAAAAGAGCCAAGCAGTAAAGGTCCTCATACCGAGCGGGAGGCATATGTAAACCTCGCATCACGACTGCCACCGTGCATTCTGTCTTGTGAAGGCAAGACAAAAAAGAACAACACCAGCAGCTTGAACGGCTCTTGAAAGATCCCTTCACTGTATGGCCTCCAAATTGTAGCCTCCCACATCCGCTTCCGCTCCGGTCATGCACATTTTATCTTCCAATTTTCCCATCCGACGCCCACAAAAGCAAACAAACTCGTGGCAGAAATGCAAAAGAAAAAAGAGCCAGGCAAGGAATAGAAAACATAAAAAAAACATCGTATCGGATGGTGAAAGTTTTGTCTAAACATCAGTTTCCCCCCATTTGTAGATCCTCCGTTGCCCTTTTAGATCCTCATTTTTATCTTCCCTTCTGTGATTCCCATCTCCATACATGCATCGTCGTTTTGCTTTTTTTGAGAAAATCAGAACAAAGGAAAAGGATACGAAAGAAAAGAAGCGAGGGTGAAAGAAGTCGAAGTCGCGATAAAAAGATGAGAAACACGAGAAAACGAACACACTCTTAGGATTGTGTGCTCGCCGCTCATGCAACCTCCGGCAGGTCGTCGCTCTCGCTCTGGCTGTCGTCGCCGCTGACCTCGGCGTTCTCGCGCTCACGCTTCTCCATGAGCGCCTGGAGCTCGGCATCGTCGCTCTCGGTAACGGCCTTGGGCTCCATCTTGACCACCAGCTTGCCGCCCGACGACTCGATGACAGTGCGCACGTCCTCAATCGCCTTTGTCAACCGGCTGATGCCCGTGTTCTTGTCCAGGCACGTGCTCGTCAGGACGTACAGCGGCGGCGATACTAGCCGGACCTTGACCTTGTTGTCCTCCGTGTTCTCGGCCTCGGCGTGCGCAGCGCCTTCTTGATCGCCTCAATGCCCTCGTACGAGAAGCACGTCACCTCCACATCGGCACGCACTTTTGTGGGCTGCGGTGTTAACCGCTTGCCAATGTACGACTTGAGCTCCTCCTCGACGGCCGCGCTGGGGAAGGTAATGTCCTTCCAGACATCGGGGTTGCTGTGTTGTTAGCGATGAATCAAACTAAAATGTCGCGAGGGGGCTTTTGACTCACGTAATGGACAGCTTAAAGGCGTCCAGGGAGTGGCCGTACTGCTTGTTCAGCGGCCAGCCAATGCCCTCGTACAGCGACTCGATCGGCGTCAGCGTCTTCTCGGCGACGTGCCGCAGGATCGAGTGCACCATCTTGCTCTTGTTGTACCGCTCCTCGCACTTCTTGACATCCTCTGTTGACACCCGGCGCTTCGACAGATCAATGTAGCCCTTCTCCTTGTCCACACGCAGCACCACCACACACTCGTTGCGGCCCACGCGGATGAGCTTCTGGATACTGCGGATTCGCCGTCTCGACAGCTCCGAGAGCAGGATCATGCCGTCAATGTCGTCGTACTCGAGCAGCTTCACGTACGCGCCCATGTCGGCGATCTGGCGCACGTTGACCATGACATAGCTGTCAATCTCGGGTACTTCTCTGTATGCGCGATGATGTTAGCATCCATTCTTGGTCCATGCCCACGTGAGGCTGATATGACGATGAGGCATCAAAAGAGAGAGAGGGGCATCACGAACCCTCGTAAAATCTGCAGTTGCTGTACACATCGTGGCGGTTGGGATGTGTCGTCGCTATAGGGTGGTAGAGAAAAAAAAAGAAAGTCGGATCCAATCTACTGTATTGTCGTAGATTCGAAGAAATGCAATCGAGAGACGTCGTCGTTGTTGTTGTGTCCGGGAGGTGGTCTGGAGGGGCGGTTCTCGTCTTCGCGGTTGATCGTGGCGTGCAGGGCAAAAGGCAAAAGGAGCGAAAAAAAATATACAGGCGGGGCAAAAAGAAGGTGCTGGTCGTAATAGTAGTGGTGCTTGGTGCTTGCTTGGTGCTGGGTCCTGCCCGTCCTGGCTTGGGGGCAATAGTTTTCGTTTGCGTAGTGGTCGGACTTTGCAGTTTGAATGGGGGGCCCATTCTCTCCCAGTCCAAGGCTGCTCTTCCTGCTTTTGGTTGGAGAACAGAGGCCGGTAGCGCTGCTAGGGCCCAGTGTGTGTACGATTGTTACGGGTTGGATCTTTCCCAAAGAAACTACAAACTACAGTTTGCCCAACAAAAGTCGTCAAGAGAAACGAAAGGAATGTGCTTCCTTGCTTCTCATTAGGAAAGAGTCATACAATGCGGCGGCGAAACGGCCACCAAAGAACTGCTGTGAGTCGCTCTTGCCTCCGGCGATGCGAAGAAAGAGTGCCTGTAGTGTCAATGGCAAAGTATTTTCCAAAAGCAGCAGGCGAGAGTGGTGGGGTTGGGCAGGCACTGACTGAGTCGTGGTAGCCCTCATTTTGCGCCTGGCCTGGAACAATAGATAGTCCGCCCCGGATGCGCCTGCTTTGGCATGTGCGCTCAGTGCGCCAGCGTGTCGCGCCTGCTGCAGCAAGCTCGACAGGGGGTCATCAGGGGAACTGGCCACGGAAGAGGAAGCCTCGGGCTAACTGGCTTATGTAACTCACGAGGTCCACCTGCTCTTTCCGTTTTGATTCAACAGCGTCATTATTTACGGGGGAGGTGAAAAGCTTGGATTTTTCAGACAGCTTCCCAGCCCTTTTCCTCCTTCCCTCTTCACTTCGCTCGCATTCCGACTTCACGTCTTCACTTCTCCCTTTTTCTCTATTTCTCCAACCCATCTCATCCTCACAACGCGTCTGCATATTTCATTCCCCCTCATTTCTTCCCCTCACAAACACACCATTTGCTCGCTTGGCATCCCGCGCGGATTGACACGTTCCAACGGGAGAAAAGAGAAAAGCGAGAAGCGAAAGGAGTAAAACGAGAAGAGAACAGCTTGACAAACAACAAGCACCAAGCAGCTGCTCTTCTGGCACCTCAGCCTGACGCGCCTCCCACCCACAATGCAGACCTCTTCACCCGCTGCATGAGCTCTGCAGCCGAAAGGATGAGTTCCCTCGACACCACCACCATTGCAAGCAGTAGCAGCTCGGCTGCTGCTGCCGCTGCCTCTTCTCTCGGCACAGCCCTCGCAAAAAGCGTGTCGGCTGCTGCTGGAGGTCCTCGGGAGGCTCTGTCGTCTGCCGTTTCGACTGCCCACGATGTCGCCGCCAACCATGGCTCTTCATCATGGATCGGCCTCTTTGCGAGGCTGGTTCTGTCGGTCCTCCACGTCATTTCTGTCATCTTGTATTTCGTGCTCAAACTGGCGACGTTCTCGTTGCCGACGCTGCTCTTCACGTTGTTTTCGACAACACTCACAGTGACTATGAATGCCACGACTTTGTATGTTCCCCACACGCTTGCCCGTGCAATATTTTTATTCGAGCGAATGCTAACGTCCCAGGATGATTATCTTTGTTGCCTTTTTTTCGGCTGTCAGTTGGTTCGTGCGGTACCGCTACCTCAACATGTACGCGCGTCTCCCGCCAGAGCCGCAGCGGAAGGAACCGGACATTGACCTGTTCCGGATACCCATGAAGAGGGTACAAAGTCAGGCCTCTCGAGCTACCTGGACGAGTTTCTCAGTGCCATCAAGATCTTTGGCTACCTCGAGCGCCCCGTCTTCCACGAGCTCACCCGCAGCATGATGACGCGGAAGCTCATCGCGGGCGAGACCCTGGATCTGGAAGAAGAGAAGGGCTTCTGCATCGTCGTAGACGGTCTCGTTGAGATCTTTGTCAAGTCCTCAGGCCCCGGACAGCGCCGCGGCGCAAATGTGGACTCACGACGTGGACCCTCTCTAGAGACGGCCTCGAGCGACGACGACGAGGGGCCGCCCGCTCATGGAAACCAGCGGTACCAGCTCCTCACAGAGGTCCGAAATGGCGCCCCCATGTCTTCTCTGTTCTCTCTCATGTCTCTTTTCACCGAGGACATCAACCTGCGCGTCGAAGATGATAGCGCGCCGGCTACTCCTGCCATGGGCAGCAGGCCCACCATGCCTCGCCCTCCCGGGAGCGGAAATCTCCGGGGGCCCCAAGATACGCGTGTCCCACTTTCAAAGACGTCCGTCTATGGTACTAATGGCTTGACTGCTGAGCCGGCCAGCACAGAAGATGCATCTGGTCAGCAATCGGCAGTTGGATCTGGCCTCCCGCATGTCCCTCCTATGACGTTGGACCCGCCTCGCCCTCAGCGGCCGATACCCAGACGGATGACCACGAATTCGGTGCATCCTGACATCATTGCCAGAGCTACCGTGGATACGACGATTGCAATCATCCCGCAAGTGCTTTTCGCCGCCTCATTCGCATCTACCCAAGGCCACATCGCATATCGTGCATGTGATCCTGTCCCGCTTTCAGCGTGTGACGCTTGCTACGGCATACAACTACCTGGGACTCTCGGAAGAGGTCCTACAGACCGAGGAGAACATGATCAAGTACACCATGTGCCAGCTGCCCAATTTCCTGCGCGGAGATGCCCTGGAGCGTTTGAAGGAGAAGTTCCACCGTGAGCGTGAGCGGATCGGCGAGGATGAGACCGACAAGGGCATTGCTCTTCATAACCCTTCTGCGGGCCGCCGCAAGAGATCGGCGACGACCCTGCGCAAAGAAGCTGCTCTGCACTCGCTGGCTAGGCAGCGGCCTTCGTCCGCGGCTACGTCGTTCAGCATTCGTTCGCAGGACCACAGCTCACCGTCGAACAACAATCCTGGTGACCTCCTTGCCAACACGGCTCTGAATATGACGGCTGGGAACGTCGATCTTGCTGCAAATTCCCTGTCTGACGTGGCCGAGCCGCAATATGGCTCAGATCCGTTCCAAATCGAGAGACATCCGACCATGTCGCCTCTGGCGCAAAGATCGTTCAACCCTTTCGCTACCCAGAAACAAAACCGCATGTCGATTGACTCGCGTGAAGGCCTGGACGAAGAGAATGTGTTCCGGGAATCGGTTCTGGAGTGCATGTTCAAGGCAATCGGCCTCAACTCTAGCACTGCTACACCTAGAGAGGCTGAGTCGGTTGAGGCTTCTCCTCGTCTTGGCTCGTACGAGACCTTCCGCCAGAGAACCTACAGCTCCAATGCTTTTGGCTTCATGGACCCATTCGGCGGTTCTGCTGATGGCGACGCCGAGTCCATGACATCAGGTGGTGCCACGACAAACACGCCTCCAAGTGTTCAGACTTTGGCTCACGACATGGTCGACGAGGTCGAGATTGTGTTCTTCCCAAGGGCTCCGTTCTTGTGGAACAGGGTGAGCGCAACCCTGGTCTGTACTACGTCATTGACGGTTTTCTTGATGTCTGCATGTCTGCTGGCGCGCCTACATCGAGCGACATTTTGCAGTCGGCTACTTCGGCTTCTCCTTTTGGGGCGGATGTTGATCCTTTCGGCGCACGGCTGAACCAGCCGTCCAAACAGCCGCCTTTGGGTCAAAATGGTGCTGCCAAGCCCACAGGCAAGAAGAAGGCGAAGTCTGCTCGTCGGAGCGTCGCCCTCATCAAGCCTGGCGGTCTTGCTGGCTACATTGGCACCGTCTCATCATACCGCTCGTTTATTGATGTCGTTGCCAAGACGGATGTCTACGTTGGGTTCCTGCCTCGCGCATCACTGGAACGTATTGTGGACCGGTACCCCATCGTTTTGCTTACCATGGCGAAGCGTCTCACCAATATACTGCCTCGGCTAATTCTGCACATTGACTTTGCCCTGGAATGGTTGCAAGTCAATGCTGGCCAGGTCATCTTCCACAAGAATGAAGAGAGCGAGGCCATCTACATTGTTTTAAATGGCCGTTTGCGTTTGGTCGACGACAGGAAGGAGGGGCGCGTGGGTGTCCTGGCCGAGTTCGGTCAGGGTGAAAGTGTTGGCGAACTAGAGGTGCTCACCGAGTCGTCACGTTCTGGCACTCTGCACGCCATTCGAGACACCGAGCTGGTCAAGTTTCCGCGAACTCTGTTCAACAGTCTGGCCCAGGAGCACCCCAACATCACGATCAAGATCTCAAAGATCATTGCCTCACGCATGCGGAATCTTATGGAGAACCCGTCTGCCGCTCTTAGCATGCTCGATGGCAAGGCAAATAACTCGATTGAGAAGGGCTCTTCCACGGACAATCTGCGGACTGTTGCCATTCTTCCCGTTACGGCTGGAGTTCCCATCGTGGAGTTTGGCGACAAGCTCATGAATGCGCTGGGCCAAGTTGGAACACCCAATGGAGCGACATCTCTCAACCAAGCCGCCATTCTCAATCATCTTGGAAAGCATGCTTTCAACAAGATGGGCAAGCTGAAGCTTTCTCAGTATCTCGCCGACCTCGAAGAGAAGTACAGTCTCGTCGTCTACGTTGCAGGTAAGATTATTTTTTGCTTTTCATTGTTTTGTTTTTGTTTTGTTTTCCTTTTGGGGGAACTTCCTCACCCTGCCTGCATTGAATGATGAGAAAACTATCAGTCCCACAGGCGAGCTTCGGCCGTCGATGATGGCTAACTAAACTCTAATTTTTTCCTGACTCTTATGCATCTTACTTCCTTTTTCTTTGCTACTTCTGGACTTCTATCTCACAATATGATTTCCGAGTACTTGCTAACAGCGATGGTACGATCAACAGACACTAGTGTCAACTCGCCTTGGACACAGACCTGCATCACACAGGCCGACTGCATTCTTCTTGTTGGCCTGGCCGAGGGCTCGTCAGAGATTGGCGAGTATGAGCGGTTCATGCTGGGCATGAAGTCGACAGCACGCAAGCTTCTGGTGCTGCTTCATGCTGAACGCTATTCGGCCTCGGGCACGACACGCTCTTGGTTGAAGAACCGTGTTTGGATCAACGGCGGCCACTACCACGTACAGATGCCCTTCTCTTCCCAGGCGGTACCCATCCACCAACCGCCCAAGCGGCTTGGTCCCAGTCTCAAGGAGAGAGTCCAGATCATCCAGGCGGAGATCCAGAAGTATACCTCTCGCAAGGTCCGGCGCAGTCCCTTTTACGCACCGGATGCTCCCTTCAAGGACGACTTCCACCGTCTTGCACGGCGCCTCTGTGGCAAATCCATTGGTCTCGTTCTTGGCGGCGGTGGTGCTCGTGGCCTTGCGCAGATCGGGATCATCCGTGCTCTGGAGGATGCGGGTATTCCGATTGATATGATTGGTGGTACATCGATGGGTGCCTTTGTTGGTGCCCTCTACGCCCGTCACGCCGATGTCGTGCCCATCTTTGGTCTTTCCAAGAAATTTGCCGGCCGTATGGCCAGTGTCTGGCGTTTTGCGCTGGATCTGACCTACCCGTCGGCATCGTACACGACCGGCCACGAGTTCAACCGTGGCATCTACAAGTCGTTTGGCAAGGCACAGATTGAGGACTTTTGGCTCGAGTACTACTGCAACACGACAAACATCAGCAAGAGTCGGGCCGAGTTCCATACGAGCGGCTACGCCTGGCGTTACGTCCGTGCCTCCATGTCTCTTGCTGGTCTGCTGCCGCCACTGTGTGACGAGGGTAGCATGCTGCTGGACGGTGGCTATGTTGACAACTTGACGGTCTCGCACATGAAGGCCTTGGGTGCAGACATCATCTTTGCTGTCGATGTCGGCGCACTGGACGATGACACTCCGCAAGCTTTTGGCGACACGCTGTCCGGTTTCTGGGCATTCATCAACCGGTGGAACCCGCTGTCGGCGACACCGAACCCGCCGACACTGGCCGAGATCCAGGCACGACTTGCATACGTGTCCAGTGTAGACGCTCTAGAACGGGCCAAGACGCTTCCTGGCTGCCTGTACATGCGCCCACCGATTGACGACTACGGCACACTCGAGTTTGGCAAGTTTGACGAGATTGTGCAGGTGGGCTACAAATATGGCCAGAATTTCTTGCAGAAGTTGCGTGACGATGGCCGTCTCCCGTTGATGGAGGAGACGGAGGAGAAGAAGGCGCTGCGGCGGACAATGGCGCCACGGAGAGCCAGTATTTGATTTGTGAGAAGAGCACAACAGCACTGGAGTTTATAATTTTTTGTTTGTTTTTAGGGCGTTTGGGACTTCAACTTCATTCATAAGCGTTTTGGATGGGAAGCTACGATGATTATGTACAACAGCGACAGCCTGTTTTATGGCAAGCCAGTGAATGAGCATGGCAGTAATGACAATTGTTTTATCTTAATTTGGTATACTTTTGGCTTCTTTTGGATATTTCTTTTATTTTTCATTGGGGAATATGTAGTGCGTCTGTGAAACCATTGTATGACGCTGATGTCTATCTGACGTTTCTTATCTTTTGATTCTAAATTCGATTCATATTTTTACTCGTCACTTTTTCTAAGCCGACTTGGCCTTCTCCTCGGCAAGCACCTTCTCGGCCGTCTCGACAAAGATCTTGCTCGCACCGTCGACGTGCTCGGCGTGCGTCGAAAAGTTGCCCGTCATGACACGGATGGCCGCAACACCGCCCTCAAGCGTCGTGCCCGTCACCCAAATCTTGCCGCCGCCATTGACCAGCTCGCACACCCGCCGCGTGCGGGCCGACGTGACGTCGAGCGACTCGTCAGCCGTCAGCTTGGCCGCACGGAAGACAGTCAGGGCGAACTGCGGGCCCGTAATGATTTCGAAGAGATCTGGGCGCGCCTTCAAGGAATCGGCAAACTTCTCGCCCAGTGAAATCGACCGACGGATGTATCCCCGCAGGCCCTCGCCGCCGTACGTGCGCAGCACGAACCAGGCCTTCAAGCTGCGGAAACGGCGGCCCAGGGGCAGCTGCCAGTCGCGGTAGTCGGTCACTAAACCGCCGTCGCTGTAATCGTTCTTGTAGTAGTGGGCATCGGCACCGAGGGCATCGACGAGCCAGCGGCGGTCGCGCACAAAGAGGCAAGAGCAGTCAAAGTTGGTGAGGAGCCACTTATGCATATTCATGTTGAAGGAATGGAAGCGGCGGAGGACGGCGGTTCCCGTGGCTTCGGAGTCGGGGCCCTTGGAGGGGTCAAGGGGCGCAGGGCACATGATGGCGCGGGTCTCGGGAGCGACAAGAGCGGAGCCGGCATAGGCGCCGTCGACGTGGACCCAGATATCCGAGGCGGCAGCATCACGGCCTGCAGCGACCTGGGTCTTGAGGTCGGCGTCGAGGACCTCGACAATGCTGGCATAGTCGTCGACAGCACAGGTATCGGTGGTACCAAAGGTCGTGCTCAAGAAAAAGGGCTCAAGACCGGCGGCACGGACCTTGGCCAGCGTCTCGCGCACCCCCTCACCGTTGATGCAGTAGCCATTGGCAGCCGGGGCAGGCACGGACCGGTAGCGCAGACCGAGAACCTGGGCGGCCTTCTTGGCGGACGAGTGCGCCGTGCCGCCACCGAGAGCCACCAGACGCGAACGACGAAGCGCGCGCAGGTCTTCCTTCTCCTCCTCAGCGAGCGCCTCGAAGCCGGGGTGGTCTGCAGCCAGCGCCGCCCGCAGGTACTTGTCGGCCGCCGCCGTCATGGCCGTCATAACGGCCTCCGAGGCCGTGCCATGGATCACACCGCCACCGCGCGTGGGGCCGGTCGACAAGTACTCCTCGGGAAGGCCGAGCAGCTGGGCCAGCCAATCCAAAACGACGGTCTCGAGCTCCGTGATGGCCGGGCTGCAGATCCAGTTGAAGGCGGCGGCAGCAAAAGTGGCCGAGTACAGCTCACCCAAGATCGAAGGATAGCTGGCGGGGCAGGGGAAGAAGGCAAAGAAGTTGGGCGACTGCCAGTGGGTGAGACCGGGCACGATCTTGTCCTCAACGTCCTGGCGGATGACGTTCCAGGCCTCGCCCTGTTCGGGAGCGGCGTCGGGCAGCAGCTTGCGGAGGTAGCCCGGCTCGACGGTTGACACGACGGGCCGCTCGCCGAGGCTGGCATAGTACTTGATGACTGGATGTGTTAGTCACGGGCAAGAACTGAAAACTGTGGGCAATACAGCCCGGCGTCGGAACTGGAAATCTCGGAGCTGAATTGACGGCATAAATCGACTTACTCTCGTCAATGGACGCTGTGGCGGCCTCGCGGAAGGCGTTGTCATCCATGGTGGGTGGTTCGAGTGGTATATGGGCGGGGTATTTGAGTTTTATGAAAATAACGAGAAAATTGGTGATGTCAACAAGTGTTGAGAAGAGACGAGCTGAGGTTTATATCTGTCGACCGTCGACTGGGGTCAATCGCCAATGGCTGGCCGAGGCCGACCTACCTGTCCGTACTTTCCTTTAGCGCTTAGCTAACTGTTCTCTGGTGTAGCTGGCCGAGAAGGGGCGATTTGCGGTAAAATTCTTCTTTCCCCACGAGTTGGGTTTACCAAGTAAAGTTTGGCCCCGTTCCCGCCGCCTTCGCCTTCCTATTTCGTTATAAGCGTCCCTGGGAACTGCCCGCTCACACTAACATTCGTGGTGCCGCATTTTGGAGAAGACGGGCAGGAGCGGCAGTAAGTTGGAGGTGAAAGTGCGGAAGGTGCGCTCGGTGCGTAAATGCGGGCGGATATAGCCAATGTGGGGATTCAACATCAGGGGAAGGAGGGACATCCAGTCCCAATAATGGCAGGCACGACCGTTGATCACTTACACCTCCTCTCTTGTCTTAGATCTGTCAAATTGAGCTCTCTTGTCTCCAACAGACATCAGCCCATCTCATACTCAGGAACAAGCGCGTCTTGGTATCACGCCTCCACGCCCAACGATCAGCGCTAGCAGTCGGTGATGTCGGTGATAGGTCCTAAGGTGGCAGCCAAGTCAACGGTTTGCGCCCTGCGCCCTACCAATGACATATCATTGACAATTTGCGTTGAGAAGCGGCAGAAACAGTGAGGAACGCGGAACTGGGATCATGCAGTGTGACATTGAATCCTTTTATGTTTATTATGCTTCAGTCATTGGGTGTCTGTTTGAAACGTCTGCCAAAGCAGATATCCTTCATTTGCAAGGCCCTTGGCGGGCTTCTATGAAAATCGCTAGCTATAAAAAAAATACATGCAGGGGTTCTCGTCTGCCTAGTTTACCTCGTATCAAGCTCGACACCCTCGTCATCGACATCTTCTGTGCCGTCGAGGATCGCATGGTCACCGCTGTTGCCCCGGCCGCTGTCGTAGTAACCATTGCCGTTGTTGTTGCCACTGCCCAGCTGGATACGTCCACCCGTCAGTCGGCTTACATGGTCGGCCACCCAGCCGGCCACCCACTGCATCCCGTGCCACAGCTGCTCTTGTTGGCTTTCAGCGCCGTTGCCGTTCTCGTCCGTGCCGTTGGTACCCGCCGTACGCGTGTTCTCGGCCGCCTCGGCCTTGAACTGGTACTTGAGACAGTCTTTGACGGTGACGAGACCCGTGAGCTTGCCGTGGTGTTCAATCAAAATGACACGAGGGCCAATTTTGCGGAAGAGCTCCATGACGGTCTCGAGCGGCAGGCGCGGATGGACGGTGACAGGTGTACGGTCGACGTAGCGGCTGAAATCGACAGCCGTTGTTGTTGGTGGGTGAGCCGGCGAGGTTCCTCCAGGGCTTCTCCTGCCGCTACTCGTATTAACCGCCGCCATGTCGGGGAAGACGGTGAGCGCAGGCGTCATGGGCGCTGTCAAGAGGGCATCATCACCAACAGCCGCTGCGGCTGCAGGTCCACTATTGGCAGCAGCGGCAGCCAACTCGGCCGGCGGCAGGAATACACAGCGCGTGTCTGGATTGAGGGGTCCTGCATTGCGCCGGAAACGGTCGACAGCATAGCGCAGCTCCGTCCGCCCCACGTAGCCGACCAGCACGCGCGTCTCGGCGTCCTCGACGACTGGGTAGCCCTGGTACTTGCCCTGGGCGAGTAGACGGTCCACGGCAGCCAAAGTCATGCCGGCTGCGGGCAGTGCCGTCACATCGCCGTTCATGGCCTGCGAGACGGGCACACCAAAGTTGTGCTCCTCCTTGTTATCAAGGAAGGGGAATCCGCTGAACCAAATCATGCGGTCGGCAATGCCGCCCTTGCCGAACAGGTCGCTGACAGCCTTGGTGACGCCGACAACAATCATGGTCGGCAAGATGTACGTCAGCGCGCCCGTCAGCTCAAACATAATGACGACAACGGACACAGTCAGATGCATAATGCCCGACAGAGCAGCCGCGGCGCCCAAAAAGGCATACGTGCCGGGTGTGATGCAGGGCACGTCGGGTTCGCAGGCGGCGAAAAACACACTCTGAGGGTATGCCTCGTGGATGGCCTGGACAATGATGCCGACAGTGCGGCCAAAGGATGCACCAATGGCCATGGACGGCACAAAGATGCCTGCGGGGACTTTGCAGCCGTAGGAAATAATGACCAAGAATGTGCGCAGTAGCGTGGCCACGACGAGCGACGCAATGTTCCACATGCGGTTGGGCGCCTCACAAAGTCCCTGATAGTCCTCGGCGCCCTCGCACTCCAAGAACAAAATCTCCATGCTCTCCGTCATGTCGATTCTCAAGAACACATTGGGGTAGCACACAATGGCCGTGGCTGCCGCCAGCAGCGTCGCCTCGAGCACGGCGTGCTGGCTAAGGTATTTCTTGCGGAAGGCCTGCACGCGCAGGTTCCACTTGATCACAAAAGCGCCGTACAGGCCGCCAAAGATGCCAATAATGATGTAAAAGACCGCCTCAAAGAAGTGCCACGACCGATCGTAGTGCACCTGGAACATGACGAGCTGTCCCGTGCGGAAAGGGTTCATGGCGGCGAGGACGGCAGTGGCAACCAGTGCACAGAAGTAGCTACGCCACAGCGTCTTGAGCGGGAAGTAGGAGGCCATCTCCTCGAGCGAAAAGAGCACGCCGCCAATGGGACTGCCAAAGGCCACAGCGACACCGGCTGCAGCACAGGCGCACAGGATCTCGCGCGTCTTGGACGCATTCCGCCGGTATTTGGCAAACATGCGCGAGATGACGTTGCCCGTGCACACGGCATAGTGCACACTGGGGCCCTCTTTGCCGACGGACAGGCCAGACGCAATGGCGAGCGGCAGTGCCACCGACTTGATGGCCAGCGTCCAGAAGCCCAGGAAGCCCTTCATCGTGAAACCGGCAATAATGCACTTGATCTCCGAGATGCCCGAGCCAGCCGCATACGGCGCATACGACCGCACAAGGATAGCCGATGTGAAGGCAAACGCCGTTGCAAAGACGAGATACAAGACATAGTTGGCCGGCTCAAAGCCGGTCCAGCGGTGCCAGTCGGCGCAGCCATTGTCCTCGCCCAGCAGCAAAAGTTCTCGTTGAGGTAAAAGGCCGACGTGCAGTAGCCCAGCTTGATGTCCGACAGCCACTCGGTGATGATGTTGAGGAACGCCGCGTTGAGGCCAATGGCCACGCCGATCAAAGTGACGACAATCCAGCCTTGCGCGGCGTCGTAGGATTCGTACAGTTTGTGTCGCCAGCCGACCTGGCCGTGGTCGTAGAGGTTGGCATTGTGTCGTCGTCGGGCCTTGCGCCGGAGCTGTTCGCGGGCAGCATCTTGTACCCAGTCTGCAGGAGATGTCAGTCGTGTCCTGTTTTACAGTATCCGAAATGGATAGAGAGCAGAGTGATCTCACCTATCGTCGTAAAATCTTCGTAGCGCTTGATCTCGGCAATCTCTTCCTCGATCCGTTGGTGCTCGGCTGCCGCTGCCGGTGCGCCCTCGTCGTGCTCGCCGCGCTCGGCCGTGGACACAGCAAACGACAATCGCGAACTGACAGATGGTCGTCGTACATGAAGACCAGATCCGACACTTCCAGCACCTCCTCCTCCTCCTCCTCCTCCACTTGCGCCGCCCATCGCCGTCGACGACATAAACGACGACGATCGGGACGCCATTGTGTGTGTTCTTCTCTCCTGTCGTCCACTTCGACGCCGTCTCGTCGTTTCGTCGACCAGCACGGCCGCGCCGCTAAAGTGTCTTCTTCTTCTTGTTTTGTATCGTCTTCGTTTTGAGCTTTGGTGATGTCTTTCTGTTTATCGATGTCCCGTCATTTGTCGGAGTGCCCGATTCGTCAGTCGCCGTCGTTCTGTTCGTCGTCGGGACTTGCCGTCGTCGTTCTCGTCGTTCCTGGCCGTTGCACACGGATAAGGGGGTGGTTGGAATGGGATTACGTCGTGTTCTTGGAGTCGCTATTGCGATTGCTAGCTGGGTGGAGGAAGCTTGGCTGGTGCTTGTCTCAGTACGGAGTACAGTTGCCTTGGCTGGCCGCTCGCCTGGCCTTGTTGGAGACAGGTCTCCACAATTAGTGTTACACTGCACGTGATAAAACGTGCTTGTGCACGTGCAGTCTTCTTCTACTCTTTTATTCCCTCCCGCTTCCTGTCAGCCCGTTTACACGACAAGTTTCCCAACAAGGAAGTCGCAGTTGTCGTCTTACAGATCTTACAGGCAACATCGTCATTCCGAGCATCACACGGCGGTGTTCTATACAAAACTAAGAGTAGAGTATGCAACAAAGAGGGGTACAACAATAGAGAACGCTGTGCAACGTCTCCAGTATCAAATTTAACTCAAAACTACATAATCCAACATGCCAGCCCTCACAAAAAGGTTGGCAAAGGGGTATTTGTGCGCAAAATTGCAACAAAAAAGCAATTAAAAGCAGATAAAACAAGAAAACAGAAGGCGAATTGAATAGTAAATATTCAGAAAAAAATCAAGACACTCCGGGTGACATCAACAGAACGGTCCACATAAGCCGGCCGAGGAAACAGCCGGTCTTAGCAGATCCTATGTCCGAAAAAAAGTCTCTTCTTGGCGACACGCTTAGAAGTTCTGCCACAGACGCTTGTACCAGGGCGCGGGGGCCAGGTCGCCGCGGGAGATTTCCTTGTCCTCCTCGAGATCCCGACGGCGGCCCGAGACCAGGTCCATCTCGTGGGCGCGCCAGAAGCGAGTCTTGAAGATGAACTTGTAGCCAAAGTAGATGACGGCAAAGAGCGGCAACAGGATGTAGGCGTCGACAAAGTTGCCGGCGTCAAAGGGCGACAGGTACGACCAGCCCTGCACGAGAGCCAAAAAGACGTTGGCGAACAACCCGAAATAAGCGTTCCAGGGGTACAGAAACGACTGGAAGGGCAGCTCGTCGGCGGTGTGGCCCTGGGCCTTCCAGGCGGAGCGGAAGCGGATGTGCGTAAACGAGATACCGCCCCAGACCAAGAAGGTCGAGACACCCGACAGGTTGACAATGTAGCCATAGGCCTTGCTCGCACCAGTCGAAACGTTCATCATACTGAGAGCGCCGCAGGCGTTGGTCAGCACAATGGCCGGGATGGGCACACCGCGCTTGCTGGTCCAGCCCAGGAACTTGGGGGCCTTGCGGTCCTGCGCCATGAAGAGCAGCGTGCGGCTGCCAATGTAGATGCTCGAATTGACAGCGCTCAGGCACGTCACGAAAATAAAGGCGTTGATCAGGTTGACGCCCGACTGCCAACCGGCGTTCTGGATGGCAATGGTCATGGGCGACTTGAGGGCCTTGCTGGCGCCGTTGATGAGGCCATCGGCGTTGGCGGGGCAGGTCAGGCCAAAGAAGATGGCGGAGCCCATGTAGATGAAGATGATGCGCCAGAACACCTGGCGGATGGCACGCGGGACAGCGACACCAGGATTCTTGGTCTCGGTAGCGGCGACGGCAATCGACTCGACACCGGCGTAGAATGTCGAGCAGAACACAAACACAGTAGCCACACCACGGAAGCCGTGCGGGAACGCGCCTGGATTGTGCCAGTACTCGGCGCCAATGGCCGGAGTGCCCTTGATGCCGCCGCTCACGTAGATGATGGAGAACAAGAAGTAGGCAACAAGACCGCCAAGCTTGATCAGCGCCAGCCAGAACTCGGCCTCACCAAACGCCTCGACACCCAGCAGTTGGAAAGCCATAAAGGCAGACCAGAAGAGCAGGAAGTAGCCCCAGATGGGCACCTTGTCACTCCAAAGCGAGAAAATGCTCGTAATCGTGTTGTACTCGTTGGCCAGCACGGCGAACCAGATAATAAAGTAGTTCCAGCCCACGGCAACACCAAAGGCCTTGTCGACGAAACGGTCGGCCAGCGTAACGAAAGCACCGCCCGAGGGGTACAGCGTCGTCAGCTCACCGAGAGACTGCATAATACTAAAAGCAATGATACCAATGACACCGAAACCGATAATCAGGGCAGCAGGACCACCCGAAGCCAGCGCACCGCCAGAGCCAACGAGCAGACCAGGGCCGATGATACCAGCGAGGGCCATCATACTCAGGTGGCGGGTCTTGAGGCCGCGCTTGACGCCCGAGTGCGGGTCGATGGCCTGGAAGTCACCTGTAGAGCCCTCGTCGGCCGACGGCTTGTCGTGCGGGCTGCCATTGCTGCCGTAGGGGTCGTTGTCCTTCTTGTTGTCGGGCGCGCGGTAGTCGATGCCGATCTCGTCGTTGAGCAGCTCGGGGCCGTAGTGGCCGTTGGGCGTAGGGTCGTGATATGCCATGGTGGAGATGTGGCAGGGGAAAAGAAGTGGAAGAAGAGAGGTGAACAAAAACAGTAGTTGAAACTGAGGATAATATGCCGGTGTGGTGTCACCAAGCAAACTTGCGCAAGACGAGAGAGCTCAGCTTAGCACATTCCAATTCTGATGATTGTTTTCTTTCTTCCGTTTTCCGTTTTCCGGATCGGCGGTCTGTTATAAGGGACCTCGAAGCTGTCACAAAACAAATAAGCCTGCTCTTGCTGCGAGTCTGTGGCCTGCTGTGCGCCAATCGACAAGGCTCAAGATAAGAGCTTCTGAGCTTGTCGCAAAAGCTAGGTGTAAGTCGGTCAGAGAGCTGCAGACGGCGTACTCGAACGGCGTGCCCGCGTATCAGCAAGACGCCGTGGTCGAAGAAGAGAGCGTTGCTTGCGTTGTTTGGGTGTGTTTTTGGTGTGTTCTCTTATCAGAGCAGGGGGGGGGGAAGCAGGAAAAGACCGTTGACGGCGCTCTCCACAGCTGTTATCTCGAGTGCAAAAAAGCCGTTCTGCGAGGAGAAAGACGGCGCCAAGACTGCGAGACTAGGAAGACTCGATAAGAGAAGGGTGACAGCGGCGACCAAGAGGAAGGATGTAAGAGAGAGGTGGAAAGGGAGGTGAGAAACGTGGGAGGGAAGATCTGGGGAGGGAAGATCAGATGAAGAAAAAGAAAAAGAAACCAGGAAAAGGGAAAAGAGACTGCAGAAAATAAAAAGGTAAAATGATAGAGTAAAAAGAGCAGAGTGCAGATCGAAACAGGGAAGGGGAGACGCACGCGGGTCCGGTGCGATGGGAGCGACCCTCTTTTACATTCGTCTGGAAGCTGTCTGGCTGTCACGAAAGGTTGGCGGCGGAGGGTTGTCGAGGTTGATTGTTCTCTTTTCTCGGGTCTTTTTCTTTTGTTTAATTTGTGAGTCCAGTTCTTGCGGCTTTTCCATTTTCTAGGTCGATTTCGTGCTTTTCCTCTCACGTGTCTCTACTGGGCGTGCATCGCTCTTTCCAACATTGCAAAAATTACTACGACTATTCCTCCTCCCCTGTTTGTTGCCTTTTTGTCTGTTGATCGTTCTTGCCTCCCAAAGTTCAAAGCACGCAAGCGCAGAGACTTTCTGCCGCAGTTCGTTCAGCCCGTTCGACGCGCAGAAAGACCTGCCGAACTACAAACTTCTGGCGGCAGCTTCTCGGTCGTTGGGGCTCCACTTCTTGCACCGTGCCGTCCTCCAAGTGTGTTCGCAGTGTCGCAATTCCACGCCAAACCGCCTGCGTTCCCCACGCTCGCCCCCCGTCCCATGGGTCGTTCTTACCTTTCCCGCGTGCAGAGACTTTGACCGCTAGCAAAACTGGAAAGGCACGACTGGACTCGCCACGAACTGGACAAACTCGTGGCGTCTGGGCACACTCTTTTTAGGCCCGTATTCGCACTTTTGTCTTTGGATCAGATGCAACAAAAATAAAGAAAATAAAATGAAACAAAAGACCAAGCCAATAAACATATCCCTCAGGTGGTCTGGACGTGCCTGGCGGTCAGCCCGTCGAGCTCGTCATCGGCGGCTGCTGCCATTGGCTAGGGCCCTTGTTAGTGCGCTACAGGGCTTCAACTCAGTTTTACTGGACCTTGCCAGGCGGGTTTGCGGGCGTTACGTAAAGTCGCGATGACGCCTTACGGGACCCCCATGCGAGTGGCGGGCGCATGTCTTGTCAGGAAGGTGCGCTTGGTGCGCCTGCCAAAGTCGCAGGCTATTCTGGGTGGACACTTTCCTGCCCACAGTGGTTTGTTGCTCTTGCCCTGTTTGTCGTCGTATTGGCGGCAAGTTTAAGCTTCGTTTTGGAGCTTCGATCTTGCGAACCTCCAAATCCTCATTTCAATCCTCTTTCTTCTCGTTTTGCTGTCGTCCTCCTACAGTCCTCCCACCCACTCTCTCGGCTCCGTGCGAGAAGCACCACTCACCCGTTCCTCGCTACCATTCTAGGCTTCCCCTCACCGCGCTTTGTCCACTGTGGCGTTATTGCTCATCGACCCTATTTTGTTGCAATCGCCCAAGCTTTTTGAGCCAAGCGAGGCTATTCCCCAAAAGACTTCCAAAGGGTCCCAAAGCAGGCCAAAAGAGATCCAATAGGGAGCAGTCCCAGCTTTGTTCTCGCACCTTGCGATTGGAGCAGAATTGGACAGTGGTTCAGCTGCCAAGCTCGCTTTGGGGGCGTGGTGCACAGAGCTGCAGAAAGATGCACCATTCTGCAAGGTTGGGGTGCAAGCTTGGGAACGACACCCTGCAGAAATGCACCAGAAATGCAGTCGAGCTGCAGCAAGAATGCGCACCAAGCGCAACATCAAAAACAAGCAAAACGCGGGAGAGACGAGAAAGACACGAGAAAGAACAAGCGGAATGATCACACTTGTTGAAAAAAGAAAGAAAAGCTTCGAATAAGTGAGAACTCTATTTCACTTGAGCTCGATTCGTCTGGATTGTCCCTCCCGAGTCTGCGTCTTCCCCAACTGGGAAAGCGGAAGAGACGCAGCAGAGAAAGAAGAAAGACAAGAAACAGCAACAAACTGAAAAACAGAAAAGAACAAGCAAACGCCAACAACATTGGCACCATGCCAAGGGCATCACTCAGAATCGGGCCAGGCCAGCCCCAACAATAGCCACAGAACATCCAACCCTGCCCAACATCTCAAAGACAGGAGGCCATCACGACATCGCGACCTTGCCAAATACATCTTCAGCTCGCCGACCACTTTCCTTGACGTTCCTTGTCCGGATGTTCTCTGCCCTCAACCTTTCTCTACCAACTCGCTTCGCTCATTGGTATCCTATGCGCTCTCGGCGTCAACAGCCACCAAAGCTGCGTGCCGCTCCAGGAACGCCGCCACGCACGCCACAAAACGCTGCAGCTCGCTCGCCGGCGTGCCCAAGCATAATGCAATGCTGCCGCGCCGCGTGATCCAGAACCCGGCCTCCATCATCTCGAACCAGAACAGCTCCTTGAGCGTCCAGTCCTCAGCAGTCTCGCGCTCAATCGTCTGGAGGCCCGTCGCCGTAAAGTGCGAGCCCAGCACCGTGCCCACGCCCGTGAAACACATCTTGGTGTCGGTCGTCACAGCAGCCAGGTCGCGCAGCCAGTCGTCGCCCATGGCATTGAACGCCGTGCACACCTCGGGGGTGTAGACCTCGGTCAGACCGGCGTGGCCCACGTACATGGCGAGTGTGTTGTTGTTGAACGTGCCGTGGTGCGTGAGGAAGGGAGGAGCTGCGCCGGTTGCTGCCGCAGGCTGGGGACGAGGGTCGTACGTTGCCATGATGTCGGCGCGGCCGCCAAAAGCACCAAACGCCAGACCGCCACCCAGGTACTTGCCGAACGACTTCATGTCGGGGTGGAGGTCGCGGAGTTCGGCGAGGCCGCCCGGCGCCACGCGCGATGTCATAACTTCGTCGAGGATGAAAACAACACCGGCCTAAAAAAAATGGTTAGCAACAGTTCATCTACACCGATCTGAAAAGAGA
The DNA here is from genome assembly GCA_016097105.2 of Sporothrix variecibatus. Lineage (NCBI taxonomy): Eukaryota > Fungi > Ascomycota > Sordariomycetes > Ophiostomatales > Ophiostomataceae > Sporothrix > Sporothrix variecibatus. The sequence continues at coordinate 1,881,495 of JADMNI010000002.1, read as the reverse complement.
CACTGCCATGGGCAACTCACCTCCTTGGCTGCTGCCTCGATACCCTTGAGGAACTCTCTCGAGCCCGGCACCGCACCAGGTCCTCCCTGCATGCCCTCTACCAGCACGGCCGCCACACCCTCCTGCGCAATCGCTGCCTGCGCGCTCGCCACGTCGTTGTACCGCGCAATCACAAAGTCGTCCCGGTCCACATTGTTGGCCGCAGGCACACCACCACCGAACATCAATACGCCGCCGTGGTAACCGCCCGCAAACACAACCACCTTGCGCTTGCCCGTAAACGCTCGTGCACCCGCCAGCGCGTGAAGGTTGGCCTCGGTGCCGCAGTTGGTGAACCGGATGCGGTCCAAACCAAAACGCTCACACATGGCCGAGGCATGGACATGCTCCTGAGAAATGGTTGCGCCCAGGTTGACGCCGACGGTCGTGACTGTCGTCAGCAGCGACGACACGATGACGGGATGCGAGTGGCCATAGACGGCGGCCGTCAGCTCGCCCACAAAGTCCGTATACGTCACGCCGTCCTCGGAGGTTAGCTGGTAGCCCTTGCCGGACTTCATGCACAGCGGGAACGGCGATGTGTGCAGCTGGGTGCGGGTGTTGCCGCCGGGCATGCTCTCGGTGGCGAGCTTGTGCAGCTCGAGGGACCGTGGGTTGGCTGCCGTGTAGCGGGCGATGGCGGCATCGAGGGCATCTTTGGATGTGAGAGGAGTTGTTAGAGTAATCTCTGTGGCTGTCGTCTTGACAACGTCCTTTTTAATGGTGCCTGTCGTCCCAGACGGGATGACGTCGGCCGTCTCCAGAACAGCTCCGGGTGCCATGTCGATGGTGTGAAGTTGTGTGGTGTGGTGTGGTGTGGTGTGAAGGTAGGTCTGTGATGAAGTCGATATGTGATGAATGATGCCCTGGAGTGGAGGTGGAAAGGTAAGTCCAAATGATATGTTAATGTTGTTGATTTTCGATCGTCGGAATCTTCCTCGACATGAAGATAGACGCATCAAGATATATTCAGACATCCACGTCCGGTATCGTATCTCGATATGTCGAGGGTCGGCGAGTCATGTCGATCTGTTATCGATTACACACATGGCGGGCGTGTATCTTCATCGCCGTCCTACAGTATCTCTCATCACCCCTCCTTTTTTGTCGTTCTTCCCCTCCCTAGGTCGGTCGTTTCTCCGTCTGGTTCGCCATTATGGAGTCGCCGCCGTCCGTACCTAGTCACTCGGTCGATATCCATATCCATGCACATGGCCGCCGTCTTCCTCGTATGGAGCTAGTAGAGTCGTCGTCGATAAGTCCCGAATGTTTGTCGTCCCTCAATGGGTAGGTTGCTGATAACGAAAACGGCGAATTGTCTGGGCGATGCAGTCTGAAAGTAGGTTGGCGAGAGATAACAAAATGCAAGAAAGAGTAGGTGAGAGCGAGAAAAGGAGTAAGAAAAGAGGAAGGCGGAAAGAAAATGTGAGTGAGAGTGAGAGAGGATGGAGAAAAGATTGAATTCGCCGTCTTCTTTCTCAGACCTTATCGTCTTATGGGACTGAGCGCGTCGTCCGTGTAAGTCGAGAATAAGTGTGGTGGAGTTGGGCTGGGCGCAAGACGGCGTCCGCTAAGACGGCGTCTATGTATTAGAAACCTCTCTTTTTGCCCTATTTGGGCATTCCTTCCTAACAACTAACAAATGATAACAATGTCGTATAAGTCCAGTAAGCTCATTGGCTGCTTTGGCTCTTTGGCTCTTTGGATCCCCCAAGTCCGCCTTTTTGGTATCTTTCCTTATTCTGATGCCTCCTCTCGACGGACGATCCGGGTCTACATGACTCTCCTACGGCCAAGGGAGCGGCCCGCGCAAAATGGCGGCCCGAGATACGCCTCTTGAATCGCCCGAGAGCCGGGAGAGAGATAAGAACGTCAGAGCATCTTATCAAGTATCATTATCTTGATAGTTGTTCACATTTAATCTCATAATGTTGAGTTATTATTTTCATTACTTTTCAGAACATTTTCTTCCGAACTTTTGATATCAATGGCAAGAAAATACACACAATACAAATTGTACTAGTACACATTATTCAAGGCAGGGCTCGTACTCCGTAGGCCAAACCTCACACGTCACTGTCCCTATTGAAACATGCTCTGGTTGAAGCCGACACCGTCCTGCGGGTCGCCGTTGTTGCCGCCCGTGGCCGACGACGAGCCCAGGATCGGCTGCTCCGAACTCAAAAATCCCATGTCCATCCACGTGGTCGAGTCTAGCAGGCCGCCGTCGACCGTCTTCCACCAGTCGGCCAGCAACGAATCCTGATCCGGCTCGATAATACGGTCGAGGGCACGCAGCGACGACGATGTAGTGGAGCTTTGTTGTTGGGGCTGAAGTGGCTGCTGTTGGGCTTGTAGCTGTTGCTGTGCCTGTTGCTGTAGGAGCTGAAGCTGTGTCGGCTGCTGTTGTTGCTGCTGCTGGACTTGTAGGAGAGGCTGTGGTATGACAGCAGGGACCTCGTCAGCATCGCCTTCACCGCCATTCTCATCGCCACCCTCATCGTCCGAGTCGGCCGCCATGCTGCGGTCTTCGGCGTTGTTGACACTGCTGGCACCACCACCCGAAGCAGACACGCCGTATCGCTCAGCATTGTTGCGCACCACCTTGTCGAGCTGGACCACAAAAAACGCCGACAAGCTTGCATACAAGTGCGCGGCCGAAGTCGTCGGCAGCCGCGCGGCGATACGGTCCAAGTGGCCCGGGATGGCGCGCACTTTGGCCGCGGCCTGGTCCACTTTGACGAGCGAGAGCCCGCCACGCTGAATGGCATAAAGAATCTCGGTGGCGGCGTGGCAGACCATGATAAACTGGTTGTTGTGGAACCCGACCATGAGTTCGAGCAGGACTGGGTCGTGCAGCATGGTGTCGAGCAGGCGGCTGGCAATGTCGACGTTCATGGCCGACAGGTGCAGCAGCTCGGCGGACGTGCCTGTCAGGTCGATGGCGCTCATGTCGCGCAGGGCCTGGGCGTTGAGCACCATGATACTGTGGTCCATGTAAAAGGCGAGCACCGACAGGTAGGGGCAGTCGGGCGAGGGGGCGCAGCGGGTGTTGCGGGTCTGCTCGAGGACACGGTAGGTCTGGGCATGCCACTGCTCGACGGCCGAAAGTGTGTTCTCGACACGTTTGCGCTGCTCCATGGCCGTCAGAAACAGGCCGCGCATCTCAATGATGCCACTCACAATGCGGTCGACGGGCACCGTCATGGGCTTGCGCCACCACTCCGAAGCGGACGCGGGCATCTCCTTCCAGGCAACGCCCATGGACCGGCCCGTGATGATACCGAAACTCTTGTCGGAAATAAACGTGTAGAGCCAGGTGCGCTCAAAGTTGCGAAACAGGCGCTCGCGAAACTCGGGTGTGGCACCACCGGGGATCTGGGATACGGCATTGTGGACCTGCTCGGCAATGGTGCCCGGTCGGTGGATGCCGAGTTCGCGGGCCAGTTGGACGGCATGGCTGAGGCGTAGCCAATAAGGGTCGTCGGACTGGCGCTGGCTGACGGGCGCCCAGTACTGCATCATGATGATTGTCTGGATGGTCTCGAGCGACTTGACACAGACGGCAATGGCCCACTTCATGTTGCCCTCGGCAAGTGAAAGTAAGGCTGGGTAGACAACGCGGTCGCGCGGCCGGTCGGAGACTGCACAGCCGAGTGCGCAAAGGGCCGAAAAGAGCACAAAAGAGGTGGCATGGACATACTCGGGCGTGTGCAGGATGGGATCGAGCAGGCCGATAAGCGGGCTGCGATATTTGAAAAACAGTTTAAAGTACCACACGACGTCGTCCTGGTCGATAAGGCGTGCAGCCACCGGGTCACAGGTGGTCGTCTCCAGCTTTAGAGGGCTATCAATCGGCTGCGTCGCCAGCACCTGCCAGTCCCGCTGGTGTGTCGTCTGGGTGGCAAAGTAGCGCGATAGGCGCTCGTCAATCACGTTCTTGTGCGCCTTGTTGCTCAAAAAATTCGCGGGCGAGTAGGGTGCCGTGTCGGCGGTAATGGCGGCGGCCATGATGTGCAGCGGCGACACGAGCGAGGCCAGAAACTCGGGCTCGGCCATGGCCACGGCATTGGCAGCGTTGATCGTATTGGAGCCAGTCGTGGTCGTTGTGGCAATACTGCCGTCTCCAGCGGTCGTCGATGGTCGCGTTCCGAGCGGAGGCGATGCGAGCGAGGCCATTGAAGATGGCGATAGAGACGAAGAGCCGCCAGCACCTGCCACAGCCGACGAGTCGTGGTGGGTGTGGTGGTTGGCACCGGCAAAGTTGAGCAGCGCGGCGACGACCTGGTCGCGTTCGGCCGTCTCGCCGATTCTAGACAGGAGACGGTCCACCGTGGCCGAGTTTGTGTTGTGCAAAAACGAGTTGCCGTGCTTGCGGCCGCGATTCGAGCCGGACGGGTATCGACAGGGCCGGTGACGTAGCGTGCACCGAGAACAGGGCATCTTCCGGTCGCACTTTTGCCGCAATGCCCGGCAGTTAAAGCAGGCCGTCACGGGCTTGGCTGTACCCGCTCCTGCCACAGCGCCGGCGGCTGCTGCACCACTTCCAGTGGAAGAACCAGCCGCACCGGAGGCCCCGGCATCGTCGCCGGCATCATTTCGGGTCGACATATCGTCGCCGTGGTCATTGTCACGATCGTCGACAGTCTCGGCTCGAGAATCGCGGCGGTGACCCTCGCGATGGCGGTGGTCGTCTCCCGATGGCCGGGGCAGCAGTGCCGGGTGGCTATCGTTTGGTCCTGGCCTTAGCCGTGGCGCATTGGATGATGGTTGGTGGTGGTGCTGTTGTTGCTGCTGTCGTGCATCGTGAGCAACATGGTGTTGTGATGTGTGTTGTTGAGATTGAGAAGACTGCGGCAGTGGCTCGCCGCGCACACGGGAGTAGACGGGGTTGCTGCTTCCGTTGTTGGCGTTGTTGCTGTTGCCGCTGCTCATCCTGCAGGCGCCCACGCCCAGGGAAGGCGCGCACCCGGTAGCCCGTCAGACGTCGAAAGGGAGGAAGGAGCCCCCGGGCCAGTGCAGATCACGTCCGCTTCTCTCACCCACCCTCGTCCAATAATAGGGAGGCGAGCGCGCGAGGCTGCAAGCTGTGGGATGGGGGAGGGTCCGGCCGCTTAGCCTTGGGCCAGAGCGTTCTCTTTGTTCTGTGACAGTGCGGCAGGGGAAATAAAATGCTATGAAACGGTAAACGGTATGAAGCGCCGGGGATGGATGAAGCGCGGAATAAAACGGCGTTCTGTAGATGAGCCGTTCTGGACGGGGAAGGCGCAAATTGAAGCAGATCAGGGAAAGAACGGCGAGGGAGGAGGGGCTGTAATTAATGATGCGCAAACAAAAAGGGCAGGCGTGACTTGTGACTTTGTCTGCTTCTGAGCGAGAGGAAAGCTGAGACTGAGAAGGAAGGAGCAGGCTGGTGGCTGCTTGCCCGTATCGTATGGTCTCAGCGAAGCGTGGTGGTTGGTGGTAATTGCGTGGGAAGAGGGAAAGAGGACCGAGGTGCTCCTATGGTCGCTCCTGCCCGCAAACGGCGTCTAATTCAACTGCGAAAAAAGCACTTATCTTCACCCTTGGCAGCTTCCTTTTCCTGTCGCGACCCACTTTATTTTGCCAGCTCTGGGGAACCTGACCTAGCGAGACGGGCCTGAGTTTCTACTAAATGTACAGTCTCCGCATTCACAACCGGTAAAGAGAACGGCTGCTGCACTCAAAAGTGATCGCAACCCGGGTCTGGAACCGTGAGTATGTTTATTTTCATTGGGACCACCCATATATATTTGAAAGATTCCGGCATTCACAGTTATGAGGTCCCGACAGCGGGTGCATCCGAGACGCTATATCACAGCCGCTTATAAGCGCTGAGGGAAGTACTGTGTAGATAGCTGACTGGTGACGAGTCGCTCCTTCCTTTCGTCGCCGACTGCATCAGCATATGATATTTTACTGAGATTAACGTGATATCTGAGTGCATTATGTTGATTCTTTAATCAAGGGATATCTTTCCTGGCCAATGTTCAACAAGGTCGTTTTGTCCACACTCATCGTTATGAGCACGGTGTTTTTGGACCAAAGTTAGGCCCAAAGTCATCAGATTCTGTTTCTCCTGGTGAACGCCGTTCAATGAAAAGTATCGACAAAAGAATACAATTAGATCGCTAGAAGGAGGAAATAAGCACCAAAGTAGCATTTCCAAGCTAGATGCAGATGTTTCTACTTTTGGCTATCTTCAATCCTTCAAACATAGAATGTGAGGTCGCCGTCTGTTCATGTATGTTTAGACACATTACACCGAAACAAGGTAATCAGATGCAAAAAGACTGTATATTTGAAGTGAAGTTTTTTCCCAACTATCACCGTTCTGATGTACCCGTCTCTTCTTTTTTCTTTTGTTTCTTCTCCTCTTTCTCCTCATTTTGTGGACGTCCCCTCCGCCGAGTCCTATCTCGGAGAGCAAGCGGCTGTCGGCGGCTTGCTTGGCGGCTCGGTGACACATATTGGGCATTTTCGTCGATTCAGGCTTGGCCTGGCCCAATCTCACCAGTCCTTACTCGTACTTACACCACGGCACCGCTTTCGCCTTCCATTTTGAGATTTGCTCTGCAATCTGTTAAACGGCGACATGATCGCGCTCCGAAAGGTATCGGAGGCCCCGCCGCCCGGGTCTCCAGTCTCCATCAGTCATGATTGTCGTCAGTCTCAGAAAAAAAGTGACCATCACGATATGGGAAAATATTTCACAGCACTTATTTTTCGACCATACCTTGTCCCTTTATTACGTTTCAAAAATAGACATGAACGGCGTACAATGTTTTCACTATGAGCTTTTCCACGGATATCTCCTGGAAGAGACCATTGCTTTGACTTCATATGAATGAAGGGATCTTTCGTTATCTTTTGCTTTTATCTTTTTTAGGACTTGGTATTCATTGACTCGCTTTGTTTAATTTTCACATCACGCCAACGCCAAGCTTAAATTCGATTCTTATCTTTCCTCAATCGTTATGACAGTCCCAGAAGCACCTGCCCAACCATGTCCGGACGTCAACCTTGAAACAGGCTCAGACTCCGACCAGGTCAGCCACAAGACAGTCAGGGGGGCTGATAAAGGATACGCATGGGTTATTGTTGGTGCCATTCTAGCCTCTTTTTCGGTTTCATGGGGTAAGCTCTCTTTTTCGTGTTCGAGAATATTATGCAGCCACTAACAACATAGGCATCAACACGACTTATGGAGTCTATGTCTCCTTTCTCATAGAACATGATTACATCCCTGGTGGCACACCACTACGATATGGCTTTGTCGGTGGGCTCTCAATTGCAGTCGCTCTGCTCTCGGCACCGCTCATCAACTTTCTCATCAATAAATTTGGATTTCGTGTGCCATTCGTCATTGGTAAGTCTGATGTAAACCATGTCACCATTTTCGGCATTCTGTACCTGGACTAACACATTCATCAGGAATTATTGGTGTCGTACTGGGCCAGTGTCTTGCTGGCATCTGTACCTCATTTGGTGCCTACCTTGTTTGTCAAGGCCTAGTCTTTGGTATTGGTAAGTTTGACGTACTCGAGCAACCAATGTATATTTTATAAACGGTTCTAACACAGACCAGGACTTGGAGCAGTACGTCAAAAAAAACTAAATCACATATCTTTTCCAGCCCCATGACTGACAACTCAGATCCTCCTCTCTTCACAAACCATACTCGTGCAATGGTTTGACCGACGCCTTGGCCTGGCACAAGGCTTTGCCAATGCCGGCTCAGGCCTTGGCGGCCTCATCTTATCCAATACAACACGGCTTCTCATTGAAGAGCTGTCTCTCAAAAAGGCTCTCATCGTGAACGGATGCATATCAGCTGCCATCCTCATCCCATGTCTCTGCCTTCTTAAGCATGGCCCTGTTGACCCCGGTCGTCGACTGGAGCCTCTACAGCTACGTTGGCTGTACCACCCGGGCTTCGTCTGGGTCTGGGCATGGGGCTTTACAGCTAGTACGTCAACCCTTCACCTCAGAAGAAACATAATCACCACTAACACTCACAGTGATGAGTTATTGCATCTGCATGTACACAATTGCCTCTTACGCCACCGGTGGTCTCGGTCTCTCCCAGACTCAGGCTGCTGCATTGCAGTCATTGCTGGCCGCCGGCTTTCTCGTCGGCCGTCCCTTGACAGGACTTCTTCTTGACGTGGGTGGCCGTATCAATGTTGCCATCGTTTTAAATATTGCAGCAGGAATCTCCTGTTGGGCCATCTGGCTGCCTGCGCGGTCATTTGCACCCATGGCTGTCTTTGCGTTGGTCCAAGGCTGCACGGGAGGCGCCGTATGGGTGGCTGCCGCGCCTGTGGCTGTCGAGCTGGTAGGTACCGCCCGGTCAGGCTCAGCATTGGCCATGTTCTGGCTGGCTGTGGCCCCTTCGGCGGCCTTTTCGAGTCCGTCGGCCATTGGTCTTTTAAACTATGCGCGAGACCATCTGCACAAAGACGGGCCCCAGGCATATGCCATATCCATTGGTGTCTGTGGTGGGCTGTTTGTACTGTCCAGTCTGTGTCTGTGTGGTGCCAAAATGTACCAAAAGAGGGTAGCAAAAGATGGTGAAAACGATTCTTGAAGTTCTTTCGGGAAATAGGTGTAGTAAAAAAGTAAACAAAATAGAATATAGCAAACCAATTTCGCATATATTTAGTTTCACATATCTAGGTACGAGTAGAAAGAGCACTGAATTGTTTAAATTTTATTATTTTATTATTTGAAATCTTTTATTAAAATGGACAGAGTATAACTTTATTATTGAACATTTGGAAAATAGGCAAAGTAAACTAAATCGAATAGACAAGGATCTTTATAACTTCTGAGTCAAAAAGCAAAAGAACACAAACGATTGATGCTCTGAGCGATGAAAACAACTGTCACCGATGAGTTGACGTTGACCTCGCTAGCACTGTAGATACTACCCCACTTTGGTGCCATTGACGCTCTCTTATTGGCCTGGCGCGCAACAACCGTCTAGCTCCCGTGGCAAGGGACTGGGACTGGACCCACTAAAAATATGAGAATGTGCAGACTGCATCGTTCTTTCCTTTTCGACGTCTTCGTACGTTTTGCGCCTTCCTCTCGACAAAGCGACAAAACAGGCAACAGGGAACGAGCCTGCCACGACACTCCTTTTCTGCCTGTTCTCCCCTTTTCTACCTTTCCTCAATCCGTCTCTCGACACCCGAAATGACCGATTTTCGACACCAATTCCGACTCACTCCTCTTCCAACCCTCCGGTCATGAACGCACTTCTCGACTCGGTGCGGGCCCGGTCGCCCTGCGCCATGCACGTGGTGCGCGCCTACAGCGTATCCCTCGGAGGCATCTTTGCAAGAAATGTATGTTTTTTAAGAGCAGGAAATTCTGGAGACTGAGAAGACTGAAAAGAGCAAGAAGAAACGGCAAAAAAGAAACAAAAAAAGACAAGACCAAAAACGTGAACTGACATTGGTGTTTAGCGGTCGGATCGAGCAACGAAAACCCCGGATACGACCAAATCAACGAGATGCGGCGCGATCTAGACCCTGCCAACGACCGTTCTGGACCGAAACGACCTACAACAAACGCCAAGCCGAAAGCCAAAAGCGGGCGAGGCTTTGGGGGCAGTGGAAGTAGTAGTCGGCGGCCTCGGACGCCTGCGGGCCAGCAAACACACTCTTTTCGGCCCGGCAAGGCTCCATTTTCAGGCGACCCGCGCGAAGCGCGCAAGTTCCATATGTTTGGTGCTCTTGTCGACAGCCGCTTCACCGTTATGCTCAAAGAGCTGGGACCATGGGAGCCCAACAGCCGGGCGATGGAGGCGTTTGGCATCTTCAGCCAGACCGACCTCGATCGCCAGGCCAAGCTGTTCCGCACGGCCATCACCCAGAGCATGTTCCTAGCTCACTCCCAACGGGCTACAAGCCGCAACGAAAACCCGTTGTTTTGGAGCCTGCGCAACGCCTTTGTGCGCGGCGACACGACGGGCCTGACGAGGGAGCTGCGTTACTCTTTCCAGAGTTTTATTTTGCGCCCGAACCTGACGCCTGCCATCAACACGCTGCAGGAAGACATTGCCGACTTCCGTTTCCCCTACGAGTGGTATCCAAGCACACGCACCATGCAGCGCACCATCCACCTGCACGTCGGCCCCACCAACTCGGGCAAGACGTACCGTGCGCTGCTGGCACTTGAGAACGCCAAGACGGGCATCTACGCGGGACCCTTGCGGTTATTGGCCCACGAGATCTATGCCCGTTTCGTGGCCAAGGGCCGGCCGTGCGCGCTGATTACAGGCGAGGAGCAGCGGTACCCCAGCGCGGACGGCACGCCCATGGACCCGGCCGACCCTGCGAGCGTCATGGCAGCCTCGGGCGGTGGTGGCGTGGCTGACACGTATTTCCAGAGCTGCACGGTCGAGATGACACCGCTCAACAAGCGTGTCGACGTGGCCGTCATTGACGAGATCCAGATGATTGCCGACCCGGACCGCGGCTGGGCATGGACGCAGGCGTTTTTGGGCGTGCAGGCGCGCGAGGTGCACCTGTGCGGCGAGGAGCGCGCCGTCGACTTGATCAAGGCACTGTGTGCGCGCATCGGCGACAAGTGCATCGTGCACAAGTACGAGCGTTTGAGCGCGCTGCAGACGATGAAGCAGAGTTTGAAGGGCGACTTTTCCAACCTGCGCAAGGGCGACGCCGTGGTGTCCTTTTCGCGCGTGGCCTTGCATTCTTTGAAGGCCGGTATTGAAAGCGCCACGGGCCGCCGCTGTGCTATTGTGTACGGCTCGCTGCCGCCCGAGACACGTGCGCAGCAGGCCGCACTGTTCAACGACCCGGACAACGACTACGATTTCCTGGTGGCCAGTGACGCTATCGGCATGGGCCTGAACCTCGAGGTCAAGCGTGTCATTTTCGAGACGGCGACCAAGCACGACGGCATCAACTTCCGGCACTTGACGATCCCCGAGGTCAAGCAGATTGGCGGCCGTGCAGGTCGGTTCCGGACAGCCGCGGCAGCCATCAAGGCGGAATCAAACAAGGGCAACGCGGACCAAACAGCGGCCACACCGGCTATTGGCGCCGCAAAGAAATGGGGCACACCGGGTTTCGTGACGACGCTCGAGGACGAGGACCTGTCGACTGTGTCGGACGCCTTCGAAACTGACGCGGAGCCCCTCAAACACGCCGGCATCCAGCCGCCAGTGTTCGCCATTGAGCAGTTTTCACGCTACTTCTCGCCAGATACGCCCTTTAGCTTTATTTTATCGCGCATGCGCGAGCTCGCTCAGACCTCGGACCTGTTCCAGCTGTGCGGCCCCAAGGATATGATCGACATTGCCGACATCATCCACCCCTACCCCATGTCCATCCAAGACCGCTGCATCTTCTTGTCGGCGCCCACAGCGCTACGTGACCCGGGCCACCGCGAAGTCCTTGAGGCCTATGCGCGCTGCGTGTCCGAGATGAAGGGCGGCGCGCTGCTCGACATCCCCGAGGTCGACCTCGAGATCCTGGATATTGAGTCGGAAGACTACCCCGGCGGCTCCAGCCGCTACCTGCTGGCCATCGAAGCCCTGCACAAGGCCATTAGTCTTTATTTGTGGCTGAGCTACCGCTATGTCGGCGTCTTTGTCAGCCAGCAGCTCGCCTTCCACGTCAAGGGCCTTGTCGAGGAAAAGATCCAACAGTACCTGGACAAGCTGACGTTTGTGCCTGAACGCCGCCGGCAGCGCGCCGAGGCTCTGCGCAAGATTGCCGAGAAGCGCGAGCGGCGCGACAGCAATAAGCAGCATTTGCTGCTTGCAGAGAAGGAGGGCGACGAAGTTTTGGCGGATGCAGAAGCAGCGGCAGGCGAGAAGGTAGTTCCTGTGGAGGTGAAGGAGCCTTCATCTAGCAAGGCGGCGACGGCTTGATTCTGTTAGGTGATGTTTTATTTTATTTACGGCGTTTTGGGCATACACAAAAAGGAAAATGGATACGCACGGAAATGAATCTCCGGAATAATACAAACAAGCTTGTACGATACATCACAAATACAATCACGCCAAATCTCAATAGATACAAACTGCACAACATCAAACAGCATGGCCCTTTCTTGATTGCAACTTCTCTTGTTTGATTCTTCCGACGCCTCTACCAGTCCTATGAAATAAAAATATGAATGGATATTTGGAGACATGATGTACAATATACAGCAGAAGATCGTAGTGTGTCTTGAGGTAAACCAAAAACGCCTGCAGTCGACATTCAAGTAGTAATAAACAAAAGATGAAAAAGAAAATAGTCTAAAGGAGTATTTGAAGAAAATGCAGAAAACAAATGTAGGAAAAAAAAATGCAAAAAGGTATGAAAAGGAAAAGAAAAAAAAATAGAAAAGAAGACGGCGAGATTCTCAGCCGGAAGAGCGAGTACATGGCAACAAAATCAAAAATCAAAAACACGTTTTTTTTTGTACACATCGACCAGTCTTACGACGTGAAAACAGCGACGTAGTCGACCTCCATGGCCGACCCGGTGCCGCCCAGCGTGGCCGTCGTCGGCGTGGTCTTGCCGGCGACACCGCTGGGGAATGCACCGCCAACGGCGACGTTGAACAGCAGGTACTTGGCGTTCTGGGCCAGCGCGACCCAGGCGGCCTGGTTGTTGACCGTCGACGCCTTGACGGTGAAGACAACCTTTTCGTTGAGCAGCCACGTAATCGTCTCCGACTGCCAGGTCGAGGCCGACTTGGACATGCTACGGTCAATCACGACGGCAGCCGTGTACCACGCATTGCGCGCAAAACCCGTGGTGGTAGTAATGCCCGTCGTTTCGTGGCAGGGGCCGCCGCTGGCCGTGCCGCAGTGCACCGTCTCCCAGGCCTTGGCCTGGCCGTTGAGCGACTCCAGGATATCCACCTCGCCGACGGCGGGCCAGTTCTTGTAGTTGCCGCGGTAGGCCGAGCCGAGCGACCAGAAGGCGGCCCAGATACCGAGTTGCGAGGCGGCGGCGTTGGCTCCGAGCTTGAGGCGCGACTCGATGCGCAGCTTCTTGCCGACGGCACACGTAAAGTCCCAGGTCTTGACAGACTCGATGCGGCCCGAGGTCCAGGTGGTCTTGCCGTTGACAGTCGTCTTGACGGGGATGATCAGGAGCGTGCCGGCGGAGGTAATCTGCAGGTTGGCCGTGCTCTTGGTGTAGGTCTCGACCTCGCCGGTGCCCCATGCCGAGGCGCCGCCGGGGTAGGCCGTGCCGGTGTCGATGGTCCAGCGGTCGGTCGACGGCAGCGAGCCGACGGTGCCGGCAAAGCCGTCCGAGAAAAGAGTCGTCTTGTAGCCGGTCGGGATGCGGATGTTGCCGACGACACCGACGCTGGTGGCACGGGAGGCCACGCCAGGGCGGTAAAAGAGCGGGAAGGCGGCGACCTCGCGGAAGGCAATGGCCGCGAGCAGGACCAGCACCTGCGTGAGAAAGCTGGAGGACGGCATGTTGTTGTTGTCGTTGTCGTTGTCGTGAAGGAAAGACTTGCCGGATGCCGGAAGGAGGAGGGAAAATCAAAAGAAAAGGAGCGTGGGTAAGGAAAAAGGAGAGGAACGTCGAAACGAGACGACTGAAGAGAGAAGAAGAAAAGAGCGTGGGGTGATAAATATAAATCGAACAAACGGTCAAGGAAAGTCAAGAGACTATTGAGAATAGACGACCGAGTGACCAGAAGGGTAGCAGGGAGGGGGGCAAAAGGAGAAGGAGGGAAAGGAAGGGAAAGACACGGACGAATCCGAGACGGTATGCAAAAAAAGGAGCGTGAGGAAAGCGGAACAGAGGGTTCCAGGCTTCGAAAAGACAAAAAGCGGCTCCAATACAAAAAGGGAGCGTCGTCAGCTTGCAGCAGAAGAGGTCAAGAGACTGATCTGGAATGCAAGAGAGAAGAGAGAAAAAAAAGAGAAAAGGGAAGGGGGGAAGAAAAAGAGAAAGGGCTAGAAGAATAGAAGAAAAGTCACGACGAGGGAGAGAAGACACGCCCGAGAGCTCTAGCTGAGGCCCTCCTCCGTAGCAGTCACGTCTTGGCCCATATCATCGTCGTATTTGCCCGTTTTTGTTCTTTTCCGCTTCACATGCACGAACGGAGTCAGAGACGGCACGTTTTTGGGCCTTTGCCCTTGCTTCGCTGTCCGTTCCTGAGCTTCCTGGTGCTGTTTCGTTCCTCCCTCGGCGGCCTGGGCAGCCCTGGCAAAGTATATTCAGTGGACTGCAAAGCGTGTTGGCCACATGCGTTGTCCCTTGGAACCTCTTTCTTGGGATTCTTTCTTTTCTCCCTTCATTTTTTCCTCTTTTCCCTCTTTTCTCTCTCCCGTTGGGTTTATGCCCATTGCCTCTGTGGGCGTCTTCTGTTCTCTATTTTTCTCTGCTGTTTACCTTCTTAACTGCTTTCAGGCACCTGGGCTGAGATGTGCCACACGCGATTGGCCAGACAGGGGGGCCTCAAATAGACTTTTTCGAAGGTAGGGTCTGGACCTTACATGCGGCTAACCCCCAATAAACCCGTAAAATGGGACAGGGGGCCCTGCGTCAATAGTCGATAGCTTCGCTCGCCAGTCTGGACCGCAACAGTCTAGACCGCCGAGACCGTCCCAGTTGCCCAAAAGACGTGTGCCCACCCGCTGTCAAAGGAAAATTTCCCCTGAACAAAGGGCGGCGTCAACGCCAGTCCTGGGCATAACTCGAAATTCCTAAAAAAGCTCGACGAGGCCAGCCTGTGTCAGGCACCAGAGCTAAACCAACTGGGGCGAGCGGCGGGCGGCGCGGGTGGAGACCAGACAGGCACAGAAGAGACAAGACCCAGGGACGCCTGAGAGCGCGACTTGGGGTTTGCTTTGAATATTTTTGGGGTCCTCAGGTCTTGTAAAGGGTCTTGAGAATGGCTGAGGCCTGGGCGCTTCTCGAACAGATCGCCCTGTGCGTTGCGCGTATGTCTTTATCTTTGTGTCGCTTTTCGAGATTCACCTTTTCTGTCTTGATATCGCCATCGCCATCCGTCGTCCCCGTGTCTCTGATTATTGCAGGTCTTTTGTATTTGCTTGCCGGCTGAGATGAAAGATGAGAGGACCAGATCGATTGGTATTCC
Organism: Sporothrix variecibatus; assembly: GCA_016097105.2. Taxonomy (NCBI): domain Eukaryota; kingdom Fungi; phylum Ascomycota; class Sordariomycetes; order Ophiostomatales; family Ophiostomataceae; genus Sporothrix; species Sporothrix variecibatus. The sequence goes on along the minus strand of JADMNI010000002.1, from coordinate 1,866,339 downwards.
ATTTCCTCGGATAGTCGTGATATTCTCTAGAAACACGATGCCATATACCCCGGGCCTCGTAGAATACGAACTGCAAGATGTAAAAGCGGCCGTTAGAACCCAAAAGAGGGAAGACAGAATGCGCATCAGCAGGACTGGGGGCTGCATATCTGTGTACTGCCACGAGGGGTCAGGGCTTGAAATGGCTTGCACTGGCTTGTAATAGCTGCAGGGGGCGGCAAAGACGAGCAATGCCAAGCATAAACGGCAGACGCATACGGAGTACGAACCCTGAAATTACGTCGTGCATCTTATTAGGGAAACAGCCAGTGAAAGGCATCATCGTCCATATGACATCGTTCAGGGTCGCCGAGCAAACGGGCGCAAAACGCCTCTCGCGATGAATGGGATCAAGACGAAGGGAATGGTGTCTTGATGCCCCTGCTCTTGGCTGTGCACCACACTCGCAGCCTGAGCGTCCAGCTGCATGCCCTCCCAAAGATTTCCATTGGGACATTGGGGCTTTGCACCTCGGGCCCTGCACTTCCTCGACGATGCGGAAACAGGTGAAAGACGGGAAATGAGTTCGATACCAAGACACAATAATGCGAGGTCTTGGGTGCTTGGGTGCTTGGGCCATTGGCTTGCTTTTGCTTCTGATGGAGGGGAGGGGCGCGTTCGTCTCTTCGTTCTTGCGCCAGTGGGAGAGGGAAGATACGCTTCATTGCTTTATGCCAAGACAGCGATGCCTGCAGCCCGCGTGTTGTTAAGATTGGACCCCAAAGACAAAAGAAAGGTCTGTCGGCCATTTTTCGCACTGCTGTCCTTGTCCTGCGTTTTCGCCCTTTCTTAGCGACTTCTTGGGTCTTTCGGTGGCTTGCCGCCCTTTCCTTTCGCTGGACTGGAACGGGCTGCACCCCTGAGCACAGTTTTTGTGATTTGTTAGCCACAAGCGCAATGCGAAATGGAAAAATGAAAGAGGAGGTGGGCGCCGCAGAAAATATGCCCAGAAAGAGACACGTTTTTGGCAAGGGGAAATCACGGCTGGCCAGACGTAAAAAAAACCGTCAAAGGGAGGCTAACCAAACACCAAACAGGAGGGAAAGAGGAAAAACAAAACAAGAAGATAGAAAGCCACTCACATAAAAACGACAGGGGTAGACGGTATTGTGTGATAGATCCACAGCATATCGCAGCGCATCGCAGCATATCCTCCGTCCCATCTCTCCGATCATGGCACTTACACTCTGACTGACATCGATCGTCGTCTTCTATCGGACGGGGCTAGATGCAGGCGAAATGCCCTCCGTTTTTCTGATAGACCGGTAGACCAAATCAACGCCACATCTGTCCAACTACAAAACTGCAACTGCTAAGTCTCACCCACAAAAGTGTCACGGGCATCGCGGCGCGACGGCAGGGTAAGGCAACATGCATTGTATGCGTTGAGAGACGAGAAACGGGTAAGACGTCTAATTAATTCTTTACACAAGGGCGGAAGAGGCGTTTCGCCAAGGCTTTCTTTGTCTTCCTCGAAGACAATTCACAGGAATGCCGCTGATAAAGTGCCTGCCTGTCGCCTGTCGCCTGTCGTGTTCCCGTGGCCTATTTGTGGTGTTCTGGCGTCTTTCTGTGCTGCTTTGGAGTCGTGTTCCCGCTTGGCGAAGGGGAAAGAAGGCGCTCGTTTACACGCGACAGCATTCCGCGACGGCGCGCTCCTTTTCCTTTTGTCTTTGGCGCGGTCCGTCACAAAGATAGATCAAAGACTCTGTTGGCGAGACATACTTCATAAGGGAGCGTGTCGTGGCGAGGAGGCAGTTCTTCCGTGCCGCGTCTGTTCAAGTCTGAGCTTTTTCTTGAGAGTTTCTGTGAGTCGTGTTCCGCTCAGCATTTTTTGTATGTGTCTCGGTTAGCTAGGAATCCTCTGCGGGTATTTGTTCTGCAATCCATTTGAATATGCATTCTTCTCACTGAAACCACTTACCAGAAAATAAAGAGAAAAAGGAACACGCGTTTGCTCAGCTTCGCATATTCTGACCATCTATCTCTTGCGCGAAAAGTCTTGCTGGAGGCCGTCGTGCGAAAGTGTGGTATCGCTTGTTGCGTAGCGGGTAGATTGTGCAGAGTATTTCCAATATATTGTATGCAAAGTCCGCATAACGCGGTGGATATGACGATCACAAAATAACACTATTGACGTCCAAATGTAGAAGCAATTGTAGGAATAACCAAAATAATATCAAAAGTTGCACGAGTTCCAAAAGAGCTATAGCGAGGGAATTGAGAGACCCGCCCAGAAGAGTGACGATAGAAAATCGAGAGCAAATATAAAAAATGTCCAAAAAAATCAAAGTCCAGAGTCCCAACTGTCTATGCATCTTTTGGTATCGAGAGAAACGAAAAACATCAGAAGCCAATGACAAGAAACACTATATGGTTCCGATTTCTCCGAAGAATCCAGCCAAGAAGAAAATAAGTTCACAGAAAAACAAATGCTAAGAAATCAAAAGAATCAAAATCATAAATCAAAATCAAAATCAAAAGCCCCTCCCAACGGCCGAGGTATGGCTTGCATGCCCAGCACAGCTGTATCCCAAAGAGACGGACCTTCCCAAAGATTGAAATAAAAATAAAAAATGAAATGAAAACGGCCGTAGTTCATTCGTCATAGCGCACAATCCTGCAACCTTCCAATGGATATCTCTCACCAAAACAAAAAATCATAACAGCACACCCTTTCATGAACGTTGCCGTTCGTCTCTTTCTCTTATCGTTTGCAATTTGTTTTTCGTCGTCGTCATAGTTTGTGGTCGGTCGTTTTCAATGTCGTTGCGTTGTCGATATAAACGCACGCCGGTACTTTTACTCCGCAATGTTCGCCATGCCCGACGGGCCAAAGTTGCCGTACACGCCCTCGTCGCTGCTATCATCGGAGCTCTTGGGACTCTGTGCGTTGCTCGCGTCCGTGCTGTGAAGACCACCGAAACTGCTGCCGTAACCGCCGACACCACCAAACGAGCTGCTGGTGGCACCGCTGCCAAGACCGGCCGCGGAGACACCTAGGGCTAGAATGCTTTGACGGCGTGCGGCGTCCATGTCGACAACACTGGCGCTGCGGCTGAAGCTCGGCTTCTCGGGAAGCGTCTTAAGCAATCCGGTGCTGATGTCAAGCATGCCCATGGCAAAGTTGGTCAGGCCTTTACCCTCACCAGGCTTCGAGCTGACTGACAGCGTCCAGCGGTACTCGCCCAACCGCCGGCGGTACCAGTCGGCTTCCTCACGACCCGGCGATGTCGCCCACAGTAAGCTGCCGAACGTGCCGATCAAGGCAAAGTTGGTCTTGGAGGCAAAGTACCAGAAGGCGCGCAGGTGACTCGGTGTGAGACGGTTGACAAAGTCCATGGCTGAAATGAGACGCGCTTTGGCAGCCGACCGGCAGATGTGCTGGACATATGGCTCAGCACCGCCGGCACTCGAAGACAGGTTGGCGGCGCTGCTGCTATTCGAGAGCATTGTCGGGGAGGATGCCATCTGCGGTGTGCTGGCTGCGGAGTCGGTCGGCGAAGTCATGGACCGGATGATGCGGCGGTGCAGGGTGATTTCAGCTGCAAAGTACGCCAAGTGGAGGTAGCCGATGCTGGATAGCCGGGTGCCGCTGATATTGGTCGATCCGCCCGAGGACAGCGACGAATCCATGCGCACCGCAGCCGGCAGTGCCGAATACCACTCCTTCAACTTCAACTGAATGGGCTTGGCAAGGGTCAAAACGAGTTGCGTGCCCTGTGGGCCGGCTGCTGTCACATTCTGCATTGCCTGCAGGGTATAGAATGTGTCAAGAATCTCAGCTAGAACCTGCGTCAGCTGCACCATCTGCACGAACAGGGTGCGGCCACGCTCAATCTCGATGCGCTCCTCGGTATCATCCTCGTCCCACTCGACATCTTGGAAGTCGTTGGGCAGGAGTTGTCTCACAGCCCAGTTGTTCGCAAAGATATGAGATGGCCGACCATGGACTAGCGCACCCCATTTGTCCTGCATATACAGAGCCCACGCAAGTCGTTTCCGCAGACCACGCTCCCATGGTGGGATCTTCCAGTTCGTGCAGTCCAAATGCAGGCCGAGTTCCTGGGCAATCGCCACCAGCTGTGCTGTCGGTGCCACTGGTCACCCTCAGGCCGCTGTGATAACAAGAGACCAGCCTGCACTGTAGACAACTTCGGACGGAACATGGAGTCGGCGAGGGTTGTGCGGACGAGCCGCTCGAGCTCGGGGACATTGGGGCGGACCTGGTTGGACAGCTCCTCATCCAAATCCCACCAGTTGATGGCGAGGATATAGATGGCGGCGAGAAGGGGAGGTTGTATGTCGCGGAGTGCGTTGTCGTACTTTTCGTAAAACACCGTCTTCTGGATGATCGGAAAGCTGGGTGGACAACGCGGAAGTAGAGATCGACCAGCCGCCGGCCGTTTGGTGCGACTATACGTTCGATTTCATCGATGTCTTCGCTAATGTGCTCGAAGCCCGGCGTGTTCTGATCGGGCAACAACAGAAAGGTCTCGACATCGCTGACCTTGCGCAGAGTCCCCCGCGACAGGAGACTCTCATCGTGGGGATCAAAGGAGGAGAGGTTGATGAGTGAGGGTTCGAAGTCGGTGGTCGGCCCAATGTATTGGGAGTAGCGGTCTTGTTGCAGACCGAGTGTGCGTTTGAGCATGGTCACGTCGCCAAAGTTGGCCATATCCTCGATGAGCGAGTTGCTCACGGCGGTGCTGGAGAGACTGCCGTGTTGGCGACGCCGTCTGTTATCATATCTTCCAGAGCTGTTCGCAACGGAATATCGTCAGTATATATGCTCGTCTTTCGAAAAGAGGAAAAAAAAAGCAGCCGAGTGCAACCCGGCACTACTCCATCAACATCAAAGACGACTGAACTTCTGCCCACACTCGCGCTGCACCAACAGACGTGTCCACCTGCACCCCTATAGCCGCCTATAAACCGCGCGTTTTCGGTGGGACGCAGATGCAGCCAAATCGGGCCGCGCGAGACCACACAACGACGATGAACAGGAAACGCGAAAACGTTTGCAAATAAATAATGCAAAACGAAGACGTGGCATAGGACGGACAAAACAAAAAACGTATCTCACTCTCACTCTCTCTTCGTGCAGAGTCATGTCCTGTACGGAGTAATCCGCAAACATACAAGCACACGACAAGGCTGCTGGAGTGGGGAGGGGCGAACGGGGGGGATTGCATTTGGGGGATTGAATGGGGGTTTTTCCTTCAACGAGAGGGGGGTGATTTCAATACCAAAAAACAGGTACAGAAAAGGGGAAAGCTCTCTGTACTGGATAGTGCGGTTGTAAGATTTGCATTTGCACGAGCCTCTAATCCTGTACGAACCAGAGGTCGATCGGTGAACGGGGAAGGGGGTGTGCTTGAACATTGACTTTGGTCTTTTACTTTGGCTGCGGTATTTGTATTTAACTTACCCTCGTTTGTCGTCCAAATCACCGCCCAGTTTCCTCTTGCGAGGCTGGGGGCTGCCGGAATGGGAACACTCGATGCTGTTGACCTGGCACGAGATGCAAGCGTCGTCGTCTTCGCTCATGACGCACCGGATCCTCCGTCGTTGGCAGGCCTCGCACGGGATGGTGGCGTAGTTGTTCCGGGGTGAGTCGGAGTCCGGTGAGTCGAGGCCAGCGAGGCTGGCCGGGTACGAGTCGACGTTGATGCTGCCTTGGCGGCTAGGGGGTAGTGAGCGGCGCAATCCAGAAAAGCCAGTGGCACGGCCGACAGGATCAGAGGAGGTAGAAGAAGAGGAAGGTTTTGGGGCGATGGGAATTGGGGCCGTCCTGGCCATGGCGCTTGGGTTGGACATGGTGCCAGTAAAAAGAGGTAAGATACGCGGGAGCCAGAATAGGAAGAACCGGTTTACCCCGTAGAATCAGTTGAAGGAGAACGGCGATGTGTCGTCCGCGCGGGACGGGGGGTATTCGTAGAGGTGGTGTGGGTAGGGAGGTGTGCTTGAAAGCGGGCGTGGAGGCAAAGGCCAGCAGAAGGCGGGATCTTCAGTTGCAGAAAGGTGGCTCCCTCAGATGGTTGGATTTGGATAGGGATGGGAAGATGGATAAGGGGGGTGCAGATAGATAAGGAAGAAGATGGAAGGTGTCGATGCGGCCAAGCCCAACGGATAAGAAGAGCAGGGCACGCTAGATCAACCGAGACAAGGTATGGAGGTGCTTCAGATGTCTGGCCAGGATCTTGGGAACAAGCCCCGGTATTGACTCTCTTTGTGCGTCTATGAGAAAGAGCTGGCTCTCTCCGATATTCGCAGCAAAATCTCGAGGTAAGGCAGTCTGACAGAGTGGAGCTGGATGAGAATCTCAAACTGCTTGCCTGTCGACAAAACTGCTAGATCAAGCAGGATGAAGATGCTCGAAATGCTGGATATACGGATGCTTCCGTAAACACGACAAACTGCACACCCTCTTTACCAGTTTGTGTGCCTGTTCTGGACCCCAATTAGGCGAGTAGAAGCGCCCGTATGGAGAAGAACAAGATGGTGGGCAAAGCAGTGGTCCAATCCGCGTGCTGCAGATGATAAGGCCTTGCACAGAACAAAACCAGAAACAGAGCTGGCCTTGCTTGACCGGCATGCAGTGTCGTGCACTGGGGGATGGTAAAAGATAAGGTCCCTGGACTAAGCAAGAGACGTGAGTGGCCCACAGATAGTTAATAAAGAATGTGGCCGTGCGTCAGTGCAACTTGAGAAGCAACTTCTGGCCGTACCGGTCGTCGTGTGAGGTGAGATGGGGAGCACGGGAGTACTGAGTAGCGAGTACTGTGTAGAAGAGTAGGACGCCGAGGGCGTGTGTGTGATCCTATAGATAACGGTCCTCCCTTGTTTCTTTGCTCTGGTCGAATAGTGATGAGGAGCGGATCTTATCAGTTGTCTGGGCCGGGCCTTGTTTGCAGCTTTAACAGCTTTAAATTTAGGAGCTCTCCCTTTGACGTCGTTCGATCAATGCTTCTTCAAGATGGGTCTTCTTTCGTCTCTTCTCACCCCTGGTGGTGATAGACACAGAAGTTGACAAACGGCAATTTGTCGTGGCCGTGATGAGAGCTACGGAGGACCCAAACGGCGGAAGAGGAAGAGCAGCACGCGCGGGGGTGGGAATGTGGACGTGCAGTCGGGACGGACAAGGTCCTTTGAGGAATAGTGTGAGATGTGACGTGCACGAGCCAATTGTCGATGCCGGAGAGCAAGAGAGATAAAGATGGCCGTGACGAGATGCGGTTGGCTGATAGATATCAATTTGAGATGAAAGAAGAGAGAGGGCACGATAAAAAAAAGTATGAGTGGCGGGCGTGGCGGGCGGAGAGGTGAAGGCCCGTTAGGTGACAATGGAGGCGAGGACGAGATAAGCTTGGCTTATCGGCGTCATTTGGGTGTGAGTGATATCAAAGAATAACGGAATGTGTCTGCAAAGAGAGCTGTCGTTGGAGAAAGAAGAAGGGGGGTCCTCGTTGGTGGGATGGCGTCCTATGCACACATCGATGCTGTCGGTTTTCAGGAACCACAAAGCTGGCGAATGAACGAAGAGGAAGACAAACAAAAAAGCACAACAGCCACCGAAAAAGGGAACAAGGGAAAGGGAAGATAGCGATATATCGCAAGCCCGAGGTGCAAGCAAACAGAGATAGGAAGGAGAAGCTGCTTGGTGGTGGGGAGCAATGGGGGGAAGGGGGTGTATGTACGATGTACAAAAGAAGCAAAGACGGGGATGAAACACAGGTAGACCCGGGGACAACGAGGGTTTTGTCAGGATGGGAGCAAATGGTGAGCAAATGAAGAGCAAAGAGAGAAGAAAGATGACAAGGCAAAAGACGCTTGGGGATGAAGAAGCGCAGCCCAGTCCGAAAAGGAAGAAAAAAGAGGGCCGGCGGCGCGAAGGCTTGCCAGAAGTGACCAGATCCCGCAATCTAGAAAAGCGAGATGCCGGTTCTTGGATTGGTCCGGAGGTCTGGTAGTGGGAATGGCTAGATGGGTAGCGGTTGTGCTGGTGCCTTTCTGGCCTCGCCAACAAACGAGTCTACTCCGCAAAGTGCTTTCGAGGAATGGGAATGGGTGGTCGCGTCGGCGGTGGGTGAAATCGGGGGATCTCGAGTCGAGTCAGAGCCCCGGGTAAGACCAGCACGTATGTATCTACACGAGTGTGTAAGTCGACAGGGACCCTCTTCTTCGGCACCTTCTTTTTTTACTCTGACGTCGGAGGGCAACTGGCGGGGCCTTGCTTTGTTCTTGTTGCAAACGACCTCGTGCTTTTTGCCCGTTTCGGTGCCCTTTCTTCCTTTTTGCCTGCCGTATTTTGGTAGGGCGTGGCTGTCGCTGCTGCTTTTTCGTAGTGTGGAACCCGCGGGCGACCAAATTCGATGCTAGCGCGGCCGTTTTGCACAGCCTGCGGAATATCTAGTCGACGTCGACGGTTGAGAGATGCGGTGAGGTTGTCGCAGGGGTGGTGATAGTTTTGCGTGTTTTGTGTGAATGCTTTCTGAAGGCGTCTTTGTTTTTTTGGGATGTTCAATTTGTCGTCGGTCCTCTTTTTTCGGGAAGGCGCAAAAGGCTGACGTCCTACCGTCCCTTTGTTCTTTGTTCTAGCTGTTTTGACAGGTGCACCCTTTGCTACTTCCTTGTGGACAGAAAATTCATAGAATTCATTACGTGATAACAAAGGGCGGCCGTACGAGTACGCTGGTCGTGCCTTCCGTGAATGATGCTGCACAGCAAAAATATCTTGAGATGGCAGGCACGCTGTAGGGAAAGAGGGAATCGACGTCAGTTGAGATCCGAGAACGCACCTTCCGTCTTGCGCGGTTGTGCGGTAGCAGGCTGGAAAAGGCAGGCGAGGCAGGGACCAGGTCCGGGTCCGCACTTGCGTTCTTGTTGGTGTCGTTCGAGGTCGTGGTACTGATAAGGGACGAAAAGCGTACATAAGAGAAAAGCAATAAAAACGGGCCTTATCGCGTTCTATTAACATCAAGAAATACATAATGGGAAACCAGGAATGCTTGGAGGGGCTACTGATACGGGGAAAGGGCCACTGAGAACAGCGTTACAAAAGTGTTGGAAAGAGCCCCGAAACGACTGTAAATTGGAAAGAACGGGCTGCCATTGATGGCGCAAGGCAAGAGCCTTGGCGGTGCCTTCTGTGCTTCTGGTGCCTTTCTCAGAAGCCCAGAATTTCCTAAATTTGAACAAAGTACTCCGTAGTTCAGATGTTTTGCATCACCTAAACTCCGGGCAGAAAGGCACTGCCAGCCAGCTCTTAAGCCCGCGTATCCGGTACACGCAGCTGCACGACTGCACGACGTCTTGCAGTGCAGCGGAGGCACGGCATTATGGCGAACAATTCTGCGCCCGGAATGTTGCGGGTAGAGAATACCTCGGAGGGACCTCCTTGGGCGCCAGCAGAGGCAAGTTGCGGGCAAAATGCAGACAAAAGAGCAGGCAGTTACGCCCCTGCAGGCAGTGGAATACCCTGATTTCCCGGCCGCGGCTGCTGTGCGGAGCCCCAGCATGACACGAGCTAGTGCGGTACCTAGACGTGTACTGAGAAATATATATTAGATTGATGTTACCCTCGCGGTTCTTTCCAAAAGGGCGGGGCGTCTGTTGACGGCGACAGAAGGCACTACGCAGGGACTATTACCACATAAAATGCTAACGACGGGCGGCAGGCGCGAGCAACGAGCGAGCCAGTCGACAGATTCGCTCCTTCCAGCACACTGGTTCTGGTGGGCACCTTCCTGTCATCTCAGCAAGGACTGGCTGGATTTCTGTTTCGACGACCAAACGATTTAACGTAAGGAAAGCGCGACCGAATGGGACGGCAGCGAGTCACAGTGCACGACACGGCGCAGAGTGCAGAAAATAGGAATAAAAAGGGAAAGAGGGGCTAGTCATGCACAGTAATCGCAGCCTTCTGGATGGACGAGACAAACTGACATCATAGCGGGCCTGGGCGCACGTGCAAGAGGGCAAAGAAGGAAAGAGAGAACAGACAACAGAACAGACAAACAGTGGAGAAAATATGTCTCCAGGCGCGAAGCTCGCCAAAGTGCACAGAACACACCAAAACATACAAAATCAAATGAATCAACAACATCACAACAGCGGTGACGAAGGGTTGAAAGGATGACCGACACTTTTCAAACTAATTACACCGCCTGCGATTTGCAGGAAATAGCCGGAAGAATGGCAGCGAGAGCCCGCGTCAAGCGAAGTCTGAAGGAATCAAACGAAATCAAAAAGAGAAGATGATCAACAAACCGGAATGAAGACTCGACCACCCTTTGCTTCGGCACAAAAAGCGTGGATGGCTGTTCGCCAGCCGGAATCCAATGCCCTCGAGCAGACGCGGGTGCCCGGAACGGCACAGCGAGGCATGACGAACACAAGAAAATGCATAAGAGAAAGGAAGAAAGAAGGGATAGAAAGAAAAGAAAAAAGAAAAGAAAAGAAAAACAAGGTGATGGTCCAGAACAGAGGCAGTGCTCGTTCTGCCAGCCAGTCAGAGGGCCGGTTTTCCCCAGGAAGCAGGTCTCCAGAATGAGAGACTGTGGGGTCTCCAGCCGTTGAGGACGAGCCAGCACACCCTCTTTTTTTTTCACCCAGTGGGGAAAAATAAACGACTGACAAACCGAGAGTTTCAATCTCAACTGGTGGGAGAAGGATTAGCCGTTGCAACAATGCCACAATGTCTCGGGAGAGATTGTTGTGTCGATAGATATTGAATCCAAATGCAGAACAATGCAGACAAGAGATGCTCGAGATGTCCAAGACGACCAAGATATCCCAAGACCGGTCTCGCAGCTCGTCCTGCAGGCGCAAAGCATGCAAAGCATGCAATGGCAGGGGATAGCAATCTCTGGCGAACCACAGCCTACGCTTTATTTTGGCACTCTGCACTTTTGACACGTCAATCTCTTCTCACGATGCCAAGTCGGACTTCTCAAGTTTGTGAAGTCAAGCTTATTTGTCAATCCTTCAATCCGCCAATTCGTCAACCCTGCCAGTTCTTCAATTGAATTGTTTTCTCAATGGCATGACAAAGAAGAAAGCTGCATTCTGGTCTGCTCGTCCGAGATAAGATACGAGGTGCATCGGCTGGAAAAATGACAAGGACGGAGCTCCGAGGTCGAAACCAGACGGGAAGCGGGTGAACGGCTCGGCAAGGCGACCTTTTAAAAATACGGACTACACACATAACCAAAATTGACGTACGGCGAAGGGACACATTGAAAAACTGGGTGCACACGACCGCACACGACCGCACACGCGAGCTGTTGTCGTGTTAGGGGCCGGCTGATAGGTCTAGCAAAAGGACGACAAGTCTCGGTGCGGCCCGGCCAAGAAAGGTCGGGTGTGTGTTTTGTTCTTCACTCTTCATTTTTTATTTTATTTTGATTTTATTTCCTTTTTGCTGCCTATTTTTGTTTTTCGCCACAGGAGGCTCCTCAAGTGGAGGTCAAGCTGTCTTATGCTTGGAACAGACCCCCGCGTCCACGGCTCCACGTGGGAGGAAGAGAGGAGGAGAGCGCACGTGAGGGGAATCATGGGGGGAACGAAGGGGGCAACACCAGACGAGGGGAAAGAGGAGGAGGTCACGATGCTGTTTTATCGTGAGTTGACTGTAGTTAGCCGCCATTCCTGTCAATCCTGTCAGCCCTGTCAACTGGCCAGTGCCTGGGATCGTGCACCGACAGCCCCAATCCACCCCCTCACTTGCCGTCGTCACCTTTTTTTCTCCTATGCTGTGCCATCGTGCGCTTCTCCGGCCCGGTGGCTGGCTAAAGAAAGGTCTCGTGGTCTTTTGTTTTTGAGGCGTTGTCTCTCTCCTTACTTCGTCTGTTCTTTGCCTTCCCTTCTCAACCTTCCCCTCTTTTGTTTGAGCCAAGCGGCTGACGCTCGGTACAAAAAGACCACGATATCCCAAGGCCCCTCTCTCCATGGGTGTGGATTTATCTTCTGCTTATTTTCTGAGACGTGCAAAGCGGCCAGTCTCAAAACACACCAGCTGTCATATCCACAACCGATCCCTTGCTGGCTTCAACTCAAGACAAGCAACACAAACACCATACCATCTATCCGGATAGGATATCGATCGACATATCACTACCGACATCGACATCAACCGCATGTCACGAAAGAGTGTCTTGAATCGACGGCCTTGTCAACATGTACACAGCATCTAATATCATTCTCTGTTTACTACCTAACACTGAGGGTATACACCGACACCAACATATCGACAATATCAATAGCACCCAACACATAACGACGACCACACTTTGGATATAAGAAAGAAAAGAAGAAACAATGAAACGATGAAACGATGAAACGACGAAACGACGAAAGCAATACAACAACATCAGACAAAAGAGGGACGTTTGATACAGACCAGGAGAAAAAAGAGACAAACAGTTTACAGACAAAAGAAAATCAACCCCTCACCACCACAACATCCACTCCAACCTACAACACAAGATCCTGTGGTGTCACCGCGTAGGCCACCACGGGCCCGTACTGCGGAAACTGGTTGTCGGCGGACACGGGCGTGTAGCTGCGCTGCTGTACCGTCATGGTCAGACTCGGCACCGTCGACACGGGTACGTTTTGGCCGTCGGTGTCTTGATGACGACACTCACACCGCGGAGACAGGCCAGGACGTCATCGTTGTTGTTGAACACGGCCGGGGAGGTCCGGCGCGTGGCCTCACCCACTAGAGCACGACGGAGCGGTGTGGTCGAGTAGCTGATGCCCGTCTGGGGCATGGATAGAATGCTAGTGCTGCCGATGCGGATGGTATGGTGACGGTGGGAAGTGAGGTCCGTGGAGACTTCGCTGCTCTTGAGGTGCAGCTCAATGGTGCAGGGAAGGGGCAGCTGACTGCGGTCAACGCCGACCTCGATGCTGTAGTCATTGTTGCTGAGAGCACGGGCATTGGGGATGATGGTGTCCGGGTTCACAGCAGCAGAGCCGATGGTGGACGTCACGACGGTGGTGTCAATCTTCTTGTCGATGGCAGAAGACTTTGCCCGGCGGATGTGGGGCACCTTCCACGCAGCCGACTTGGGCTTCGCCTCGCGCTTCATCTTCTTCGTCACCGCTGTGGTCGTGGTCGCCCCCGGTCCGTACAGATTATTGACGGCAATGCGGACCGTGTTGGCGAGATCAGCTGGTGCCAGCGACCAGTCGTCAATCTCCGGGTACGTGTATCCAAAGACACCCATCGACTCGACGGAGCGGCTTGTATGAAACACGGGACCGGCAGACGACTGCGCCATGAAGGGTTTGAGAGGACTGTCGGCTGTCATGGGTCCACTGGGCGTGCCGTACAGTGCGTTTCCGTGCTGGCTAGTAGTGAAGACCGGGTCGTTAAAGTTAATGGCCTGCCACATGGCGTACAGACGGTCGATGTTGGCGTGGTGCAGCATAAAGATGGGATCGAAGCCAGACCAGTTGAGGTCGCCCATGTGGCCCGAGTGGCCGGATACAGAGAAACAAGCAATGTCGTTGTGGACAACGTTGTGCGGCTCTTCGAAACTGGCGCCGGCATTGGACATTGTGGCCATGGCCTCGAATGTCGTGCTTTTCGTGAAGACGGCATACTATCACCCTTTCGTTAGTTGTTGTCCTCGCTTCGCTCGCTTAGTATTCATCACCACTCGATCCTCGCTTCGCTCGGATCTCCTGAAAAGACTTACCACTTTATCTTGCAGCTGCCCGCCATCACCAATCATCACGCTATTTGCCCGATCCTCATCGCTGAAGCCAGCTGCTGCACCCGATACCGTCGTGCACCGCTTCGTCTCGTTAAACTGCGCGAGCGACCCACCGAATCCACCGCCGCGGAACGGGAAGTTGGGAAACTGGAAACTGAACAGCGGGTTGCGCATTGTCGAAGGGCCGGCGGGACCGTTGAAGTTGACCGTCGATCCCACAACGGCAGGCGGCAGACTGGCGTCCTGGGCCCAGTCCCAATACGGGATGCGGAACGTCTGGGCAGCAGCCGTGTAGGCATCGACGGTCTCGATGGGGTACTGTTTGGCAGCTTTACGGACATGGCGAGCCAAAATCTGTTCAAAGAGGGCAAGGTAGGGACGGTGCCAGGTGATAAAGGTTGTTTGCTGCAAGGTTAGCAGGCAGCTATGACGATAACTGTTGAGGAGGGCGACTTACACCATGTGGACAGTATCCCGAGTTGGCGCCGCCGGCAGTCTGGTTGACGCCGTTCCAGGGCAGGAATGGAAGTCCATGAATACCTGTTATTTGGTAGTACGACTCGATCTCCGACATGTCGTCCCTCTGGAACATGTCCAACGCCTGGATATAGAGGTCCCTATGAAGGTCAGCATCTGATATTCAAAAGAGACAAAGACAGTCACATTAACATACCAGTGTGGGCCTGCTTCGGCGTAGAGGTCGTTGATGTTGATGCGAGATGGTCTGGCACCTGTCGAGTTGTCGATGCCGGTTGATACACCGACGACGAGGCCAGGCGTGGCGGACTGAGCAGTAGCCATGGGAAGAAGCCAAGACGAAAGCACAGCTGCGCAGACCAAGAGTGGCGCCGAGGAGAAGGAGAAGGAGGAAGAGGAGAGGTGCATGGTGCCGGGCAGTGAAAAGAATAGACGACACGTTAGTTGGACGTGAACGAAAGTTCCGTGTCGGTGGGTGTCTTCGAAGAGCGAAGGTAAGGAAGCAAAAAAAGGTGAAGAATGGACCAACGAGAATGTAAACGAATGACTGTGATGATGGACCCTCGCAAAGGAGATACACTCTCAGCAACTGCTTATTCCCAAGACAAAAGAAGAGAAGAGAGACATCAATCAACGACGGGAGAAACTCGAGGGGCACGACTGTCGGTGATGTATTTATATTGTTTCTCCTCGTATACATCTCCCTTCATCTACCTAATATGTCTGCCCCCCAATCTTGTCTTCTTCAGCCCAGTTTGTGCCAGCCTGTAACTCCGTGTCTGCATACTCTTTCAGCTCGAGCGGTTTACCAATTCTTTTCATGCTGTATCTCCCAAGGCGGGAATACTAGAATACAAGCTTAGTTGGCGACCCCGGTTGTTTGGAAGAGACCGTGCAAAGACAGATTCTCAGACAGATACGAGCGGGAAGAAGACGAAAAGGGAATACACATACACTGCAAGAGAAACAAGATGAAGATGTACACGAAGACGTCTGTGCTTTTAACGCCGGCCTTTCTCTTCACAATGAACAACAAAGTCCTCGTTACACTCAGCCCATGAGCGTACAGAAAAGCCAGGGGTGCACTGCGCCTGGATGACACTTTGAGAACAGCCACTTTTCTGAACTACTCTCTTGAACTTGGACTTGAACCGGGAACACGGCGTCCTGTCCTAAGGGACGGGCCGTCTTTTGTGTGTGTGTGCATGTGTGTGCGTTCCTTTTTCGTCCTGCGTTACTTTATTCTGCGTCCCGTCGCATTACGCACAGCACAAACTGCGCGTAAGAAGAGGGAAGGGCGTTTACACCTGCAGGATGTATCTGCATCTGCTCTGAATCTGCATAAAAGATGTTTCGGTCGTATTAGGCTATGTGGGTTGCAACCTTGGATAGTTCTCGAAGAAACGTGTGGAATACAAAGCCAGGAAACAGAAAAAATCAGCTACTTTCCCGTGTTAGTGGTAGAGAAGGGAGATGTGGAGGGATTGTGGAAGTGGTGGCGGCCGATATTGGATGCAGATCGGTACCTGACAAGGAAGGGGGAGGACACCACTCATCAATCCATTTACAGAACGAAGCTCCCGAGGCTGAGCCAGGTGAGCGAAAAAGAGCACGAAATAAAAGAGAGGATGGTAGAAGGCATTGGCAAATGAGAGGCCAGACATCGACTTGCCCAGATCTTGGAGTCGTCATTGATCTTCAAGAAACTCATCAGCAGTCTGAACTACAGTCTGGACTACATTCTTTGCCAAGTTGACGATATTTCCTGCGACAGTGGGTATATTCGCCGGCCTTTTTGCTGTCTCCCATACTCTACGAGCAGTATCGGTCCTAATGGTGCAGTGCGCGTCTTTGGTCCTGTCTTTCTCTGTCGTTTTTGTCCCTGTCCCGTCTTGATCCGCCTCGTTCCTGTTTCTGTTTCTGTTTCGAGGCAGTATGTCCACGTATAAGGTACTCCAAATATAAAGAATACTCTTTCAGATACAACTTTGGGAGTAATTCCAGTCACAGCTTCTGTATTGGACAACGCAGAAGAGAGAAAGACGCCACACTGTAGGAGAAAGATACACATAGATGTGCTGCCCGGCGTGGGACAGAGACCAAAGCTAAATGTGCAAGTGCTTCTATTTTAGGACCCTTATGTTTTCTGTTTTTGATTTTTAAGGTTTACGTATTTTTGTGCCCCTGCCTCTATCTTTCCCGTCTGCATGCAGGCCAAGCGTCATGGCGAGAAGACGCCAGGGGACATAAACTCGAGCCGGTCGGTGTAAAGGAGCAACGAGAATAACGGAAAGACGTGTGGCGGGATACGGGGAACGGGTGAGTGGGGAACGCGTGGGAACACAGCGTATCTTTATTGGGTTCAACAGAGAGAATATACTTTATGCCGGTGCCCTTCTGCCCTTCTGCCCTTCTGCCCTTCTCTTTGATTCTTCAACCTTTTATGCCGTGTCACACTAACACTGTACGACCGTCACTTTAGGGACGACGATAAAACAGAGAGAGCTGCACCTCATTCTTGTTTCCTGTTTGCCTTCCTTTTATTTCACCCCGGGTCTGAAACAGACAGCCAAAAAAAGAGAAGGAGAAGGGTAAAAAAAAAAAAAAAGAAGAAGAAGAAGGAGAAGAAAAAAGCAAGGTTGATCCAGGGCAGCGGCTGTGTGCGTTGATTCTTTTCTTGTCCTTCGGCCAACTGTCTCGAACCTGGCCTTCCCGTGGCCACCCTTGTCGTCTGTTTCTCCGCCTCGTTCCTAGAAACGACCAAAATAGAAACGATCGACTGCTTTTTCTGGGTAGACCTTGTCTCTCTTTCCTTGTTCTTCTTTCCCCGTGAGGCTGAACATAGGCGACCTTACAACCTGTGCTCTTCTTTGTGCAAGGAATAGCACCGGGGAGCATGGGGGAGGGCGCCGTTAAGTACACTCCAATGCTAGAGCGCCCGCCTTGAGGCGCCTACCACTGTAGAAGAGAGATGTATGCCACACATAATATTGGATGACAGTTGGCAAAAACTATAGCAAAACGAGGCGAATGAGGCGAATGGCTGGTGAACCGGGCAGACGTGGCATCTGCCATTCGCCTGTGGCTTTTTCTTTTCTGGTTTGTCTTTTTCATCCGAAGTTGGGTGCATGAACGCATGGGGAGTGGTGAGTGGCCGTCGTTTATCAAAAATACCGCCACAAGAGCCTCTTCAAAAACCACTTGGTGGATGCCATTGAAGATCAAGGCCAACTCACAAGTAAGCCCGAGGTCCCAAGAAACCAGTTGCCTCTGCAGCACAGACGGGCAAGTCTGTCTTGTCCTGTCGTCGGTCGACAGTGCAAAGTCCAGATTCTCTTGTTCTCACCCATTGAGGCAGCCCACTTTGTTGATTCGCTGGACTCCGCTCGAAAAAGAGACAAAGAAAGCCCAATGTCTCGGTGACCTCCGTCGATCGGGGTGATAATAGATGGTGTCGTCGAAAAATAGAAATAAAGATGAGAGTGGGCGGCCCGGGTGAGAGTCAAGAGTTCAAGAGTCCAAATCATACAGATGAACTGTGTACTCGACGACGGTGCGACTGTTGTCATACGTAGTACCACAAAAGCAAGCCCAGGGGAAGTGCAGAACATGACGAAAAGAAAAAAAGGGAAGAAAAAGACGGACGAAGATTGCCCTATGGGCGGTGAAATTTTGAAAAGACCGATTGCTCGTTTTATTAATGATTTAGTATGGTTGGAGGATAATATCTCTAGTTTTTTTTTTTTTTGAGACCTTAGTTTTATTTTTGTTTACACCACACAAATAAAACGGTACAACTACGTGTAAAATGTCAAAATAAATTAACTAAAATAAACACCCAAAATGGTATGATAAAACAGAAGCATCAAGAGAGCCGCGGCGTCTCTTGTTTCCCGATAACTCCTCTGTGTACAATAAAAAGTATTAGTCGCGTCTATCGTGCTTGTTTTTTTAAGCCAGCCCATTTGCCCGTAGCCGATGATCTCTTCCCTCGTATATCGTCATCTCATCTCATGTCGTCTTTTCCTTTCTTGTCCTTTCCTTTTTTTTTTGTTTATTCTTTACCACACCAATTACAGAGACTTCTCCAATAGCACCAGGTCCCGGAAGCCCTCCTTCCACTGCTTGGACTGGTCTGCCGTCGGCTTCGGCAGCGGACTGCGTGCAAAACCGCCGTAGCCGCTCCATGCCTCAAGGCCGGCCTTGACACCGACGACACCACCCTGGATAGCGGTCCAGTCACCCTGAGACAGAGTCTCCTGCATTGCCTGCGCCTCGGCCAAGTGGCCCTTATTGTACATTTCGATGGTCTTGATGCATGCCTTGGGCGCAATGTTGGCCAGACCCGCCAGAATACCGTGGCCGCCAGCGACCAGTGTCTGGATGGTGAAGTCGGCCGAGCCGCCCAGCACCAGGAACTCGGGTGCATCATCAACAATGCCCTCCTTCTTGGGGAACATCTTGCGCGTCTGTGCCGCCACACGGTTCAGCTTGCCCGTGTTGCCGCACGTCAGCTTGACGCCAACAATGTTGGGGTGCTCCGCGAGCTTCACAATAATGTCGGAGGACAGGTCCATGCCGTTGACGGCACCCGGGAAGTTGTAGATTAGCAGCGGAATCGGCGAAGCGTCGGCAACCGCCCGGAAGTACTCCAGAATGGTCTGGGACGACGGCGCAAACAGCGGCGCGTAGTAAGATGGTGGCAGAACCAGGGCAAAGTCGCCGCCAGCGGCCCATGCCTCCTGGCACAGCTCAATGGTCTCGCGTGTGCTTTGAGTACCGCAGCCCACAATGATGGGCATGTGCGCAAAGCCTGCCGTGTCAAGCGCCACACGGGTGGTCTGCGTAACGAGACGGCGCTCAGCGTGCGTTAGGTGCACGGCCTCGCCATTGGAACCCTGGGTGGCCAAGCCCACGACGCCCGCCCGTGCCAGCTTAACGGCGTGCCGTGCAATGGTCTCGGTGTCAACATTCTCTGTGTGCGGGTCGAAAAAGCACATGGTGGGGACGTAGACACCAGGCAACAGGCGGCGCTTGATGCTGTGGAAGTTGTCAACAACGACATCACCCTCGTCAAGAGACGTCCGGCTGTCGAACGAGCTGCTGAGTGGTGACGCGTCGGCGGCAGAGGAGTCCACAAAACCAGTTAGCCGCAGTCCAGATGATGCTGCCGTAGCCGGGTTGCGGGGACCGAAGCGGGTAAAGCCAGCTGTGTAACTGCCGGCTGGCGAAGGAGCGTCGTTGTGTGGTGCCATGATGAAAGTGTGTGTGTGTGTGTGTGTGTGGTGGATGAGGAGAGAGAGGATGAAGAGAAAGAAAAGGAAGAGGAGTGAGGAGAGAAATGTGTAAGTTATGGTCGTGATGAGTTTGTGTATGTGGATAATCAAAGATGTGAAGAAAGATGAGATGATGGTAAAATATGTATGTTTCAAAATGAAAGAAAGAAAAACTAAGGGGGGGAATGTTGAAGATATATAGTTGGACCGTTTGTGTAAGTGAGTAAGTGAGTAGAGGGAGGAGGTCTCGGAGAGAAGCGAGTGTTCTGGAAACGGAGTATGTACTAAGACAGAGGAAAAAAAAGAGAGAAAAAAAGTAGTAGAGAAGGAGGGAAGGGGGGGGTGTATAGAATAAAAATGTGGTCGAAACGGCCGAGTGACGCTTGTTCACTTTTGGTGCTTGTCAGGAAGTCGGAAGTGGAAAGGAGGAGGGTAGACGAAAGAGGAAATAAAGGAAACTCAAACAAGCAAGATAAATAGGAAAAAAAGAAAACGAGGGTGGGCAAATCAAGATTTGCAACGACGGATCCCAGGTCGTGGCCAGGCCTCAGAGGTCTGGCACCACTTGTAAGCTGCACTTGCACTGGCCACTTGCTCACCCACCTCTATCCCAGCCCTGTGGATCACTTTCGACCGGGTCCGCCGCCGGGGTCTGGGACAGGAGGAATCGGCATGCCACGCGGGTTTTTTGTCTTTTTTTCACCTGGTCCTGGGAGCCCAGGTTTATTTCTGTGTGAGTCTTCTACAATTGTGTCTCTTTGCCTCGCCAGTGTCTCCGATCAACGGGGAGGGCTTGGCCCAAAACAGGCAAGCTGACGAGACAAGGTTGGATAAGAGGGAGGGTGGTGATCAAGATGAAGTCAGGGGTAAGAGTTGACAATGGGGTGTGAATGGGGGTGACTTGGAGACAGACGATAAAATAAGAGGTGAGGGCCGGGATACGAAAAACAAGGCGTGGGACACGATGCCTCGACGATAGAATGCGCGGTGACGAGGACGGCCGCGATAGGGTTCTTGTTCCTGGGCATCTGCTCGTCTACTCGTCTGCTCGTCTGTTTGGACCCCTCTTTGTCTTCTCAATGTTTGCCCTTGGCTATTTTTTGCACATATGACGACGTGACAGGCCCGACTGTCAAGAGACACCGCACGAGGAAGGACTCGAAACAAACAATAGAAACATGCAAGCTGGTGTGAGAAAGTGTCAGGAGGACAAGCAAAATTGGGGCTTAGAAGGGGGTGTTGGACAAGGGAAAAGCGTGAGGGTGTGTCGTTGAGGAAGTGTACTTTCGGCGGCGGGCAAGGCGACGAGCAGACGAGTAGCGAGCGGCGGAGTGCACTTCGAGCTCGTATTGGCCCGGCCTGTTGTGAACCTTCTCTCTGTCTTCTTGAAGCGAGAAAGAGAGGCTGCAGGTATTCTCTAGCAGGTGGATATTAGAGGCGACAGGGGGCGAGGCCCAGAGCAAAATTAATGTGGTTCTGTGTGGGGGTTAGCGTGAGCAGACGACAATACCGGGGCAGTGAGAGGCGACAGGGGCGTGGAAAGACAGTGAGAGAGAGAGAAGGGTGTGTCGGAAGTGAAGCGGAAAAGGACAGAAAAAGAGATGGAGGACGAAAGTCGAGAAAAGAAGAGGAGGAAAATTGGATCGACGGATGAGGGGAAAAGGGGGAATCGTAGACGAAGCGGAAGGTGTTGTTGTCATGAAAGGAAAGAGTAGTGGAAGTAGGACGGAATAGGAGGTAGGAGCAAACAGCTAACAACGATGCAAATGGCAGGTGCAGAGGATGCACATAATGACCATGAATGCCGCCTGTCGTCAACACAGAACAAAGAAGGAACGACCAGTGGTCATGTCGCCTGGACTAGCCCAAGAGGGGAAATAAAATTGAATGGCAGCTGGACAGGACGACACACCCTTCCATTTTTGTTTCGTTTGCACCTTCCGTCATGTTACGTCTCCTGTCGATTTCTTTTTCTGGCTCTTTCCTTGCTGCCACGCCGACCCAAGAGATTGGGCAAGACCGGTCCTGGAAGAGGGCGACATTGGAGTAAAAAGAAGACCAGGATCGGAGACACAGATTGGTAAATTAGTACACATACGTGTATGTACTTCACAAAGAAAAAGAAAAGAACGTCTGCAGGATCGAGTGTTCTGCCTGCCCGACGAGGCCGAGACAAGTGCGCCAAGCCCACCAGGGCATGGCCATGTGATGAAAATGGCAGGAACGACACAGGCGACAGAAACAGAATGAGGCTGCCCGAAGAAGAAGAGAAGGTGCGAAAAGGGCATCGAAAACGGAAAGAGCCAACGACAAAAGACAAACGGGCAAAAAGGCGGCTGTTGGGCGTTGACACCGCATCTTGGTGCTCAAAGTGCAGACTTCCTTTGTGACCTCTACCTCATACGTAGTAGAGATTGTCGTTTATGTCTTATTCTTTCAGCTATTACTTCCACACACTTTTATGTGGTCGGGCTCAACGAGAATACAGCGTGAAAAAAACGTGAGGTGACAATATGACGACACAGGGATGCTGAAAGAGGGAAGGAACGACCAGGGCTGGCACACATGCGGCAGACGCGGCCTCTGTTGGCGGATGAGGAGAGAGGAGGCAGGTACGAAGGAGGCACTCAAGGCTGCCATTTTCATCAAAGCCCTCACAGCTTTTGCAACCTCTTTACGACGTTGATTGGGGCAGGGGCTGAAATACCGACATTTTGACAGGGGACATGACAAGGGCACACGAGTGTGGCTTCATGAAAAGTGCTCTGTTGCATTTAAGAAAAAGAAACTTCTGAGAAATCATGATCTCTCACTTACTTGTCGTCGCATCAAAAAGTTCACTCCAGAATAAAGCCACACTACTTCTTGAATAGACGCCGTCTATGCTGCTAGCTGCTAGTAAACGGCATAACTTCGACTGAATAAAAGCCTTTGGCTTTGTGTTGGCAGCCTTGCGACACAGATAGCAATTCGTACAAGCAAGGAACATGTACTTGTATGGAGGACCCCCAAGGATATTTTAAGGCGGCAGTGTCGTTCCACAAGGCCACAACTCAACGGCAAGATGCAGCTTTATATCATATATATACTTGGTAGACCAAGGTCGAATTGTGATAATTGCAGCCCTTGACAATCTCATTGGTTTTTAATGTTATTTTTCCCTCACTCCCTTGCACACCGCTTCTTAAAAGAGGCGTATTGATACGTCGGGACAGGCAAAAGAAAGCATATGGAGAAGGCAGGCAAGAAAAGGAGAACATATGGGGGGGAAATGTCGAGGCTGCCTCTGGGCATTGCTGCAAACTATCTTTATCTTGAAATGACCGTCTCTGATCGGTTTCCAGATTTTGAAAATAGTCAGTCTAAAATGGATGCATAAATTCAAAAAAGAAAGAAAAAATACAAGAAACCAATGCCAACAAATTAAAGTACGATGTAGTGTATCAGAAGCAAAAACTTAATACGTGTAATAAGAACTGGAGGCCCTGTCGCTTTGATTCCCAGTGTTATTACTACTCACACGGTTAACACCCCAGCTTATTTTGGAGTGCGAAGTATTGGTATCAGTTATCGTCGTCTTTTGTTTAAGTCTCTTTGAACTGTTTTATCTCGCTTCGAAGGATTCTCGATTATTTAATTCTCCTTGAGAAGGCATGGACGGGGCTGACCGGGGAAAGGTTCCTAGCTCATGTTTCCTTTCCTCAGTGGCCTGTTTTGATCACTTTCTCTCTTTGCCAAACGTCGTGGCGTTCAGCTTACATTGCTTGTATCTCACTGTTTGAAAGTCAGGGCGTAAAATGTGGCCGGCTGACCCTAATTTTTCAGATGCGCAACGTGCGCCACTTGTCTGCATATTTTCTGTGGAATACAGAACAGACAGCGCTTCCTGCTTTTAACAATACCGCATGACCTCGAGTGGACAACACACTCCA